>JAYKKI010000003.1:45777500-46977500 GCA_039881145.1 Druceiella hillmani
TTCCACTAACCTTTAATGCAAAAGTTTGTTAATAAAACTTTCATAAATGTGATTTGAAATTTACTAATATCTGTTTGGATAGGGTAAATATTCTGAGGAATATTTTCCTAGTTCACTTGGTCAGAAACTCTATAGGGGCGTGCAAGAAATATAAAGTCGCTTAAAAATGACAGAAATAAGAACTTTGGCTCTATGTTGTCAATGCCCGTGCCGTATTTTATCAACAGGAAATAGTAAATTTCATTAAATGTAAAGAGGTTATGTTATGAATGAGTATGAGATTTGATTTTTAAAAGACTATATAGTCTTTTAGCAATATTGAGCAATATTGCTTTCATGAATTATAAAAATGTTGTTAAACAACACACACTTAGCCATTGTAAATAATTTTTTGAATTATATTTTCATGAATTATAAAAATGTCGTTAAACAACACACACTTAGCCATTGTAAATAATTTTGATTGTAAATAATTTTTTGAATTATATTTTCATGAATTATAAAAATGTCGTTAAACAACACACACTTAGCCATTGTAAATAATTTTGATTGTAAATAATTTTTTGAATTATATTTTCATGAATTATAAAAATGTTGTTAAACAACACACACTTAGCCATTGTAAATAGTTTTGTTTGATATATACACTTTGGGATCTGGTATGAAAAACTGACAACACTGTGATCAAAAATTTATTAATTTGTCACCAACTGGCACTGATACCATCCTGCGCAGTCCCTATATAGAACTAATTTTTTTTGTTTCTATTATATAACAAAAATATATTTGCTATTTTTACTTATTTGTTTCCATTCATTGTACATATTGTTTTTCATTTTTTTTCTATTATTATTCCCAATGCATTGTCATTTAGAATATTCTGATTTGTGAACTATCAATATAAAAAGTGCATTTTCTTAACAGTTCATACACAGATGATTCGTTATCGCTTTTATCATATGATTAATTAGAATCAATATATCCACATAGATTTCTTCAATCGATGAAGTTACCATATTGACTATTAATGTGTGAGACAAAATTTATCACATTCAAGGTGGAATGTCATATTATCATGCTACATGCAACAGTTACGTTGAACATGTTAATTACTCAAAGAGAAAGAGATAACTCTACAAAAACTGTATTTACTCTAGAGTAAATAGGTTTAAAAGTGTTAGTAAATAAAATGTAAACTGTTTTATTGCTAAGAACACAATATTAAATCATTTTTTTGAAAGGAGTGGAACTTAAAATAACCTCTGCTCTCTCCTCTTTTAATGTCAATATACAAGTTGTATGTGTTAGATTTTCAACAGTCCTATTGTTAAAATTGTAACAGATTATATTATCGAAATGATGTAGTTACAGGTAATACTTACTTGTATATCTGATCGAGAATCACATCCGAAAGTATTACTTTTTTCCCAATCTTCTAAAGTCTCACGTGCAAACCATATCATGGAAGATTTAGGTGGTCTGTTATTCTGGTATAATGTCTGCAGTGCAAAATCATACGGGTGTTTTATATACTCACACACATATAAATATACACGTATAAGATCAACATATCTAAAAGTCAGTTATGGCAAAATATTATATATTTTTAACATAAATATGAACATACCTTATGAAATCCAAATTCCGACAACTTTAACACGCCGGTATTGTCTATTAGCACATTGGATGGTTTCAAATTACCATGTATAATGTTAGTACTGTGCAAATGTACCAATCCAAGAATTAGTTGTTTTGCAAGAGTAGCAAGATCGATATATTTTCCTTCTACTTTTAAACACATTAGAAGTTCTCCAGGTTATATTCACATAAAGGTGCTGCTAAGATAGAACCTTCTACTATTGGTGTTAAAACATGTGGATGAGACAAGTTGCATATATTTTGTAGACCAACAGAGATAGAATTTCGTATTGAAATAGGAATGTGCTTGATGGCCATTGCCAGCCCATTATTACCGAAGGCAAGTTCGACATCGCCAAAGTTACCACCGACCGATATAATAAATTTACCACGATTTTCGGGTGGTGATACACTGAATATACTTGTTTGCATTCTAGGTGTAGCAAGAAATGCATCCAAGAGCATCCGCCACCGACTATGAGGTGGATTGGAATTACCTATGACGCAATTTCTGTTTGAAGTTAGTTTATTATAATCAATCTGGTATTCATTATAACTCTGATTATATTTCATATAGTGTTTGTTTTCGAGTTCTTCTACTACGGACTTGTGGAATATTTCAATATTTATAGTAGATGTGTTACTAACAGATTCATTCATCATATTTAATAATCTTTCACAACTTTTTTCCACAAGAACAGACGACTCATTGTCTAAAAAAATCGGCAACAATTGCTTATCATTGTTGCTACAATTAGTTTTTTCAATATTGACCTTTGCTATAGATGTATTTCGTACTTCATGAGATAATAAAATGTTCTCTAATTCGGTAAAACATTCAATACACTTACTGGGATCAGAGAAAACATTGCTACGCAACATTTTATAATATTACACCATTCCTCTGTGAGCTGATTGATATAGGCTTCTTCTAACTTAGGTAATTCTTTCTTTAGATTCGATAGTTGTTCTTCAAAAGTTAAGCCGAACAATGCGGTAAATGAGTTATCTCCACGACAGCCTTTAAAACCTGGATAGCCTTCCTCCTTATCTTTATTCCAAAAATTCTGATATTTAAGTATTATTTGATGAAATATTGAGTCGAGTTCACAAATTTTATCTTCTGTATTAAAAGGATAAACGAAATGAGAGCTCTTGAAATCCCAGTTGTCATTAGGATGTTCATTTTTGAGCACGTCTCTATGCTCTTGTTCATCTGTTTTTAAAGCACGATAATGATCAATTTTCATACCTTTTTGAGTGGAAACACCATTGACATTTAGGATCTCACTTGATTTTAAAATTTCACGTTCAATACTTCGCAATTCATTTATGTGCGCATAATCAGAGTCCTTTTTGTTTAATGCCATTAAATTCTCATCATTGGTAGCAAAATATGAAAAAAATGCATCTAACGAATTCTCATCAGATGTTTTAAGCACGTCACCGATTGTATTCTCATTTTCAAATCTCTTTTGCAATAGTTCTTTTTCTGAGTTTTCAGAATAAAGATTACTATCAATGGGCTCATTATTCCTGCAATATTTTTTGTTGTCGTATTCTAACAAGGTCAGGCTGGGTGGGTTAGATTTCACTAATCTTAAGCTACATTCAGACTGAGAAGTGTTGTGTTCGCTCTCTCCATATAAGGAATTGTTTATCAGAACAGTAGAGGCTGAAGATATAGTAAGTACTCTTTCTGAAGTTGAGTCTCGTTTCTGTCTATTAGTCCTAACTTTGGTGTTACGATTACTTTTACGAGGTGTTGTATTTAAGGAACTCGATTGTATTCTATTATTGCAATTGTTTTTAGTTATATTGACACATTTTTGTTTGACACCATTGATGCAGCTATCTAGTTGTATTACTGTTTCACTCCCAGAGGATGATGGGTCATCTTTACTATGGGGTGAGAGTGAAGCCATGGGTGAAATACTTTTTTGATCAATATCCAAGTTTAATGAAAATTCATCAGATTCTAAATCAGGATTTTCCCACTGGAGGAATATCATGCCTTGAAATTTTTTCAATTTATATTTAAGCTGAAAGTTAAAATTACGATCAGCAGACAATAATAAAAAGAGAAATCATTTTTTTGATGCTGTATTTTGCCTTTTGATCAATTTAATTATTTGTTAATGTTAATTATTTGTAAAGTTTACAAAGGTCTACGATAAACATTAATTTGTGTAAATAAAAGTTCATGAAATGATTACAGCTTAATGAAAATTGTTTTGTTTAAATTAAGTTCCAAGGTAAATATCATTCTTAAAATATAATTGCTTCTTGCAGAAATACATTGTTACTATTGCACTAAATAATCTTTAACATACATAACGCTAACTGACCTATTAATGAAGCAATTGTGAAAGTATATTATAAAAATGACATTTATCTGATACATTTGGCACTAAATTTAATGAAATAGTTACAATTTGCTTATGGTAATGATCAATGTGCATATCTTTTGCTGAAAGACATATATCCATATACGATTTGCAATGAGCTGCGAGTTGTATTCTGTGTTCCCGGGCCCACAAGGCAGCCTTGCTGCTGGCCGTCACAGCAAGTGCAATGGGGATCAAAGCTGCTGCACACTTTATATTGGACATGTACTTATATTCTCCACTAAAACAGACGTGAAGATAACATTAAAATATGTTTACATGTGCAATAACATTAAAATATGTTTACACAGTGCAATGTGCGATAACATTAAAATATGTTTACACAGCAAGTGCAGTGCGTGAAGATAACATTAAAATATGTTTACACAGCAAGTGCAATGGGGATCAAAGCTGCTGCACACTTTATATTGGACATGTACTTATATTCTCCACTAAAACAGACGTGAAGATAATATTAAAATATGTTTACATGTTGGCATGAAATTATTCTAAAGTTTAACTTATACATACATATATTATCACAGCACGAAAAGCTGGTTATTTATGTACATTGATAATACTCACACGGATCACCAACAAAATGCAATATTTCGAATGTTATAAACTGCATAATTGTCACTGTAGCTGATTGAGGACAACGCTCACAGTGTGATATTCCAAATTCGCTATAATGCTTTTTCAACTCGTCACTTATTTGACAAGACATTACGATTGTTAAAGATTTAAGTGCTTTCTCTGTGGTCAGTTAAATCCTTATGTCACATTAAAAGATAAATGATATCATCTTTGATTGTCACATAAGAATTTAACAAAATCAATTTCAAAATTTGTGATCTGTCAAATTGACAGATGAACAAATGCAACGACCCATGCGGGTCAGCATGGGCTTGAAGCGGTCGTGCACAATGACACTTTGATCATGACCACAAGACAAGTCTCAAAGTGAAACGATAAAGTATTGCAATCGCCTATTAGAACATACCCATAATAAGTGCAAATATGAAATAAGAACAACCCTGTTACTATCAAGTTTTAAAATCCATATTAAAGCATAAATACTTAGTAAAATATGATATTTCGATTTATTTGCATACTTTGTATCAACGCAAATAATTTCCAGGTTGTATTTAAATCTACAGCCAATTGTTCTATTTTGATATCGAGCATAGCAAATTATTTAACAAATACTTCCTACAATAGAATATCTATGGCACTCAAGCGCAAAGCCGTAATGGACTCGGTAGAGTTTGCCAATGCTCGTACGTTAATGTATATTTCCAAACAAAGTCACAGCCATTCCACCCAAAGTTCATGTCACAAGTCTAGGAATATTGTGAAACCCTTGACATTTCAGCCAACAAGAAATGGAGAAAAGTAAATCTTAGTAAACCCACCTTCTTAGGGAGCAAACTCCAACGAAAATTGTGATACTCAGCAGAACACACACCTTAAAAACTGTTATATAACTGAAGAGATAAAAGGCTAACTTGAATAAAACAGAACAAAAAAAATGTGACCAGTAATACAATGAAAATTTACCAAGATTTGCAATGAAAATACTGATAAAATTGACAAATTTTTTAATCTGCTTACTTATGACAGAAGTAGTGAAAAGAGCGATTGTTCTGTAGACATGTTTCTTACGCTATATTTAAGTTATTACATTTTAATTAGTTTGATGGCCCTAGAAACTAAAACAAGCAAGTTTAAACTATTACAACTGACAACATCATAAAGTAAGCATATTTCCCTTGTGCATACATTTACCCTTAACCATATTTTGAGTAGCCAAAATAAATCACAATAATTTCGTTAGCCTGCACACTTACCCGTCTAATAATCTAAGACATATGTCGGCAACACCAGAAGATATAAATGCGTTTGTTGGCAAGTGATTATGAACATCCCCTCCACAGCAATCACATCTCAGTAACAAGGCGGATGTTAATCGAAGTAATGGGCCAGGACTTGTGTTTTCAATGGTTCTCCTTTCAAGAGCCTTAATATTATAAACAAATATCGAGTTTAATAAGTATATTATAAACATATATTTGGAAGCTCATATAATTGTTATTAAATAGACAAAAGGAATCAATTATACATTAGTTCATGAATAATTAAACAACATGAACAATATGTTGCTGGCGGAAATGATTAATTTACGAGGGTGGGTATCTCAAAATTCAATCAGGAATTTCATAAGTTTCATTAAGTTCAATAAATTTCATTAACATTTTACTGTTTTTTGAAGTAGTCTCCGTTACTATCTACTATCACTTGCACCTGATAGAATCATGGGTGAAGCATACTGTGTTAAGGCTCAATCCACACAATGGGGCAGCTCTCTATATACTCTCAACTTGATAAAATCACCTAATTCGACATCACTGTTCAAGTTCTGATTGTGCTTCAGTTTTTTTCATCAATATTAGCTATAACTATTCTTTTAGGTGAAGACTCTAAATTCATTTTATATGTGTCAATATAATAATTGAAATTAATGTAAATAAAACAATGGATTTATTAATGATACATGATTACTTTTCCAAACGTCCACAAGTATATATGTGATCGATATATTGGCAACATTGTGAACTGGTGCTCATTGTTTCTTCAGCATAAATAATTTATAAAACCAAAGTGGATCAAGTCTAAAAGGTCTATTCCACATATATTTGGAAAAGAGCCATAATCTCTTTCCTAATCGTAAAAGTAATTCATTATAATTTATTTTACTTTTTAGGAATCAATTAAATTCAGCCAAATACATGTCCAATAGATAAAAAGCAATGTTCAGCAGTTATCTATATCCCTTGAACTGCAAGTTAATTAAAATAATTTTCTCTGAAAGTTCTAATCAAAAGCTAGTATCTGGAATTTTTTCAGATTGAAGGATTTTCTAGTATTTATTACTGTTATGTGTAATTGAGGTATGCAAGTTAGTATGCTTCATCATTATGTCAAATTTCAAGTTTATATGTCAAATGGTTTCTAACAAAAATGGCCATAGCAGATGGACACATACATGATCTTACAAGATTTCCATTTTTTTCCTTTTGAGATATGAACAGTGTACATGAACTTTATTCAAAGTTTCCAAAAATTATACCGATACTCTAAATCTCTTAATTTTTCAGATATACACCATATTTTTATGACTGAAAACTATACTAGGCAATACATTTCAATGGCATAAAATGTTACTAATATCTGTAAGTAGTTTAATAGATATTATGTGTTCTTTAATGTTTATATGTGGTTATATGTTTATGGAATCTAATTTTGTTTTACATTAAAGGAGAAAGAAATTTAATATTTTTTATAGTATTTAAAATGTTCCATTGAAGTTAATTATTAATTTTGGTATAATGAATACTTAAAACATCTGTTCTCAGTATTATTTTGAGGTAAAATTGTATTTTATTAAGTAATGCCTTATGTAAACCGAATGCTATTAGAATGAAAATACTGTAGAATCACTTTTAATCAATAACAATTACAATAAAATTACATTAATACATTTTATAACATTTTGAAAAATATTTCAACAAAAATACACTTTGTATTATAAAGTAACTATTAACCCTTTGACTACGTTCACATACACCTACCTCATATATTCAATATTATAAATGCTATGAAAATACTCTATATTTTTATATATTAAAATAATTTTATGGATTCATTTAAACAAAGCAGAATAGATTGAAAAATGCCATTTTTATAAAAAATATTTAATTTTTTTAATAGTCACAAAATATCAATATATATAATTTTTCCTTAAAATAACATACTTTTTAAATTTTAAAGTTTTCAAAAGAAATTTTAATAAAGTATGTTGTTTGACCTAGCGCTCGTTACTTCTTGCAAGTGGTTAGAGACGCTATACATGATGTCCTGGATGTCTGTCTGATTGTGGGGTGCTCTGCTATTCTTCCACAACCACAAGTTTCAGCTTACACAAGCTGATAGCCATGAGGTACAGCCTCAAACACGTCTTTTTAAATAGTCTCATATATGCTCGATATAGTTGAGGCTGGCCATGGTAAATTTCTTATACCAAAGATACTCTGGTACTCGCTTACCCATGTTATGGCATGTGAATGGGCATTAACATGCATTAAAAGAAAATTGCATTAATTCCTCCCCACTCGATAATCACTAGCTCTGTCTGAGCTTCATAAGTAATGCCGCTCCATAGCATAATCCACCTGCTATGGCAGCAGACTGTTTGTTGACTGATGACTATCGCACATGAAGCAAATCTCTTGTTGGGGCATCTGTATAAATAATGGTATATCGGTAATCATGAGCTGATTTGCACCTTCTCCAACATTGGCCTGGGCTATACATGTAGAAACCAGTCTCCCAAAAATGCCTGAATACATCTGCGACTGTGGTTTGAGGCAATATGAGTATGTGGGTGAGATAATGTTGTAGATGGTTGAACCCTTGGCTGACAAGAGCCGTGGATGTTTCGGTTGCATCTAGTAGCAAAGTTTTAAATGAAATCTGCTGGAAAACCTTGCAAAAATATGTCAACAATATAAACTCTTGTTTTGTCAAATCCAGTTTGGGGGACAAACCAAAAATATTTTGGAACACAAAACAGAAAAACAACCCTTTAGCAAGAAAGCCAAATATATTAACTAAGCTCTTAAAATGACCAATATCCTAAGCAAAACCAAAGATATGGGTAGCAATAAAGTTTATTCACTGGTCATAAAACATTAGAATTTTAACAGCAATAAACAAAGGCTAAAGTCACGTGAGGACGGTAGGGAGTTAATTGTCCCTGTGAGTGTATGTACGCACTCCCTCACATGTCTTAAAATGATTAACTGACAAATGAGTATAGTGCCGTATAAATTGATAGTTCCATGTAAGAATGTGATAAAAGAACCATATAAGAATGTGATACAAAAAAAATATAAACTTAAATAAAAAATTAATTCAGGTTTTTACAAATATAATTTTCGACATTTTTAAGTTTTCAAATGACCTTAATTTCGCATTTGTCATAATAAAATTTAAAAGTATAATTGCAATAACATTTAGCAATCTTCTTAAGTTATTAATTGTGAATTATTTTTAAGAGAAATTTTACAGAAGTTTCATAATAGAGATCACCTTAATATTAACCCTTAAACCAAACTTCAGATATTATACAGACTAGCTCGCATTGATTTATCATTTAAAATTGATATAAATTTAGTATCATTTAAAATTGATATAAATTTAGAAACCATATTTATAATTCTTTTAATTCCATTCTGTTTCAAAATACGCAGAATCAGCTTATGTGAATATGGTCAACTTTAAGTTCTATTATAATATTTTTGTTATTATGTCACATATAAAGAGTGCTACAATAGCCGCCACCATCACTGCTTATAATTATTGTATAATAAGTTACAATTATAGTAAATTGCTTATATTCATCACAGTTTAGATTTATATCCATTTACCATGAATTGATGTAGTTTTAGAAAATATATATACATATAAATATATATATATATACATATATATATAATACACAGTGTCTGGGAATTGGGAACGTGTTGGAGAAGTCGTGAAAATAAAATTTATAAGATGACTTTTTTCCAGAAAATTGAAAATAATATTCATAATTGTCATTTTTATCATACACACTATACTTGCACACATTGAACGCCGCTCGGGGGAATAACCCGTGAACAGCTGTGAAGACATCGTCATAGTAGGTAAACACCGCACTCTGGGCAAGTATTGGGTCGTATTAAAAAGATTGACATGTAATATTTTTTTACACTTAATTATAAACGGGACGTGTTTTACGTTTTATTTCAATGACAATTTATTCTTTTATAGCCAATGAATAGGGTCTCTCTTTGTCCGACATCAATTCCCAGACACCATATATATATATATATATATATATATATATATAAGTATATAAAAGCTCAAGACAATCAAGTCAGTGTTCAACTTAAATATAACACAATTTTGTGACCTTTTTTACATTTCCATCTAATTTCACAAGTCACATTGCACAAACATTAGACATTAAATTGCATAAGTGCAATAATTTCTAAAAAGTAACAAATATTTTGTTAATAAGTAATTATGGTACTTTGTATTTGGCATGAACTGCTGGAACTTAACACCTCATAATTAACAGCTTGCAAATGAAAAGTACATGACAGACAATTAAAGAAGAAACAAATAATATTTCACATGATAATCTTGTTAATGATTGAATATATGCACGTGTAAAATATGATATTTTATAATGAATATGCTATTTTATAATAATATGACATTTAAAGTTTTATTACCAGGTAAATTTTTTCAAAAACATCTAATTCCAGTAACAGCTCTAAGCCAGTTTCTATTTGACGGAGAAAAAATTCCAATACAGTTATTAAATTCTTCTCTAGACTGGCATCATTCTTTTGAAGGCTTATTAGTAATTCCAATCTTCGCTATAAATAAAAAACTGATATTAGCTAACATTGAACAAAATTATAACACTCCATATTTTTGGTACATGAAAAGTAACGCCTAATCTGAAAATGTGTTACTTCCATACTTTTAATCATTTTAAACTTTTAAATTTGCATTGATCATAGGAAAAAGGAAATGTTCCAGGTACATTAAATGAAAAGCAAATTGAAAAATGCTTATTTACTTTAAGATATACTTCAATATAAGTCGTGTTATCTGACGAGTTAATGCTGTCTATTAAATTTTGCAATATCTGCCTGGATCCTTGTCTACGTTGTGTGAATGCAGCTACTGCGCAGCAGAAGGGTGTACGTCCTCTACTATCTTCGTGGATGACACTTGCGCCTGCTTCTATTAGAACAGCTGCACAACTTGAAAAATTACATTCCGTTGCACGTAGCAATGGAGTCACACCAATTTTATTTTCTTGATCTATTGGAACCTATTGAAATTTGAACTTGATAAATATAGATGGCAATATTATTTGCTGCAACTTATACTTAGTCCGAATCCTACTATTTAAATAAAATACCATGTTTTAATTGTATCAAATTTAAATTAATTATGTGTTTTATCAGTGTAATTAATACCTGCTTTTCAAGAAGTAATTCGATTAAAGCTGGCCATTGCCTTTCAACAGCTTGATGCAACAAATTGTTGCCATTGACATCGACTACATCAAAAATCATATCAGGGCTATTCTTAATAAGGTTCCAGAAATCTAGAAACATATTTTGATCCCAATCTTTACTGAGGATTGCAGTTTGAACAGGTGTCAGATCGTTATGGTCTAATAATGAAGGATTTGCACCTCTAGCTAATAGTAGGCCAGCCATTTCAATATTCTGAGTTCGAACTGCCCAAAATAATGGTGTGCTACCATCGAGCCAACGGGAGTTTACGTTTGCTCCGGATGAGAGTAATTTTTTAACAATGTCAAATCGGCCCAAAATAACAGCTCCCAATGCTGGCGGTAGTTGTGTCTGAAAATATGACATCACTTTTATTTCAATTGATGTGTGAAATAATACAAAGAATATTTATTAATGTTTATAATGGATTACACCTAGGAGTATTACATAATATTGTATACCGACCTGTTGACAAGTGATTGAGTAAATTTATTTCAACTATGAAGACTGCTAATATATTTCGATCCAACTATTATAAATAATATTAATGTAGCATAGACTCACTAAATTTTCGTATTGGAGTATTAATTTGATTTCTTGCATTTCATCACTTTTAAAAATATTTAAACCGGATGCACCCGAAATACTTTGGGTATTGTGCTCCTCACATTTTTGTTGATCTGGTGAACCCTGCTTTTTCTTTGTGGTGTCTTTGGTTTTAGTTTTCGAGACCCTAGTTTTTTTTCCTCTAGACATAATAATGTGATTACAATATTATAAAATGAATTATTAAATACAATTAATAACAAATATATTTTGTTGTATAAAGATCACTATAAATTGTCAATTGATGTGACATATATTTGATATTGTTTTTTTTTCTGTTTCTATTATTGAAATATAACGAATCAGTTGAAATAATAAAATACACTTTTAAAACGTAAGCTGTTTTATTATCACTGCTTTGTTATAACACAATAAAATATGTTAAGAGTATAAATAGTCAGAGTAGGAGCAGAACAAGAGAAGACAAAACCAAAAGTGTAAATTCTATCCATCAAATATTTTACAAATGTTGTGTGATCAGTATGAATTAGTCGTTTTAATAATGTTCAAAGATTTACTTACAAGCAATTTGTCAGATTTTTTTTTGTTGCAGTGACACATTAGGATACATATGTTTAATATATATACATAAATATAAATACATACATTTATATATTCGCTAGAAGTGGTTTACTTTATTAATAAATAAATAAAACCATGGAACATCAGGTTCCTAGAATCTCAATGCTAAAAAAGTACATTTTAAAAGCATATCCTCAACATAGGAACACTGACACTGGCCGTTGCAAATTTATAAGCGCAGTTCTTACATCATAGGTTAAGAAAAATTATATAACGGGGTAAATTAAAAGACTTTAAAAAGTATAAAATTGATTATTACTATTTTTGTTAGAAAGACAAATGTGGGAAACAATCATAGATCTTCCTCTATAAATTAAAAAATTTACTATATAATGTGTCAAAGTCGAAGTGTGAATAGTCAAATGTTATACATATCAATAATGAATGTTATTCACACCATACATACATATGTATAAATTTTGAAAATGCTTATTAGATAAACAACAATACTATATAACTGTTGTATTCCTAAGGGCACTGTTTATTATCAGAAAACATAACTAATCATCAAAATTTTGAGATATCAAAAAATTTGCTGCAAGGTTCTCATTCTTTTCACAAGCAAAATATGCCTGGATAACCATATGTTCTGGAAAGCCGAGAGCTTTGAGACGTTCAATTGCTTCCTTGTCTTGAGGAGAAACTTGGATGACGTTGGTGGGCAGAGGTTGTTGTGGTTGTTGAGGTTGCTCCGGGTTGTCTGTGCCCGCCACTGCACCTGACGCTGGCTCGTTCAGCATTCGTACGAATGCCTGCTGGTGCTGACTTATCGCTTGCAGGAGAGCTGGATTTGTTTGCCCGATTTGTTGCAGCACTGCATTTAAGAGGGAGGGATTTTGCTGAATAACCGCTCTCATCTGTTGGAATTGCGGCTGGTCTCTTAAAAACGCTAGTGGATCATCGTCCGATGCGTCCTCACTCTCTGGTTCTTGTTCCTGTAATAATTCTTCCGGAATTCCAGTGATCAGATACTCAACGGCTCTTTCTCTGTTATTGAAGGATGCTCTTAATGCTTGCTCAACTTGCAATCTACTGTATCCCATATCCATGATGCTCTGTACAGTTGCTTCGAAATCTGGCTCGACAGGTGTGGGAGGGGTAGCGGTGGCAGGTCGCGCAGACTCTGTGGTGGCTGCGGGCGTAGTAGCCGCAGGGGTCGGTGTCGTGACCGCCGCCGCAGCTGCTGCCGGCGGCGTGCTGCTCGTCTTATTGCCGTCACCGCTTTCCGTTGAGGCACTGGGCGCCGCTTCCAATGTTGACTCTACAGTTGCTTTTGGTTTGGTTACCATTATGACGATAAACTTATTTTCGTCAATGTGATAGCTGCTGACGGTATTATCATCATTCAAAATTTTACCAGCATAAATAAGCCTTTGATTATCGACAGCGTAATCTTTACCCTTTTCGGCTTCAATTTTTTGTTTCAAAGCTTTGATCGTTTCACTTGCATCGATTTCGATTTGAAAGGTTTGCTGTTGCAAATTTTTAAACGTAATTAACATTTTTAAACTTTATAAAAACACGTCTTCCGATAACAGCTAACGAGTAATTATGATAAAATATGTAAATAACTCAATATTTCTACGTTCTGACTCAACAAAATTCTCCCGTAAACATAACCTCTAAAACAAAGATGGGGCCGTAGCCGTCAAAATTTACGAAAGCAAAACGTAATGGCTATCATACAGCCATTAACATGCCAAGTCACGGGCAGAGAGATGTTCTATATTCGTTCTTTTCACTTATAAACCGATAAACTAAAGACATTAATTTCAATATCTCATGCAATTAAATAACACTGTTGGTGCTTTTCTTAGGGCAATATTGTAAATTAAAAACAACTTCTTGCCAATATTTCAAGAATATTTAAGAATTATTTGACCCAATTTCAATGCACTTTTTGAATGCTCATAGACAAATATTTAAATGTCGAAACCAAAACTTAAAACTTTTTTGTTCATTCCTGGTATTTAAATAATTGTCATACTTAATTTACAAAACAAATACAATATAATTAGGAAAATAGTAACAGTATTTTAATTTATTTTTAATTAGAATATTTTCCAATCATTTTAATATTAAAATTATTACTCTTTTTATTAAATTAAAATAAAATTTTAAAATGTTACATTTTATTTAGAAAATAGTGTATTTAGAATATTGGAATATTAATATAATTTTCACGTAATGTAAATATTAGTTTTATATGAAAAGTTTGAAAATTCGTAAGTTCGTAATTTTTTATTTTAATTAATGTTGTTTTCTTAAAGTAGACCCATTTGTGGTTTTATGTTTTTTTTTTAATTTTTCCTTATCTTATAAGAAAATTTACGACAATCAAGTTTATGAAGTTATTATAAATTAGCTTTCATTTGCACAACAAAAAAAATCGTTTATAATCTTGCTTATTCAACAGCTTTCGTTGTTTGTTTTAAGCTTTTGTTTTTCTTATTTATTTTTTTCTTAGTTATATTTAAGTTTTATACTTTTTGAATTTAGTTAGAGGAAATATTTTGTTACAAGTATTTGTTTTAACTCAGTTTATAAATAAAAGTATTAATTGAGCAGCTGACTCATTTTATTTACAAATGAAGTTTGCCTGGTGTTCTGAATTCTGTGGTGTCAATAAAAATAGAATAGAATTACGATATCTCATTATATATTTAAATTTGCGACATTGGAGAAAATATAAATAAGTACAAATAGATGTGACCATTTTTTTATGTATATGATGTAAATACTTGAAATGGGGATACCATTTTAGGACAATATAACTTAAGCAAAGTTTGAATGTATATTTGTTCGAAATTTAGTCTAGTTAATTCATATATATGTTGTGAATAATTCCTCAACTATGAACAATGCAGACGTGAACTGACTAGATGTACATCTACACCATTTTCCACTAACCAGTTTCTGAGTCTCATACCATTAACCAAAAGATATTCTCGCCTATGCATCTGTAAATAGTAAGATTTTTTAATTGTGATGAATGGTCATCATCAAAAACTTGACAAAATAATCTGTATAATGTACCGCCAAATGAGAACACAGAATTAGCTTTACTAATAAGTCGAATAAGGAAGATTACCAAATAAGTCTTCAAAGAATATTCAATTTAAATTTCTATGAGAAATGTATTTATTATAATTAAAACTTTATTTAAATACTTTGTTGTTACCATTCCCAAGTGGTACTTTTGGCGCTATATGCTCACTGCAAACTAATTAAAATGCACTAGGCATATTTTAAAATGTGTGCTTTATTATCTATCAAAACATAGAGTAAAGCTATATATGTGTTGGGAATCAAGATTATTTTCCCCACTATTTCTTTCCCTAGCTCTTATTTATTAATCCATTTATTTCAAAACTCATTTTTAACATTTATCATGTATTTAATTGATTAACATTTCATAATAGATTCTTGAAGTCACTCCCATGAACAAATTGCCGGTTTATTCAGAATTGAGAATACTGAAAATTTTTTTGTCTGACTTATATTGGTTTTGGAATGTGACAATGAGGCCGGAGTGAAATAAGATCGGAATAAGTATAAAAGTTAATAATACAATTTACAATAACAAATTAACAGAAAAACAAAAAATTTGATATTATTTTTCAGGACGAGAAGTATGGGTTTTTCCAGGTCATGGGTTATTTATATATCTACACATTTTAATTCGATTCGTAAGTAATTGAGTGACAAACATTTAAATGAATGTTTTCGTTTTGAATCTAGTTTTCTTAGCAAAAATGTAAACTTGAGAATATGAATTTTGTATCAAAGTTATTCTGTTATTATTTTTCAATTAGTGTATTATTATTACCGTTTTCATTAATTTACGCACTTCACTCTGAATTTTAATATTTCGCAGGACATTCAAAATAAAAACGGTAAATTAAACATCAATTTCAGTGAAAAATTTGTCCAATAAGACCCCAGTTGAAGGGATGTGCAAAAAAGGCCCTCTCATTTTACATGTATGGTGAGGTTTAAAGAAAGGTGTTTTGATATATTATTATTCTACACACACACTTGTTTATGTATCTGAAACTATAGAAATGGTGAAGTTGCAATAAACAGACGGACGGACAGACATCATGATGTTGCAAAGATTCTTTTATTCTCTATGGAACCCTAAAATGGTCACCTATAGTGTTTTCGTACGTATGTACATTCGTACATATTGCCATAAAATATGTCCATATGTAAGTGTACTTAACAGTCAGTGGGGAAGTTCCAACTTGATTTGGTAACTTACAATTCATTTCATTACATTCCTCATTAACGGAATATCCTTATTATGACAGCATATACTTTATTTAGAATCCTATCTCATTATGTGGAATGGAATCAGGACAGTTTCATTTAAGCACATCCAACATGCTGAGCATGCTAACGAGCACTAGTGTGCCCATATATATGAAATGCACAGTGAGCGATGTGCACAGTGACCATTCATTGAAGTTCGTTTGTTTATTAAGGGCTAGGTGTTTTTTAGGTTTGCAATAACTTTACATATATAGTAATAGATTTGTATCATCATAATATTAGTTAGGTTTGCGATTACTTCATTCATATAAAGTTTAAAAATTATAGGAAAATTTTATTTTGATATAGGTAAATTAAAAGTAAAATTGGTGCTGAGTGTGAACTCTGCCCAATGTGTAAAATTGACTTGTATGAAAATGTTGGCAATCCTGTTGGTTTGTACGCTGCTACACTAAGTTTTTTTGAACCATTTAACTTATTATCTTAAAAGATATATTTTGCTTTAACACGTAAGTTCCATAAATAAATTATTGAAGACAGTGAACTACAAAATTTAAGTTTAGAATGGGAGTTTAATATTATTTTAGTGAATAATTGGCTTTTTCCTGCAACATATGTACAAAATATAAGATTAGGTAATAAAATATGAAAAAATACAATGAGAAAAAGTAAATACCCAATTGGAAAATGATGTCATGAATTATTTCTTTAATGACTGCATTGGATGAAATGTTTAAATGGTTCCGGTTATTCAGACAATAGTTGAGCTATACAATTTAATACATTAAACTTTTATACACAAGAACATACACGTTTTAGACCTTATAAATTGGGGGGCGGGAAGGGGAGACCTTCTAATCAGACCAACCCCGTTTTTTCATTATTTTCCATTCAGTAGTATAAGAAATAAGTGAAGGGGAGGGGGTATTAACGCACTATTTTCTTTTTGTTTTTTTAGAGCAACTTCCTAAATATACTATTTAAAATTATGGAAAAAATATTTTTATATTCTTTATATAATATTAAGCCCTTGGAACAGATAAATACAATTTCTTTGCTTCTTGGATATCTACTTTATTCAATATACCCCTCTTCAATTCTTATATGAATATTAAAAAAAATACATGACCTAGGTGATATATTTTTTTATTTAAGCAAAATATATGGGTTAGTAAGTTATTTAGGCCATGCTAGTCATACTCGTAATACTTCGGAACGTAAGACAGTTACCTCAAACCCTACTTATATTCCGAGTACCCCAAATTTGATTGATATGACCAGGACTTCTATATTTTATTTATCACTAAAACAATTGTTTCCTGTACCATATGCCAGAAAAAAAACAGTAGCCGGGGAAGAAAAGCAACAAAGTCTACATTTTTGTCGTCATATAAATTAGGTTTGGAGGGTTCAAAAAAGAAAAAAAAAGAAGTTTTCGTTTAACAATTTCGATATATTTTTATTCCTTTTAATGCATGTAGCATTAAAAGGAATAAAAATATATCGAAATTGTTAAACGAAACGAATAATAAAGAAAAGACTAAGAATAAAACAGCGTGCAAGAAAAAACGCGACAACAAAAAGAAACAAACTAAAAAGACAACTGAAAAAAGAAAATTGCCCCATCGAGTTCTGAAGAAAGTGATTTCTCAACGAATGATGAAACAGACGAAAGCCCCGATCGTAGTAAAAGTAAAATCACCAAATGTTTTTACTACAATGGTCTGTTCTTTGAAGATGTCAGTGGAGAGCAGTGGATATAGTGTACTTCTTGTAACCGCTGGGCACATGAAGAAAGTGCCCAGCGGTTACAAGAACGACACCGAGTGTTGTTGGTGGTTTCTGATGACTGATAATTTTGATAAATTTGTACTACTGTATTTTAAGGTAAAGTGATTATTTAGTATCTAATTGTTAGTCCATATTAAAAACCTGGTAGTCCATTTAAAGGACCGTTTTTCAAAATCTTTTTTGCATATGTTCAAATAATTAGTAGTAAGTTTATTAAAAAGTTATTTCTTTTATAAATTTTTGATACAAAATTGTTGTACCTAAATATTTTGCCTAGTTGCTGAGTATAAAACACCTTAATTATCTTCTAAAAATAAAATTTTATTTAAAGCGAACGATATGGTGGATATGGTCCATACTTACAGAATTACAATATGCCAAATTTCAAGGTTCTACATCGCAAGGTTTCTGAGATAACCGCCTGTAATCAATGGACAGACAAGTGATTGATCTTATAAGGGTCCTATTTTTCAGTTTGAGATATGGAATCCTAAAAAACGAAGTTTGATTCAATGTTGTCAGAGAATTGTGTGCTATATTGAATCCAATATCGATGTTCAGGCTGAACTAGAGTTATATTTTGTCAGGAATAATACTCCTGAATTTTATTTTACCTGCATTTGAATAACCACAAACATAAACAAGTTAATTTTGAAATAATTGCACATTTTTTGCATAATTTAATAATTAATTATTAAATATATACACATACATATACGCATATATATATACACATACAATATATACACATACATATATACACATACATAATTTAATAATTAATTATTATTTCATAAATAATTGCACATTGTCTGGTTCATAATTTACAGTACGAGATGGAATACGATTTTTTACCATCAATCCCCAAAGATATTATGAAAAAAAGAGTTGAGAATTCCCTTGAAGGAAATGATTTCATTAAGGACATTCGTATGCTGAAGATTTTCGAAAATTTCTCTGTATGTGTCCGTGTGTGTTCTCAGGTAGTTATAAATCGCTATTTGAAATCATATAAAGGCAAATCTCTGAGGATGCTCTGCAAAATAGTAAAAAATTCTGCAGTAAGAACAATAAAAAAAAAATAACAATATTAAAACTGTTAATAGACTTTCAAATAAAACATCGATTGCCACCCATTACAATGGTTAATGAGAAATCGGCATGCAAAATAGTCCTTTGCGTCACAAGAATTTTAATCACATCACCTTACAGAACTAAAATCGTATCTATTTGGTTACCGTTAATACGCTACCATTTTAACAAAAATCATTTGAAAAGATCATTTTTAATTCGTGAAACTACTATTTTTGGATGCATTCCTTGTGTAGTGGTTGTCCATTGAGCCTCGATCTAGCAATTGTGTTTATTAAAAAAATATAGCTAACAATTTTTCTCACAGCAGACAACAGAAATATACAGTCTTAACCCTTTTCATCGACCAAGAGAAACATGCGAGAAGGTTTTTAACGTATATGCAAGATTTTAAAATCTAGTTGTTATTAGATCTAAATATTGCTGGCGACTTAAATTAATGTGTCTCACCGATTCATAATTAAATGATTTAAACGAATTTAAGTCATATTTGATATTGATACTCAAAGTTGTCACCTTGAGTGTTGGTGACAGAATATATTTTTACAAACGATTGTAGCTTACCTGGCTTTCCTGAATTTTAAACTTTTATTGGTTTTTAAACTTTTATTTTGCTATACGTATCGTTGTCGGCTGGTCATCTGGCTAACATGTGAAGTGTGTTTTGCTCACGATACTCTTACTTGCTTAATTGCACCTAATAAACAGGCGCAGTCCCCTTTGTCGGCTTGCCCCTTTTTTCTTCACAATTATGTGTAAACGTTTTATTTGTGATACTTAAATTTATAGACAATATATTTTAAGATTTAACTATTTGTTTGGAAATTACAAGCTATAAAATTCTGTATTCAAAATCCAGCAAATTGGCACAATACATGTTATAAATAATATTCTCCAGACGTTTAGACTCTTCCCAGACAGGCGCAGTCCCCTTTGTCGGCTTGACCCTTTCTATTCACAATTATATCTAAACGTTGTACTTGTGATACTTAAATTTATAGGCAATATATTTTTAGGATTTAACTAGTTGTTTGGAAATTACGAGCTATAAAATTCTGGATTCAAAATCCAGCAAATCGGGACAATACGTGTTATAAATAATATTCTCCAAACGTTTAGACTCTTGAGACACCTTGAACGTACCACGTTCAATTAAATTAATATTATAATACATCAAAATAGAAGAAGATATTACAATACATTTTTAATAAATAGGTGTATCGAGCTATAAAATTCTGTATTCCAAGTCTAGCAAATTGGGACAATACGTGTTATAAATAATATTCTCCAGATGTTTAGACTCTTGAGACACCTTGAACGTACCATGTTCAATTAAATTAATATTTATAATACATCAAAATAGAAGAAGACATTACGATATATTTTTAATAAATAGGTGTAACAATGTGATACAACTTATATTGGCATATACACAAAAGAATAAAAAATTGGATAGTCGAAACTAAAGAATGTGTTCTTCTTCGATTGGCGGTGGAGCTATTCATGTTATAGCTCGTTTATAATGTTCCTGAGCGAATTATCATCAGTACTACTCACATAATGTCATCTTCTTCAGGAAAGACTTCCACAATTAGACCCAGATGCCAATGAAATGGTGGTACATTATCTTCCTTTAGCCTTGCGCCGACCTTGATTTTCATTAGCGCCTTGTGCTGCCATTTAGTCCTAGTATGTAACTTAAGGTTTAGTTACTCCATAATTTCCAAAAATGTCGCTTCATTAGCTTTATGTGTTGCCATTAGATAATTGAGTGACTGATAGGTGTGTCGAATTCGTATCAGGGATGCTATTAAATTAATCTTCTATTAGGAAGCGAGCAGAAACAAGGGCTTGCAGTCATTTGTATCATCAGACAGGGGTGTGACGGGATGTGAGTTAAGGATTGCTTCTATTTCAATCATATAGATGTTAAATTCTTGTTAGGTGAATAATTTTTCCCCGCCCTATTTTATAATAATGTTGCTTAAAGGATATTATGGAAGAATAAAATGCCAAAATATCTCTTTATTTACCAAAAAATTCATTACCGTATCTTTATATGATTTTGATTTAAGTCCATTGACCACACTGTCTAATTTGACTTTTGCCCCAATAAAATTGGAAGTGTTATCGGAGTATAGATTAGCCAATAATACATAGCACATTTAGTACTTTTTTTATTCATTGATTAGCCAATAAAATAGATTAGTCAATGAATAAAAAAAGTACTTAAACCAGTTGCTAATTCTATGTGCATTGCTTTAGTCGTAAAACGTACAAAAATACATGCATAAACCTTAACTTTTCAGAGGTTTCTAAATCTTTTTTTTTTAATGTAAAACGGTCCACAATAGTCTATTCCAGTGTTCAAAAAGGATTGTGTCTGTGTGTCAGTATGACTTGGGAGATCACTTATAATGTATATTACAGTTAAAACCTTATTAATTTCGGTAATGTAAATTACAGTTAAAACCTTATTAATTTCGGTAAGTGTCAATTGACCATATTTTTTATTACTGGTTTTTGTCAAATTGTTTTTAAATCGCAAAATATTCAATATATTTATGGATAAATATTTTACCAGAAAAAGCTGATATTGTTCTATTGTTGTTAAACTCTTAGTAAGTTGTAGTTCACACAATGGGAATGAGTGGTTAAATTCCTTAGGCCAATAAGATTTGTCTTTTCATACCCAATCTGGACCCTTTCTCCAATGATGATTTCTTCCGAATTTTCCTTCCGAAAGGGCAATTGTCACAAGAAAGTATATTCACGAGTAAGTATTGCTATATTGTTTTCGGAAAGCACTGTCTCCAAAGCATTGATTTTGTAATCTCCTGTATTTTAGATACCCGATTTGCTACCAATGTTTTTAGTGATTTTGATGCATTGTAGTGTGATGGATGAGTCTGACCACAATAGTTCATAGTCAACCTCCTTGCAAATTGCATTTAAATCTGTTTTTTATCAGTATATAAAGCAACATTGCTGCACATAACTCCAATTTTAGCAGTGATACAATTTTTAATGGAACTACTTTATTTTTTGAGCATAGTAAATTCGTAAAGGTTTTATTATTCTTATTGTCGGATCTAATATAAATGCCTACTCCATATACTTTCTTGCTTGCATCATAAAACCAGTGTATTTCGGTATAAACTATATTTTGAATCATCGTTTTTCGTGGGAATTTAATTTCATTCAAATGTGGTAGCTACTTTTTATGTGTATATTGAGTGGCAGAGGCTCATCCCATTCGGCTGCCATAAATTTTGCATCAAGATGTTTGCTGCAACTATTATGAGTCCTAACAGACCTATGGGTTCGAGCGATATCTGAAAGTATGTTATGTTTTGAAATTTTTTAATTAATTTATTCCATAACCTTGCAAGCAATTTCATCATTAACACTATCCCATTGAATTCTTAATACTTTTATTCCAGAATTGCTTGTCGTTTAATGATATACCTGTGCTTGTTTTAGCTGAAGCAATGTTCTGACCTTTGCGGTAGGACTGGATTCTTTTATTACCGGGTGGTGCAGTAAAAAACAATACTTTATTCCTCCATGTTGTGAGTCGATTGGGATCATGTGTCATAATTTTATTCTTTCGCGTATATTATTGATATATTGTGCTTTAGATGATATATTGTAATTTTCAATTTTAATTTGCAACTAAAACAACAAAATTATTTTGTTACTTTCATTCAAGAGTATAAAATTTCTTTTGTTTATCTTACAATTAAATGGTAACTAAACAACATAACAATCGGTTTTCTCATCGCGTATCGTGTTTTGCTTAAAATGTTCTTCAACTTTTTATTCTTCTTCTGACCAAAAAAGCTTTACGTTTCTTCTCTTTAAGTTCCCAGAACTTTTTCATAACATTGTCAATTGAGTTGAGTGTCATCATACACTTAGGGGGCCTTTCAATTTAGACGTTTGTTGTCGGACTGCTGCGGTATCGGAGCGATGCCGTTTTTTTCATACAAAGTGACATCGGTCCGGCAACGGTGCGTCGTCGGTGCTACACACACACGACAACAGGACGTCAACCTCGTGAATGCCACGTGCTCATTTCGTTGTTAGCTCGTGCGGTGAATAGTCAGTCATTGGATGGATTCATTTACAATGGATGATATAAACGTGGCAGAATTTATAATCGAATTAGAAACACGTCCTCCTTTGTGGAATTAAAAGTGTGAAATTTACAGTAATCGCTTGGAGAAAAAAAAGGATGGGAAGGCATTTGTGAGAAATATATCGAGGATTTTAAAATAAAAATACAAGTGAAAAAAACTCAGCAGGTAATTATTTATTTTTATTTAGTTTCAACTATCAAATTTTGTTATTTTGCTATGTTATTTGTCCGTCGTTAACAAAGTATTCAGAAAATTTATCACGAATTGATGTTGCTGACATATTCTGATGATTTTGTACCTCCTGAACTATCTGCCTGTCTTGAATTAATAGATTACTATAATAAATTTCGTCACAATTACGTTTCAAGAAATTATGTAAAACACAGATAGTTTGGACAATATTTATTGCAAACGATACATCTGCATTTATAGGTCGGTATAACATTCGCAAATTGCTAGTCATGATTCGAACGTACATTCGATGTATCTTCGAGCACGTGACAAGCGCTAGTTAAAAATTTTCTGTTGGTTATTCAAAAAATTGCCACTATCGGGGCGTTGTATGAAATTACTGATGTCAAATGCTTCATCACCAACAAAAAGAAAGGGTAGTGGTGAACCATGAAAAATATATATATATATATATATATATATATATGTATATATATATGTATACATATATATATATATATATATATATATATTATATGTATACATATATATATATATATATATACATATATATATATATATTGATCGGCTGCAGTATTTGTCGGAACCTTATGAAACAAGACCTGATTCACAAGAAAAAAATAGTCCTACCGAAGATGATCCCGCTGCTTCGACATCGAAAGCCACAACTAAAGATCATTTTCCACAAGATCGTCTACGAATAATGATGAGACTAACACGATTTTGAAATTCCTTGCAGAAAGATTGCAAAACAAAAAAATCAAGTGAAGATACTTCCGAAGACGGTGGCAGATATTTTTTATTTATTAAATGATTTCAAAAAGATCCCGGAGTGTTGTAAAATGGATGCTAAATATAACATAATTAGAATTATTCGAAAATACGCGGGTTCACAATCGTATATTCGAAATTATTATAACCTCGATTCTCAAAATTATGAACAACGTGGCTATTTCACAAATCAATGTCCAGGATCTCAGACGCCGAAATCTAATAATCAGTTTCAGTCTACATCTGATGAACTTACGGGACTCTCACTCCTATTAATGATGACTGAAGATTCTGGTGCCTCCATATATCCGGATCTTTTTACCGGTGATAATCGTACAGTATAATTGAAATTAGTAAATTTTCACAAAAAATATTAGTACCTTCCTACACATCTTTCTTGTCTTATTTTACCAATCCAACTAAAGCTGTTCCCTTAGTAACTCAATCACATCCTGAAGAAATACAAGAACAACTATACTCTGACATATTGAAAAAGAAAAAAACTAACCCAACAACTGCAACTGGCATAAACATTAAAATAGAAGAGCTACTAATCAAACAGTCGGAAAAATCCGATATGATCTTACAACAGATGAGCACTCTTATGAGCCTCATAGTCACCCTTGTTGAAAAAATATCAAAATAACTGCCCTAAGAGTGGCCACTTGGAACATTAATGGTCTTGCCCCAAACAAAACTGACTTAGAACTCTTTATAAACAAAAACCAACTTGATGTTGTTCTGATTTCCGAAGCACACTGTACAGATAAAAGTATAATCAAAATTAAAGGATGCAATACCTATGTGACTAAACATCCAGATGGAACGGGACATGCAGGAACAGCCCTTGTAATAAGAAATTCCATCAAACATCAGGTGCTACCGGAGTATAGGACAAACCACATTCAGGCTACCACCTTTGCGGTGGAAGGTAACTTTGGTCAACTGAACCTGTCGGCAATTTACTGCCCACCAAGACACACAATTAGTGAAACAAAATTTGCAGAATACTTTTCAACATTGGGAGGAAGATTTGTGGCTGGTGGTGACTGGAACGCAAAACATACATACTGGGTAAGGCTAACGCCTTGAGCCCTAGTATGTATGTTTGGCATCTAGTTGTTGTTAAGCAACTAGAGGCAGACGACTAAAATTATGCCTTGACGAAAATAACCTCAACTGTATATCATCGGGTGAACCAACCTACTGGCCAACAGATCAAAATAAAAAACCCGATTTGCTGGACTTCTTCATAATAATGGGACTTTCGACAAATTACATGAAGGCTGAATTTTGTTTAGACAGTAGTTCTGACCACACCCCTGTCCTCCTAACTATTAGTACGTCTATCATTTGCTACGAGAGGCCTGATACTCTGTACAATAAACTCTCTGATTGGGAAGGGTTCAGAGAATACATTGAGGAAGGCATTGCATTGAAAGTCTCCTTGAAAACACCCGACGAGATAGATGACGCGACTCAACACTTTACTAACCTTATACAAAAAGCTTGCTGGGTAAACACTCCTCTTAAAAAAGAAAAAGGTTACCAAGTTGTTGGGAACGTACCTCTTGAAATAAAACGTAAAATACTAGAGAAGAGAAGATTGCGCAAGATATGGCACCAAAGTAGATGTAAAAGTGACAAGATTGCACTTAATAAAGCTATTATAGAGCTGAAAAATTCAATCGACACTTTAAATAATGCCACACTACAAAATCAGTTGGAAAGCCTAACTGCCATAAAAACAACAGAATACTCCCTCTGGAAGCTTACAAAGGCATTAAATAGGCCACAGCAATATAAATGTCCCATTAAAACGCCCCAAAAAAATGGTTGGCCTAAGACAAACAAAGAAAAAGCTAACATGTTTGCAAAACATCTGGCCGCCATCTTTACTCCTAATGAAGGCAACAATGCGGAGTTCGAAAATGAAGTTGAACGTACACTGCATCAAGACCTACAACTGTCCATTCCGCCAAGAGCAGTCACATTTGGAGAACTAAGGAGGGCTATAAAAGCCCCTGGATTCGATCTCATCACAAAAGAAGTTATCATGCAACTTCCCAGGAAAGCACTGGTGTTTTTAGTTATTCTCGTCAATGGATTGCTTCGAGTACAGTGCTTTCCCAATCTATGGAAGGTATCCATAGTAACAATGATACACAAGCCAGGAAAGCCCCCGGAAGACGCATCATCATACAGACCTATAAGTCTCTTACCTGTGCTATCAAAGTTGTTTGAGAGAATCCTCCTGAGCAGAATATTACCCATACTCAACAAAGACCTGGTGATACCTAAATATCAGTTTGTATTCAGACAACAGCATTCTACGTGGAACAAGTGCATGTGATAAGATTAGACAGTCTCTCGAAAAGAAGGAATACTGCTCCGCTGTATTTTTAGATGTCCAGGCAGTTTTCGATAAGGTATGGCATAAGGGCTTACTCTATAAAATAAAAACGTCTTTACCGCATAGTTACTACTTGTTGATGGAGTCATACCTCACGAACAGAATCTTCCAGGTGAGAGAGGACGAAGAACTGTCAATTATCCAAGATGTAATGGCGGGAGTTCCACAGGGATCCGTCCTTGGTTCTGTCTTGTATACCATCTACACCTCAGACCTCATAGAAACCAAAGAGGTAACTACTGCTACTTTTGTAACAAAGATCCGATTGTAGCATCTGCCGTCTTGCAGAAAACCCTCGATAGGGTCAACGAGTGGATCCAGAAATGGAGAATCAAAGTCAGCACAACCAAATCCATACAAGTTTCTTTTACGCTGAGGAAAGGAAGCTGTGCTCCAGTAAAACTGGGAAAAAATGTTCTGCCACAGACTGATTTTTTTCGATATCTCGGTATGCATCTGGACAGAAGGTTGACCTGGAAGAAGCACATCAAATCAAAACGAGACGATCTGAACATGCGGTTCAAAAACATCTACTGGTTGATGGCATGCAACTCTAAATTGTCAATCGACAATAAATTGTTGATATACAAAATGATCCTGAAACCAATATGGACATATGGTGCACAACTGTGGGGAAGTGCTTGCGACTCCAATTTAAACATAATGCAAAGGCTGCAAAATGGTATGCTAAGAACCATTTCCAATGCATCATGGTTCATCACCAATACGGAGATCCACGAAGCTCTGAAAATAACGACAATTAAGGAGGAGTTAAAATTAATAGGGCATAAATATAAAACACGGCTGGAAAACCACCCAAATGATTTAGCTACTGCGTTAGCAGCCATCTCCTACAATAAACGACTGAAACGACATGATATAATTGGTGACAGATGTTGAAGGATGAGGTGACTCCTGCTGAGGAGCTCCTTGGAAATGATAAAACGACATAGAACAAATCTGTTTATAGTTTGGAACTGATTGCAAATAAACACAAAAAAAAAATTACCAATGGATTTTATAAAAGAATAAAAATAATTATATGTAATAAATAATATCACAAAAATATATATTTTGTTTACTTCACTTACTTCTATGTTATCACAAATCTTTCTTCAGCTGATATAGATGTTTGGTAACAGTTTCTTGATGCTGTATTTCACTTTTAACTAATTCAAGTAATTCGTAAAATCATTTTCTGAACATTCTAAGTTAGTTAAAATATTTGCTTGGATCTTCTTTTAGACTAGAGTAAAGATTATGAAAATAACCAGATTTATATGTTAACGAAAACATCGGCGATGCTCTTTTACGGAGGCATCGTTTTTGTTCAATTTTATTTAACGACAGCCCTAACAGTAATGTTTCTTTGTCCGAGTCCATGGCTCGACTGATGTCAAATATAGACATCACTAACATACGAACGCACTGCAGTCTGATACGCTTTCAATTTAGACGGTTGATGTCGGACTGCTGCCGTCCTGCTGCGGGATATAAACGGCACAGTAAACGTGCGGCAGCGGTCCGACACAAAACGTCTAAATTGAAAGAGCCCTTAAACAAGTTTTTAAATATTGAATTTGTTTAATGTTTGAAATAGACCTTTGTTCGTGGACAAACACTTTAAAGGGATTATAAAAGTCTAACTATTTATCGTAAGAGCGTTTGAAGGTAGCTAAATAAATTTTTGGTAATTTAATGGAATTTTTGATGTACTTGTTTTATTCATTCCATCAGTATTTATAAATCTTCCCGAAGACGTGTTATTCATTTCGAGCATTTCGTGAACGCGACTCATTGTCGAATAATGAAGTTCTTCAAATTACCCGAGTTCGATTGATTCTTCTTCTGTGATTTGATCTAGCATCAACTGAATCGTTTCAAACTATTCTAAAATATTTTATATATCTTTTAAACGTAATTTGATTCGTGTATAATCATCTTTATTTCTTCGTTATTTATATATGTTTTGAATCGCGTGAATTTTGCTTTTAATACCTTCCTTCATTCCTTTAAAGCCTTTAATTCTTTATTAAATTGACCAAAAGAAATTAAGTCACATTTGATATTTATTGATACTCGAAGTTGACACAGAATACATTTTTACAAAGGATTTTAGCTTACAGGTAAACCTTGCTTTTTCAGATTCTAAGTTCCTATTGGTTACTATTTTGCTATATGTGTCAATACGTCAAATGTATTGTACTACAGGATTCTTTTACGAGTGGCGACTGAAAAGTTTTGAGTCTTCACATCACTAACTGCGGGTATCCTAAGAAATATAAATGTCAAATTTCATGTCATTAACATCATTACTCTTTTAGTAACGGAACCATAAAGTCACCATGTCCGAGTCATCCGCACAAAAACTATGGCTTGATTTATACAGAACCATTAAAACTGTAAGTAATTAAAATCAATAATACAACATATTTGAGAGGACTAATGAACACGTATAAACAAATAATTCAGTAAATAACCACCTTAACGCTAACAACAAAACTAGCATAAAATCCGACAGTTTAAAAATAGTATTATGGTATGCCAATGGGTTTACACAACAAGCACTAGAGCTAAAATCCTTTATTAAGATAAATTTAACCATAAATAAACTATAAATTTTACTATACTATGCATCGCGATGGAAAAACAATGGTGGCTCGGCACCATGAGACGGTATTAGAAAAGAAGCACAGCATTAGAAAAGAAGCCTATGAACGTTATCTGTCAACCTTAGGATATATATTCATAGCTGGGGTAATTATAACAGAAAACACACTCATTCCGGATTAAGAATAACTACCCCTAAGTTGCTGCTAGTAGTCCAAAATAAACAACTAACAGTGGTCTCATCTGACGAACCTTCATACTGACCCAGAGATAGAAGAAAAATACCTGATATTATAGATGTCCTTGTCTTTAAGGAATTAATAAAATCTATTTTAGTCGGTAAGTCTAATTTAGATCACTCTTCTTTCCCAACTAAAATAGTACCATGTCGTCTCCACAGTGCAAAACCTATTTGGGATTAAACAGCCAGTAAGAGAAATGATAAAAGTCTCCGTACCGTCAAAAAATAGCAATGACGTTTTGAGAGTATTTGAACACTTCAATACATAGGTATTATCATATAGATGCAGCAAGCTGCTTGGATTTCTACATCCTCAAGTAAGGAATTAAATAACCAACCGTGCTCAGTATCAACAAGAGAAGTACTAGCAGAGAAGCTTAGAGCCAGAAAACAATGGCTAAAAACGAAATTCCCTGCTAATAACTTAATTCTAAATCATCTAATTTCACAATTTAGGCAACTATGCGACGCCAAAAACCAAAGTGCTCAAATATACCTAAAAATTTGGATGCAAAACCAACTACTTAATATTCCTTCTGGAAAGTAAAAAAGAAGCTAAAGGATCTCACAAGAGACATCGATATAAAAAATGGATAATACTTGGGCAATTAATGACAATAACAAAACTCAGGCTTTTGTTGAGCATCTCGAAGAAGTTTTTGTCTCTAACAATGATATGGACTTTACAAAAATAAAAAAGTACTGAAGTTTTTAAACCAGACTCAACTTTTAAATATTCCAATCAAAAAGTTTAAGATTAGTGAATTTAAATGAGTCATCAATAAACTTGACTTGAATAAGGCTCCTGGACACGATCTGATCACAGCTAATTTGTTTCAGGTATTACCAAAACAAGCTATTAGATTCTTAACGCAACTGTACACTACAACCTTTTGGCAAGGTTGGATACCTCCACAACGGAAAGTGGCTCAAGTCATATTAATCTTAAAGCCTGGGAAAGTACAGAAGATATTAAATCCCAATCGTCCAATATGCCTACTTTTAATAACTCAAAATTAATGGAAATATTAATTATATCTAGATAAAGAAAATTTTATAACGGAACATCAATTTGGGTTCACATTAAAACATAATACCTAGTGTAGAACATAGGCACAGAATTCTAGATAACATAAATACATGCCTCGAACGAAAACTGTATTCTAATGTAGCATTCCTTGACGGTTCATAGGCTTTCGACCAAATATAGTATGAAGCACTAGTATTTAAGATTAAAAACACTACCAATAAATTATTATATCATCATACAATCTTATCTTAGCAACAGAACCTTCTTAGTCTAACAAGTAACGAATTGAACTACGTGAAATCAAAGCTAAAATCCCTAGGGGCAGCGTCTTTTGACCGATTTTGTATCTCCTGTACACAAACGGTCTTCCAACGACAGACAATGTGGTCTTGGGGACATTCGGTAATGATACAACGGTTGCTGTAGTTGATAAAAACCCACGCGAACCATCCGAAAATTAAAAATTAGTCTAGTTAAAAACTACAAACATGAAGGCCAATGAAAACAAAACCATGCAAGTTACCTTTGCCATGAGATAAGACACATGTGCACCTGTTGAACTAAATAGAGTCAGAATTTCACGAGCAGAAGAAACCAAGTATTACTAAATAAGTAGATTAGAGACTAACATAGAAGAAGAATATATGTGCGAAACATCTGGGTCAACAATTTTGTAAATTACACTGGTTAACAAACAGAAAATATTAACTATCAGTGCAAAATAGATTGCTAATTATAAAGCTATGCTAAAGTCAATGCGAACCTATGGAATACAACTCAGGGGTAAAGTCGCTAATTTAAACCTGGAAAAACTGTAGACATTACGCATTATTGCTGATGCCATTTGGTATATTACCAATAGCTGACTTCATCATGAACTAGGAATAGCCACAATAAAAAAGAAAATAAAAGTCTAAACTACCAATATAAAACCAGGCTTCCTAATCACCCTAACAAACTTGCTTACCACCTTATGGACAATAAATCTATCTTTATCAGACTAAAAAGGAAGAATCCACAAAATCTGCTGTAATCATTAGAAAACATTAGGAATAGAGATGTAAAAAAAAAGAAACAAAAAACGCAATATGTAATTCAGGGTATCGTTGATACGAAACAGTTAAAATGAAGTAATGACGGTAGAAAACCTAGAAAAATTCATACCTTCGGAAGCAGTATCACTTACCAATGACGAGTTGGGTAACGGGTTTTATAACCCTATGGAAGAGCAAACTATTCTTAAATCAATAAAAGAAAAAGTGATTAGGTGCAATACCGTACAATAGGCATTAATATAAATATAATCGAAATAGGATAATTTATGAATCCAAGGTAGTGATGTCAATAGTATTATTTTAGTCCACAGAATAGAAAATGACCTATGAAAATAAGATCTTCTTAAATACACTTTGAACTAATTTTCAAGAAGACTGGTAAATAAGTTCAGGATCGTAATGTTGATTTTTTTTGTTTTTGTACAAAAACAAAAGATTTTGTTTTTGTACAAAAACAAAAGATTTTGTTTCTATATATTTAAAAAGACATCCATATGTGTAAAATATGTTTTTGTTCATCAATAAATTTTGAAAGAAATGTGTAGATCCATCATTTTATAAAGATTAATCAATAATACATGCTACACGAATGAACCCTGGTGTATTCGATTTTCCCTTACCGCGATTATTTCAGAAAAGTAATTCTAGTATTTTATGTTACGATAGGGTAACCAATATCATATTATTAGAACCAGTATGAACATTTTTGTCTGGCTTCCGATCCGATCAAAGTACTCCTTAAAAAACTTATGAAAGTTATAAGAAGATTTAGCAATTAAGTCTGCATATTTTTCTTGGTAAACAAATAAAATTACTTACATATTCCTATTTCTCTTAATATTAGAACAACAAAAGTCCCAGGTATAAAACAACGAAAAGTGAATATTTATATTCGACTTAATAGAGATTTAATATTTTGATTCCACAAAAAACTTTACAATGGACACTTAATAAATATTTTTTCAAATTAGAACGTCTGTAATATATTTATAACACGTATTGTCCCAATTTGCTGGATTTTGAAAACAGAGTTTTTATATCTCGTTATTTCCAAACAGATAGTTAAATTTTTAAATGTATGTTGTCTGCGAATTTAAATTTGACAAGTACTACGTTTAAACATAATTGTGAATAGAAGGAGGCAAGCCAACTAAAAGGTTTGCGCCTGTCTGTTAGATGCAATTAAACAAGTAAGAGAGGCGGCTGAAAAATGTTTAGCCTAAGGTATTAAAAATGCTGATAGAAATGTGTAAAAAATTCATTTTTCAATTTAATCTCCGTCTATTTCAATACACTTCTTACATTTATTAAAAAGGGTTTTTAACCTGGTCAAAAAATATTCGCCGTATTTGTCTTCGAAATATTCGTTTACGGCCGTCTTCATTTCTTCGTCACTGGAAAATCTCTATCCTCCGAGGTCTCTTTTCAAATTTGAAAAGAGGAAATTATCGTTAGAGGCCAGGTCTGGACTGTAGGGCAGGTAGTTGATTTCTTCAAATCCTGTCTCAGCGTGTGCACGCCTTACAACTAGCGCAGTGTGGACGGGCGCATTGTCTTTCAAAAACAGGACTCCTTTCGCCAGTTTGCGTCTCTTTTTCTTGACAACCACTTGACGCACTTTAGTCAACAAGGCGGTGTAATAGTCTTCGTTCATTATAGTATATTTAGGAAGGTAGTCGATGAACAAAATTCCTTCACAATCCCAAAAAAATGGCCATGAGCTTGGACGCCGATTTTTCCATTTTGAACTTCAGTGGCGGCTTTTCTCCCTTTTCTATCCACTGCATTGACTCCGGATCGTATTGTTGAATCCGTGTTTCATCAACAGAGACGAGACGAGAAAAAATATCGTCAGGATTATCGCCACAGATATCCAAAACTTCTGCGAAGTTGTTACTCGATGCTGCGTGTCCAGTGACGTGAGCATTTTCGGCACCAATCGCGCGCACACCTTTTTCATGCGCAAATGATTGTGCAAAATGTCGCCGATTTGTTCCTTGCTAATGCCCATGGATTCAGCTATCTGTCACAGCTTCATTCGCCGGTCTTCGAGAACAAGTTTTTTCCCTTTTTCAATATTTTCTTCGGTAAGGGCGGCGTTTGGGCGTCTCTACCTCGGATCCTCTTCGAGCGACTCCCTGCCGTGTTTGAACTCCCGGCTCAAACGTTTTATGGACGCAAATGAAAGTGCAGACTTCCCATAAACTGCTGACATCTCTTCAAATATTTCCGTCGGCGTTTTGTTCTTCTTTGTAAGGAATTTGATTACAGCTCTGTACTCCAATTTCGTGCAAAGTGCGAATGACTCGGACATAGTAACGTTTATGGTTCCGTTACTAAAAGAGTAATGATGCTAATGACATGAAACTTGACATTTATATTTCTTAGGATACCCGTAATTAGTGATGTGCTGCGCGAGTCATTAGTAATACCTAAACTTAGGCACTTAGGCTCAAAACTTTTCAGCCGCCCCTCGTAAAAGAATCCCGTAGTACAATACATTTGACGTGTTACCCATCCCACCACGACACATATAGCAAAATAGTAAGCAATAGGAATTTAGAATCCGAAAAAGCAAGGTTTACCTGTAAGCTAAAATCCTTTGTAAAAATGTATTCGCATAACGGAATGCAGCGATTATAACAATGGATGAAGGAAAAAGCGCAATCGTCACATTAACATCAGAGCTACACCCACTGAAGTCAGTGGATCATCAAAGTTTAGCATATTGTCAAGAATCAGTTAAGTCTTAAAAGTATATCTATTCCTCGCTATACTAAATCTCTCTAATTATTTCCTCAAAAAAAATCTTGTTTCTTTTGGTCAATTTACGTCTAGTTATATATCCTTGGGTTTCTTATAATTAATAAAAAATGGTAAGTAATAAAGAATTAAAGGCTTTAAAAGAACGAAGGTGGGTATTGAAAGCTAAATTCGTGTTAATGAAGGAGGGTATTAAAAGCGGTCGTGGCCGTGGTGTGTTGGGTTGATTACAAGGCATACGCCTTTTGACGACACGGCGCACCGCGGGGACCCGGGTTCGATTACCGGCCGTTCGTCGGATGGCTCTGGACTGGTGTTATGGTTGGCTGTAAGATATTGCTAGCTATCGTAGCAATAAGTCCTCCATATGTACCAATTAGATACATTAAAGTAAATAAATAAATAAATTCACGCGATTCAAAACATATATAACGAAGAAATAAAGATGATTAAACACGAATTAAATTACGTTTAAAATATATCTGAAATATTTTAGAATAGTTTGAAACGATTCAGTTGATGCTAGATCAAATCACAGAAGAAGAATTAATAGAACTCGGGTAATTTGAAGAACTTCATTATTCAACAATGAGTCGCGTACCTTCAAAGGCTCTTACGATAAATATTTAGGCTTTTATAATCCCTTTAAAGTGTTTGTCCACGAACAAAGGTCTATTTCAAACATTAAACAAATTCAATATTTAAAAACTTGCTTATGGGCTCTTTCAATTTAGACGTTTTGTGTCGGATCGCTACCGCACGTTTAGTGTGCTACTTACATCCCGCAGCAGGACGGCAGCAGTCCGACATGAACTGTCTAAATTGAAAGCGTATCAGACTGCAGTGCGTTCGTATGTTAGTGATGTCTATATTTGACATCAGTCGAGCCATGGACTCGGACGAAGAAACATTACTGGTAGAGCTCTCGTTAAATAAAATTAAACGAAAACGATGCCGCCATAAAAGAGCATCGCCGATGTTTTCGTTACCAAATTAATCTGGTTATTTTCATAATCTTTACTCTAGTCTAAAAGAAGCAAATATTTTAATTAACTTAGAATATCCAGAGAATATTTTACGAATCGTTAAAAGTGGAATACAGCGTCAATAAACTGTTTTCAAACATACTATATCAGCTGAAGAAAGACTTGTGATAACATGTGATATTATTTATTACTTACAATTATTTTTATTGGTTTATTCTTTTATTAAAATAAGACAAGAAAGATTGTGTAGGAAGGTACTAATATTTTTTGTGAAAATTTTCTAATTTAAATTATGCTTACTGTAAGATTATCGCCGGTAAAAAGATCCGGATATATGGAGGCACCAGAATCTTCAGTCAAATTAAATAGGGGCGAGAGCCCCGCAAGTTTATCTCATGTAGACTGAAACTGATTATTAGATTTCCGCGTCTGAGATCCTGGACATTGATTTGTGAAATAGCCACGTTGTTCATAATATTGAGAATCGAGGTTATAATAATTTCGAGTATACGATTGTGAATCCGCGTATTTTCGAATAATTCCAATTATGTCATATTAGGCATTCATTTTACGACACTCCGGGATCTTTTTCAAATTATTTAATAAAGATAATAAGAAATATCTGTCACCGTCTTCGGAAGTACCTTCACTTGATTTTTTTTGTTTTGCAATCTTTCTGCAAGGAATTTCAAAATCGTGTTAGTCTCATCATTATTCGTAGATGATCTTGTGGAAAATGATCTTTAGTTGTGGCTTTCGATGTCGACGCAGCGGGATCACCTTCAGTAGGACTATTTTTTTCTTGTGAATCAGGTCTTATTTCATAAGGTTCCGATAAAAACTGCAGCGGATTAAAATAAAAAAAAAAAATAAAAAAAAAAAAAAAAAAAATATATATATATATATATATATATATATATATATATATATATTCGTTGTTTTTTCGCTTAGGATTCACTTTTTAATTTTCAATCTTTATTCAACTCTCCTGGGTATGAATCTCTTATGTTTCTCCATTCTTTTGAAGTAACTTTGCTGAAAGAAAAATAAATATTTTTTTTCAGATACTTATTCGCTGTTTGCATTATGACTGAATTGCATCATTCTTATCGACATGGAATCTCAACACTTAGTGGAATTGAAAAAGATACGTGTCAACAAATTTACAAAACCCTAAGAGAAATTTGTATACCTAAAATGAAAAAGGAAATCTTCCTTTTTTAAGAAACACACAAGTTTTGCAACCAATGCAAACTTCCTTAATTGTTTGAGTGCCTTAGATGGCAAACATGTAAGAATAGTTAAGCCCCTTAAAAGCGGTTTGCTTTATTATCACTATGAACACTTTTTCTCTATTGTATTATTGGCCATCTGTGATTCAAATTACAAATTTATTTAGAAGAAACTTTTATTTCAAGAAACTTCAAGACAACAGTCTAAATATACTAAGTCGTAGTGCAATAACAGAATATGGTTCACCACTACCCTTTGTTTTTGTTGGTGATCTTCATCACTTCATCACACAACATTTGACATCAGTAATTTCATACAACGCCCGGCATTTTTCCCGGCCCCGGCAATTTTTTTAATAACCAACAGAAAATTTTTAACTACCGCTTGTCACGTGCTCGAAGATACATCGAATGTAAGTTCGAAATTATGACTAGCAAATAGCAATGTTTTACCGACCTATAAATGCAAATGTATCGTTTTCAATAGATATTGTCCAAACTATCTGTGTTTTACATAATTTCTTGCAACGTAATTTTGACGAAATTTCTAATAGAAATCTATTAATTCAAGACATGCAGATAGTTTAGGAGGTACAAAATCATCAGAATATGTCAGCAACATCAATTCGTGATAAATTTTCTGAATACTTTGTTAACTTTAACATTAAACGATTCAGCCCAGCAATTCAATCGAGGCAATAACGCGAATTTGTGTACAATTAAACTTTTATTTATAGTGTTTTTTAAAGATTCTTAAATTAATTTTACAATTTGTAATTTTAAAGGTGAATAAATTACAATTTATTTTCGTTTATTCTGTAGTATTAAATATAAATTCGAGTAAAACTCACTTCGAATAAATCAATGCAAAAACTTTCGGGGCCCCGTTACTATATTAATCAGTTTCTAAAAAACACTATAAATAAAAGATTATTTGTACATTTATCGAAATTCGCATTGTTTACCTCAATCGAATTGTTGGGCTGAATCGTTTAATGGGACTTCCACAATTAGTTCTGGGGCATTTAAAACGACAGGTTTAATGTGAATGTCGCTAATCGCGTCTCTTCCGCCGGTGGCCATCCCTTCCCGACTCTCTTCTCTGCTTGGTTTTTATATTAAGCCAAACTAGGCATAGTTGACTTCCTTTTGCTTAAAGAAACAAATAACGTACACGTTTCTTAGCATATTACTAAAAAGAAAAGAAATTACATCCGTGCAAACAATTAATTCATGTTGGGCGAGAGTATAGATCCTATGAAATCTAACTACAGAGATTTAATTTGTCGTCACTAGCTGCGCGGAGAAAAAGCGATGATCTATTACATTTATATAAAATCATACATTCGCATGTTGATTGTCTCTATCTCCTTTCTCTACTCAACTTCAACACTCGACTCAGATCCCGTATACTAATACAGAGGTTATTTGTATTACAAGTTTATAACAATAATACCTCTTTTTATAATCCCATAATTCGAATGTGCCGCTTACATAACGATTTTGTTTCTCAACATCCGTCCTTGGACATTTTATTTATAAATTTTAACTAACCACGGTAGAATTAATGTTTCGTTCAGTATGTAGAAAATAATATTATTCTAAGTTAATTCTAACTTTAATAACCGATCAATACATTTTATAATATATTTAATAACACAAGTAACCCTTGAAAATGCATACTTTAACCATTTTGTGCACACATCAGTAGAGTTTTATACTCTGTTCTTTTTATTATACATCTACGTGACTGCAACTTGTTTTGTGAACCTTTCAAAAAAGAAATAAATAAATTCTATTTTCATTATAAACGTGAAGATTTGACTGTATTTACCCTTTCATTTATAATACCAATAGCGTTATATATATCGGCATTTTTTTTTCATTTTCGCGTTTGCTTTGTCGGTGCGTTTACTTTCAATTACATCTTTGTAAGTGACTTACCTTTTCATTAATAATACCACTAATACTGTGTGTTTTGCATGATTATGTAATCATTCGATTTATAGTTAAGCTAAGAACTTGAAATTTCCATTTAGACAGTATACGACATTTAGATATCTGGAAAAATATTCTACCACTTCTTAAACAGACATTGCTGCATTTTAATCTAATTATAGTAAACAATTATAGTAAGATGCTGCAGAAAGCTCATGTGATTCCAATATTTTCTTAATATAATTATAGTAAGTAATAATACATCTTTGTAAGTGACTCATCCTTTCATTAATAATACCACTAGCATTTATATTTCGGCATTTTTTTCATTTTCACGTTTGCTTCGTCGGTGCGTTTACTTTCAGTTACATCTTTGTAAGTGACAAGTATCTGCAACAATAGCCTTTTTTAAGTTTCCCTGTAGTTTCTTTTTCTTGTATTCATTTTACTTCTTTTGCTAAACGCAATACTTTCAGCCAAAACAAATGACGCTTACAAGTGTCAATAAATAATTCGGTATGTTAATGAAAGATGTGCCTGAAATTAGCCAACAATTGATGCGCAGTACGTACTGCACAGCCGATGCCAAATAAACATATTGATATCTCACTCTAAAGATGTGCAGAAATGTTGGTGGAGAGGCCACCTAGCGACTAACTTTTCTACTTCTACTTCTTAATAGTTTTACAGGAAAAAAAATATTTTTTATGGAAGAATCCGCGATTTCACCGCTTTTTCTGTGATTTCACAAATTTTGTTGTCTCTCGAACGTAAAAAACTCCGACATTTCACTAGCTTTCCGCCGCTCCTTCATAATTTTTTACTATTTTTCACTGCTTTTTACCGTTATTTTCACTATTTCCCCCTGTATTTTCACCTATTTTACCGCATATTTACCGTGAGAAATTTGCACAAACTCACCATATTTTCACCGTTTCCTGCCGCAGATGCTGCAGAAGGTTCATGTGATTCCAATATTTTCTTAATCTTATTATAGTAAGATGCTGCAGGAGGTTCATGTGATTCCAATATTTTCTTAATCTAATTATAGTAAGATGCTGCAGAAAGTTCATGTGATTCCAATATTTTCTTAACCTAATTATAGTAAGATGCTGCAGAAGGTTCATGTGATTCCAATATTTTCTTAATCTAATTATAGTAAGATGCTGCAGAAGGTTCATGTGATTCGAATATTTTCTTAACCTAATTATAGTAAGATGCTGCAGAAGGTTCATGTGATTCCAATATTTTCTTAATCTTATTATAGTAAGATGCTGCAGGAGGTTCATGTGATTCCAATATTTTCTTAATCTAATTATAGTAAGATGCTGCAGAAAGTTCATGTGATTCCAATATTTTCTTAACCTAATTATAGTAAGATGCTGCAGAAGGTTCATGTGATTCCAATATTTTCTTAATCTTATTATAGTAAGATGCTGCAGGAGGTTCATGTGATTCCAATATTTTCTTAATCTAATTATAGTAAGATGCTGCAGAAAGTTCATGTGATTCCAATATTTTCTTAACCTAATTATAGTAAGATGCTGCAGAAGGTTCATGTGATTCCAATATTTTCTTAATCTAATTATAGTAAGATGCTGCAGAAGGTTCATGTGATTCGAATATTTTCTTAACCTAATTATAGTAAGATGCTGCAGAAGGTTCATGTGATTCCAATATTTTCTTAATCTTATTATAGTATGATGCTGCAAGAGGTTCATGTGATTCCAATATTTTCTTAATCTAATTATAGTAAGATGCTGTAGAAAGTTCATGTGATTCCAATATTTTCTTAACCTAATTATAGTAAGATGCTGCAGAAGGTTCATGTGATTCCAATATTTTCTTAATCTTATTATAGTATGATGCTGCAAGAGGTTCATGTGATTCCAATATTTTCTTAATCTAATTATAGTAAGATGCTGTAGAAAGTTCATGTGATTTCAATAGTTTCTTAATCTTATTATAGTAAGATGCTGCAGAAGGTTCATGTGATTTCAATAATTTCTTAATCTTATTATAGTAAGATGCTGTAGAAGGTTCATGTGATTCCAATATTTTCTTAATGCAATTCATGGCCTTTTTCACATGCGAAATTTCTTTTTGCCAAAGAAGAATTTGACACACAGCATATTCCCTTCTTATTGCAAAACTTACTTCTCTTTGATGTAGTAGAAACTTCTCCAAGTCTACATTAGACATACTTTCTTAATGCAATTCATGGCCTTTTTCACATGCGAAATTCCTTTTTGCCAAAAAATAATTTGTTGTAGTAATTACTTATCGTTTATGTAGTAAAAACCTCTCCAAGTCTACATTAGACTAGCACAATTCCACGTAACTAAAATATCTGCCAGATATCAAACATATTTGTGCATACCCAAACATGTTGGTTTATAAAATTTTGGCCACTGAATGAACTGTAGGTGGCAAATTTTACTCACAAACCAGCCGTTCTGATCCAAAAATAAATATTGTAGTTTGATCTGTAAAGAAATTGTTTTTTTGTATGTTACGGGGCAATAGTAGACTGGGCGCGTCAGACCAAAAATCTTTTGCTTATTCGCGATAACGTTCTGCAGATCAGCTCTGCATAAAATATGCGGTTCTGTATGTTGTACTATCGAGTAATTACTATCGAGTTTTGTATTACTAGTCTTTTAAAACGTGATTCCTATTACCGTTTTTCATTTTAAAGACACGTTCAGGAATGTAAAGCTTCAACGTGCAATATTCCGTTTCTCGTTTTCAATGAGATAAATGGAATATTGAAGTTTAAGGGTTTTAGGATTTTCAATTAAAGTTACTTCCATTGAATTGCTTTAGTAACTTAAATAGACATTTTAATAGACATTCGTATGTTGTTGTTATTTAATTAAAGTCTTGCTGAATGGTTTTTCAGCTACTCCAATTTAATCGGTTTTTATGAAACTTGGCAGATATATTCAATCTTCACGTCAATATAACATTATTATAATTTCCACCTTTGATCCTTATATGCTGATGCTGTAAATATACTGCCCGCCTCGAGCAAATGCCATTTTTAAATTAGTATTGTGGGTTTCAAGCAGAATTCTATTAATGAACTCCTGGCTCCAGTTATTTAGTCCTAATGCTGCAGGGGTATTATTTACCTAAATCGTAAGACTTGAGGCTCTGCTGTGTTAAATAAGTATTGTGGGTGTCAAGCGAAGACACTATCATTGAACTCCGGATTCCAATTCCTCGGCTTCATGTTGTAGTTGTAGGGTCTGTTTAAATCACGAGACTTCACGATCTGGTGGTTTCAAATTTGTAAATTAGGTCACAAAAAATGACTCCAGTTATTGAAAAAATATAATAATGTGTGATAATGTCAGGTTAAGCAAACTAATAATTAAAAATATAAGATAAAAGGAGCTTGCAAATTATACTGTTGCACTTTATAATGCAGTTATATGACTTATACGTCAACAATTTAACTAAAATATTAAGGAGCTCCTGGATGACTTCCAAGCTCCAACAAAATTAAGTTTTCTGCTCAATGCACCCGACGATTTTATTTTAGTCTGATCAAAGACCTGGATTATTGACCCATAATTATTTTCGAACTTCTGGTACTTAATTGTATAGTAAAACCATTTCACTTAAATATTTTTACCTATAATTTTTAAACTCGGGCACTGTAATTAAAAATTGTGCTATTAAAAAGTCTATAATATATCTTACGTATGTGACAATGAACTTGTAAGCTTCATCTGGGTCTTCACCGGACTGAGCAGACATTTTCCTAAGTTTTCAAGAACCATTATTTAAATCAATTATGTACATAAAACCGTTTACTGAAAGTCAAATTTCAGAATAGACCAAATATTAAAATTATGTTTTGAATTTACTCAAAGTCAAATTTCAGACTAGACCAAATTTTTAAATTATGTTTTGAATTTACTCAAAGTCAAATTTCAGACTAGACCAAGTTTTTAAATTGTGTTTTGCATTTACTCAAAGTCAAATTTCAGACTAGACCAAATTTTTAAATTATGTTTTGAATTTACTCAAAGTCAAATTTCAGACTAGACCAAAATTTGAATAAATAAAACTACAACGGTTCTGTTGTGACAATTCCATAATATTCTACTAGTTTAGACGGTGACGCATGAATTTGCTTTTCTTTTAGAAATTGTAATTTTTGATAATAAGTCTTAAAATAACTAACAATTTCACTTTATAATATTCAATTTATTAAATTAAACATCAGTCAATTTTGTAAAACATAATAAAGCACAATTATTTTATATAAATATTAAAATTAAAAAAAAAATTCTAAAAAAACAAAACACGATGAAAATATTAAACATATCAAAATTAAACTATTTGGGCTTCTTTAGTTGTTTCTTGAGTACTGTGCGCAGCTTATCTAAATAAATAGCGACGTGCTTCGGCGTCAGCGTTAAAGCAGGCCTCAGACGTATTGAACGACTCCCAGATACACCGTTAAGAACACCTTAAAATTTCAACTTAGTTTTATTTATATATTAATTTCACATTTAAAGTAAGCCCAAACATACCGCCATCAAATCAATGCGATATTTTAAATTTTATAAAAAAAAATTTTATATTTGCACCTTTCATTTCGGTTGTCTTTTTCAAGTAAATTTATATCTGGTGTACACTCTGGCACCGATTGACCTTGGATATATCTACATACGACTTCAAGTAGAACAATATATCCGAAGTACAAAATTTTATTAAATTTCAAACTATTTCCTATTTTTATAGTTCTATTCCGTCAGTATAGATTGTTTATTTTATTATGGCATACTAACGAAAGTAAAATTGAATAATTTACATACTTCCTAAATAAATGATGTTAAATTAAAATATATGGACAGAAAAATAATGGATAAAGATTATAACTAAGGTAAAGGTCCATGAAACCAAAGCAATCCTTGGAGCGTCGAAATTTCCAGTTAACTAATATTTTGAAACGAATCAAAACCTGAAGTTGTGTCTAAAATTACACATATCTAGCAAAATATGCTACTGGTCCCATTGCATGCAAAACTTAGAGAAAAAAAAGATAATCTTTGAATAACCTTTAGAAGATGGAATCAATATTTTCCTGGAAGGTTCCTTTTGGAAGGTTTCCTCTTTGGAGTTATATGAAAAGATGTTTCCAATTTTGGATTAAATGAAATAAGGAAGTTTTAAGTTCCTAAAGCAAGGAACAAAATTTAGTCAAAAAGAAGGAGCTTTTAAGTTTTAAGTTCTACAATAAACAGCTTGTATGACAAATTGCGAGAAATACTCAAATTATGCCAAAAACGATGCTTACAGAATTTCTAATATAGATGAGATGATACTAGTATCTACCTGAAAGAACAAGTTTTAACACAAAAATTAAAACTTAACCTGCGGTGAACGGAAAACGACCACAAATATAGTTTTGCTATGCTAGCGCTGCAAGCTATCAAACAAGCTGCAAGCGAACAAGTTGCAAGCAAGCTTTCAGGCCCCACTTATAATCGTATTAACTTTACAAAGAAGAAAGTTTTGTTTGTTTATCATGGTTTGTCATAAAAATTATTTATCTGAATAATGTAAAACATTCACTCTTGTATTATAAATTATAGTAACCAAATGTATGTAGGGTATATAAAATATTTTTAGAATAAGTGGGTTAATAATAGAGTACTCCGAGTTGTAAAAAGCAATTAGTTTTATTTACTTTAGACAGTTCTATAATTATTTGGTATCAAACACGATAAATAAAATTCTTAAAAAAATATATCAACATCTTAGAAAAAATCCATATTTTCTAAAATATGCCATTTTTATGAATTTGCAAAATAATATGGATCATATAGCTTTAAATATGTATCATGGTCAATTTGGTTCAATATAATCGATAAATTGTTGGTGGTATTATGCGTAAAATTAAATCAGTTAATTATTAGTGCTTCTCATGCCAATCATTGATACAAATTTGCACGCATAGAAGACGACCATTCCTTCCATGTCAGCACATTTATCATAAGTCTATCGCCTACAAGGTGCACTTTGAATCCGTTTTCCTCCATGAATATCTTCAGAAAAAAGAACCCCATCACATTACAAGCATTTATCATTTTCATTTTGGGAACAATCAGGACTTTCATCTGTGCTATCATTCACTCTTAACAGAATTTTTAAGAGATTCTTTATCTTTTGCGATCTTTCTTTTCTTCTGGGTTGTTTTCTTTGATTTAATGTTCGACGATCTCATTCTTTTCAATTTATCCGTTTCTTCCTTCCTTTTCATTGATGTTTTTAAATCTTGCTTATAAGGTAAAGAGGTTGAAATCATGGATTTAGTGGCTCTTTTTCCTCTGTTGTTGACGGTTTTCTTCAAACGTAGTATGGTCTACAACACCTTTATCATTATATCGCGGTGCGTCATTAGAAGATTTTTCTACTACTGGAAGGTCTTCGTAAATAAAGTCATGATCTTGAAAGACATTTTTATTAACGAGATGTATTATCATTGCACAAAAATCCTTAATGGCCAGTTCTGCCCCCTGAGCTCTTACGTAGGCTTAAATAATAATCCCGCTATGTCATAATGAGTCACTGCTTGACTTGACTGAAGGAACAGGTTTGCATTCATACCTCTACCTTCAGTCAAGTGTTTTTTTCCATGAACTCATAAGTGTTTCAAGAAGCTGTATTTTGTGAGTGTGAAGGCAGTGACATCAAGCAAACGTGGTTTTCTCTAGCTAAGTCCACTACCTTGATATTTTGGATGTGGTTAGCATGTCCAAAATCAGGAGAGCTGGCGATGTAGCAGTTGGTTTCACGTGCTGTGCTCAAACCATTGAACAAATAGTTCAAGTTGTATCCAACCTGATGAATGACAAGCATGAATGGCACCAGGTGGGGTGCTTTTCATCAGTAATGGATTATCCCGTTTTCTCGGGAATATTATCATTTGAGGGGCAAATTTGTCAACTACGCTCATACATATTACACAAATGGTTGTTAATCCACGTTCTGCAGACGTTAGAGTTCCTATTTGTTTTTTGCTCTTAAGTGCCAGTAACTCCTGAATTTTTAATGGTACGACTAAGATACTGATTTCATCCATATTATAAGCATTGGTCGCAGGATACCGGAATTCATCCGTAGAGCTCTCCAACAAGTGAAAAAATGCGTTTAGATTTTCTCTGTTTTTATTTTCATTCTTGCTATTGATGGGCCCATTGGATGGCGAAAACATAGATTAGGATGGCGCTTGCGGAAAACCTCCAGAATTTTCGGCCCGTAGATTCCTTATCTTATAAAAACGTGTACTCTATATTATTTCTTTCCGCTAATTGGTAAGCTAAATATCTTAGGCTTGCGTGTTAGACCATACCCAGATTTTTACATTTCAAGAATATAATTAGCCAATTAATTTTCCAATTCACTTGGTAACGTCGATTTTTCCACAAGCTTTCGGTTAGTAATGTCCCTAAGGAGTTGGTGTTCCACTTATGATTAACTTATGAGCGTAGTTTTGGGTACACAGTATATGTTGGAAACTTTCAAAATGCCTATTTTCTTTTCTCTTAAGACTTTAATTGCATCTGCCATTGTATTTTTGTATCATACTTGTATGGTCTTCTCTTTTATGGTAGATGCCATCCTGAAACATAAAAACTAAATGTAAGTGACTGTTTGTAATATAAACCACTACTCCATATTCGAAACATGTCGATGGTCCATATTGGAATACTCATACATTTCGAGCCAAACACCTTATGGCCCTGTCTTTTAGGCAAATCTATGTTTTTCCCTTTCGTAGTTTGTATCGTCTATTTTTCCCAGGTTTTTGGTTAGTAATGCCATAATAGTATGTGTACCAACAAGTTGATACGTCTAACATTACTGAGCGAGGCTTAGTATGCGCTGACCATCGACTCGATACAACAAACGTTCTTTGAGAAACGTCGGTGTTCTATATTATAAAACCGGTCCATATATTATGCATTTATTCTGCTAACGATTTAAGGAAGGCAATCTATGCGAGCTACATTCACTTTTAATTTAAACTTTATATCTTTGAGTTAAACTTATAAACAGTTACAGCTAAATTAAAATAATGCATGAATATTTTGTGGGCAATATACATAATTAAAAAAAAATATTTAAATGTTTTACTAATTATTACAGATTGTCTTATTATGCTCCGTGTTCTGTCGCGGAATTATTCAAAAGTTATCCAAATTAAGCCTCACTCAGTAACGTTAAACGTACCGATTTCTTGCTAAACCATAATTAAGTTATCCAAATTAAATTTGTCTAGCTATAAAATAATACCATCTGATAAACAATGAAATTTCCGAAAATATCCTTATTTATTAATTTATATAATTTAATGTATATAGATTTTTATTATAGATTGTAACATGCATTTTTACAAGATTGGGCCGCATAGCTTTATACTTGACTAAAGCACAGAACATATATACGAAACTATTGAGAATGCCTTTAGTAAGTTAACCATAGAATTAGGATTCTATTACTACGTACAATGCAGTGGCCAGTTCGTAGCATATTTAGAAGTAAAAAAAGACGACGGCGGAATAATATGATCATGTTGCACCTGGTAATTATTTGGTTATAATACTGACGCCGAAGTAATGAATATTTATGTATTTTTGAAATACTTTCAACTATTAAAATTTTGCCCAAGCAATTAAGCAATTAGAAACGGATTTCTGAAAATCGGTAGTTAGCTCTTCGAAAGAATAATTTTTGAAGAAAGTGATTTAATCGCCGCTAAAGAACCAGATATCATTTCCCCACAATCTTATTTGTTAAATCATATGAATAACGATATTTTATCATCTCCCCGCTCACCTGTAAGGGTGGTTACGTTAGATCAAGACGCAAGAACATCATGATGAAAATCCAGTGACGTAGGTCCAACAACATGTAAAAAAATAAGTTATCCTATATCAAACAAATGCTACAAAAATATATCACAACAGTTCTGCTGCATTTTTAATGAAACACTTCCTTTTTGCTATTGAACTCTATAAACAGTGTTTTTAAAAGAAATGTGATTTCCGGATACTTTGAAAGATTTTTTGGGAGCTTATAATAAATAAATTGAATGGAGTCATTAGTTTAACCAAAGTTTCCCGCTACAAATAACCGAACATTTAGATAAAATATACAATATTTGAAAGGCATTTATAGAGTTTTTAATGTTTAGATGCGAGACGTTTCCATATGATGTGATTTTAATAACTAATTAAATCAGAGCCGTAGTTTTGTTTCAAAATAAAATCAACTTGTTAATTTACGGATAACTTTTATTTATACAAAATGGTGGATATACTCGGTATATATATATTAATTATGTAACGAATATTAATTTTTTAAGCATTCGCAAACACGAATCCCTATATTTAGCTTTCAAATCTGGCTCCATTTATCTATGGCCCAGGTGACTTGCTGCGCGAGTCCAAGAATTGCTGAGCTGATCAGGATCGCAAGCCGAAACAAGTTCATTTAGTTCATTTTGAGGTTAGAGTATGATTAGTGATTTGTTAACATAAGTAAAACAATTTTTAGTAAAAAATGAACTTATTTTACATTTTGCTATGCTGAACGAACTAGACACAAGCTGTATAACAATGAATATTCTCGAAAAGGAAGACCTACAACGGAAATCGACGCATAAAACATAGTTTTCTCAATTAGAAAATGCGAAAAAGGAAAACGGGATACAAATAATAGACTTGCACTTGCGTCATCTTTCCATAACAGTACTAAATCCAATATTAAACGAAACAGTGGAATAATAAATCTGCGAGGTCCTTGGCAGTTGATAAACCAATAAGTGTAATGATTGCATTGGAAAACTTGTCATTTAGTTTAGTGGAATGTGTTCGATTCGTAAGAGTTGTGAAGCACCTATGTCCATCCCATAATTTAAAGCCTCGTCGGTATTATAATTCTTTTACCTGCGATAAATTATGTGGTAAAGTGAGCCAGAAAATTCTTGAATTACTGAAGTCTTTTGAAAAAAATATAATTTACTAGTTACATCTAGTTCGATTTTTTTTCTGGGGTTTCTCTACCGAGTTTAACTTGTCATGGGATTACAGAAGAATTTGAAAGGAAAATGATAGTGTTAAAGGCATGTTCAATGACAGCCGCCATACCGGAGAAAATAGTGCTCATAAACTTGATGGTGTCTTGTCGTCATGGGAAATACCTAAAGAAAAAGTGAAATGTTAGGTCTTGACCTAACATTTCACACATCTTGATGTAGGCTTCACATAAAATTCAAGACGTGTTAAAAGAAAGGTTGAAAACTCAAAAAACTGTCGCAGCTGCCATAACATAATCTTAAAGATGGCAACACATTTTTATTATTCGAATAATGCTCAAGATGAGCTTAGAACTTTATGGAAAAGGATTAATCAAACACCCATAAAAATTATACAAAAGTGTGCTACTAGATGGAACAGCACCTTTTATATGTTAGAAAGTATTTTTCAAGTCAAAGAGTCTTTATGCCTTTACGTATCCACGAATAACAAATTCGGCAATTGACTTCCAAAGATTGGATGATCATTTAAAAAGTTATAGTCTTGTTAAGACTATTTCACGGAGTAGCGAAAAAATTAAGTGCGCCTAATGTTTCTATATCACCAGTAATTCCCACAAACGCCACTTTGGAAATAATTCTTAATGATCTTGATTCGTCCGATATACACACGTTGGTGACACGACAGCAGTTTTGAAAAAGGAGCTTATTAGCAAATTTTCCGGTTTAGAAAATGAAATATTGTTTATCACGCCAACCTTCACTGATCCAAGATATAAACTCAAGTTTTACAAAAATACGTCGACTAAGGCGCATGTCACACAGGATACTTTGATTTTTTTTTAAGACAATCAAACAAACGAACCTTTTAGTTCACTTTGTTCGAATGCGAAGTGTGCCAGATTGGACGAAACTGAAGATTCCGTAAACAATAAACGTGATAAGAAAATAACGATTGATTTTATGAGGACACAATAACTTTACTAACGGATGATACGCGTGACAATAAAGGAGAAGATGACCTTCCTCTCCTTAGTTATCAAAAACCTGCTTATCTTTTAATCCGAAAAACTATACAGAATATTTAGCAGAAACCCTTTATAAATAATGTCTGGCCTCTGCCACGGTGGAAGCTGAACAAGTAGAAGAACAGGCTTCTTTTTTTCTATAGCGAGGCATTATTTAGTCACACCACAAACGAGTGTTCCGAGCGAACGAATATTCAGTGGTGCTGGGCTTATTTTTACACCGCATCGAAATAACCTTGAAGAAGAAAAGGCTTCGAAGCTTTTATTTTTGAAATTTAATATTCCTCTATTGAAGTTTGATAATTATGAATTGGTTGCTAAAAGATTATTATATTATTATAAAAGATATAGATTTTATAAGAAAAAAAATATTAACTTTTTTACTTTTAATTATATTTATATTTAAATAATTATATTTTTTGTTTTTTATGAAAATTTTATAATATTCAAAGTTTGGTTTAAGAATACTTGTTTGTTTATTAATATTTTTAGTATGATAAAAGAAGATGAATTTTTAAAGTTCAAAATAAAAGAAAAAGATTTTGTTAAAACTGATAAAAGTCTATGAGAAGAATAAGTTTTTGTTTGTTCAAATACATAGTATATTTTTTGTTTTCTAGTTTCCAATAAGAAGTTGATTATTTCTTATAAAATTTTGTAATATATACTAAAGCTTAATAATACAATATATAGTCTAAAGTTTAATAATATAATATGTATATAATGTGATTAATACCAAATATTATATTGAAAGCTGCTTACAGATACAATTGCAAGGTTCGGTTAAGTTACTAGGAAAAAGTTTTCTAATAAAAATGATAAGAAATTAACGTGTTTTCGTTTTATTTACTTAATAGTATTTACTGAATTTATGCATTATGTACTTTTGTGACGCTCGTATTCGCAAAATATTCGCATGAATTTTGCGAATGCGAATACAAAAATTCGTAACATCGATAATGTGATATATACATATATATATATACACACACACACACACACACATATATATATATATATATATATATATATATATATATATTAGCGAAGGAACTGCATACTTAAAAATTCGTTTACATCTTTTTTCACTTATCACAAAGCAGCCAGTTGTGAATTGGTGTGAGCGAGCGGTAGTGTTTCTTGTTGGTAACCAGTTATTAGTATCGCGTCTCAACATATTTATCCATATTTCTTTTCTTATGTTGTCTTTTAGGGACCTTTAAATAAAAATTAATAATTCACACAAATACTGATAAACATGATGTCTATGTTATGTTAGAAAATGACTAAGAAAATATGAAAATATTAATATAATTGATAAATTTTAAGACAAATAATTTAACGCCACTTCAGCAAATAAAGAAAATTTCCAAATTTAAAAAAAATGAAAGCATTGCTAGCATGGCATACTGTGAGACCTTTTGTACATTTTCAATTAATATTTCGCTATCATTAAGTGTGCCATCAAACACAAAATATTGGCTTTGAGATAAATTTCCATTGAAAATTCAATTCAAGGTATATAGTAATAAAATTCCAGCCAAAGTACATCATGTATTCAATTAATACCGTTAACAATAAATATTCAACACGTACAATAAACTAGAGTGTCTAAGTTTGCGATTGCGATATGATTGCATATACTGATAAAATTATTATTCGGAAATTAACTTAGTAATTAATTTATATTATCGAAATAGTCGATAAAGAATATTAGACTATGTCATAGTTTTTAGTTTAAAATGTCGATGTGTGGTATATCACTTTCATTAATTTCAAATGGCGGTGAATTATTATGAATAACATATATTTCAAAAATTAAAAAAAAATGGACTTACGATACACTCGTATATACTTTGTTTTTAATTTCACATTCCTTTCCATTCTAGTTTTCACACTTTTTGACAGCAGAACTAACCATTTTTAAACAAAAGTAAATGTATTTACTGAATGGGAAGCGTTCAGTCTTAGTTCGACTGACGTTAAAATGCAGCTAGTTGTGACGTGATTTCGCTTATAAAAATTATGTCAAAAATAGTAAGTATGGACGTATACCAACTCCTTAGATTCTTCCGTTCATTGGATCCATTCAATGAAACAAGTGCCAGGGATATTATTTTCACAGGAGTACAAAGAAGAATATATTTTTAAAACAATAAATGACAAAATTGCTACTTCGTTCCATTTTTGATATTTTTAATTTTTTTGAGTGTTGCCTCTTTCACGTATAAGTACTAGGCAAACGTAATATGAAAAATTAAATGAATGCCTGGAACGAATGAATATTATATACATTATACGATATGAATGTCTATTAAATATTTCACCCATTTATCATCTCCCGTACTTTTCCATATTTTTTCCACTTTGTTCCTATTTATTTTATAGCACTTTTTTTCACTAGCAACACTTCACGTTTCTCACTTTCTTCAGGTAGTACCTTCCTCGCACATTATTAACACCTCGTGGATAGCTCATGCTATATTTTGAAATTTTGCGGTTATTACATTCCCCACAAGCATATACGAGTTTATAATGTAGTAGGGAAATTTGGTCGAAAATTCGAACTGAAATTATCTTATGATTATCTGCCTCTTTTATTATCTTCTTGTAGCACCTCACTTGGTAAAACTCAACATTTACCATAAAATATTCCATTAACTTTATACTTTAAGGTTATTACCAAATTTGACGACGTTTGAAATTCATTTTAAAGCTTACCGTAATTTTCCATAAATTGGTCGTTCCTACATAATCAATAGAATCGGTCATTGAAAGTACCAATTCATTATTTTTTAAATCATTAGCAGAACCTGATTGACTGAGACGGAAAATATGTATGTATTTAAATATAATGAATGTAGATTCATTGTTATATTTACCGATATTCCTCATCTTTCCGTTGACCAAATCCCTGGTTTTCATGTCCGGCAAGTTGTAAGCCATAAATGTCCCGCGACCTCTTACGGCACTAAGTAAATTAGGAAATTCACAAGCTAATTGCAACAGGCCGGCTCTTAGCACCTTGCCAGTCTTGATGTTCTGCTCCAGTAATTTTTCTTTTTTATAAACCTCTATAACTGCTTCCAGTTGTACAATTTTGGCTGGATCACCCATCCATGTGTTAAATATTCGATAACTGTGGTCAGCCCTGTCAATAATTGCCGGTTAAAGAACGTTAAGGCAATATTCTTTTATTTTTTTATTTAGGTGTTTATATTTATATGGATTACAGTTTTGACACATTTACATCTCAACCTAATTGATCAAGAGATCTGTCAATTAATTTTTCTAAATCTCGGGCTATAATTCTTACTATTATTTTATACCGAAGTTTAATTCTTCAATATAAACATAACAGCTTTTCGGATGCCGCCATTTAATGATTTTGTATTTTAAATTAATGTCCGTCAATAGACCATATTGATGGATTAAAATATATTGTCTATCATAAAGTTTTCGCTATAGTATACGTATCATATTATTTCAACTTTAAACTTAAACTTTATTAGGTAAAATGTTTATCCAAAATGGGCTGCAAATTATAGCGTGCTTTCTCATGGAAATTTAACTTTAATCAGGATAAACTACCATAACTTTTTGCAACTTTGTGCAGTATGCTTATCATTAAAAGAACTTTATATAGAGCTCCCAGACATATAGACATTTATAATCAGAATAGGTGTGAGCGTGGTACTCTTACATTGATTAAATTGAAAAGATTTGTTAAGAATATATAATTTTAAAGCTCTTTTGTAGGAAAATATTTCTGAAGGAAACATTACCTGATAAAAATCCAATTTGGTTATTATGAAGTATTAAATACCAATTAAACCGAGATAAATTATCAAAAGACGGGTACCTAAATTCTTTTCTGAAATAATATCCGCCTGTTGCCATTTTCTTACAGAACGTCACCATGTCTGGTGGGGTCGGCAGATTTAGATGTTCACAGCACCACATCTTACCAGTCGACCCGCAGCCTGTCTGCACTTCGTCTAATATTAGTACGGCACCGTGCTAAAAAGATGAATGCAATCAAATATAAATTAATCCATGGCTTCCGTAAAAATGTAAATGCTGCAATTGATATTATAAATATAAATACTTTTTTAACGATGCTTTGAAGACATTGAAAGAATTCAGGTGAAGCCTCATTATCACCGCCCTCCGATTGTATCGGTTCGACTATGAGACAAGCGATAGGTCTATTCTTCCTAGTGTGCTCTTCAAAGCACTCATCCACTCTTGCTAGTACCCTGCAATTTGTAAATATATAGTAACTCGAAGTATACTTAACTAGTTTTACTGGTTAAATAATGCATCTTAATCTCTACAATATTTTTCAATCACGGCTATGCAATATCGCGATAGTGGGCTATTTGTTTAACTTACTGCTTATAATTTCATTTCGTAACTGTATTTATTTTTAATCATTATTTTAGTTATTAGGCTTCCCTATATGTCTTTTAAAATAAAATTGTTTATTTCATCATTTCCTGTTTCATATTTTCTAAGTCTCGTTTGCAAATTGTTTCGCTTCAAGACTAATCCAAAATGATTCCGGGTAAATCATATTTAGTTTGATTAGAGCTTACAAATTAAATTATTTCGGTTAACTTGTGTCAACAATTTCAGGAGATATACACAAATACGAAAACTTACATCTTGCGTGTTTCGATACGCATTTATCCACTTTTTACTACTTCGCTCTCTGTAATCCTTTTCGTTATTTGTTTACTTTATGTGTTTAGTTATATCATTGCGTTGGTGTTCGGTATCAATTACTAATGGATCCAGGTCAATTCCTCTAGAAGTAACCCCCCCCCCTGTTAGAGGAATTGTGTAAATGTCTTAACGGTTTTTAGGCAGTTCAGTGTTACTGACACCAAAAATTGATTATTGAATTTATTTATTCGATTTCATTTATTTGGCCATCCTCTACTGCGAGGTGGACTACAAAGAAATCAACCGCAGAATCGAGGTTGGGAAAGCAATAATAACCCGATTTACAAAATATTGGGAAAACCGATATATTGAAAAAAAACTAAAATCAGTGGATGTCACCAACTAAACAGTGACATATGATTAAAGTTTTTTTAAAATTTCAGACATACCCATGTCTGTTATGTATATTTTGGAAGGCGATGAATAGACAACTTGTCGTTAAAGCGTCCTCAAGCGATCGGAACTATCGCGTAAAACAAATCATAATTTTCAGTACCTGGAAACTACCTACAAGGAAGGTTAATTCATCAAAGTATTACTAATTCGAAAGGTAACCTTTGAGAACAATACAAACGGTAGATTTTGTTATTAATACAAAAGATTAAATAATACAGACACCTTATTTTTCCTTCAATTCTGTAATGTACTTTTACACATGCTTGTAATATGTGGAAGTGTAACTTAACATTGTTGTTGCAGGAAGTAAATGCGTTTCGTTTAAACTGAAGTATAAGTACATAACATACCTTTGATCTTCTTTAGCATTTTCTGCGCAGTTATCTTCTAAGGGATATTTATACTGAACAAATGGAAGTACCGGCCAATCGAAGGCGGGAAAATCGATTTTTTGAATATACTTAGAACGCGTCACAGATAACGTGCCCAGTGTGCGTCCGTGGAAACAGCCCTGTAAGTGAAAATTTGCCCATAAAGAAAATTAATACCAGCCTTCGATAGAACTGTATTTCTTTTAATCATTGTTTTCGTTTTATAGGGTCCTATAAGTCTTCGAATTAGGGAATTTAAAAAAAGAAAGGTTTATATTTGAATTGATCGGTCTACTTCAATTGATGTTTACTTTTGATTGATTGGTCTACTTCAATTGAGGTCTACTTCAATTGATGTTTACTTTACGGTAATGTATTTAAATATCTTGTCTAGTATCATTATTTATTTTTCTCATATATATTAAATATATATGCTTATAAATACACTTAAAGGAATATTTTTATGCTGATAAAATAATTATTTATTTCCTGTTACCTAAAAACCATTAAAAGAAGACCACGTAATCAATATTCTTTAATTAATTGAATTCAATCTTTATCCAGTAACATTTAAAACTGAGACCGGTTCTTCATTTAAAAGTGTCATTTTTATGTATGCAGCAAAATCACCAGGAAAGAAAAATAAAATTTGTCAATTCATATCTACAATAACTTGACCAAATAATAAACAGTGTAAAACTTACAAAGAAGGAAAGCACACACAAATCTGGGGAACCAGGCGGTTTATTCATCAAACAAGAAGCAATTTCGTCCTTTGAGAATGATTTACCTCCACGTTTTTGCTTCATAAAGTAAATAAATGATGATTTTATAGCATTTTCATTAGAACAAGCGCCGCACATCATAGTATGTACCATTTCCACACCGGGGGGAGCGATACCTAAAAGCACAGATTTCATTTTTTTTGGCCAATCCGTATGCGGGAAAACTCCTAGTGCCGGACGGTTTATCATCGATGTCTGTAATTAAATACAATGAAATAAATCCATCAAAATCGAACAAATTAATTCAACTTTTAATTTCTAATTACAACAATACTTACAAAGTAATTTAAAATACTACCACTATAATATCCTATGCTATTAAGAACGTCGTAAACTTAAGATGAATTTTATTAACGAATAAAAGTAATATCTCATTTATTGAGATCGGAATAGACGTTTGCAGCATTTAATCAACCTATATATATTCATATATATTTACATACATACATGCATGCATGCGTACATAAATACATACAGGTATCAACCTAAATATATTCATATATATTTACATACATGCACGCATGCGTACATAAATACATACAGGTATCAACCTAAATATATTCATATATATTTACATACATACATGCATGCATGCGTACATACATACATACAGGTATACGACCTATCACATTCTCTCATTTAGCTTCACCGTAGTCAGCGCTTCAAGAGCCTTTATATAATTTTCCATACTATATATCCGCCTACTAATGTTCTAGTATTTATGTCATATTTGTATATACTTACTTATCTTCCTACCTATGTACTAATGTTTAGTCAATTAATATATTTGTTTATTCCTGTACTTACTTATCAGTTCCTTCATGCCTTTTTATGTACCTGTACATACTATTTAGTTACCTATTTATTATTTTCTTTCTTAGCTTTTCATTGGCAGAGTCTCTACTTGAAACCCACAACAATAATTTAAAAGCAGCAGGTTCTCGAGTCTCATGATTTAAGCAGGCAGTAAACCAGCATGAGAACTGAGGAGTCTCCGCTGGAGACCCACAATACTACTTTAGAAACAGCAGATCCTCAAGTCTCACGGTTTAAGCAGACAGTATCCCCACAGCGTCAATACTGAGAAGTTGAAAGAGTTCAGTGGTAGAGAGTGGGTATCCACAAGTCTAACGGTTTAGGTAGGCAGTACCCTTGCAGAATTAGGACTGCGGACTTGCAACCCGGAGTTCAATATCAGAGTCTCTACTTGAAACCAACAATATTAATTTAAAAGAGCTGATCTTTAAGTCTCACAATTTAAGCAGGCAGTACCCCGTAGAGTCAAGACTGAGAAGTTGGAACCCATAGTTCAGTGGCAGAGTCTCTGCTTGATACCTAATACTTATCTGATACTAATTTAATAACAAAAAATTCGCAATTCTGACGGTTTAGGCAAGCAGTACCCCTGAAGCAACAGGAATGAGGATTTGGGACCCAGAGTTCAGTGATAGAATCTCTGTTTGAGACCTACAATACTAATTTAAAAACAGCAATCCTCAAGTCTCACCATTTTATAAGGAAGTACCCTCACGCCGTCAAAACTGATAAGTTGGAACCCGAAGTTTAGTGGTCAAGTCTCTGCCTTGAGATTCACAATACTCATATATATTCATATATAAATTATATTTAGAAACAGAAGTTCCTCAAGTCTCACAAATTAAGCAAGTAGTACACCCATAGCACGAAGGTTCAGCTTGAGACACTCAATACTAATTTAAAAATAACAGATCTTCGAGCATCATGGTTTAGGCATGCAGTACTCCTACAACATTAGGACTGAGGAGTTGGAATTCAAAGTTTAACGACAGAGTCTCTGCTTGAGACCCAAAATACTAGTATAAAAACAACAGATCCATAAATCCATCAACCACCGCTTAAGCAGGCAATATCTGTACAGCATCAGGACTCAAGAGTTGGAACTTGAAGTTAGATGACAGGGTCTCTGCTTGAGACCCAGAATATAAATTTAAAAATAGCCGACTCTCAAGTTTCACAATTTAGGCAGGTAGTATACCTACCTGTAGCATCAAAACCGAGGAGTGGGAACCCGGAATTTAATGTCAGAATTTCTGCTTAAAACTCAAAATACTAACTTAATACAGCAGATCCGCAAGTTTCACGGTTTAGGGAGGTAGCACTCCTGAAGCATCAGGATAGAAGAGTTGAAACCAAGAGTATAATGACAGAGTCTCTACTGGAAACCCAAATACTATATTAATAACAGCAGATCCTTAAGTCTCATAGTTGCAGGCAGTATACCTGCAGAACCAGGATTTATGAAATTATATTATATGTACCCGTATGTACTTACCTATTCACCTACCTACCTATTTATCCTATTACTCTCTTGCTATTTCAAGGCAAGTCAAACGAGTTCAAACTCAATGAGATTACTCCCTATCACTGAAAGTTCCTGTCGCCACCTTCCGGTTCCATCATAGTATTCTGATTTTGATACAGAGCAGGTTGATATCACTCTTGGTCGTGTTTTATTAGATTATCATTAGACCTATGTCATCCAAACTCGATAACGATACCTGTTCTGTTCAACCTTTAGAAATTTTCTAGTATAACTTCAATTTCCATGATCACCATGATTACAACTAAATTTTCAATAAAACTCTACTGGGAGTAGATTTTTTAAAACAAAAAACAGAGAATCACGCAAATTGATTGGACTAATATCATACAAAAGTCTATCACGGTATTTATGTTACTCAGTTTTGAGGAATCCTATGGTATATCTTCAATTTACATAATCAGATTCCAACCAAATTTTTCTTGGAGCATATTCTTCAAAATAAAAAAGAAGTATTAATTGCCGGGATATGAAGAAACATACATAAAAAAATACAGTTTGATTGATAAAATAATCTATTTTTGAAGTCGGTTAAAAAACAAGTGGAAAGAAAGTATAGTTGCCTCTTTTCCATACGGTGGTTTCAAATAAATAATTTGGTTGTTTCAAATACTTGTGATGTCGTTTCCAGTCATCTAAGTTAGTATTACGTAAAACATATTATGTCAGATATATTTTTTAACATCAAATTTGCTTATCAAACTGAATAAGCAAATATGAAAAATTAACAAAAAAACAGGGTTTTTTCTTACTTTTCTAACCGTTAGGCATAGCTATATAATTTTCCAAAGGTCAACCATTAATTAGCTATAATCGTAAATCTCGTATTTAAATCGTAATGGGGTGAACTAATGGTTTTGGAAATAGATATTGGAAATTTCGTCAAATACAGGCTTGAAACAATCATTTAAGCTCGGTACTTACTATATATAATCGTAAATCTCGCATGTGAAATCGTAATGGGGTGAACTAATGGTTTTGGAAATAGATATTGGAAATTTCATCAAATATAGGCTTGAAACGATCATTTAATCTTGGTACTTACTATATTGCGGTCATTTTTAAATGCTTGCCGTATGTGCGGATGATTGTAACCAACTGGTATTGTTGCTATATGTGCATTTAGGTCCAAAAAAATGTTTCCATCTGCATCGACGAAGTAATTACCAATGCTTTTATCTACGTCCATAAAAAGCGACACTGAACCAGCTTGCTGAAATATAACAATGTGAATGTTTTAGCATGAAATATGATCAGATATTAATTAGGTAAGTATATATGGTATATATAAGTAAACATATAAACAAGCAGATATCAATTTTCACGTTATTTATTTTAAACCTTTGCTTTCAATATTGAACAAAATTGAAATATTGCAAAGTTGAAGAGGTAGATTTGTGAAAAGTGGTAACGCATAAGGAAATAAGATGTAAATTTATGCTTTCTTTCTATTAAGCCTTTGCCTAATTTTAATGTACTCTCAGTTAGTACAGCCAGTGGGAAATTTCAAAAGGTATTTTGTAAAATTTTATTGTCAGCGCTAAATATTTTTTCTGTAAAAAAATGTATTATTTTTTCTTAAGTATATTCTTCAACTATCAATACTAAGTCCTAAAATTGTGTTAGAGTAATTTCGAGAGATGTGAAATGTAAAGGCAGATGCATAGTTTTTTGTAACTATAGTACCCAAATGATTAAAATAGCATTGATTTTCAGTCGGAAGTTTGTTTAGGACTAAAACCTCCAAAAGAAAAATTATCGATAGTGTTGTTGATATGCAACAAGATATAAAAAAAACTTTAACCTGTTGTGCATTTTATGTGAAATATTTTTGTGAGCGGTGAGTAAAAAAATGTAAGGAGTTATATTTCTTTATTTATTCATATTACATACATCTTTATTTATTCATATTACTTATATCTTTATTTATTCTTATTACTTATATTTTTATTTATTCATATTACTTACATATTTATTTATTCATATTACTTATATCTTTATTTATTCATATTACTCACATCTTTATTTATTCATATCACTTACATCTTAATTTATTCATATTACTTACATCTTTATTTATTCATATTACTTACATCTTTATTTATTCATATTACTTACATCTTTATTTATTCATATTACTTACATCTTTATTTATTCATATTACTTATATCTTTATTTATTCATATTACTTACATCTGTATTTATTCATATTACTCACATCTTTATTTATTCATATTACTTACATCTTTATTTATTCATATTACTTACATCTTTATTTATTCATATTACTTACATCTTTATTTATTCATATTACTTACATCTTTATTTATTCATATTACTTACATCTTTATTTATTCATATTACTTACATATTTATGTGTATATTGCAATAATCTCGAATATATGTTTTAATTATCAATAACTTCAAGATAATAATATTATTCAATAGGTTATTTGTCCAAGAAGCTTCGTGTTAATAAATTACAATCAGAAAACTGTAAACAAGTGTGTAACAAGTTTAAAGATTCGCCGGCCACCCTAACCTAAAGTAGACGACACGAGAATGGCCGTGGAAAGATTTTATGACAATAATTATCGCCATTGGAAGTTCCAAATCAATTGTGATTTAAAAGCTAAAGGTATTGATATTACCCTACTGAAACCAGAAACAAAGACAAGTCAATGGCTCAAGAACAATGGCATGGTTATGTTTATTATTAATTCGTCAATTAAATTGAAACAGATTACATTATTCTAAAACTGTGAGATACTAGAGAAAATGAAAATTTATGGAAGATTTTGATAAAATCTTAAATCGAAATGGTTCTTAAAAAAAAACAAAATGGCGACAATATGTTTTAGTAGACACTATAACTGGATAGTTTAGCAAAACGATTGCGAGAGAAACTATTGGCATATATGACTGTTGTTATAAACATTTTTAGGCACGTTACTTTAAAATTTCAGATGCATGCGTCAAGCGTTTTCGCAGATTCGAAACAACGTATAATAACAGACTTAACTTGCTTCTTTATCCAGTAACCGAGCAGATTAATAAGTGAGGATAAAGAAGTAAGTTTGGAATGTGACGAAGAGAATGAAGCGGCCCTTTACATTGATAACTAAAAAAGCGGAAGAGATAATGATGATAAAAAGCATAACAATACTAGTAGTCGCTTTATATGTTACAATTGTAACAAGCGTTGTGTGGTCGCTAGAAATTGTCGTATGCCTAAAAAGAATCAAAAAATATTCCAACGTGATGGCTCGATGTTGGATTTAAAGTAGAAGATGAACAAAGGCCAACGAACGTACAGTTCGTAAGATATTTGAATATTAGAGAGTGGGGCATTAGCAGCTCATATGGCATTTAGACCTGAACACTTAAAAAAATTTAGTGAAAAGAAAATTGTTTTGTACAATAAACATAAAATTAATTATGTGGCAAAAGAATATTCTAATTAAAATATATATTAAAGTACAGCATGACAAAATTTTGTTGACAAATGTAAAGTACATGTCAAAATTAAAAAACAACATTTTTCGGAAGGCGTAGTGAATACTTAGAGGTTTTAAAAAAAGCGAAATTTGGTGTTAAAGCTCAACTTTACATGAAAATAGACTGAACTTGACATAACGTCAGTGCCCAATGAAACATGTAATTTACTACAAGGTAATTGTCATGAAAGGTTATGCCATATTCATTTAAGAAAAATTAGGATACGTGTGATAAAGGTGTAGTTGAAGGGCTGATACAGTGAACAGTAATCGTGATCTTGTATGTGAAGCGTGTGCATATGGCAAATAAATATGATTGCCATTCAAGAAATCTATGCCAGCTCCATTAAATTCAGGTGATCAGGTCTATATGTCATTTGCGCCTCAATGAGTTGTCTGTTCAAGGTATGAAATATTTTGTTCTTTTCAAAGATGTCTCGTTAGGTTTCAGACATATTTATTAAGAATAAAAATTACGTATTTGAATACTTCAAGATATGTAATTATATCATAAATGATAAGTTTACAAATAATGTTCGAATACTGCATAGAGGTAATTGTATGAATAAAATGATATAAAATTACAGAAACAGATTGTTTAAAATTTTTCTTCACCGGGAAGGAATTACCCACGAGTGTACTACTCCATATACATCTGAACAAAATGAACAAGTGGGAAGAAAAATCCGTATAATTGTAGAGAGAGAGGCTCGAAGTGAAATGCAGTGATACATCATTGCATTTTACTACAATCATAGGATTAGGAATAAATTACATATTTTAAAAAATGGTATTACTGAAAATGTGGGTTTAATCTATTTCTGGGGGAGGCCATTTTATTTTATGCATTACAAATATTATTATTATATATTATTTTATCCTTTGATAGAATTTTTAAAAAAGTGTAGTATGAATAGAGAATGTGACCACACGCTTGAAAGATGATATTGGTGATGAAGTTGGTGCAGCTCAAAAGAAATCAATGAAAGGTCAAAGGTTAGGAGTCGCACGTGCCCATTGAGAAAGTCATGCAGTATGCTGTGTTTTAAGCACACAATTGAGTTTTTTCTAGTATATTTAATAAATAAATATGTGAAATTTATATAAAAATAAGGCTTTTTACTAAATACTATTTATTCTTAAAAATTACAAAGATTATACAATAAGTAAAATAAAAAATAAATACCACGTGTCTCGAGCAGGTAGTGGCAAATAAAAGTGGTCTCAGCGCAAAACTCAAACTTTAAGTAATAATAAAAAAAAACAATTATTGTTTTATAATATTTTAATTACAGTAAACTAAAGTACACTTGTGCGGATTTTATGTACGGAATATTACACCATCAATATTTCTCCCACCACGGCGAATGCACTCTTCAAAACATTAGTGCGAATTTGCAATGACGCGCCGCAGAACGTCGACTGAGATGGCTCTCACTTCAATCTATCAATTGATCGCACAGTCTATTTCGAGGTCCACTTGAACAATTTATTATATATGCTTACACTCTGAACTTCGCAACCCACAACTTGATTAACTAAATACTGGGTCCATTATTAAAACGTCAGATTTCAAAATGATTACAAAACTTGCGTCGTGCCTCGCAATCAGAAAAACCTTTGCAGAAATACGCTCCCACAGCGTAAGCACCGTGTGCACCAGACCACTGCCACGTAACGAATAAAAAATCCGCGCCAATGAGCTGTCGAACGCCATCCTTCCCCTCCCGCTAGCCTCGTTGCTCGCCGAGATATTCGAGTTTAAAGTTTGAATTCGGCGCTGAGACACCTGTTATATTGCCTACTTTTATTTACAAAAGTAAAATTAATAAAAGTATTTTCTTCTTATTATTAAAAAAAATAATTAATAGTATCATACTTGTTTTAATAACATACTCTTGCTAGTTCTTTCTGCTAGTTAAAGGGTTAATAAAATTTATTTTAAAGTTTTATAATAAATATTTAAATGACATTTGCTTTAACACATTTCTCGTTGTCTTTCGTACTGAACTTCTACTTCTACTCCTACTTCTTACTTATGAACAATAAAATAAATGTGGCATTCTCTGGTGAAATAGACCTTCACAGTCAGTTATTAATATGATATTTGGTTTGATTAATGATTTTTTTATTTTACATATGAAACAAAAATATAAATAATCTCATTTCTTCAAATTCCAGGCGCTGACTGGATTTAAAGTTTACAATTTATATTATGTCATAATAAGAAAGAGAAAAACAGCGAATCACTCATGAACCTCTTGATCTTCATATTGGTCAAATATTATCTTTACGCTTCGTTTGACTCCTAACTTGGCTATGTTGGTCGAGCACCACTATCAAATACCGAATAGAGAATAATTTTTTAATGTGGGACATCTTCAATTTCCAAGCACCAAATCGATCCGGTTTGAAATGCCTAATACGCGACGTACGGCAGTGTATTACAACCAAGGGGGAGAATGAAAGGGAGACGCCGTACAAAGTATGTACACGTGTCCAGTTTTCGCACCCGACGTACACACTTTGAACACACTCAATATGTCGATTGCCACCTCGCCGCCAGTATAATATTAGTACTTAGACGTGCTACATTTCCCGTTTTATTCATAAAAACAATTGTTTTGATTTGCAAAAATGGTCAAATGTACTATGATTATTTGCAATAACAATCCAAGAATATTTTATAAAGATTTCCATGAAGTTACTTCCATAAGTGAGTAATTATTTGAAGATTTTAAAAATCATAACAATTCCTTCCTACAGGGTGACGCCGTTGCTTAAACATATAGATGCAAAAATACGTAGTATATATTGTCAAAGGTTCACTCCTATTGGTTAAGTGTGCTCGATATGATTGGTTATTTGCTTTCTCGCTCTTTACGAAAGTGACACGCTTTGCTTTATAGAAATTACTGCATATGGCATATCTCCTTCCTACTTTGATCTGTGATTACGACAAGAATATGAAAGCGAGAAGCAAACTGGTGCGACCTACTTCATTCGCACGATGCGGGTGTACTTGTAATAAGTCAGTGACGAAAAATCGAACGTCAGTATCGCTCATCCTTCATAGCTAAATGCGAAAGATTGTTATTCAAACCTCATTTGGAACGCGGAAAAATGTAGGCTCTGTCATCTGACAAGGGTAATAAGGCCAAGCGTGGAAAAGTCATGCCGTGCACGGGCAAGTCGCGGTGTTGATATAAATTTCGATAAGCGCTTGAGATTTCGGTGCGTAAATTTAGTTTGGGTACAGCTCTGCAGAGACAGAACTAGATAGAGCTAAGGTGCTGGAACCGACTCCGATGGGTATGCACCATCCAGAAAAACCAACTATACTATAATAGGTCAACCTGAAGGGTCACCATGAATCCCTAACAGGCGTGCGAAATTTTCCGAGTATGTGTGTATATAATCAAATTCACTTCTATACACTCGTTTTTCTGTATCGTGTGATAGCAGTTATTGTTGAACAGTCTGTAAATTACTCTTTTCCAAATAAATGTTTATTGATTCACCGACTAAAAAATTTTCCAGAAGTAGAATTAACACCTATTTACAATATTTTTTATCATTTACCCATAAAGTACATAGTGTGTAAATATGAATGTGGCAAAGCTGCTGAGGATAAATATTCCTCCTAAAATTTCAATAAGGATAGCGAGAACTGTTTTTCGAAATTCTGTATTACGTATAAGTTAAGACAGTTTCAAAATGTTGACCGCTTTTTAATAGTCCGTCAGAGATCAGTTGATTTGTGAAACAAACTTTGAATATTGGGTAATGTTAAATTTTGACCGCTTTTTAATAGTCCGTCAGAGATCAGTTGCTTTGTAAAACAAACTTTGAATATTTGACAATGTTAAATTTTGACCGCTTTTCAATAGACCGTGAGAGATCAGCTGATTTGTGAAACAAACTTTGAATATTTGGCAATGTTAAATTTTGACCGCTTTTTAATAGTCCGTCAGAGATCAGCTGATTTGTGAAACAAACTTTGAATATTTGGCAATGTTACGGTTCTCGGTAAACAATATATTTAATTACTGAAAAAGATATTTTACATAATGTAGTTTAATATTTTTATGCCAATTATTATGGCAATAAAGTATAATCAGAAATAAAAACAGGAATTGTTAATTATAAAACAGTTGGAAACAAATTTTAAAAAATATTTTTTACGCTTTAAAAATATTAAAAATTTTATTTAGAAATTTAAAAACCAAATCTTTAAATAGAGAAATTAGTTCAGGTTAAACCTGGAAATAGGTGGCAGCTAAAAATCTGTCTTTAAATAATTTTCAGACCGCAATGCCGCTGAATTTTAACTACCCGGTTGCGTTTCGGATAATCGTGGTAGAATTGCTCTTCAAAAAAGTCCACAATGTTCGTTTCAGTAAAAATCTCTCGGAAATCCTGTGTCAAAATTTTTAGGTATCTATTCTTGAAAATCGTCCTCATTAGGATACAGTGACAACATCACGCACTCTTTAGACAGCATTTACTAGAGTTTGGGAAGTCTCGATATTCTTAGCTCCCTGTGACACGAAACCTCCCAGGATTAATATCCCGGGACGTTCCGGAACTTCAGATTTTTCGAAATAAAATAAGAATAGAGTTCATTTTTAGTGAGATGTAAGCAACAAAATAGCTATTTTAGTAAATATCAATATTTATGAAACATAAAACCAAATTCCAAAATTTCTAACATTCATTAAAATTTAAACAGTTTATATATTTAATTCTCATAATCACAGATTCGTTTTTCTTGATAATACAGTCTTATATTTATAAAACAGATTTAGTCTGTTTTATAAATATCACCTAGTCTAGTCTCTAGTGAATAGTCATATAAATAATATAGTGAACTCTAATTAATCTTGTTTCCTAATTGAATGATAATGTGTTTCTTTCATTGATTTTTGTAATAATGCATTCGGATAAGGAGAAAAACCGTTTCAACAGATGTCGGTTTTATTGTGCTTAAAGCTTTATAATGAAATTCGAAACATTCAGTACGTTTTCCGGTCACTTCACATAACTGATACTTCTTTCTTTAATATTGCTCTTAATTTTATTGCAGGGACTTCATGTACATCTTGGATTTTCTTGACTGCCTTTCTAACTGACTTATCATGTTTGTTGTGTACGGTGGAGCTAATGATTTTGTGTTTAGCTCCTATTATTTTCAAATCTGGCGTGGAGGTACTGTCAGAGAGAGTAATAAAGAAATTCACCACCGTATTTACATCATACAAAATAATCACTTTTCAGAAACTTTAAAATAAAATAATAGTTCAATTAAAAGTAAGTAATGGTAAATTGTATTTCAAAAACTTGACAGTTATTATTATATATGTAAATACGAAATTAATATACGTAAATCTGTTATTATTATATATGTAAATACGAAATTAATATATGTAAATCTGTTATTATTATACGTAAATCTGTTCTGTTATTAATATATGTAAATCTGTTATTAATATATGTAAATACTTCTGTTATTAATATATGAAAATACGAAAAAAAATAATAAAAGTAAAAATAAAGACTTTCAACAAAAGAAAAGTCATTCTGAAAGCTTTAAGATATTTCGTAGGTACAAATATAATGCATTGTATTCAATTCCATCAAGATTTAATAAAGGGATAATGGAAAAATATATCGACATAAGATACATTACATAACAAAAAAATATATAAAAAATTAAGCGAACGACAATTAATATATATACACACATGTATGTTCGTATGTAGTTCCGGGTATCAGTCATTTCTATTTTATTATATATTGACAAAAAATAAGTTTTTTCATTATTTACACAACATCGAATCGTAAAATATTGTTTTATTTTGTTTCCTTTTTATAGTATTAACAACTAAATAAAATAATTTTTTTTTGAATATTTAAAAAAGTGTTTTTTTAATAAATATTAAATGATTGTATGTATGCTGTGATGAACACGAAATGTTTAAAAATAATGTAAAATTGTATGTATATTATTGAGTGTAATTTAGATAAAGATCCAAAAATAATTATAATGTCTAAATATATCCTGGTATCTTGAAAAAAGAGAGTCGTTCAAAACTACTTTCTTTATCTCGCTCGGAACGGACTATTGACAGTCATAGAAATTATCATAACTTTTTTTTTAATTTAGACATTTGGCAGTTATGTGCGCCAAAAATTCATTTTCTCATTCTCATAACTTCTTAATTATTGTTTCCCGATCTTTTATCAGCATTTTAATTTAGATAGGAATTAAGGAAAACTCATGAAAATTACAAAAATCATTCTTACAACTTAGAAACCATTTTTTTTTCATATTAAATTACGAATAGATACAGCTATTTTCGGGGTTTCGTACCTCAAAAGTAAAAAAAAGTGTTTTAAAAATTACAACATCGCTTACTTAAAATTGTTGTCAGACTGAGGGATTACGGATCCATTACATCACACAATTCTAGAGACATGTTTACGTAAAAACTTGAAGCTTAACACAGCGATAAAACATATCAATACTAGTATATTGAGATACGGCACGCTCAAAAATGTTTATATGGGAATTTTAGATAGGCAATGACGCAATATATTTTTTTTATTTCGATCTCAAAAAGTTGTACCTTTGTTTTCATGTAAATATCTATTTTTAATATTTTTTTATAATAAGAAACTTTTAAAAATAGGAATAAATTTTTTACACGATTTTTTTACCTCTGTATGAGGGCAGTTTAGCACCAAAAAAATTCCTGTTTTTTATATTAAATGAAAGGTTAGACTTTGGAATCGACGTATTTAATCAAAAATACTAGTGATTTTTTAAATACAAAAAGATTCATTTGGAAAGTTCATGCAGAAACAGCTATTAATTTGGAATCAATTGTTAAATTTATAGCCTTTTTCTTTTTGTTTATTTCAATTTACGGATTATTTGCGATTGTTTTTATGTAATTTCGTGTTTTTGTTTATTTACTCAGTGTTTAAGAGTTACTAAGCACAATAATTAAGATGAAACAATTCTAACAAGCATTACGCTGTAAAACTGCAGTCTGTACTGCAAACAATTTTGGAACCAAATTGTTTGTACTAAAATAATCACGAGCAACAGAAATATTAATTTCTGTTAAATATGTCATTACTAATATACAATTCTTTCATTTAATAAAATAAGAGAACCGTGGTTTCCAATGGTGCTAAGACGCACTTTTTCATAAGTTTCTTTTCAGATTAAATTGAAAATATTACCTGCATAGTATTCAACTCAGCTGCCAAGCATTTCGATTTAGGTCCGGGAACTTCGGTTATTATTTTTGGTCCTGGTGGTTCTTTCGATCCTGAACTTCCGCATGGATCCGAGCATCCTGAGTTATAACATACTGGAACTGCAAAATAAGCAATATATGCGAACTTTATATTCACTATTTATACTTTAACGAGACGGAAGGGGTGATTTTACTCAAACATAGTAAAATATAGTCTAACCATGGATCCAAGACCCAAATGTAGTTTAGTACCAACGAAACTGACAATTTCTTTATATTATATGGAAGAATATATATTAAAAACGACGTATTCAAAATTAATTCAGAAAAAGTGTTATAAATTCAAACCTAAAAGACAGTAAAACATTTTTTTAGTTGGTGTAATTGGTTGTTTTTGTTATTTAACATATAATAGAACCTGTGATTTGATATCTTTCTCATACATCGTAAATTTGTATATTTGCATTTAAACTTTTGTATATGTTAAGTGCGTAATGAATAATGATAAAACTCTATGTGAAATTAGTGAAAAAAGGTAGAAACAAACAAATTAGGTAGGAACGAACAAAAAAAACGTCTACAACGTTTCCCGTGAGTAATTTTTTTCAAATCGATTTTTTTTATAAATAATAACGAGGGTCAATTTTTTTTAATACTTCATTTCAAAATCTATTGTGTGATATATAAAATTAGAATTCAACTTATGTAACACAGAAAAAATTTGTTGTTTATACCATTGACATACCATGCTTTACCATTAAATCCGTCAAACACCACCGACTATAATAAAATACACTTTAATAAAATACACTTTAAATCTATAGGCCTTTCGAAATCTTCAGTCATTATTATTAAATAATCACTACAATTTTAAAGCTACAAATTTATTCAGCACAGCACAGTATATAAATATAAATATTAATGAAAAAATAAACTAACCATTATTTAGGAATAAACTGTTGAAAGATGATTTTGTTTTCCAACCAAAAAATGCGACTTTTTTAAGCATGCTTGTAGATAGACAAATGATCATCGGTCAACGAATCAAATTCTATTCATAAATTGAAATTTAATTGTCATCGAATATATTTTAATCTGATGTTTCGCTCGCGGACAGGATTATATATATATGCATCAAATTATCGCCTACAAATTATATGTTGTTTCTGCATATAATTTTTAATATGTCAGTGAAATTATCTTACAAATATCACTCAAAGCTTGATAGTTGTTCTTTACAAACCTTCTGCTCAAAAAAAATTTATAAATATATACGTGTATCAAAATTTCAAGAAAAGATTATAAACCAAGTTAACATATGAAACACATGTTTTTTTTCCTTTTAATAAAACTATCAGTCCGGATAAAAGTGTTGTGTAAATTTACTAAAATTTGAAATTTTCGGAATCTCCAAAATAAATGCTCGAAGTTTTTATTGAGAAATAAATATATTAAAAAGTTATAATTCATTCATAAATAAATATTTTAAACAGTTTAGTTCCAACTACATAAGTGAGTTTGTCTGTACGGAAATATTATTAATACGAAAGTTTTTTTAAGAACTCTGTGAAATAATATGTGAAGAAGTGTCCGAAAGGAATCCTGTAGTGAAAAGGCATTCGGACGGAGAGCATTAGAGGACTCTAGCTCGTAAGCGGAACGAAATACAAACTATACACGTAATCCATAGGACATAAGAACATAACCAAATTTCGTATTTTCTGTTTGTGTATGGGAGGCCCCCATACACAAACAGAATACTTCGTTTTTTTTAGAAGGCCTGTGGAGCATACTTGAAGAAAGCTCTTTAACACGTTCAATGCGGATGTCGACAATTTAATAAAAGCAATTTAAAACAAAAAAGGAATCAGTCAATTTTAAAGGTTTTTCCCATTATTGTAGCATGTTGGAACTTACTTGCCGCACTGAAAGTATTAAGGATATATTTTGAAATTATTTTTAAAATAAAAAAAAATTAAATTAATTATATAATTTAAATAGCACTTCAACATTTTTAACAGCCGGTTTTCGCCTTCTTTTAGATACAGGCCTCCTCCAATGTGCGTAACGTTGTAAATAACGCCAATAATCGCCATGGTGAGTGTGTAGCTTTTCGCACCAGTGGCGTTGCTGCCGGTCACTGGTCTGTGGAATTTAGCTACAAGTCTGTAATAACAACTAGTAAGAACCATTATACGTAAAATGGTTACGAGCAATGAACAATAAAACCTTTTCAGGAGTACGAAAGGTGTACAAGACAATATTAACTTTATCAGTGGCAAAATAATAATATATGTATATATATATATATATATATATATATATATATATATATATATATATATATATATATACATATATATTTAATGTAATGATTGATAATGTAATGATAAGTATACCCAAGTGTAAAATATATATTATAGGTTGAAATAGTATTATTTCAGTATCGTAGTCGGTTACGGTTTATTTTTACACACGTATTTTAAGGTAATTTTTACTAGTTTTGAAATTAGATTTGTGAAGTATAGACATAAAACCAAAATAATTTGACATCGTCTCATATATTATTATTTTATCAAAAAAGGTGTAAAAATAGTGACTCGGCAAAATTCATCAGTGTTGCTTTAAACTTAGAAATAGATTGTGTGTGATTCACATTCATTTGTTAATTTGTAATCAACTGTATTGGCTCAAAGCTTCGACATTGTAATGTTTTTTGTAGAAAATACAAATCGGAGTGTTTAAGACAGGACCACAATCGCAATGATTTTGTAGTGAAAACATAGTTAATCGAATAGGTACTTAAACTGCAAATAAATACTTAAATCAAAATGATCTTCACAAAAATGTATTCTTAAATTTGTAGTTTAACTACGAGCTCCTTGCAAGTTTTAGCCACTTTTCCGTATTTGTTCATTGTTTAGAACATATATAAATAAAAACGTTTTAACAGTTGTTCTTTTACACTGGGGCACTGCACAGTATTTGTAATAAGACAAATTTATTTTTAATTAAACAAAAGGAGCAACTGCCATATACAACACGATTGTTTTGATCTATTTTACAACCAGTGACGTCATTCAAGACCGCATGACAGGCTTGAGCGTTTTCGAGGTAAATTTAAATTGTTTTTTTTAAACACAAAATAAATATTTCAAATGTTTGAGGTAAGTAGATATTAAGGTAAAGTATTAACCAGTTTCCCAAATTTAGTCAACTAGACCTAGCACCCCTGTAATAGAATTTTTATGATAATAGTCTTTAAAATAATAGATAATAAAGCAATATTTCTTTATTAATTTCAGCTCAATTTGCAACTATGCTACAAAATTATTCGTCCTCATCTAGCCCCGCAAGCTGAGGTAAACCTCATTTATCTATGAGACGATATTAACGGTTAAATATTAACACTTATAATTTCAGAAGTGAACATAAAGAAATAAAATCAACACTTTACAATTTAACAATAACATTTTAAAATACGACCATAAAATTTAGCATTTTAAAATAAGATACATTTGACGTGACCGACTTGGACAGCCTCGCCGTCATCATCTACTTCATAATGGCCACAGTGAACCCATCTTCGAAACGTAATATATTTATACACCCTCGTATAAATTCGACATATAAACTATCGCTGTAAAAACATTAGGTATTGTTACAATCGTTATTACCTTCTTCAGATAAATCTTCGAATGTTAGCTTTGGCCTATTTCCTATTTTTTAAACAGTATATTATTTATTTGCTTTGAAAGTTCATTTTTTTGTTTCTTATTGATCTTATCTTTCCTCTGTGCCTGTTTTCCTACCATCTCTATTTTTCAATTTTTAGTGTTCTGCACCTGAAAGGTTTGAACGGAATGCAATTTTGTGACAACGTCGTTTGTACATCTGTTTGCCTATCAGAGGGAGAGGTAAAATAACTTAAAGCTATACGACGTCGGGTTCCCGAAAAGGGAGGTGCGTATCCCTTCCCGAAAAGGGAGGGGATACACAAAATTATATTGAAAAATAAACTCATATATTTTAATATAAATATTTTGGACATACGTTTGTACATCGTGTCGGAGTGTGTGCGGAACTCTGTGTGTGCGAGCTCTACTCGTAGGTACTACCAGGTTTGTTTTGTTTTCTTGGGCGTCTGTTTCAAGGTTTCGCACCACAGAGATCAGAATGTAACATTTTTGCTCTCTTTCGATTGTACCTCCATCTGTCACCGCTATCTAGCTCACAGATTATGTAAACATGATAAGTTAAAATTGAAGCCAAATTTCAATTTGGCAAAAATTTGTTTCTGGCAAATTTTGGTATTTAAAAAATTATAATAAAAAAAATTGTTGTTGTGCACATGCAATACCTACCTCATTTGAAAAATTAATTTAAGCCAAGTTAGAAAATCAATTTTATTAACTTTTAAATTCCATTCGTGGCACCTGAAATATGTGAAAATTGAGTATAACCCCTTTTTTGAAAGTCGTGGAAAGAAAATTTGAAAAATTCGCACAATTAGTCTATTTCAGATAAACTTCATTTTGTTATTTCGTTTCGTTTGGGAGAACTTGTATTTTTAATATTTTTTCTAAGTCTGTAAAAGGTATAGCAGAAATGCAATTTATTCCTAAATTAAACAATTAGACTTATATCTCCTTAGATATGTATAAAACACTCATAGCGTAAGTTTTTGTTTTGAAATTTATGTTTTGATTATTTTTTATTTTGAATATTATGTTTTGAAAGAAAAAAAGATAATAATCGCGGTTTTTTTTTAATTTTGGCTTTTCTTTTTTATGTGTTATTAAGGATACAATAAGGATCTGTTTTAGTCTAATTTAAAGGCAACTTGTGTACCAATAAAGATGGTTAATAAGTGTTATCATTGTGGGGTCAATCTGAAAACTGAAGGGGCACTCTGTTTATCATCATTCATTGTAGACTTCTCTAGACATCATAGATTTTAAAGATTGTCAATTTGAGATAGCCTATTTTGCTCGTCTATTTTGTTGTGGTTGCAGAACCTGTAAAATATCTTTTTATGTAAACAGTCACATAACGAGTGTCGGGTTAAACCGTAGCGAAGAACTCTCTGCTTGATTACAGTAAGTTTTCAAAGGCTTCATAAAGGCCACATCGATAGATTGAAGAAAATGATTTGTGTAAGGATTGATTACGACTCAATTTTCTCTGTCCATATTTATTAGGTTAATATTTTAGTAAAAGTAACATCGAAAATCCATAGCCATACAGGAATAGTAGCACAGATCGCTTCTTCGTTGTTGCAATGAAATGAAAAAACTTCTTAAGCCAATGAAGTATAGATGCGTTGTATGATGGCTGCTTCATTGCAGGATGGCTGCTTCATTGTAAACATCTTAAGCTCTCTGTGGTTAGGGGTTTTGTATTCAATTATGGTTTCATTCGTACGGAGGAAATTTTTTTAACAGACGGCAATAAAAATAACACTTTATTTGTAACTAACAACATTATTCGTCTCGTTTATTTAATGGAAGTTATTGATTTTACTCAATAAATAACATTTTACCTCTCTGTATGGTTTTTTCTTATAAATTGTTTACGTTTGGAGTTGCAACAAAATAATTGTTTCATGTTTATCTAAAATACCTGCGTCGCTTTTAACACTACAAATTAAATATGTTGTAGGGATGATGTTTAAATATATTTTCCAAGCGATTATGTAATTTTGTTTCATTAATTTTTGTAAATAAAAATACAAATAGAAGAACTAATTTTTGTGACAATATAGAAATTAATTAGTCAGAAAATATTTCTCTTATCTGGGATTTCGAATTCAAATTCGTATTCATGGCAAAACACAGCTTAATGTACATATCTCTTATCTGGGAAGTCTATACGACACGATATCGTAAAGATGATGTAGTTTCGTCGAAATCGGGGATCTCAAGGTAGACCGAAAAGTTCTAACAAATATACATCTAATTACAAAAACCTATCGACAGCACGGCCAATGTGACACAACAGCCAAGCTGATCCGACATTATTCCACAGATATCCAGAAGTCAGCGTAAACAAGATTACCTTCGAACTCCTGAACCGAAGAATTAAAGACCCAACACTCTCTTGAGCCATGTTTATAAATTGCTTTCGAGAGTCATCCTGAACCGATTTATGTGCCAGTTTGACACCTTTCAGCCTCCAGAATAAGATAGTTTCCGAAAAGGCTGTAATACCATAGACCACATTCATATGGTATATCAGAATGTACAGAAGAGCTTTCGTCAGTGGATACGGACGTAACTTGGTTAGCTCTTATTAAATTTAATACCTACTTGTGACGAACTAACATTGTTAGTTAAAAAATGGGCACAATGTGATTATTAAATTAAAAATAATACATAATTAAATGAAACTACGTGATGTAGCATTATTCCTACTGTCTTTAAATGCTTTACCACGACCTAGGTTTCGTTGTATTATAACATCTTCAGGTGGGCTATTAGCAAAGACAGAAAAAGATCTTTGCTAATAGCCCACCTGAAATGTTGTAATACAACGAAACTTAGGTCGTGGTAAAGAACTTAAAGAAAGTAGAAATAATACTATATCACGTAGTTTAATTTATTTGTGAATAATGAATTTCTACAAAATTAACGCCAAATGTATTCAATAGTGCATAATAATTATTTAAATGATATTTAAAAACATAAATATATTAGTGCGACATGTTGACTTTATGAATGAAACAGTGATAGAAAAGTGGGGGTTTTAAAATTGCAAAAAAGTGAAGCCAATAATAACTTTGTTTACGAACATCGCTTTCGTTTATTTATACTCATGCGGCTCTTTGCCAGCCGCCATTTGTAACTCCGCACACCGCACTCGTAGCACAGCGTGTAATGCGCAAACAAGCGCATCGGGTTGGAGACCAGGAAACGCACTCATTTTTTTCTATAATTATGAAGTTATGTCGGCATGAATAACATGACTTCATATGAACAAGTAGTGGCCTCATAACAACTGACTTTGCGCCAACAATAACACGTAACAATACATGAGTTACAGCAGAAAGTTAATGCACTTGAAACGCATATTAAAACTCTGACATCTCCAAAATTAATAGTGATCAATGTAAGTGATTATTTATCCAAAGCACCTGAATTGGTTTATTAACTGGAATCGTTTATTATTTTTATATATTTTTATTATTTAATTAATTAAATGGAAGCTTCTTTTGAGAGTAGTATTAAATATGTTGATGTCAATATTAATCAACTAGCGAGCATTATTATATAAAATGTTTCGATATTTTTAATAAAACAAAACAATGTCCACCAAGTTAAAAATAAGTGAATAATAATAGGACGCGAGAATTTACTGCGAAAATTATGGCGTAAGATTAAGAATGGTATATGATACTAAAAAAGAGTGTAAAAATGGTAAACTGAGTCGTGACTATGAAGAAATTAATAAGCCTCGTATAGGAACCGGTCTAAATGATGTTGACTAAAGTGTTATTAAACAAATAGTTCATCGTTTTACTCTCATGGTGAATATCCACCAGTGAAAACAATATTGAGAAAGTCAAAGGATCCTATTGAGGGTTTTCATGTGGTACAACCTCAATAAAGAAAGTTTTAAGGAAGCTTGGTTATAAGTACAAAACAACTTCGAATGGAAGGAAGCAATTGATGGAGAGATATGACATTTTTTGTGCTCGACTAAATTTAAGCAAGTTGAAAGAGGGCGAAGACACGCGCCTAAAAATGTGTCTTGACAAAACATAGATTAATCAGAATCGTTCATGTAAACGAGACAAACCAGTCAGGCTTGTTGAAAACAATGTCTGTCAGTTATGTGTTTTATTTACACAATGAAATGGTCTAAATAAAACTATTGAAAAAGGAAGCAGACTTATAGTTTTTCATGCAAGTTGTGCAAGGTATAATTTTTTTTCATATACGAAATTTATTTTACGAGCAGTAAAATCGAACAATAACAATTATGGTTCTTAAATGAACGCTGAAGTGTTTACTGCTTTGTTTCAGCGATTTCTATTGAGCTTGGAAGAACCATCCGTAATCATTATGAGTTACCGTTCGCAGCAAGTTAATCGAGCACTTACATCAACCTCTAAGGTAGACGTAATACGAAAATGACTTCAGGAAAATAAAATGATATATTTGAACGCTGATCTAAAAGCAGAACGTTTGCAAAAGATACATCAGTATAAATCTGAAAATTATTTATCCAAAGCACCTGAATCCATGGATGAAGAAGAATTTGAAAAAAAATTCACTGAAGTCCGAAGCAGGAAAAACAATAAGAAAAACGGTATCATCAAGAAAATGTATCACAGGATAAATCACAAAAAAGAAAAAATAATAATAATTCACCTAATTTCGTGAACAATAAATTAAAGGAAACCAAAACCTCGAAAAGCAACCCATTGCCTCCACCAATTAATGTAAGCAATGTTGGAGACTTTAACAGACTTAGGCACTAGGTTTTAAAATTAAGTAAAAGTTCAGTACCATTCAAGGTTATATTGAATAACGATATCAAAATTATATGTCAAAATTAAAACGATTTTAGAACATTTAAAAATTATCTCCAAACCAAAATAACGGAAGAAGGAGACAGACAAAACAGTTACTTTTACAAGATGCAATTACACACTTTTTAATTAAAAAGTGAAAGATTAATTATAAGATTAGTCATAAGAGGATTGCCGTCATCTACAGATATTAGTGAAATAAAATTTGCAATCAATAAATTAGGACATGATGTTCTTAATATTTTGAATATTCAGAAAATGCCAAAAAATTCCATGAAGAAAGTTACAAAAATTTTCCATTATTGTTTATAGACATCAGACAAAAAGAAAGCAATAAGTCTGTATTTGAAATCAAAAATTTGTTGCATTGCAACAAATTACGAAAACGTTAAAGATAAAATATTAAAAACGTTAAAGATATTCCACAATGCACAAATTGCCAGCAACTTGGACATACCAAGAATTTTTAATAGAAAACCAAAGTACGTAAAATGTGCTGACAATCATCACACTACCCAGTGCAAAAACAACGCAGCAGTGTAGCAATATGTGCACTATGTAAGGAAAAAGGACACCCGGCAAATTAGAAAGGTTATCCAGCATGTCAAAAGAAATTGAAAGCTCTATAACCGAAGAAAATTTCTGTTGTTCAAAGAATAAACCAAGAATATGAAACTGTCTGAAAAAGATAAACCATCTATTTCAAAAATCTCTTACGCTCAAACCATAAAAAATACATTTAATACAAGTAATGATAATAAGCAGTAAGCTGCATCTAACGAAACAATCATCACTGACATGATGAAATTACTCATTTCGTTTCAGGCTGAAATTAAATTAAGTATTAGCAAGTTAGCCAAAACCAATCACAGTTCTAATCATATTCCTTTCCTATTGACACTGAGTGCAACAGCAATTAAGAAAAAAAGAAAACAGAACCTCACCAATAAGTACACTGATTAAGAACTATTCACAATATAAATTATCTTGAGAACCTGATCGATTTAAAAGCAAGACTTATTACTATTGATGACCTGAAGCCAGTAAGGCTACTCCCATCTCAAGAGACAAAGCAGAACAAGAAATAAATTATCCGACCGATATTAAAGATCTAATCAAGGACAGGTGAAAAGCAAGACGTATATGGCATAGATCCGGAAATCCAGCTGACAAAAGGATTTTTAATCACGTGAGCAACCGAGTTAACAGATTAATTAAAGATTATCAGCAGATTATTGCTCTTTATTATATTTTAATGAAGAACATATTAGTTTTGACATATTTTTGTTTGATTTTATATATTTAAAAAAATCAATACAGTTATAATCATAGTAGTGAAAATGGTAATTTCATTCCCTTCTTATCAAATTCGGAATACATTTGTTTCGTACATCAGTCCATTTTAATACCATCGGCGAAAAAACTCTACAAAGCAGTTGGATCTAGGGATACTAAAGATGAAGGATATAAGTGAAAAATGTGAAGGATTTCATTCTTGAAAAACTCTCCCACAATTTTCTTCCACTTCCATTTTTGTCATCAAAAGACGTTGCAATATCCAGACTTTTTTTAATCATTTGAAATTTTTCGTATAAGGAGTCTGTTTTCAATTGAACAATCCTTAAAAGTTCCGCAGCTTTTTAAAAATGGCCGTAATTTATTGGTGATTTCGAATTAAAAAATACCATCGTTTTGGATATATTTTTTTGTGTTAGTGCTTAATCTACTCATTATGCCAGACATCACTTGCCAGACTTGTGAAAAAGTTGTCTTTTATCCTTTGCTCAATCTTTTCGCTAATCCCGTGCATTTCAGCATGCATCTCAACAAGTCAGAGAGAATCCGATTCAATCTTCTTTAGCAGTTTTTGAATCACTCCAGATATATGATAATAAATTTAAAATCTAACTACTTTGACGTCATTAAATAATTCACATAACTGTGGCAAAATATATGTTAACTAAAAATATCTATCGTTTTTCTATGGCACCAATAATCTATGACGAATAAAACAAAGACAACTAACTGATTGATCGAGATTTACAACCTACTGATTTAAACCTTTCAAGACCAATATATTTTTGACAGATAAATTCTTTCAAATTGAATGAGATCAAAATGAAAGAGACGTATGAATTTGAGATCATTCTAGTACATTTAATATCCCACTCTCTCTTGGCAAAATCATTACACGCCTTCTTGTTCTCGCATGAGAATAGGTTTGTGAAGTTAACGTTGCATCATAATACGTAAACGTCAGGTTGGTGTATGGAAATGGGGCATATGAGGACAGAATTTTAATTCATTGTGATTTTTGGTTAAGTGAACTATTTCCGCCGTTCCACCTGGGTTGTTTTAGGGCCCCTCTTGGGACTCGTTACAGACAACCTCATACAAAAGAGGAGTCCTTCAAAGGTCCGCTAATAGTGTTCCGTATTTACATTTTCGGCGCTTCCACCCAACAGGATTAGAGACTGTCTCTTATCAATTAATCGTTTAAGATCTCAATCTTTATAAGAACACACTTACCGGTCCATGCTCAAGCAAGTCTCAGTGACTAAAGATACCACGTTTTAAAGCTCCGCGTCATTCCACTCTAATGTTAAGACGCATGCTCTCTAACAAAACTCTTCGCAGATCATGGTGCTCACTGCAATGGAACAAAACATTATTCATATCCTACGTCTCGAAACCGCAGGTGCAAGCCAGGTTCTCTCTTAGGGAGAATCTATACAAACTGGCACGAAATGCGCCATGACTCGTTAAAAACTGCGAAGTATAATAATCCATAACGAGCCAATTCTTGTGTAACCGCTCAGATATATCGGGAAAAAATAATCTAGTTGTTTCGCCCTTTGAATCGGGGGAATGAGCAGACGGCCAATAAGCATCAACGATCTCCAAAATACGCCTCTATCGCAAAGAGATCCATCTACCAAAATTGTAATGGTCCCCTATCAAAACTCTTATCTCGTGCCAAGATGAAATTTGTCGCGCGTTCAACGATCACGAGGTCTACAAGCAGAAAACCCGCCTAAACTGGCAACGCATCCGTTGAACAAGTTCTATAATCTTTGGTCAGCACCAACAGCGGTGTTACTTTACCTCTACGCACCACGAAGTCCAAATGGATGGAGTATAGGTCAATATGCCATGGTATATAGCTGTATCCGTCAGCTTGAAGATAGAGTGATTTAGCCCCTAGCCGGCACCGGTAAGCCTTTCCATGGTGTGGAAGGCTACCCGAACCCTCTCACCAATGTACCGCGCCTGTGGCAAAAAGCTCCGCCGTGTGGAGAGGACCATACCCAGGTATGTTGCCTGATACCGCAAACCGATCCTGGCTTCAGCCATCAATCCCTAGCCAGTCTGCCTTTGAAGATGAGAGGCCCCAGTCGTTTAACGTAGTGCCCCAGTCGTTTAACGTGGAGAGGGAGTTCAATTCCCCGATTCTCTAACTTCCTACAGCTCGATCCTCCGACCTACAGCAGAGTATCATCTGCATACACGATGAAGGGGTATCACATCTCTGAAGGGGTATCGCGAGTGTGCTATCGAACATGAAATTCCACAAGATTGGTCCAAAGACTGAGCCTTGCGAGCAGCCCTGGTTAACGTTTTTGTCCTACTATGGCTCCGTCTTGTAAAAAAACCATTCGATCGCTAAAATAATCTATAATAATCCGGTGAAGCTCCGCTGACACTCCCTGGTTACGCGAACTAAATAATGATATAATTTGAATTTTTAATCTATTCGGTCAAAGAATATTAGTGAATTAATTCATTTTATTCACACAATCTTTTCTGTCCATTTCTACTAACTACTTATTCGCTCATGAGCAACCGATCGGAGCTGATGAGTACTTGAAGTACTCGTTAGCTCCATGAAAGAATCGATCACACAACGTAAAATTAGGTCTGAAATACTGGGCGTCCCTTGAAATACGGGGCATCTGGTAATACTAGAAGAAACCTAGATTTGTATGCAGTGCCGACAAAATTTTAAATCAATCGTTGTCTTGTCAACTAGTAAGAAAAAATAAACAAGTATAGCAAATAAATAGTAATAATGAAAAGAATGCCAATAGTATGTTCCTTTTCAAATATTGATGTTGATATATACATATATATATATACATATATATGTATATATATATATATATATATATACATATACATATATATATATATATATATATATATATATATATATATATATATATATATATATATATTTGTGTGCTTTTGCTTTCCAATTATTTATGGTACGCTAAATTAATGCTGTCAATTCATAAAAAACTATAAAGGAAAATATGTAGATGGAATGTTTGTGACTGTACCCATTTTCCTTCTTACTGCAACATACTATATTTTGGTATTTTTGATGATGAAAAGATTGATCTATTGATATTTGCATCAGACTGATGCATAAAAAGTAATTTGTGTTCTGACCAATATGTTAAGTCTATTTATCTCAGCCCAAGCAAATTCAATGTTACTATTGTTAAATAAATTATTTATTACTGTTATTATTTCTAGAAATTACCTAGAAGGAATATTGCGAAATATGGTGATGATAACGTATTGGCATTTACATGGACTATTACAAAAAATGAGGAAGGACTGGTAAAGCCAGTTTTAAAATAATTTATTTTCTGAATAGTTCGTAAGATTCACGTAATACGGTTTCACAGAAACAAAAAATCTTATATAGACATATTGATCTTAAACATTTATTGTATCTTTCAGATTTAGTGTTCACTATCAAAAATAAATTGCTTAACTCGACCAGAAGATGATGATGGAACTGCTGTTAATACTGAAATTCGAAAACTGGGCAACTTAGCAGACTAGTACAATAAACTTAAAGTAAAATATGGTGGAACTAGTAATGGAAATATTCTCGACTGAAAAAGAAGAATGCACAAAAAAATGGAAAGTGAGAGTGATGAGATTCTGAGGCACACAATAGACATGGATAACTAGATTGTATCTAGGTACCTGTTGAAATTGAAAAAATATTTCTTGCCAAAAGAATGTCCAGGCAAAATTAAAAAGTTTAGGTTAACACCCCACTTTTTATAAACAAAAGTATATGGCTTCGTACGCGACTCTTTCATTACAGTGTTATGACATCTTAAGCACCTGTCAAAGTGATACCAATCTGTTGAGAGCAAACCTGGATATCAAAGTGGTAAGAAATACTTTAAGTGGGAAACAAAAATTACTGGAACTATTTAGAATTGCTTCAAAATTAGCAACCTGAAGAGAGGTTTCATGTTGAAAATAAACTGTCAGGTGTAACTTGCTGCTCAAATATTCAGTAATTCTACGGCAGACGCCTTAGAGATTTATCGCGAAATGTCCGGGATTTGAAAACTGTGATGACACCACATTATATTCATTAGACATATTAATCATATGTTTTATGTACTAAATGTTTTATGAAAATATCTTATGAAGTATATATTCACTTTAATCGTAAACTCCAGAAAAAAGACAAGATTTGCAGGCTTTAAAATTTGCATACGATCCATTCCGTTTATATTGGAGGAATACAGGTACTTATATTGGAGGAATACGGTTTGTTAGTTTGTCATTAATTGTACTTTCTCTCGAGTAATACATAACGTTTTTAATTATTAAAACAATGCACATTACGTTTACTAATAGCTTCATCGAGTTTGTTTCGATGATTTTTGATCCTTTTTATCGATGTAGATATACAGCACTATTAAACAATATATCTATAGTTAGTATGTATAGATAAAATTGAGACATTTAGTTTATTTCAATCCAGCAGAGCGACCGTCTTTTTCTATCCTACGACAATTTTTATTGTTGCAAAGAATAGATAATTCTTCCTAGGATTTTGCTAAATTTAAATCATCTATAGTAATGCCATATCTTTATAGCAAAGCATAATTACGCGAAGTAATTTACTTAATGTGAGTATTAAAGTGTAATTTAAGATCAAACATCACGCCAAGATTGCGTATGCAATGAACAGACTCCAAAAATAGCCACTGAAGACATGGAATTCGATTTTCTTCTTTTTACAAAACTGACCGATTTACACTTACTGTGACTTAATTATATCTCTTTTAGTATTTTAGACGTATCTAGTATATTAAAATTTTCTCCTAGTTTTTCACGATGAGTAGGAGAAAATCTTGAGGTCGTTAACATATAACAAGAACTTGTGTTTATAGCAACTATTAACATCATTTATAAACATAATAAAAAAGGGACACAATATTGAAACTCGAGGCACCCCTGATGTCCCTATAAATACACGGTGATTTATATAAAAAATTGTTACTTGCTCCGAATGCATTCACATTACAGGCGAAACATTTTCTTTACTCCCAACTGAATGGATGTCAACATCTTTAGTCCTTCATACAATTCACGTCCATTAATATGAGAGTTTTCTCCTATGTCATAGATATCTGCAAGTCGCTGCATTGAGTTAAAGGTTCACTATAACTAATTTCCTTTAATCTTTTTAAAGTTTTTAACTAAAAATGCCTACATGCCGTTTAAGGGCCTCGGATCTAGGATGGCAGCGTCTCCGTACAGTTTCAACAATAACACAAAAATAGTTATTTTTGGAGATCTCTTCCACAGGAAGTTCAGAAACTTCATCTTCCACATCATAATTAAAGTTCCTTCTTTTACGTCTCCTTCTCATGACATTGAACTCCCTTTCAATATCGTTTTCCTCTTTGTTACCAAAGATGACTAGAAACCAATTTCCTGATAATTGTCAAGCCAGTGTATAAATGTGTCTAAGTATTGCATAGTCGCATCTAGATGCATTTTTTCGCTTTATATTTATAACATCTATCTTTGTAAGAATTTCATTCCATATCACGAGAAAAACTTCGAATTTGTAGGTAGTTATTTTCTTTTCTATAGGATGGCATTCAATGACCAACTGACAATCTGTTGTGTTTTCAACTAAATCCTTCAAATCATATTGCAAATATATATTGCTTAGTTGATACGAAGTAGCTTAGTTGATTGAAGGTCGTTAAGACCTTCACCGATTCTATTCCGCATCCCTACCTAGTTTCAGAAAGTAATTCTAACAATAAAGCTTTTATATATAATTTTAAAATTGTCCACCTCCGTCTCGAGCCTACAAATTAAGTACACAGCCTTTGTACAACCCAAAACAAATATTTTGCTTCGACACAAGTCGATGCCACATCTCCGGAATGATATTCCAGCTGTGGCTCCCACAAGGCAAGCTATAAACAATTGGATTAATTTCGAGTATTCGTTTCTGGACACCACTTTTTCTTCCAATTATATCGGCTCCATTATCGTATTCCTGGTAATTGCAGTTTTCCAACGATATTGCCAGTTTTTATGGTTATATGGTTAGTAAAACAACTAGTAAAACTCTTTGCTGTATTTTTTCGACGATTAAGAAACCGATAAAATGTTCTTCAATTTTAGCTGTATCCTTTGTTAACAAATCTTATAAAAATAAACAATTATTCAACACAGGATTATAATAATGGAATGATATTTACTGTCTACCAATTTATCAATAGTTTTAGTCTTTATATAACTTACTATTAATTCTATAATCATATTTTGAATATGTTTTTCGAGATAGTGGTCATTGATGGTCTTTTCTGCTACTTGATTTAGATAAAGTCGTCATATTTGATCAAATCGGGCTATTAACTTTACTATATATCTAAGAAGTTACCGCTAGTCTCACTTAAACCTGGGTCAGATATTCATTATTTTAAGACCTCTTAAGATCAAATCTTAAGATACTAAAAAACGTACAATTGCAAGCAGTATCTCTAAAATATCTTTTCACAATTCCTTCACTCGTTGCATTTGAATCTAGGCTAACAAGTGAACGGTCGTACAGTATTTTAGCCCGTGCTCTAAATTTAAACATTTCAACATGCTATGTTTTGTGAAATTGGTTAGGTTTATGAATTTTTAGGTAATCACTCAACTGCTTCCAATCACACACCCCTTCACTGGATTCAAATCTTGTATTGTCATTTGTGAATTAATATCCAGCGCCTGTCGAAACATTAACTATTAACTAATGTTTTACTGCTGTGATATTCACTAAATAGCCTAATATTAACCATTAACTAATGTTTTACTGCAGTTATATTCGCTGAAAAGCCTAATATTCACCATTAACTAATGTTTTACTGGATTGATATTCGCTGAATAGCCTAATATTCACCATTAACTAATGTTTTACTGCAGTGATATTCGTTGAATAGCCGTCCATTATTATTTATGGGAAAACATCAATGTTAACCGGGATTGGACTTTTTTAATACAATCTCAGTTTAGTCAATATCAAAAATTGTTGATGGCCACATCTAGTTCATTTTGAGAATTCAGATTTACAATTGCCTCATTTGTAGATGGTGACATAGACCTAGGTACAGAAGCATGTTCTTGAATGGACAACGTTTACAGCGGCGGCGATGATGAAGAGCACAATGAAGTAATTGACTGTTGATCATCGCTACTAAGTGGGCTGTTTATTTGATTTAAGAAAGGCAATAAAAAACGAAAATATTATTTTTTTCTAAACTTTTAAAATGATGTTATATTAACAGTTTAGAAAAGAAAAAAAAATAATTTTCAATAAAAAATTTTATAATATATTTCACAATAATATATAATATACATATTAAGCAAGTGTAAAAAAAATGTACAAGCACTTTTACTCAGTTTTTTTAATAATTCACCCTTTATTAAAGTTTACTACGTTGATTACATTTTGACTAATGCGTAAATGTAACTAATACGTAAGCGTGGCTAAGACGTAAGCATGACTACTAAGCGTGACACTCTTATTTTCTACACATATTTTATTTATTCAGAGATTCCCCTAAAAGTGAACAACTTCATATTTTTGGATAGAGTTTTACGGCTCTGGATACTAGGTTCTTTTGAGCAAGTCGTTCATTATAATTATTTTCATTCTATTAGCTGTGTTGCCAGAAACAAAACACAAAATTTTCTTTTCTACGTTGGTTTATATTTTGCTACGGAAATTTATGTCAAGTAGGCCTGCTCTCAACACGACTCTCAAGCAGAAAAATGCTAAAGCAACAGTAGGAGCCAAATCGGGCATACCTGAAATCAAGTGGGGCCCGGAAACCGGGAATCGGACCCGAACCAGACGATAAATGTAACTCCTAAACATTTTCGGCCCACTCACATTTATATAGACGGTCTCGATAAAAAAACTAAATTTAAAAAATTAGATTCAAGAAGTTATTGATATATTTATTATAAATGTATTTTTAGAATGATGAATTTAATTTTTTTTATTGCTGTTCATCCGAATATATTCGAAATTTATGTAGATTTTTTTTTCGTCGCGATCACTCATCCAACTATCAGTCACATTCAATTTTGCTTGACTTCATGATTTAATAGGGCTAGTACTCATGTCAGTTTAAATGTTCAATACTCTAATTGATTATTAATTAATTAACCGATGAAATGAATATAAATTATTTTTCAATTTATATTTGTAGAAATTTTTTACGTATATATAATGAAAATAAATAAATTTGGTGAAAGTTTAATATTTTAAATATATATTTCTTCCTAATTATTAACGTGCGTGCGTGCTTGCGTGCGTGCGTGCGTGCGCGTGTGTGTGTATATATATAACGTATATTATTAATTTTTATTTTATGTATTTTTATTATGACATCATCTATGTAAAACATTGTAACACGTGTAATCTTATGAAGTGTATAAAACGACAATTGAAATGTATCGTCACCGGTGTACTTATGTGTGTATCTATTGCAGATATCGAAAAACGCGTTATCCATCTACACGTGTATTTACAATAATGATTTATACTGCGCGTGTCAAATTAACACACTGCACACTTTACGGAATTTTTACACACTTGTGCGTGTATAAATAACACCACGTGTTTGATTATAGTACACTTGAATTTGCAGTGTTTTTACGCATTAAAAATGTACTTTACGTATAAGAAACATGTATGTATATCTGTGGGTGTGCTATATATATATAAATATATATATATATATATATATATATATATATATATATATATATATGTACGTGTGTGTGTGTGTACTTGAGTGTGAAAACTTAGTTGTAGGGCAGAAGTTTTGCGAAACTTCCAAGGCCAAATGCATTATGATAGGATATTTCGTAGCAGGGTCGTAGCAAAGTAGCCAGATCGCAGCAAAGTCAGGTCGTAGCAAAGTAGCCAAATAGGGAAGAGGCTAGTAAGGCTCAAGTAGGGCAATGCCATCAGGGTCAGGTGCGTACTGATAGGACATTTTGTAATAGGGCAAACATAAAGCAACCGTATCAGGGCCTATTTAAATAGTGCAGACTTAGTAAGACTGAAGTGGGGAAACTCTATTCGGATTTGTTCTGATAGGGCATTTCTTTATCACCGCATTCCGTATTTGTTCTGGTAGGGCGGCCCTATCAGGGGCGGATACGTCTTCATTGGACATTCCGTAACGGCGTTGACTTGAGGCATAATAAGTAGGGAAAGTTTTTCTGTGTTGAACCTGACCAGACCCGTATTTAGATGCCCGGCTCATGTTACTACATATACAGTTTTATGCGTTATATATTTTCATTATTTTTCACTTGAAATATATGATGATATATTGCCCAAAGTTAAAATAAACTCTACAGTTATATGGCACTTACTTTCTCATAAGTATTTGCATTGAAGATCACATAAAAAATTGTATAGTTGGCTTCGTAAAGCATTAATTTTTTCAAATTTATTGCAACGTTGCTACATTCTGTCTCCACCCTGCTTTGTCATTGAAATCAACTATAAAATTTTTGTACGCGGAAAATGAATTACGACCCATTGTCGGGTTTATAAAGTATTAATAACTTTTTTTTTAAATCTACATTTAGAATATTTCTCACAATACTTTCTTTATTTCTGCCGTTGCCTAAAAGTAATGCGGCATTTACACGGTAAGAGTTCGTGCGACAGTTGTCGTCGTGGCAGTGTCACTGCCACCAAAAGTTGCCGTGAATACACAGATGAACCTCAACATTATCACAGCCGAACACTTTCACGACAGCTGCCGCCAACTCTTGTCATGTATATATACATGACGAGAGTTGGCGAAGTGAACCATCGCATTATCATGGCAGAACACTGCCACAACAATTACCACGATAGCAACTGTCGTACGAACTGTCACCGTGAGATGGTAATAATAGTTAAGACACTCATGCACTGCGTCAGCAAGTGTAACACGTTCAAACTTAATTCTGTTGTTTGACATGGATATCAGTCATTATCTATGGGCCCAGTCGTCATGGATAATTCGATTTATCTTATAACCAGCCAGAATATAACTTTTTATATTTTACGTAATATTTGTCCCCTTTATGTAACTTCTTATATGGAGTTGAAACGACAAGACTCAAAATATAACTTTCCAGTAACTTTACATAGTCTCATCAATATGCACCTGCCCTGGAACAAATTAAGGGAAAAATAACGGAGCGCCTCTCTTTATTCTGCAATATTAGCTGAAAGAAAATCACATAAAAGGATTTTCTGAGACTCGAAGAAAACCCACTAATGGAAAACGCTTCTTTGTCAAAACTTAGCTGCAAATAAAATATTTTTTAACGAATTAATTCATTGAATTCAAATTCCTGTGTTGAAATAAACAATTTCAATTTTGCATTTAAGTTTCATTTACCTCTTTAATATCTTCTTAATTCTCGGTGTTTACTGCTTTTGGGTTTGCCAATCAAGAAGTGTCCATTTATGTACATTGACTATTTATCCACTGTAATTGAAACATTCGAGGTATTTCAATAGACAATACTATTTTTGCGAACATATTTATAGTTTTTAAATTTTAATTTTATGTAGTGTTATTACAATGAAGTAAGCAAAATGTTCCGCTGAATAAAAAATTTTTCGACAACACTGCTTGCATGTTGTATACCGTTCGCGCCCATGTCGTACTCGCTCAACTTGTTGCAAACACAAAAAAAATCCTTTTTATAATTAACCCGTTTTATATGTATTTCTTTTAGACTATTATATTTCTTTTAGTCTCCTCTACTCATTCTTCTGTCTGTGTCATTCAATATTTAACTATTCATGTAAAATTTTATAGTATTTGCGTAATCATTAGTTGCAACTATATTTTTGCTCTCTTTATAAGGCTTTAGCCGTTTGTTTAATGTAACATTATTACATTGTAATAAATACATCTTTATACTAACGTCACAAGGCTTTTGAAACAAAATTATATTGTATCCAAATTATTGCGCAATTAGGATACACTTATAACACCACGCGTCGAATACGTATCTTTCATCTTGTGTAACAGATCGATCTTTCTTTTTACGAAAGAGATTGCTTGTCAATCATATAAATGTACTTGAAATGTTTTACCTCTAACGTAATCGATAAGAAAATCATATTTATGTATTTACGATATGCGCAAATATCTTGTTGCCAAATGCTTTCGTGAGATAAAAAAATTGTGTCAACTGTGAATTACAGTTCCATTGAAATTAATATGTCATATTGCAGTATTTTATTTATTTACATAAGCATATATGATAAATCACCAATAAATAAACACAAAGTCGAATCGGATATTGAACTTTGTATTTTAAATCTGACATTATAGGTATTTTAAATCACAGTGTATTTCTTTTTAACCGCTACTATTTATATTTTTAAAAATTTTATTTATATTGTTATACTTTAGCCATAGTCAGATAATGATTGTTGTTGGGTGATACCCCGATGAATATTAGCAATTTGAATTGGAAAAATTTCAATAGGTTGTAATTACAGAATAGCTTATTAGCAATGAAACAGTATAACAAAATAATACCGGACCTAACCTATTTTAACCTAAAACATTTATCTATATAAACGAATACATTTTTATACCACACTTTGCTTCCATGAAAGACATTTCTATATATAAATTAACGAACATATTAAATAACGACTGTGTATAAAAGTAAATTATCTTAAATAGTATATTTAAAGTGTGTACACCTATTTTAAATTAATTTTATTATTAGCGAGATTAAATATATTCACAGATAATATACTACAAACACTGTTTTAACCAACAAATATATGTAAATTTGAATGAGAATTTTGTAAGTTGACTATTAAAGAAATCACATTTAGATTCACTACTTAATAAATCATTAAGACGATTAATTATTACTGTCAATATGAGTATCATGTTTCTAATCTTCACTTGAACAAACTTATATTTATTACTTCAGATATATTATGAATTTATTTAATGTTAATTTTATGAACGATATACTAATCTTATTAGACATTTTACAGAAGCGGAAGTTAGACTATAAAATATATATATAGACTATAAATGGTAATAATCTTAAATATTTTATTTAAGATTATTATGTCTCACGCTACAGGAACGGAAAGACTAGGTGATGCACTAGTGTGATGGTATACGTCAGTTGATTCAATTGACAAATTGTTTAACCTAATCCGTTTTATTTCAATTCCTTTAGTGTGTCTCTCAATTTGTCAAGGTATATGTTTACGTGTTTTGGTGCAAATATTAGCACAGGCCTAAGGCGAATTGCTTGGTCGCCACACACAATAAAATAAAATTTCCAATTTCTAACTGAATATCAATTTGAATTTCATAAAGAGATGTTGTCAAGGGCGTTACAGTTATCTTAAGGTGAGATAAGTAATTAGATATAATTAGGGAAATATATTAGGAGATATAATTAGACAATCGAGTTTTATTTTTGTGAGCCCAAAAGACAAAGGTTCTATCATTGGACAATGCACCAGTTTAGAACTAGTGCGACTGAGTGAAGAGAATGCCGTTGTATGTGTGTTGTCATCGTTTGTTTTTATTTCGTATTTCCTTTAAAACATTATTCTTTGTGCATTTTAGCATTTCTTCGTTATTTTATTTCTAACGCTTGCTATTAAATAATAAGAGAATTAGTAAGTGCGACTTTGTGTAAGTAAATTGGTAAAAATGGTAATTTTTCACACAAATATACCCTATCCATTTGACGATCCCCACCCCGAGATCGAGATCGGTACTTCAACTTAAAACTCCCTAAATCTTGGAATTGAAATTTCATTACTTGGCTGAATGGCCTGTGAACATTCTAACTAAACCTATTCCAATTTCTCCGAATCTAACTTATATTGCAATATGTGTTACGAAATATTAACCCGCTGTGGTCGTAGCAGCGTGTGGCTGCAGGGTTAAAATAATAAATCATCCACAATTAAATGAAACTACGTGATGTAGTATTATTTCTACTGTCTTTAATTTCTTTACCACGACCTAGGTTTCGTTGTATTACAACATCTTCAGGTGGGATATTAGCAAAGATCAATCAGCAAAGATCTTTGCTAATATCCCACCTGAAGATGTTGTAATACAACGAAACCTAGGTCGTGGTAAAGAAATTAAAGACAGTAGAAATAATACTACATCACGCAGTTTCGTTTAATTGTGAATAATGAATTTCTACAAAATTAACGCCAAATATATTCAATATAATAAATCATAATTAAAGTTACCTTTTTCTTGAAATTATATTCAATAACGTCTATAAATCTAGTAGTGGGCGAGTCGAAGGCCAGGAAAGTTCTTTGTGCGCGCACTCTTGAAGAAATTATATTAGAGAACTCATTCTGTAGTTCAATTAATCCATTTTTTAACATCTTCCCAGATTCATTAACTAAAGCGAGTAAGTATTGTTTTTTTATTACTCGAATAACTTGCTCCAAAATCAACAGTTTTCCATGTGTTCAGTACATTGTATACTTCGGTTAGTTAACAAATTTGCAACAGTGTGCTCAGTACTCGTTATTTTGAAGCGTGTGAGAGAGTGCTGAGGGAACCGATCAAATACATACACGATTTTGGAAATAGGTCGAGCCTTGGCATATCGGAACAGATCGGAAACGATGCAACCACGGACTCTTAGTCTAACTATAATTATTGCAAGTTTATTTTTGGGAGGCGAGAACTCAAACTGAAGGCCAATGTTCGCGCATGACGTTTATGCATAAGTGCAGTTTTTGTCGCTCATGTAAAACATGATATAATTTCTTAGAAAAAAAACTAAACCAATTAGCAAAATCAGTCTTTATTCTTTGGAACTATTATTCAATTGTAAATTCATGGGCCAATTATCAGGCAAGTAACATTGGATTTTGTAACGGGGCCGACATCAGACATATTTGATATTAAAACACGTTTTGTATTGTAATGTCAAATATATAAAATATTGTTATGCAAATGTATCTTATAAAGTATGTAAATGAAGATATTAAGTATACATTCACATATGTACCTTCTTCATATTATATGTACATCAATTGTCGATATAATTTGTAAATATAAGCGTGTACTATATCGTCACGCGTATTTAACATAATGGTCGATACTACATATGTCAGTTCCTACTGTGTTCTGATAGGGCATTTTGTAAAATGGTTGACATCAGACATCTTATATCTCTGTCGGATTTAAATAAATAGGACTTTCCTGAAAGGTTTTTCTGCTACGAAACTGATCAGGTCCGTACATAACTGAATCACGTGAATTCTTTCGCTTGATGATGCATTTCCGCCATTATCTATGGACCCGGTACCCATAGATAACCCGATCCATCTTTACACCCAGCTTTGCCAGGATATAAATTCTATTACATTTTACGTGGCATTTGTCCTCTCCGTGTAACCTCTATGTAACAGAACTCAAAACGTAACTTGCAAGTAACTTTATACACGTATGCACAAAGTCTTGTGCATCCGACCTACATAGATGAAATTAAATGAAAAGGAACGGAATGCCTCTATTGTTTTTTTGCAATATTGGCTGAAAGGAAATCATGTAAAGAGAATTATTTTCATGTTTTCCGAAACTTAAAGAAAACCTACTTGTGAAAAAAGGGTCTTTTTTAACTTAGCTGCAAATAAAATAAGTTTTCACAAAAAAATTCTTTGAATTGAAATTAAAATTCCTGTGCACATTTATTTAAATTTTCATTCCACCTCTTTTTACTTTCTTTTTAATCCTCGGTCTGTACAGCTTTTGGGCTTGCCAATCGAGAAGTATCTATCTACATCGTCTAGAAAAATATTAAATATATACATCACTTCTTTAACAACATTGCTTACAGCAATGTCGTCGCATTGACACTTAAATCGTATTCGTTCACTTTGTTGTAGGTAAACATAAAAACTTTCATAATTATAACAACCTCTTTTCTGTACTTACTTATTTATTTTAGACTCAACTACTCATTCATCTGTCGGTGTTATTCAAAATTTTATTGTGTATGTAAAACTTTATGGTATTTGTATAATCACTAACTGGAACCATATTTTCACTCGTTTTATGAAAGTATAACGTGACAACTTAATCTAACGTCATTGCAGCATGATAATTAAATGTCAATATAAGGCCATGTGTCACATACGGATCTTTCATCTTATCCAGGTGGGCCATTTACATATAGTGATAATCTAGACAAAAGATCATAGTGATGTAACGGTTGCAACATCTTCAGAAATTAATATCATACTACTAAATCACTACATCTGCCATAATCGCAATTTTAGGAAAACTGTTTTTCTTTAAAAAAGCATTACTCAACCCTGATTTACCTAAATGATTCGCAAATCAATGTTTATTAGCCTTAACACACACAAAATGTGTTCAGGTAAAATGACTGCTAGACAGGGCGCTTATACGTAATCGACCTGTCATCTCTCGAACTCTCGAAAAAAACTGGTCTTTCATCTAACGAAAGAGATTGCTTGTCGATGACTTAAATGCATTTGATTTGTTTTTTTAAGTAATCGATGAAAAAATCACATGTATTGTTATGTACATATAAGCGATTTGTACAAAAACCTTGTTATAAAATTCCTTCGTGAGATAAAAAAAATGTACCAAATACGAATTACTGTCGCATTGAAATTAATATGTCGTATTCAAGTATTTTATTTATGCTTGTGTCAATTGCTCTTGTTAGATAAAAAAGTTGCACTTAATATGATTTAGAATCGCATTGAAGTTAGCGTGCCGTATTATAGTATTTATTATTATATTATATATTTAGATACAGTTGTATGGTAAATCAACAGTACCTAAATGAACACAAAGCCGAATCAGGTGTTTAGGTTTGTATTTAAAATCTGATATTATATTTTGATTCATAATATATTTCTTTTTGACCGCTTCTGTTTATTTTATTAGCAATTTTATTTAAATATATTATTGCGTATCTGCCATAGTTAGATAACGGTGCAATGCTTTCTTGGGTTATAAAACGTCAAGTGTTGTCAATTTTAATAAAATACTATTAATAGATTATAATAATACAATAGTTTATTAACAATGAAATAGTATAGCAAAAATAATATAATTTAACCTAACCTACAACATTTTCCTCTATAAACGAAATATTCCTTTGTACCACACTTTGCTTTCATGGAAGACATTTGTTTGTATAATTTAAAGAAACATACTAAATAATACTGCGTGTACAAATAAATTAACGTATATAGTATATTTAAAGTGTCTAGACCTAGATTGCATTAATTTGACAGTACGTGAGATTTAATATATTCACAGCTACCTACTTTACTGGAAGCACTGTTTTCAACTAACAAATATATGCAACTTGGGATGAGAATTTTGTAAGTTGACTATTAAAGAAACCACATTTAGATTCATTCCTTTATAAATTATTAAGATGATTAATTAATACTGTCAATATGAGTATCATGTTTCGAATCTCCACTGGAACAATCTTATATTTATTACTGCAGATATTTTGGGAGAACTCATCTCAATTTTATTACACATTTTACTGAAGTGGAAGTTAGACTGGTAGTAACAAATGGTAATAAACTTAAAGAACATTTTCTGTCTCACGCTACAGGAACGGAAAGACTAGGTGATGCACTAGTGTGATGGTATACGTCAGTTGATTCAATTGACAAATTGTTTAACCTAATCCGTTTTATTTCAATTCCTTTAGTGTGTCTCTCAATTTGTCAAGATATATGTTTGCGTGTTTTGGTGCAAATATTAGCGCTGGCCTAAGGCGAATTGCTTGGTCGCCACACACACCACCCAGTATGCCTGAAATAAAACAAAATTTCCAATTTCTAAATGAATATCAATTCCAATTTCATAAAGAGATGTTGTCAAGGGCGTTGAAATTATCGTAAGACGAGGTGGATAATTAGATATAATTAGCAATATGAGGCGGATAATTAGATATAATTAACAATATGAGGTGGATATAGTTAGCAATATGAGGTGGATAATTAATTATAGTTAGCAATATGAGGTGGATAATTAATTATAGTTAGTAATATGATGTGGATAATTAGATATAGTTAGCAATATGAGGTGGATAATTAATTATAGTTAGTAATAGGAGGTGGATAATTAGATATAGTTAGGACATGCAATCCCGAAATCTCGGGATTCCGACTGATTTTCAGAGCATTTCTGAATTATATTTTTGTATTTCCGAGACACAGATCGGCATTACCAAATACTAATATAATAGGCATTCTTTATTTTATTTTTTCTTCATTACTTTATTTCTAGAAATTTCCAAATAACAAGAGACTTAATACGTGTGATTTCTGTTTGAATAAGTGAGAGAAAATTAGTAAAAATAATCATTCTTCATACAAACATACCCGGTACATATGAAAATCCTGATCCCGAGGTCGGTACTTACATTTTCCGAAACCTCGGAGTAAAAATTTTAATACTTGTGTGAATATCCTAGGAACATTCTAACTTATATTACAATATGCATTACGAAATGTTAACCCGCTGCGGTCGTAGCAACGTGTGTCCGTAGTAGGGTTAAGACAATACAATTATTCCTATTAAATACTACTATAATGTATAAATGCTACTGTAATTATTTAGATAATAACTAAAGTTACCTTTTTTCTTCAAATTATAGTTAATGCTATCTCTCAGTGTAGTTGTGGACGAGTTGAAGGCCAGGAAGGTTCCCCGTCCGCGCACGCTGTTTATTAAATTAGGGAATTCATTCTCTAGTTCGATCAATCCATCTTTTAATATCTTCCCAGATTCATTAACTAAAGCCAGCAAATTTTGTTCTTTCATTACTCGAATTACTTGCTCCAAAATCAACATTTTTCCGGGATCACCCATCCATGTGTTGAATACCCTGTATGCTTCGGTTGGCCTAATTGAAACAACAAATAATCGGATACCAGTTAAGTTTAAAAAAATTAACAATGCAATTCATTAATTTAAACTATTGTTTCTAAAAGTATTTGTTTTTATGTATATTAGAATGACCGTAAAATATTTGTGAACTATATGTAGTTACATTAAGAACTTATTTACATTTTTGAGGAAACAATGTCTATCTCTGCGAAGTTTATTATAAACTCTGACACTATATAGTAGAATGATCTGTATATGAAAAAATAGACCAAACTTTCATGTATTACTCAAAAAGATTGCTTTTTGAAAATCGGCTTTTTGCTATTTTCAGTAATGTTCTTAAGCCACCGTAAAATATTTATGAACTAGGTGTAGGTACATTAAGGACTTATTTTTACATTTTTGAGGAAACAATGTCTATCTCTGTGAAGTTTATTATAAACTTTGACACTATATAGTAGAATGATCTGTATATGAAAAAATAGACCAAACTTTCATCTATTACACAAAACGATTGCTTTTTGAAAATCGGCTTTTTGCTATTTTCAGTAATGTTCTTAAGCCACCGTAAAATATTTATGAACTAGGTGTAGGTACATTAAGGACTTATTTTTACATTTTTAAGGAAACAATGTCTATCTCTGTGAAGTTTATTATAAACTTTGACACTATATAGTAGAATGATCTGTATATGAAAAAATAGACCAAACTTTCATCTATTACACAAAACGATTGCTTTTTGAAAATCGGCTTTTTGCTATTTTCAGTAATGTTCTTAAGTCACCGTAAGATATTTATAAACTAGATGTAGGTACATTAAGGACTTATTTACATTTTTGAGGAAGCAATGTCTATCTCTGCGAAGTTTGTTATGAACTCTGACACTATATAGTAGAATGATATGTATATGAAAAAATAAACCAAACTTTCATATATTAAACAAAACGATTGCTTTTTGAAAATCGACTTATTGCTATTTTCAATAATGTTCTTAAGTCACCGTAAAATATTTATGAACTAGATGTAGGTACATTAAGGACTTATTTACATTTTTGGGGAAACAATGTCTATTTCTGCGAAGTTTGTTATAAACTCTGACACTATATAGTAGAGTGATCTGTATTTGAAAAAATAAACCAAACTTTCATATATTACTCAAAAACATTGCTTTTTGAAAATCGACTTTTTGCTATTTTCAATAATGTTCTTATGCCACCGTAAAATATTTATGAACTAGATGTAGGTACATTAAGAACGTATTTACATTTTTGAGGAAAAAATGTCTATCTTTGCGAAGTTTATTATAAACTCTGACACATAGTAGAATGATCTGTATATGAAAAAAATAGACCAAACTTTCATTTATTATTCAAAAAGATTGCTTTTTAAAATCGGCTTTTTGCAATTTTCAAAAAAAAGCTTAAGACAAAGTAAAAAAAAAAAAAAAATATGTATATATATATAAGCTTAACAGCATTTAAAATGTTTATGTTACGCGATAAAGGCGACGAGGCGCGGTTGTTGTTTTTGTTGGCACCGGTAGTGAAGCAGCAACATCGTGTATGTTTGAAATTACAAACCACTTAAAACTATTCCTGTGACTAAGTTACTGAATTTTGTTAATTGATTTTTGTGTAGGTACGGTTTGAGAAACGCCAAGTGTATGAGGATTCATTTAATGTCGAACGGTCAAATTCACTTTGTATATGACTTCATACTATTTACTATCAAGAGGGTGTAGACAACAAGGCAAAACTATATATAGCAATTGCATGCCGATTCTGAACTTAATTATCTTATAAAAGTCTATTCTGGATCATGATATGCATGTGGAACTACATCCTCGCTATTTTTCGTGTTCTTTCTGCCTCAGACAACTGTTTTATTTCGATATTAAATAAATATGTAGACACAGTTCTCGAATATCGTACGTACTTGAATCACTATCATAGGGCATTTACAAAATACGACAAAAATTATATACATATTAAAATGACGAATTTTATTTTGGTTTCATAAATGTTAGACTTATTTTTGGTATACCTGACTTTTTTAAAATATATCATAATATATCATAATTAAAATCAATTTACCAGATATTAGTTATAAATTAAGACCCCTCTGTTTTATAATGTATGTATATCGCGCGCGTATGGTAATATAAAAGATTTTTACACAGCTTCGGTTGTGATGTTATTGAAAGTGGCAGAGATGGTGGTGGGCAGGTAGAACTGACAACGAGAACTTTCTCTACATATTCGCAACATCACACAGAGTCAATAATACTCTAGAAAATTCATTGTTAATTTGGATTCATTGTCAATTTAGAAAATTCATTGTCAAATAGTCTTTCCCATCCCAAATCATGTCAATAGTTTTTTTTTACTTTACTTTTGTATTTTTTTTAAAATTTTTTTTTCGTCTAATGTGCTTTAAAGAATTTTCATTGTAAAATCTCTTACAGTCTACCAACTAAATTTCAATACAAATTGTTATGGTTGACTGGAAGAGATTGGTCATGTAGCAATAAGTCTGTCATATGTACTATACATAAAAGTATACATATAAGTTGATAAATAAATAAATAAAATTCATTACAAATGAAATAAATATGTAAAACATTGTCAATCTGGTTCACTAAGCGTTTTGCATATAATTGTTGTCATATCATTTGAAGTCAATAGTTGAGCCATTTGTTGATTTAAATCTGAATAAAAACTGTTTGGATAATAATGGGCGACGTACTGGCATGTTATATGTTAAAGATTAAAAAGAAACTCACTTTAATTCAGATTTGAAATAATATCCTCCTGTTTGCATCTTTTTGCTAAAAGTGACAACCTCTGGAGGTTCTGGTAAATTGAAATGTTCATAGCACCACATTTTCCCTGTCGGTCCGCCTCCAGTTTGTACCTCATCTATTATCAAGGCTGCACCATTCTATTAAATAGATACACATATTATTTAAACTAAATATATGTATTATTTTAAAAATCATACTTTTTGTTCAAAACCGGTGGACATTGTTAATATTAGCATCGAAGTTGTTCAAAGGTATTATCTAACAGAGACAAATGATTGTTGAGCTGGGTCGAAACAACTTCCAAAAAGAAGTTGACAGAATAACTCGTTTGTGAGCAGAATTTGGGAAATTGCGTCAGATCTTCACACATCGATTCCGCAGCCGCTAAAGATGAAGGTTTACAACCAGTGCATTCTGCACATAATGACTTACGATGCTGAAACAACCGGTTCAGAGCTCGCCTGATCTATAAATTTAATGTCGCTCTGCGAATGATGGAAAGGGCTCTACCGGGAGTGTCTGAAGGATAAAATCCGAAATAAATAAGTCCGACGGAGAATCAAACTAATCGATATTGAGCTTAACATCAACAAATAGAAGTGGATACGGGCAGGTCATATTTGCCGAAGAACGGACAATCATTGGACTTCTTGAGTGAAGATCGCGAACCTCGAAGTGTGACGCCACACAGCCAGATGGACGAATGATCTAAGACAGTGGAAACTGCAGTGGATAGCTATAGAGTGATGATGATGATGACTTTATGTTCAGTTGTTATTTTCTTTCAAACCATCTACCTGTCAAAAAGTTCTTTTACTAATTTATATACTTAGTCAAAAAAAATTAACTTTGCAAAGATCAATCGCAAATCGGAGAACGAAATTTGTAACAAAAACCTTTTTAAAAGAAAATATTGCGCGTGGTTATCTTTTCAAGTTTCACTTGGGAAGTTATTGATTCATAAACTTTTTAGCCAAATATTAAAATTTTCTATTTTGTACGAACAGACATTTTAAAAACTGTTAATGATGTTTACCTATATTGAAACCGTATTGAATAAAATTAAGGGATGGCTATAATTTATATTAACTTAATTTAAACCCTGATATTGATGTTTTATTAGTGATACATTCACATCTACTAATATCAATATTTATTTTCAACATTACACAAGTTCCAAATATTATTGTTATATTTTTGCCTAAACCTACATTGACTGCAAAGTTTTTACAAAGTATAACTTGACTCAATATCAATTGGCATTTTTTGGATTTTTAAATGCAAGCAAACGTAAAGTTATGAAGTTCACAAAAAGGCTCTAATTTGGTTCATATAAAAGGTCACCAAAACAAGGTATTGTGAGAGAGAGATGAACTTTACTTGAAATTATTTGAAGTAGTTCACTTTTTAATATTAATAATTGGAATATTTAGGAATTCCAAAGTATTTGATAGATTAGATTAGTTATTAGATTTACATTTGATGGACTTGGCCATAAGTTTAACAGTAATGCTTTTACTTAATAAATATAACAAAAATAATTTTATTAATTATAATAATAAGTAGAAATTAAATTACCTTTTTAGAAATTGCCTGCAATTTCTGAAAAAATTCCGGAGATGCTTCGTGGTCCCCACCCTCAGATTGAATAGGTTCCACTATGACTCCATAAATTGGACGTCCTGCTTTAGCGTGCTTATCAAATAAATCCTGTACTTGCTCCAGGCACCTAAATAGAATTGATATTATAACAAAAGATTGTCGTTCTGTTAAAGTAAGTTTAGAAATTAATTTAAATCACATCATATTAACCGTGCTCAATCCCCTTAACATATTCAAATTGGATTCATTTTTATGTCAATATGAAGACATCAATTGATCCCACAATTAAATGGTGTATAAATTGTTAATAAATTAAGACAATTGGACCAGTGCGGCAATGACCGTGACATCCAATTTGTTACTGAAAATAACTCATCGTTCAGTATTCTCTATAATAGAAGCATAATACTATATTACAAATGGATTGTTTTGACAGATCCAAAGTGGAATGGGCTGATCAAGCTACTTTTTGAGACGCATAAATTTCTTCAAATTTACGTCATTAGACATCATTTTCTTATGGCAATATTATAAATGGTATAATTTTTCAACTAATGAAACTCTGTCGCTAAGGGTAGCTCTGTCATATCACTCCACTGCAAACATGTTAACTGTTGTCAATTTTATGTATGGTCCATTTAATGCTTTTATTTAACCTTTACATAATTCCCCTATCGTCTATGATCATGTGTAGATAAGTCTAAACATGTGTAGATAAAACAAGATAATAGTTATGACAAAGATGCATGAGAAATCAATTTGACAAGAACATGTCATAAACATTTTATGGTTTTATCTTTATAATCTTTTGTATATTTCAATTAGATTGATGGAGTATATTCATTCATTAAGATAAGAATTTCTTACAAACGTCATAAATTAATGATGTCCGATTGAGATTGAGGTAAATTGTTAAAAAATATTTTTCTTACCTTTGGTCTTCCTTTTGATTTTCTTTTTGATATTCATTAAGTGGATAACGGTAACGTGGAAACGGTGCTACAGGCCAATTAAATGCTGGCATGTCTATTTTATGTAAGGCCTTGGAGCGTGTTGCAGAAAGTATACCAAAAGTACGTCCATGGAAACCACCCTAGAATAAATGGTAATAGTAATATAATTAATAATACACTTTATATGTATAATTTGGGGTTAACCTTATGATTAGATTGATCGTCAATTAACATGGTTATTTTCTAGTTTTGGACCAAATTTAAGATTAAGCAAGATCTTGTGGCTATAATATATTTGGCGTTAAGTTTGTAGAAATTCATTATCACTTAATTTTCATTAATAAGTAAATGAAACTATATATCTCTTCAAATTGCCCACCTGAAGATGTTGTCATACAACGAAACCTAGATTGTGGTTAAGAACTTAAATAAAGTAGATATAATACTACATCACATAGTTTCATTTAGTTGTTATTAAAAATTAACTAACATTTCATTATTATATGTTTTGCTACCATATGAAAAAGTTAACTGTTTAACATATAGGTTAAAAAGAATTACGATTCTAAGACACATGTTCCTGCTGAGATAAAAATTAATCCCACCAGAAGTAAGAAAGAAATAAAAAAATATTCAAAATTCTCATCAAATTTTCTATACAGCCAACAATATAAAAATGTGGACTGTAAAACTTTACTAATTCTTTTCTGCATCGAAGTAACATAATTAATAATATTGTAACCACAAAGCGAAACATATTTCCAATTGAATACTCAAGTTTGAAGTTGACATGTCTTTTATACATTTTAGGTTCAATTTTATTTAGAACTTCAAATTGTCCTACCTAGAATTGAACCTAAAATGTGTAACTTAGAATTGAACCTAAATTTTCAATTGAATACTGGAGACTTAAGAGAATGCCTTGGAATTGTTCGAATAAACAGTGTATGGTGTAAACATAACCCGTTTAGACCTTTCCTGTGTCACACAACTTGGCAAGTGTAATTGTGAAAGTAAACAAATTTAATCTAAAATAAAATTCAAATAATTTTCTTGTGATTTTAAAAAATTCAACAATACAAAACAGAGTATACTTGTCTGTAATGAAATACCCAAAAGCACAATCAGTACTCTGTGGCTATTAGCCTTTGCCTGGACAAACAGCTTCAATAAAATATGAATGAATCATTGGTATAGTTAAAGACATCATCAAAGCAAGTTATAGGATTGCTATGTGAGGGAAATAGGGATAATTTCTAAAATATACGTATTATTAATATCATGTTGATATGTCATAATCTTGTAGTTCATTGGATTTTCTACATGTAAATTGAATTCATAATGTTTTGTAACCAAGCTTAGTAACAATCAAACATTTCATGACAATGAAGTAATTCATATATTCTGCGCTTACATAATTTTTAGATAGTGAAAATCCCCCCTTGTGATAAAATAAAAATATGACACAATTATCTGTTGTGATTACGTTATCGATAACCGATATCTTATTTTAAATTTATTTGCATAGAAATGACGCATTATAACTTTTAATTGTGCAGAATTTCTCTGCAAATGAAAATTTAAATGGATGAATATTGAAGTGAATTATTTTTCTGCAACAATAATCTGTAATTTATTTAAAGACATTTTTTACATAAAAACAACATGTGTCTAGAATATTTTTGGATTTTTCAATTACGTTAACATGCTCTAATAACTACTGCATATACTTTGATTCCATAGTGTTTTTGGGAACTTCTTGCATCGTCAAATAGTAATTTTTGCTTATAAAATAATAAAATTCAATGAGTTTGTGTGTAACGAGATATGGGCTTACTTGGATGTCGTAAAAATCATCAGAACTCTAAAAGCTAATCGCATACAGTCAATTCATCAACATTTCTGACAAAGTAAAGAATAAAATTTTGTCTTAACCTAAAGCAAAATTTTGAAAGTAAATTTTAAAAGTAAAGTTCTTCGTAAAGCAAAATTTTGAGAGTTTATGTTTCTTCATCACAATGCAATTAGGCACAACAAACAACTTTGGTGAAAAAGAAACAAAAATTCAATTATTTAACAAGATGTTTAACACGTCAGCAAATTTTTTTATGTTGACAAAATTTAAATTGATATTGAAATTTAAGTTGTAAAAGGTTAAAAACTGCTTTAGACAACAATTTTTATTTTTCCTTATTGATAGGAAAAAATGTTATTATAAGTTGGATATGAAATACAACTTATTAAAAAATTATATATTTTTAAGAATTCTCAATTTTTTTTGTCGCAAAAGCAATTTTACGTGCTAAGATAAACAAATGAATGTGACTTAATATAGTATGAATGAGTTGCCAGAAAGAACTATTCTTACAAAAATTATTTAACTCTGCACAAAAAAAAATGGAATGCAATTATACTAACGTTACTGAATCATTAACAATTAATAAAGTTTTTTAAAATCATGGTGTACAATTTAGTGTGTTTCTTGTAACATTATTATAAACAGACAAATGAAAAGGGTACACTTTTGAATTTTTAACAGGTATAATTTTAATTTGAAAAATAAATTTCATGTTAACTGTGTTCTATAAACTGATTAATATTTACCTCAAATGAGAGCATAGTTACATCCGGTGAACCTGGTGCTTTATTAACCATACATGATTCCATTTCTGCTGGTGTAAAAACAGATTTTCCGCCTCTTTGCTTATTCCTGTACCAAATAATAACATTTTTCAATGCATTCTCGTTAGAGCATGATCCACACATCATGGTTGCAATGTTGTTGAATCCCGGTGGCGCCACAGCCAACAAAATATTTCTGAGTTTACTAGGCCAGTCTGCTCCCGGGAATACTCCCAGCGCAGGTCTATTTATTAATGCGCGCTGAGTAAATGAAAATTGAACAATTTTAGTGATTATTGTTAATATTCATACTTCATATTTTTTAATTTATATATCACTGCAATTTTTTGACCAACTAACGCAATTCATTCATACATTTCAAACATAAAACAATATTGAAAATACCAATCACAACAGAAAGATGATAATTATCCATTCAAAAAGACTTCAACGCTTTCTTGAGGATATCAATTGAAAGATAAAGTTTATCAAAATTCTGAAAAGCAGTGCGAATGGCTAGAGTGAATTTATGATTGATAAATTAAAAACCTAAGCGGTTAATCATTACAATCAATAAAAAACTTGTCAAGTACGAGTAGAACACACAAAGAGGCTTCATACATATTTAGGCACTTATAAACGTTTAAGGGTACAAAATATTTCTAATAAACTGTTTACTGAACTATTTATAATGTAAATATATTGCCTGCTATATATTTCACAGGTGTAAGAACATGGTGTATATTTAAAAAATTATAAGATCTCAAACAATCTTTACTTTTCTTGCTCCTTTTTATGAAAATATAACATTCTGTTTGTAAAATAAATATCTTGAATGACACAGTGCAATTAAAATTATGATGTGTGATGTTTTCATTTACTTTGTCATATTGCACTTATTATATGATATTTCAATACCTTGTGAAAACACTGCTTTTGAAATTAGATTCAAATAACAATGGGACACATGGTTTTCTCGGTGCATGCAAGGGGTTTCCTGTCAAAAATTGCAGAAATCTAAAATTTAACATGGAGATATTAATTTTTTTTTCATTAAAATATAATTACACGTTATATTAATGTTATTACACATCAGTATAATGATTTATGCACAAACCTGGTTTATATCATCATATTTATTCAATAAAAAAGAAACGTTAAGAACATAATACCGAATGTTTAAACATTTAGCGTTTAAGTATGAGCGAACCATACCATATTATGAGGATCGTTAAATATTTTCAGCAATTCCGGATGATTATATCCAAGTGGAACTGAAGATATTTGGGTGAATGTATCCAAAAATACATTGTTGTCCACGTCCACAAAGTAATTGCCAAAACTCTCATCATAATTCGCAAACAATTGAACTGAATCCGCTTGCTGAAAATGAATGTTATTGATAAAATTGCAAGATTTCTATTCTGCCTATAGCAATCATTGAAAATTATTTATTCAGTGTATGATTTATAGAATAGTATCGTAAAACACTTACTTGCAATTGATTAAGTTCTGTTAAAAGGGCTTTTGACTTTGGTCCAGGAATATCGTTAGTACATATTTTTGGAGTGGCTGGTTCCGAAGGAGTGTTGATATGCAAGGACTTCGACTGAAGAACTAAAATATTTTGAAAATTTTAATAAGTGAAAAAAATTGTATGTAAGATTTTGAAGCATATTTTTATAGCTTTATATAATCAATTTCTTAAACTTCCTTCTTTTTTTTAAACCTCTTTTTAACCAATTATATTATAATAGTTACTAAATTCACATTTTTTCTTTGAGCTTCAACTTTTCATCATGGTTTTAATAAACAGTAAATAAGACATATTTAAATTTCTTTCCGAGACTCTAGGTATTACAATATTAAAAAAATTATTCAAATCAACAATAAATTTTAGGTCATTTATTTGTACAAATAAATAGTCAAATAGGCATTATTTTTCAAGTTTTTTAAATGAATTGAAATTAACTTTTCTTCAGCTTGACCCAAAGGCACCTAATAATCCTTTCAAAAAATTATTGTAGTAGTTTTGCATAATGAACATAAAAACAGACGGGCACGGCAAGCTTTTAAAAAATGTTAACTTCTTTTCTAGAGTTTATTCCCCCTAACTCATTTTTCAAAAATATTTAAAAAAAACAAAAACTTTTCACCTGTGTTTTTTATTTCAGGTATAAATTTTGCGTAATTTTTTTTTCTAAAATATTTATTTTAATTTTGAAGATAATAAATAAAAATAATCAATTTAATCAACTTACCGAAATGATTAAGCGCAGGTAAGTATGATTTTCTTTGTAATTCTGTTAAAAATATTTTTCGTAACATTTTGAAAACTAAAAATTTAACACAGTGAAATTTTTAAACGCGGTGAAATTTTCTGTGGGCACCGCACGCGACCGAGCACCGTACGCTTCACAAATAAAATTATATTATAAAGGCCTACGCTTACACTGGATATTATCAACTCTTATTTCATTGCGTAAATTGCTTTAAATTGGATATCGACCTAACATCCGCAACAATATGAGCGGCCGACTCGTATCGAGCGGCAGAATGAACCGAGTGTTTTCGTATATTCTCTCTACTACGTCGGAAGAAGACGCGCATGCTCCAGCTCAGTAATTTAGGGTATTTGACAAAGTCGAATTTACGAATAACAAAGAATTGTACGTTATAACACGGTGTAAATAACAATCGCAATATTTGTATAGAAAAAAAACAACTTTTCACTCATTGTTTAAAAAAAATTCATTTGACGTGCGTCTCGTCTTTTTATAGACTATAACGCGCAAGTATTGCTAAGGAAATGCACAGTCATTACATATGCGATCTCTTGCTCTATATCTTCAAATATTACTTTTATAATGTGGGTTGACTAAAAAAGAAAACCGAAAAGAGATCGCTATTGCTTTGTGTTATCAGTATCTAATGTTTTTGCATAAAATTTATTGCTTATTGGCTATTGATTCGGCAATAAGTTATAAACATAAATTTTAAAATTGCTATTGCATTCTGTTATCAGCAAGTTACTTGGGTGTAACTTGTTGCTGAATCAATATCCATGTGAACTGTTGATTCGGCAACAAGTTTGAAAATTATTTTACAAGACATTCAACGATATCTAAAATTTCGTCTGATTTGACGAAATTTTAGATATCGTGTTTGAGGGAGCAAATGTTAAATTCGTATACATATCACTATAATATATTTTCGTTACAATACATTAAATTGAAATATCAAAGTCTAGATGCATGTTTAATAATAGTCGCGACATAGTTCAAAAAAATTCAATGTCAATGTAGGTAATCTCGCGTGTGCGTAAACATTCATAAAAAGTTCATTTTTCATATTTATAATTTTTATTCGCGCTAAAATATATGGCAGACTTGAATCTTATCCTATATGTTAATAATCGTATATGACCATACTATACGGTTAGAATCATTCAAGAGTTGGGTATTTCCTAATGAATATTGTAGGCACGGAAGCAAATACACACATGCAAAAACAATAAAATAAAACATCATGGCTGATAGTTTAGAAGTACTTTACTTAACAGCAAATATGTTACGTTGTAGTAACTTCATCAACTTAATAATACCATTTCGATAATTCAAACACATCATTTTATGTATTTCACGAACATCTTCAATCTCCATCACCAATTTCGATAATGTAAACAGAACATTTTATATATTTCGAGAACATCTGATGAAGGTATATTAATGATGTAATACTATATTTGATGTTTCTTACACCAGTTACTTGTTTCATCTCTCAGTCATTTGCTTCATAAAGGCCCAGGTCTTGTACTGATGTGTAATAACATTAATATAACAGGATTCATTGAGACCCATCTCACTTTCTTTCAATATACTCTGTATATGATTCAAACCACAGATCAAAACCTTTGCCAATGTTTACAAATATGTTTAGTGGGTATTTACTTATTGGGTCTACCACATATTCCTGTCAAATATTTTCGCTCGTTTTTCATTGTTCATCCATTCTATATTCATTCGACAACTTGCATAGATAAATACAAAATGTAGTTTGAAACTTACTATTCCCGAGTGGTAAAGGATTTTTAGGAAAGAAAAATTGGTGATAAATTTTGGTTTTGTTCTTTAAAAATTTCATAATATTTTTTTACCCTGGCCATGCCATTATATCACTTCTAAAAGACGGTATTGCAAATTTCTTACAATTTAAAAGTAAATACATTTAAATTCTAATAAATCTGCAATAAATAGCTGCTTCGAAAATTGTGATGTATGTAACGTGAGACTTAAAGCGAATACAAAAAAATCTTGCAATAAATCTGAACACACGCCCATTGAAAAATATTTGTCAATGCACGTGTACCCGGTGACCTTGATGTAATAATGATGTTAGTGAATAATACAATGTTTGAAAACAGTTTGGGCAAACAAAAATATTTCAGAAACAAATATTTGATAAATAGAATTGCTTTCTTTTAAGCGAAAACTTTTGTTTAATGAATATTTTTTAAGAAATTTTCTATGCTTAAGCTACAGAAACAGAAATAAACAACAATGGAAAATATTTAAATTTCGATATTTTTATTACATGTAAATTAAAGATTATATAAAAATTGCCCCATACCTAATTGTGAATATGTGAAAGCATCACATATTTCAAGAAAATAACTATTATTTCTAAATATATATATATATATATATATATATATATATATATATATATATATATATATATATATATATATATATACATATATATATATATATATTTATACTGTTAGCTTGAAAGAGTTCCTAATGAATAAATCCATTTATCATGCTCTCAAAAGTATCTTTTGTCCAAAATTATATTTTGGTCTAGGTACACCTTTTTCTTCAGCTCCTAGCCACTAGCGTTTATGCTAAAATTAATATAAGCCACACACTTTTCATCTCCTGTAACCAGATACTTTAGCCTCTCCTGTAACCAGATACTCAGTAGCTCCAATCACACATTAGCTCTCATGTGAATTTGGAAGGGTGTTAGCTCATGTGGTAGCCAAACGGAATATTTCCACTTCTTTCTCAAAGCATGAAGTTTTTCCACTGCAGTATGAGAGCATAAAAGTAGCTCTGCCAAACAACGTGAACTTAATCTGGGATCTGTTTCAATAAGGCTTTTAAATTTTTCTAAATCAATAGTAGGAGGCCGCTTGGATGAGGTTTATCGAACAGGTCAAAATTCCCTACTTTGAATCTTTGGAACCAGTACTTAGCTGTATAGTAAGAGGGCATACCTTCACCTATCGTTGTGTATATATTGCGTGATGCTTCGTTGGTTTTTCGCCCTAAATAACTCACTTGCAAACTGAACAGATGTTTGAATGCCTCATTCTTTATATACCCTACAAGAAACATTCTAGAAGCTTCTATAACATTCCAGTTTGAAAAAGTGGCGAGTTTATTTTAAGTTGCTAGACATGAATTAAAATAGAGTTAATGTAATAGACTTTTTGAAATCAGAGAAGTTACTAATTATCAATTTTTTATTGGTATAAATATTATTCATCTTCTACATGTAGATTGTTAATTTTTGATTGATGAAGATTGAAAAATGCGATTAAAAATAAATTTAACTAGTTTGGTTTCCGAGGTGTGGATTTGATCATTTTTTGATTGACAGCGAACTGGATTTGACCAATTTTGTTAGTAGTAGTAGCTGCTTTTGAACAATCCAAATTACATTTCAAATAGGGTTGTCACTAGTTCTACATACTGTTATCAAAGGTAAAGATTGAGATTTTTAGAAAAATAAAACAGTGGACTTGAAATTTAAACGTGAGTATTTATTTACCTGAACTAAAAATTATATCTTAGCAATTACGTACCCTTCGAATCTAAAAAAAAATTCCTTATATCATATCGCTAATACAAGCCTCTTCAATATATTCTTCACACATTGCCTCTATATTTGTATCCTCCAAATCATCAATCTCTGCCCAGCATTATTTCTGTTACGGTCTAAAACAGTTTTGTAATAGTTGAGGTCCTTTCTTTGCATTCAGTCCTTTCCAAAATGTTTTGTTAGTAACTTATTTACATCATCACATTTTTCTTTTCTTATTTTAGGAGAGGTAGTGATAGGGTCTGGTAATATGTATAAGCATATTTGCTTGATTTAGTGATGGAGCGATGAACACCAGTATCATTGCGGTAAAATGGTTCACCTCTTACTACAACTCCTCGGGTTTCTACTTTCATTCTTGTAAATATGAACCTCTTGCAAAATATTATTTTGAAATGAATAGCCTGGTTTCCCTTATGGATCTGTTGGATTACTGTCTTCTAGTCACATACATCAATGTCCTTCAGATGAAAAACCGTTGCATGTTTTTTTATTATATCTACATATTCATTTGGTTGTACGATGGTATTTCTCTTCCTGATTTCTTTTTCGGTAACACCAAATGTTACGAGGATATAAAAATACGGGGGATATAAATGAATGTCCCGTCTCCGGAAAAATGAATTCTACCTTTTTTAGCGATCACGGTGCCCTGCTGATAAACCATTTGGAAATCATTCTTATTGTGGTGGAGTTCTTAATTTGCCCAGAGCACCCATCAGCCATTAATCGGTGTACCTCTACACCAGTGACATCTATATTGTTTTGTAAGCATTGATAGAGTGATAATTCATTTGACCCCTTTGTCTATGTTTATCTTCGGTCCATACGTAAGAAAATACATTTTCTTTTGTTAGATCTGCATGGAAATGACCTCAACTATTGCATAGTTATACATGTACAACTTTTGGTAAATATTGGTTTTTACCACAATCAGAAGATAATATTTTTACTTTGGGTTGGTGTCTGCCAGGAAGTTCAAAAATGATTTGCTTCTTGTTTCGGGAACTTTCAGTTCGATTTGAATTTGAGCTTTTTTTGAATCGTACTTCTCAATTTTGATTTTTTTCTTCAATTCTATGCATGTGGAACACATGTCACTTCTTGAATGACTAAAACATGTTAAATTTGGTATTAATTATTCTTCTAAAATATGATTCTTTGCAACTGCGGATTTTCTTCAAGGTACCTTTTGAATATTTATGCAATGCTCAACTCTGATGGCAGATAGATACGCCGACTTTTAGATCGGCAGTAGTGCGCTTCAACACCCTTGAATTTCTTTATAAATGATACAATTGCTTCTCTTAGCCCAAGTTTTTGGCCGAATTTCTATCTCAACAGCCATCAAACCTATATCTTTCTATCTCTTCAGCAATGCATTTACTCGACCCTTTTTGATTGACAGAGAATTCAAAAAATAATTGCGACACACTGGTATCACCTCCTCATTAGAATCTGTCATACAATAAAATAAAATCATCTTGATACTTTTTATCGGGGTCAGTGTAATACTAATCATGAAATTGTTTAATGCCTTGCATTGATATGTTAATACATCTATAAGCCTCGCTGTTATGTCTGCAGGGGCATCTGAATGGTAAATTTGTACACGAATACCTGAAAAAGACAAAAAAAACATGAAATTTATGTTAAAAAAGCCAGCTGAATGTGAGTCAACGCTCGCTGACTGTAATCTGGCCAATTTAAACACTAAAAACATACATACGTATAAACATAAATGAACCCTGAAAACATAACAATTGTTTGGGCAGTAGTGTAATAAAAATACAAATATCTCGAAATTCCAAATTTTTATCATTTTTTTTCATAATAAATCGCTTTATCCCAACTTCTACAATCCAATGTCACAGACAAAGTTATTTAGTAAGAATGATGAAATGGTAACGTTTACTTAGCTACTAATAAGAATGGTTACACAACCCTAACCTTTGTAAACAACCAAAATGTTCCGAGAAATTACTGACCTCTTTTTTCTCTGTGATTATTTGGTCCTGTGGCGGATTTTCTCTTGGCTTGATGGCTCTACACTTTTCTTCTTATTTTATTAGAATGTGTAGGTTTTTCTACTAGAAACCCACAAATTTTCCCAATACAAAAGGAGACACATTAGGCGGCGCCGCTTCGGCTCAATGTGTGGATAATACAAGATGGCGGATGAAGTTTCGAGCGATGTGATTGGGTCAAACGGATTTGATCATGTTTGAAAGTAAGGTGGTCCGGAATTGGCTGATTTTAAAAATAAGGTTGGTATTTATTTTTTTGAGGGCTTTAGGCTTGATTTGGTTAGTTATGATTACTATGGGTCTATAAAGAATTCCTCCTAGAAGAATGTTTCTTATGTACTTCGAAATCTATGAATTTGGATTTGACCTCTATTGAAAATTACCTCGTGATATATACTTGAGTTATGCAGTCATGTCTTTATAAAATTTAAATTCAAAATTATGTTATTATAACTGACGAGGTTCTAGCCATTATAATTAGATTTATAGTTATAGCTCCAATATATTAAAAAAATAAACACGTGTTTTCCGATTTCATATTTTAAAATGGAAGAAAATGTTCACAATGTCGGTCTTTATTTTCTTGAGTTGAAAGCTTTCCAGTTTTTGTCACTTATCTAAACCACAGATAACAATTGACCATGAGCTCACTTTAATTTGAGCTATACTATTACTTCTAAACAAAATAATGCCTCGATAACATATACAATAACTATTTTGTGTTTGATTTAGTAAGTATACATGTATTGAAATAGGCGAATATTGAATGCTTTAATCAATGTGTCAATGATAATGTCGAAACAAATGATTGAACTTCATGCAGAATCAATATGTTAGATGATTGTTTGAAAAAATTTTATTAGAAATTTTATGGGTAAGCTGTATATATTTTTTATGATAGCTTTGTGATATGTGATATAGCTATATACTAAAGGCTCATAAAATTTAATTTCATTATGATTTAGAAATCCTATAATTAATTTACCTATAAAATGCAGTGAGGCAGTAGCACTCGTATAAGCAGAATGAAAATTATTTATAACCGTGAATGCATAACTGTGCTTAAAAAAAATTGACATGGTGTATGTTTTACGTACTTTAGTCCCTGTTTGGGAGTTCTAGCAAAATTACCTTTTAATGTTAATTAACTCACAATGGAGCGAGATCTTTGAATGCTCTTAGATAGCGGGCACATATTGAACAAATTATTTATTTCTATAACTACAACATTCCGTAATTTGCTACTCGAGATTTGAAGGACTTTAACAACATTAATCTTTTGTACACTCTATTGAATGCTCTAGAAGTAAACATGAAATCCGCAGTCATTTCTTCTCCTTATGGGAATACGTACATTCTTATGTTGAAGAATATTTGAAAAAAAATAAGATCTTTTTTTAAGTCGAAGTTATTATTATTATCAATTTTATACAAATTTTATTTACAATTACATTATTTTACAAGAGTATTATTTGACTTAAAATTTGCATAATTACTTCGATACAACCTTTGGTGTAGAATTTAATTATGTATTACAACTACATTTTATATTCAGGTAAAGGAGAATTCTCTGTCCTCAAAGTACGAACTAATATTTTGTAGCGTTCTCTTTCATACACCCTCCTACATCTTCCCATTTAATTTTTCCATTACTGTAGATAAAAGTACCCTCAGTAACGCTTTGTGGTAGACTTTCTTTGTAATGTTACTTCTCTTATATATATCACAATTTCTTGGTTCTATATTTGAGTAAATATCTCATACAGCATTCTGGTTTATAGTGTAATTGTCCTAGATTTAATTAAAAAAAAATTTTTAAGTCATAAAAAATTGTGCATTCAAGTTTTAAATGCACCTAAAGACAAGCATAGCTATTATTGTAGCAAGGCATTGGATATATTTAGTTGAAATATAATTTACATCAAATATAACAGCTTTCCCGTAATAGTGAGTGGCTTTCTTCTATTCCATGATCAACATAAGGAAGAATCCACTCAATAAAATGTGACAGCTTTACACTTTATGTTGTGGAATCCTTGTCGGCATTAAATATAATATGATAAATTACTACAACTCTGCATAATTTTGGTGGAAAATGCATGAAAGTCATTTTTTAGGTGCTTTTTCAGACACTAAATATTTTTATTAACTTCTGTACTGTTAAACTTTTTAGTATGGTAATGAAAATTTTTTCTTTGCACAATATTATGTGCTTTATGTACATTTCTTAAAACTGTTTTTAGCTTAGTTGTTAGTACTAATTAGAAATATAACAAATTTCATAGCAATAACTTTTGGCAATGCTTATAATACAAAATGCAATGTATGCATTTTAAAGCCTTAGACAAAAATTACTGTAGGATTACTACTTATTGTCAAATTTGCTTTTTGGACACTAGAAATGGAACCAAATTAAAAGTTCTTTTAGCTCGAAACTCAAATTGGGTACTTCTTATATGTAATAGATTAACTTTACAAACTTTAATTGGAGATTAGTTTCTGACAGCTATCATACGCGTTGTCTAATTTTAAACTCAGTCATATTTATGTATACAGTTAATTTTACAAAAGTATTGTTATATTTTTATTGCATGTCACTAAACACATTTAGGTACTTATCATAAATTGGTTAATATTTGAAAATGTACAATAATTAAAGAGAATGTTTTGAATTTAATGCAGTAAAACTCGCATTACTCTGGCAGATAATGGGGTATAGCAGAATGTGATATTCGGTTTTGTATCTGGCATATTTTCATAACAAAATAAAAAATGTGGCTGCTTTTGAAACTAACTAGGTTGTGACATCACATATATAGGCATTATAAATGTTCTTTACAATGTCAAGAAAAAAATAGTACAAAATACTATATTTTTTGCTGCCACTGGTACACTTTTTTTTAATTGTAATTATATTCTTATTTCGACACATTTAGGGTAAAAATAAAAATGAAATTTTCCAATTCCTCCAATGAAAACCACTATGAAATTTTGCAAATCCACCATGAAATTTTCATTGGTCTATTCTGTTTTTATAAAAGTTATGGATTGTACACTTGTCTATATTAGCAAAAATTCTGTCTGGTGGGCATTTATATCATAACATATTGTACACTTTGTTTATATTAGCAAAAATTCTGTCTTGCGGCATTTATATCATAGCTTTCAAAGAATGTAGTGCCTTTTCTGTTGTCAAATTTTGTTTTTGTTATTTGTAGAATTTCTTCTTTGTAGAAATCTTTCGAACTGATTCATTACAGCAAGAATGTCTGTCATAGGTGATTCAAAACCAACATTATGTTTCCTGTTGAATATTTTTCCAAAAAATGACTCTCGCAAGGGTTTTTATTTATTTCATTATTGTCTGCATAATTTTTTTCTGTTTAACTTTAGTAATAGGTACAATCTGAATGATGATTTACTATGGCAATGTGGTTTAAATGCTTGTTGGAAAGGATACAATGAATGCCTGTACTTTTTATGCCTTTTTAGAAATCATATTTTTTTTGGTCTCCCACTCGATTTTCTTTCGCCAGACTACCAAATACTTTAAGAGTGTTGCAAGATTTATGTTACACGTTTTTTTTGCCTATGTTTAAAAAAATGCTTTTTTCCGAATTAATAATAAAATTATATTAAATTATCAGTCGGTACAGATATGACATCATTCAGAATATGCTTGTAATCGTAGTAACAGGATTTGAAATAAACTTGTGTTTTTTTACAATAATGCAAGATATACTCGTAGTTCACCAGTAACTAAGATATCATGGAATTTAAAGAGATGAATCCACAGAGAATCAATACTCATTTATTCTCACACGGATCTCGAATGGAGTTTGAAATGAGATGACACACCAAAAGTAGGAATTAATAAAAAAAACAATTACAACTTATTTTCTCATATTTTATATTCTGAGATGTGGTACACTATTTGAATGTACATTTTACAAATATTCCACGAAGATAACTTAAGTATATTTTTTCACGAACATTCAACATAAAACGAGATTGCTGTATTAAAAAACCTGTCTATTTAAATGGTAATATAATTATATTACAAAAAGAATGATATTTCACAAAACCCAATTTGTGGACTCGCTATCCTTTTTCAATAACATGTGCAGAGAAATACTGCACACATTATATATATATATATATATATATATATATATATACATATATATATATATATGTATATATGTAATTAGTACTATATATTACAAGACTTCAATAATAATTATAAAACTTAAAAATAGACTGACACTAGCTTCAGTTTCATGTACATCATTCTTACTTGAAATCATTTCTTATCACAGCATGACTATGCACTTATTCACTAATGAAAATGAACCCTGGAGCTACAATTCTATACGGTATTTACATCATTAAATAAATTTATAAATGTGCATAAATCCTTTTGACTATTAAATAAACTAATTGCATAATCATAATGGGGCAAAGGCGTTAATCTCAAACTGAATTTGCATTTTGAAAGATGCGTTACAAGTCACGCAGTCTCTAATACTACAGACCTATATTAAGGAGCGTAAATAACACACTGGATAAGACTACGCTACTGCTGAGTTTCCACCTTATAAGCAACTCCTGCAGGAAGAACATTAAAAACGAGGCAGTGATTTGTTTGGTAACACTAATTTACATTTGAAGTAAATTAAAATTCTGCATTGATGACAACTAATGTCATTTGAGGAATAGTCCAATGTATACTTTTGTACTTTGTCAATTCGGCATCAGACGCTGTTATTGGCAATTAGTGGCAGATGGGCTACGGAATAAAAATAATTTAGAATTTAAGTAACCTTCCATATTTAACCTTTGCTGTCAAATTCAAGTGAACAAACTAGACAAATTAATTCACTTAAATTTTACTTTAAAGTGATTTTCACATGTTTTAACAATTTAAATTCTGTCCAGATTTACATTGTCGTATTGAAAAAGAAAACAATTAACATTATAGTACATAATAGGGACTGTGCAAGATACTATCAGTGCTGTCTAGTGATATAGAAATACACTGCTTTTGATTGCACTGCTATCCTTTTTATTGTGTGAAGTAAGATTTTTCTTTTTTTTACACATTACATCGTATAAATTGTAATCAATCAAAATTATATACAATCCCTAATAAATATGGTGTAGTGTATTATATAAAATCTAATAATTCACACTAACAATACAGTGTTTAGTTTTTCAAAAATTTAATCTCATATTCACTTGTAACCATAATCTGTTTATAATTAACGATGTTTACTATTTTCTTTCGATAGAATCTGACAAATATGGAACCAAAGTTCTTATTTCTTTCATTTTTAAGCTATCTCTTTTTTTTTTTGCACAGTCCCTATTCATAGTAACAATCAATGACATTTTAAGGCATGGTATACCCCATTTCAAAAATAAATATTATACAATTTGACACTTGCTCGCATATAGCTGTATGTAATGTAAAAATGAAGTTTAGCAATTAAATACCTTTTATGTAATGTTACGATATAATGTTAAAAATAAATTTAAAACTAAATATGAAATTAGTATTTAAAATATACCAATATAATACCATTTAAGAAATGGTACTGTAATATAATAATTTTTAGACTTCAACAAGTTGCTAATATTTTTAGAAACAATATATCCAAAACTTCTATGCTTTAATAGTTTTAGGAACAAAAATCTGTCAAATATTATATTTTCTCTTCATTTCAATTAACAACTTTATTAAGAAACTTCTCCAACCTAAACATCAAATCTCGTTTTCACATCGTGTCATTTCGTAATCTACAATGGAATTAAAAATGTTATATCTGGCGATGTAAAATAAAAAGATTGAGTCTGTACATACACAAAGTTCTGAAAGACGCAAGGAAGTTAGGTATCTAAACTTAAACTAAACTTGTCTGAAATACTGGCAGTTCACAAAATATAATCCTTTGACAACACATGCATTTCTATTAAAATAAAAAAGGTTTTGTTATAAAGAAAATAACAGTGGTTTGTTTTCTTTCATCACTTTTTCCATGTGTGCAATGAAATTTGTATTTAGAAATGTACGTAAAAATTAAATTTACAACCCAAACTTTAGAAACAAAACTTGTCATAAGCCCAAATACAGCCCTGTTAAGTTTCAAGTTCGTAATTTTATTGCTTTAATTCTTATAAGGCTGAGTATAAAATAAATTTTGTGTACAGATGTATAAAATGAGAACACTTCCACTCGGTGTTCAAAAAATATACATATGTACATAACATGTAAAAATCAAATTCCAATTTTTTTCCTTCTATTAAACATTTAAGATCAATAAAATGAAACTACATGATGTAGTATTATTTCTACTTTCTTTAAGTTCTTTACCATGACCTAGGTTTCGATGTATTACTACATCTTCAGGTGGGCTAATAGCGAAGATTGTTAGGCTATTAGCAAAGATATCTTTGTTAATAGCCCACCTGAAGATGTAATACAATGAAACCTAGGCTGTGGTAAAGAATTTAAATAAAGTAGAAATAATACTACATCACGCAGTTTCATTTAATTGTGAATAATGAATTTCTACAAAATTAAAGCCAAATATATTCAATATTTAAGATCAATTCAAGTGTATGGAAGGCAAGTATCATTACTTTGAGCTAATATTAAAAACAGACAATGGAAACGAGAATTCTTACATATAACTTTATGTGGCAGGTTCTGTAGAAAAATTCTTATTTGGATCAACTTTACATTAGCTCTAGCTTCTTATTGAATTGTATACATATGTATCAAGAAAAAGTGGTGGTTATAACAAATCTACTAAAAACTATTCTGTTGAAAATATTATGTGAATGTTTAAAAAATTACATTTTTCATTAGTTTACATACAATTTAACCAGTGTTTCTCAAACATTTTACCTTAGTACAAAAATGTATTTTTTTGATGACATAGTTGCAAATGTCCACATAAATGTATATACACAAAATTTTATTATATTTAGTATATCGGTATTTGAAGGCATTAAATACATTTAATATTCAACAGATTTATTTTTGAACCTACTTACATTTCAACGTAACCACTGTAAACCTTAACATTAGGCCTGAAAATAGATTCTTTATGAATGTAAAGCTCCAAATCAAGTAGATGACGCTCCTTGAAATAAATATATAAATAAACATTTGAAACGAGGGTATAGATCAAATATCTACGCTTAATACAAGAACTAACTATAAAATAATTTATGTTATGTAACACTATTTCAAGTTCGGTTTTATGAAAATGTTCTTTTAGTTTGGTAATAACACCCACGCCCGTAGGCATTTTGGATGAGAAAGAATGAGACGTTTAGCGAAAATTCTTAGCACACTACGTACATTATCGACGAAGACATGTTTTATACACGTTATACCATTGGTGAAAAAATAATGTTTGAGGTTTATTATGTAAAATTAATCATATAATTTATGCACACTATATAAGTTCTATCATCTTAAATTTTATGATATTAATCACTTTTCACTTCCTATCATTGGTTCGTTTCAAATAGTTTTTCACGAAAATATTTAATTTTTTGCGCAAAGAAGGCTTCCAGGCCCTCCGCGCACCTGTAGAACTGTGAGTCCTTCGGATTGAAATATCGACAATTGTCGAAAATTTTCGTCATATCACCGATGAATTCGCTCAATGTGTTGTACGTTTGCTCATTCACCTTCCGCTCCACCGTTTGCAAGTCTGACAAATGCAACAGAAATAAATTGTTTATTTTTAGGACTGTAAAATAGAATTAAAATCGGCTACAATATAAATCAGCTATGGTCAAACAAAATTTTGTGTAACAAATTCTCAAAGGCTAGATCGTAAAACAATTTGAATTTCTTATTTTCCATCAAGATAATCTTCAAAGTTATGAAGGTCGGATTACAAATAATATACTTCAAAATGACATACAAGTACAGCTTGTTCATTTGAACCTTAATTTTAAATAACCATACCAATATATAACTGAATAGGAAATGTTTTATACAGCCAAGCTATATTTAGATTAATAATCATGTTAATAATTTTTGATCGATTTTTGTTGTTTTCTATTTAATGCGTAAAAAAAGTTAAAAATCTAAAAAACATATAGGTTTTAACATAGATGACATTAAAACATGTGCTCAATTATCATAACACTTGCTGCAGACCAAACAAAGTTGGACGACCAAACAAAGTTGGACGTCTAAATATAGCAGATTTTTATACAGTTCCGTGGGCAGTAGACTAGAAGTGTCATTATATTGTGAAACTATAAAAAAAGACTGTAAAAATGTGTTGCACGAGCCATACACTACTATAAATTTGATTAAAATTTAACCAATTTGACTGAAAGTATTGTTCAAATATTTTTCCATCACACAATTAAATTTTTTCAGAATGTTGACCCATACTATAACTATTTCAAAAGAAAGTTTGTTGAAAATTTGGTAAATTTTTCAGGTCTACAAAATGTTTCGTTCGTTTATCACAATAATCAATTTTTGAAATCAGCAACATAAAACACATCAAATTATTCGCTAACAACATGAAACATATCAACCTAAAAATTTTACAGATAAATTTTCAAAAATATTACAATATACAAATTAAATTTTACAAAACTTAGAGTCGCCATAAAGTTATATCAAAAATATTCAAAGACAAATCAGAAATTAATTGATTTTACAAATTTCTAATAGCATTATGGAAAAATAAGTTTTTACATGTTAACCCGTGTAAAATATAAGAATTATGTCAATTTACGAAAAGCTAAAAGCTTTCAACTTACCCATAGGTTCCTTAATAACTTTATAATAGGTAGGTGCCTCTCTGGGATCAACCGGTTCCATGAAAGGCCACGCATTTTTGTGGATCTGTATTTGTTTTATTAGCCTCTTTAGATTATCAAAGTCCTTTGCAGTGAGATCTTTCATGTTGGCAAAATTAACGGAATTGTTCTTTTGACAATTAGGACAAATGTACTCATCTATATTGTCAGCTTCTGACTGGAGGATACCCACACATCGTCCGTGGAACCAATCTTGGCAGCGATCGCAGCATATATAGAATCTTTAATGAAACGGAATATGATTTTATTAACAATACTCAAATGCCAAAAAAGAGTAGATGTAAAATTATATATATTGAACCTATCCAAAAAAAAAATGGAAGACTAATAATAATAATAATAAAAGGAATTTAAATATTAAAGCGAGTTCATGTCGGGAGAAACAAAAAGTAGGGTTGAGTAATTGTCTAAGCTTCTTAAAATGGTTGACGCAAATTAACTGAAATAATTATATTTGAAATTTTTAATCAAATATTGGTATTCAGGATTTTTTAAGTTTTTTTAAACCCATGGTTAAATTATTAGGGGGGGGGGGGAAGAGATGTTGCACATAACTTTGTAGCTTTATATTTTGCAAATGAATCTTAAAAAGTGAAAAATGGATACTCAATGTAATTTTTAAAACATAATGCAATGATATTCCATTCACTGGGATGTGCAAAAAACATTTCTTTCCCACTTTACGTGCGCAAGGAAGTACATTAAATTAATATTTTAAGATTTTATTAGATATTATTTGAGACCTCCATATGAAGCATATGCTTGCAAATTTCATTCACTTAGATCTACAAAAATGAACAGGCACAGATGTACAGATTGGTAGATGAACAGGGACAAATTATATGAATATAACAAAAAACTATAAAGATATTTCTGTTTTTGCCATTAGGTTACAATGCCCTATAAATATAACCACTTTCTGTTCTGAAAGCAGTGGTAAAGGTGTAGTAAGTTATTTGAGCATAATTTTCAAATACAGAATCAATTCTTTTCTTTTTACATAACTTCGAAAACACTTTATAGATATACAAGACTCAGCTGTAAACTTCAGACTTTTTCAAGGTAAATGATCAGATCCCTGGTCTCCACTGTACAATACCTAATTAGTAAATAAGAAAAGTTTGACTTAACTCAAGATGTTAATTAAACTGTGAACATCACCAAAGTCATTGTACATTTAACGAAATTGAAACAGTGCAGTGTGGAAATTGTGACATGTCAATAAACATAAAAAATTATATAAACAAATTGAAAACACTCTCTTTTATAATCATTTAAAAAGTAATCTGATATTTGTTGAGCATATTTGAATGTAAGATGCTTGAATATTCATCACAAATAAAGATTTCAACAAGTGCTAACCACATTTACAGTAGTTTTTACATCAGAAAGAATATAATGGAATATGTCCATTACAGACATATTCCATAAAGCATATAGGACCACTGATCTCTATTATACCAAATAAGCTGGTCTGGCTTTACACAAAGTTGTAAGGAAGCAATTTGATTCTCGTCATTTTGGTACTAACACACTCCATTGGCACTCACAGTAAAGAGCATCCACGCAACTAATATTAGAGATGAGACAGTGCCTTGTTTGCGTCAAAGGACAGTATCATCCCAAATAAGTGTAAAAATTCACCGAATTCATCTTACAGCGATGGTGAGACACCGAGAGACAGTTGTAACGTTTTTCTTTCAATGTAGCAAGCTGGCAAATTGTTTATTTCCTTTATACCGTTAAATTAACAAAATAGTAGAAAGTATCAAGAGTTGTCAAACAATCAGATATTATCGTGTATTGATACAATAATTGTGATATAAAGAATCAATACAAAAGATAATTTTGAGCTTTTCTAATTAAATGTCAAATTTAGTTCCCGGGACGTTCAAGCGGCATTTCAAATAAACACAAAAAATAGTGTCGTTTATATGGTAATACAGTCAGTCCAATGTACTAGTATAATATAAGTCAATACATAAAAGCCAACTTACTGTGAATTGTCATAGGGCTGCCGACACAAGCAGTACAGTTCCTGGGTTTCCTGTGCATGTTTGCAATCGCGACATACGAATTCGTTAATGGTTTTACTCATCTCTTCCGTTATGCCCACACAATCCCCGTGGAACCAGTTACTGCAGTGCTCACACCCGACGTAGAATCTGTAACAAAATGAACGGCATTGTTAAAATAAACTAAAAATAATCAATGTTGAATAGAAAAAACGTTTTACATAAAGTCATAGGCTACAACATTATGAACTGACAGCAGCTAAAAATAAATGGATGTACAGTTTGCTTTGACAACTATTTATTTGAGAATTCTACAGACGAACACCATTCTAAACAGTTGTAGATAATATATACATAAAACCTGAATAATATTTTTCCAGCGCGAGTGAGGTTTTACCTGACATTTTCTTTTCATCAGCGATATGCTAAGAAAGGGTATTTGATAATTTTTGAAAGAAGTGTTCAAAATGATTGAAAATGGATTATGGATCTGTGTGGTGCACTTCAACATCACATATATTGATTGGCAGACAATTTATGTTTGCGTTTAGCAAAATTTTAAAACATCATTATTTTTTATTTGTTGTTAAATAAAAATATTTACATTTCATGGAATGCAATTAAACATTGATTATCATCATTTTTAACTCGAAAACTATGCCATACATTAATCAGATATATTTTTTCTATACATTGCAAATACCTTATTTGAAAGCTTTACACATGATAGACTCGGGGTTAAGATTCATTATGAAAATAAAGGTGACTAAATTTGTATCTATTTCTATAATTAAATTAATTAAAAGATGTTACTTCAGTAAGGAATTAATAATATCTTAAATAGTAACTTAATTTTAATAGCATTAATTAAATGAGGCAGGCAGAAGTCCATATAGTGTTGAGCCTAGAGAAATGAAAAAAAAATTTAATTATCAATTAGATAAATGAGAAATCTTGTATTTTTTTATGAATTGTGTTTGTCACTTCTACAGAAATCTTGGAACCAGCAAGATGAAATAAAATACAGATTATATGCAGTCGTATCCTCCATACACACATCCATGGATCACGTAGGCCCAAATGGGTTGTGCATATTGACAACACAACAAATAAGTTTATTTTTAATTAATTTATACAATGGCTACACATCTCTATATTGATTATTTTATATAATTATTTCAAAAGAGTAAATTGAAAATAATATTCACAATTTGCCATTTTTTTTTGTACATATGATACTTGCTCAGGGGAATAACCCGTGAACAGCTGCAAAAACATCTAGCTGTCTGGGTAAGCACCGAGCTCCAGGCAAGTATTGGGTGTGTTAAAGAGTTACGTGTAATATTTTTTTATGCACTCAATTAGAAAAACGGCGTGTTTTATGTTTTATTTCAACGACAATTTATTCCTTTATAGCCAACAAATAGCATCTTTCTTTGTCCGACACTTATTTTCGGATATTGTATATAATGTCCTAAATGAGATGACGTTATTATATAATGTCGTTCCATTAAATTTACATATTCACTGAAAACTTGCATTAAAAACTTTGACCAATCTTCAAAATTTAATATGATACAGAAATAATATGGCCGACTAGTTTTCTCCTTGCCTAAAAATTAAAATACAAATTTTTATTGGTTTTCTTAAAATACACTTAAAAAACATGCTATAATAATTAAATTGAATTGATGAAATGAGCTTAAAAATTCAAAAACAGAAGTTGTCCAGAATGCGCATTGCTTTCATGACCTTGACTCAAACTTTTTATTTTTAAATCAACATTTTAAGGATTGAATAATGCATAATTATTCTAGACTATTTTAATAGATCCTATCTCAAAACCTGTTCCTATTTTTCAACTTAAAATGTATTGTGTATTTTTAATTATATGGCGACATTTGAAACATAATTAAATATTTTTGAACCTTATAATGGACAAAAAATCCCTTGACTTAAAAAATGGTTAAATTATTGTTGAAATTATGACGCTACCCCCCTTCTATAAGCCAAATAGAATATCTTGATGCATGTTATAGTTGCCAGTGCAAGCCATCTCAATGAATAATGACATGAAAGCATTATAAACTAACAATAAAATAAGATCCTTAATCGCTTACATTTCATACAATTTTGTTTTATTTATTCTCATAACTCTACGAAACCCACTCACTTAGTATCATCATAAGGTGTCTGACAGATGCATAGCAACTTTTCCTTTTTGTTATTCTTGACATTGGGCTGCTTGTGCGAGTGCTTTCGAGCACGAGCAGGTGAGGCAGCGGGTGCTCCGCCCGATGTAGTGTGGGTGCGGCGACGTGCCCCAGTAGCTGCACCTGCCCCTCGCACCTCCTCCTGTTTACTACACTCTGCCCTTGTACGTAGTGCCAACTCCGCTGATAGCTCTTTCTGTTTATTGCAATAATACCGTTATAATATAACAAGAATTTATAGCCTGCTGTGTAATGTGCATAAACATAGTGAATAGTTCTAAATCATTAATATTTAGATTTTAATTTGCTATAATAACAAATGAAAATTCATGTATTTATTTCATGTACTACTTTTGTACTTGTTCCCGGCTTCACGCAAATATATTTTTTTATTATTACAATGGCGTTTTTCTCCATGAATAATGTTTGATCAGAATTAAAACATCTTATATCTTATTATGAATGGCATTTGCGTGTCAAAAGTATGCTTAGTCAGGATAAAAGTATCTCATATTAACTCATAGATGACCCGAGGGCCCGTTATCGGGTCCAAAAATAACAAGTCTACAAAGATGGCCTGATATCGGGCCCAAAACTGAAGCTGGCACGTGCCAACTTTTCAGACAAAAAATATATATGAATGAATGCACCTTACAATATTTTTTTAGCAATATTAAGATGTATGTAGTAACATATTAGTTAATTTTACTATCTTGTTGTGATGGCTAAATGTTAAAAATATATTATTGATATCAGTTGTTGGCCATTTTTTAACTGTGCTTTTCTTTCTGTAAACCATCCGTAGTAAATGGAATAATAAGTGAGCTAAGTTTATGAAATATAAATATATATATATATATATATATATATATATATAAATCTATATATGTGTGTGTGTATATTTATATATATGTGAAAACAAACTGTATATATCGAAGATTGTGCTTATTTCATTTGTTTTATGAAAAATCCAATAATTCATACATTTTCAAGTACAACAAGAAAAGACGTTAGTATTAATTTCCGAAGTAAATATAATTATAATATTATATTCACAATATATTCAAAGTGAGTAATATTTTTTTTATGTATTCTTCTTCAAAGTTTCATTAGCTAAAATTTGATTTAAAACAACCTATATCTCGTTTATAAGTCACATACACAAAACTGTTACACATCTTTATTACATTTTTTTTGTTTTGTAAACAAACAGCACATGACAGATTTGTTATATAAACAAATGAATGTATTTACAAAGGTGTTATAAATTATTTTTGTATGTGCTATTTTAATTAATCATTTTTGTTCCTAAGAATCATTGTTTGTATCTTATATGAATGCCACCCACCAAGTGTTTAACCAGCTGTATGAATGATTGTAAACAAAAGCGCCCCATTTATGTTTTACATAAACAAACAACATGTTTACAAAGGTGTTAGAACTTATTTTTACAAGTGTTATTTCATTAAATAATATTGTTGGTAAGAATCATTGTGTATCTTGTATATTCGTAATAGTGAATAATCTCTGTTGTATTTATTGACAATCTATGAATAAACTGATTTTCAAATAGATTTGAATTTTACTGTTTTGAATTACATGCAAAAAAAAATTGTAACAGTGAAACTAATGTTTTAATTTTACAAAACATAATTGATTCCAAACATTGTTATTTTTTTCACGAGTATTAGTACGTTATTATTAGTGCAAATCTTCAAGAGACTCCAGTAAACAATAAAAATATTTGGAATCTAAAACTTAATCAAGTTTATTTTCACAATTAAATGAAACTACGTGATGTAGTATTATTTCTACTTTCTTTAAGTTCTTTACCACGACCTAGGTTTCATTGTATTACAACATCTTCAGGTTGGCTATTAGGAAAGATTTCTACAAAATTAACGCCAAATATATTCAATCAAGTTTATATCTATATAAACTTTCTATATAAACTTCGTAATTAAAAATTTTATGACAAAATAAATATATTGTCAATTGAATACATAGATTTGTACTTGCAAATCCAAGGATGATGTCTGCAACCTGGCAATATGTGGACGTTGAGCCCATTTTCAACCTACAACTTTACAATTGTTTTTGAATGAAATATGTTGCAACCAAGGTTGAGAAATAACCGTGATTCTATGGTATTATACCTTTTCTTAGGTTTTGACCAATGATTACACATTGTACATTTGTAATCTATGTAGTTCAGAACAAATTTGAATAAGGTTATTAATGCTGCGTATCTCCATACAAACTCTTTTAAAATAACTTGGAACATAACATTGTTTCTGAGGTTTTTAGGATTTATGTTTTTACGTCTTCCGGTAAGCAAGCTTTCATCATTTTCCCTGTTATGTACACACAGAACACTATCAGTATTCCAAATTTCAATGTTCTAAGTACATTATAAGGTCATAACAGTGAGGTAAAGTGATTTTGATGATCAGCGAGTACCAAAGTTGAACATTTTTGGTGGTCCGTATTTCGAAACCAAATAAAGCCAGTTTTACCACGAAAGTTGGGATGTTTTTATCTTATTACACCAAAAATGAATAGCTTTGTATAGAGGGGCAAAAGTGACCCGACATGGTTCAGATAAATAGTACACTGCGTGCGCTTGATTGAACATAAAATCATTGTCGTATTATGGCTCCGATGATTCAATAGTTGCATACTGATCTAGTATTAACTGATAAGAGTTTGAAAAATCAAACATTAGCCGATTAGAGATTTATGTTTTGATTCAACCTACTTCTTCTGCAAATTAAGTACTTCATATCAATTGTGAGCTAATTTCAGGCATATTTTAATTGATATATGCCATGTTTTATTGGCATATCAACTAGAGATGTGAGATATAAAAGATATAGCTCACATGTTACAATCATATCTATCACTCACTCTCACTTGAAATCCAAATGTATCAGTATATCACTAGCTCAGGGGTGATCAACGTCTTTTTCGTTTCACCAAATCAATCATTTCACTCACTCGTCGCTTCGTGAAGTAGGTATAAAAGTATATATTTTGACATTACGTGAAAGAGAAAGAAAACGATCGAACTGTTTAGTCAAATATGCAAATGGATCGCGAACTAATGTATACGATGTGATAAAGTATACTTTAGTTCGCTCCAAATATTTGCGTAAACAAACACTTTTTTTGTTTCATTTCAAAATTTTAATTTATAATTGTATAAATATACGCCAATCTATTCCAATTTAATTATAATTATTAAAGTTATTTTATGTATAAATTCAATCTAGGTTGATAGTCCTAAATCCTAAACTTGCAAAGTATTAAGCAATGCGGATACTCGTGTAGAATTTATTTTTATTTTCAAAAATAGTGCGTAATATTCAGTAATTACTATTTATCACCACATTGTATGACCATTATTCAACGTAGGCGCAATAAATAATTTTGTTAATAACTCAGAGTAGTGATATACTGAGTTAAAGATATATATATATCACTCTTTTCTTTTCACTGATACATTTTGCGCACCTCTAATATCAACAGTTAAAACTGTTGCTCGGAACTCGTTACTTTGAAAAATATTGCATTTTAAAAATAATTATACTGAACAGAGAAGAAACACTTTTTACGAATATAGATGGCATGCGTAAAAATTTAAAAAAAATGCTTCCTACAGTGTGTATAGTCAAATATACAGAATATTTCACAATAAAAATGGAAATTAGATTGTATTTGTTTGCACGAACATAACTTAATTTTATTAAATAATGTGTATATAACTGTAAAAATTAAAAGTATTCTTTAAAAAGGTCAAATAATATGTGGCAGCTTAATATTTACGGTATTGAAAAGTAACATATGATCCATTAGTGTTAAATTTGCAGATCATTTTGCAAAAGCCTTAATTGATTGTAAAATATGAATCAATTGAAACTTATCGGCTCGCAAATCCAAAGTCAGTCTCCAACACAACTGAAATATTGATAACTTTTTCCAATACTTGCTCAATCTCTTTGGGAAACTGGTAATTACATGAAAAAGCTAACAATGGTATTGACTATAGTATTACCCATATCACGACTCAGACACGGGAATCACTTAGTTCCAAACTCTGAACATTCTTTCCACTATATCTTGCTTTTGTGTGAGCACAAAAAATATAAGGTATATATATATAGATATATCTCCATTATCTTGTAATAAAATGCCATTCAGTGTCTGATTTCTTAGTTTAATAAAGAGCGGTGACATTTGGAATATGCAAATATTATGCATGCTACCTGCATATCTTGCAATTATACTTAGAAATTCTCCACAAGGGCTAGCTACTGCCTAGAAATACAACGATACATACATTTTAAATACAGCATTTAGTTGGAGCGTTTTAAATGTTTCATTGTACATATGTATCTAAAAAGGAAAAATTATATTTGAAGTCGATAGTACATCCCTTATAACAATATTGGAAGCAATGCATTGCAATATTTGATGAACGTCTCCACAAATAAGTCTAAAATAGAAAATACAGTTGGAGGTAGAATTCCTTTTTTTAGAAGCAACATATCCTTCACAAGTTAATATCATTAAAATTGTATATTATAAAGATACAAACCTGGTATGAGACTGATGCGTAGAATCGTAAAGATATTAAAAGTTGAATGGCTGTGGCTTACAGATAATTCTTGATTCAAGTACGACATTAGAACCATCTCTAATTTTTAGAAGATTAAACGATAACACGCAATCTTTGGAAAATCCATATCGTCGTTTAAACTTGTCTTCAGGCCAAAATTCGTATGGGTTTACCGCATCCCTTATATCGCTTTGGTAACAAAGTCTCGATGGCATCATATTGTTCGTAGTCGTATATATCAAGTACATCATAAAAATCGTACTGGCTCTTTCGTATTTTTGTACAATATTTGCAATTGTAAATAAAAATATATGTTGACGTTCGATCATAACTAAATCTAATATTAAACTACCATTTTCTTAGTTTACATAGTTATTGTTTTAGAACAGTCAAATAAAATAGTTGGAGATTTGGTATCTATTAATGCATCAGTTCCAAATATCCACTTAATTCTTGTCCATTGAATCCCAGAATCAACACTTAAAACTCAATTACCCCGTTAAGGGCCCAGGTCCCTCAGGGGTTAAAATAATTCAGATTAACAAGTACAAGCTAATTAAACTATGTTTAGGTAGTGACTGTTGAATAAAAATTGGGTTTTAATCCAGTTTTAAGTAACGATTTATGGTCGATTTCTAAATACATTTTAAGGATAATCTATTTTTTGTATGAATAATTTCAAACATAAGAGTTATGGAATAAATATCTATTCCACAAAAAGTACTCACAAACATGAGCTCTCATATTTTATGTGAAGCTCAAAACAAAGCAATAAACAGATAAACAAAATAAAGACGAAATGTTACTTAAGAAATATTGAAAAGGGACAAAAATAGCCTAAATTATGATTTATCGTGTATATATATATGTGTGTGTACATATATATATATATATATATTTTTATATATATATATATAGTTTGTTCTAGTAATGGAGTGAAATAATTTTTTACACTAATAGTTACAGGAAAAATATATCCAACAGAATACCTGAATCTCAATACCGAGCTCCTTCTCCAACAATCCCCGTTTCTTTATGATGTCCTTCTTAAGCATTTCCTTGTGGCGGAATAGCAACAGCTGGAGCTTGGAGTGCTGAGCGGCGCGACGACGTTCGTCTGAAGGTGGCGTAGGGGGAGCACGTGCAGGTGATGACGGCGTACGCACTGGTGCTACCGAAGGTCGCGGTGCTGTTCTCGCCGGTGTTCGCGAGACACTCCCTCCTGCACTGGTTTTAGTGCTTCCACCACTACTATTTACGTTGTTTACTTTTACTTCTTCAAGTGGCTCCTCACGTTTAGCTGGGAGTCTGGAATTTTCAAATGGTAAACCTGAGTGTAGAAATTAATGGAAGTCCTCAAGTAACAAAAGTAAATTGGAAACGGTAACTAATTAGAGCGGTTACAACATTAAGTTAAAGTACAAAAAAAATCATATCGTATCTACTATTACACTTTGATCTCTTCAATACTTTTGGAAATGGACTTTTCAACGCTTATCGAAATGACTAAAATAGGCAGTCACTAAATTTTGGTACTTCTTCATAAGACCCAAAGCTTTCACTTACTTCATTTCCCTAAATTCTAGAGATTAAACAAATATTTAGTTCAAATTATTGAAAGACAATAACTCCATAAAGTCGCCATTTTTAATTTCAAGATAAAAAACCGTATATATATATTCCAAATAACTAGTCATAAATTATTCAAATTTACCTATCATGATGTGACACAGAGGAGCGAGGCCTCTTTTTGGGCGAAGCCTCTATCCATTCCTCGTCATCATGATGACGTGGCAGAGGACGGCGGCGGGGTGGGGGTGGTAGTGCAGGTACCGGTGCCGACTCAGGCTTCATTTGCTTTTCCTGATAGCGTTGTAACTGCAATAGCTTCTCCTCTATCTCCGGATTGAGATTTTCCTGCTTGAGAGCGTTTTTTATTGCTGGAATGATACAATTTTTATCGATACTTAACTAATGTTTACAAGAACAATTCCAAGACATATTTAGAATATAATTAGACCTTCATCTGCAAAGTAACACTAGTGTTCTCCAGTAAGCCATGCCAAATTAGGCCAATGAAATTTTGATATCCTAATTCTGAAAAGAATTATTAGTTGTGAAGGTGTGTTATTGATTTTATTGTTATTGATTATTGTGTGTGTATATAAAATTTATTGAAATATTTTAAATGGTAAAGTCTTAGTTCATTATCATTACTTCCTATTGCATGATATGTTATTGCCGTGCAGTCATCGTGTGTTTATTTATATTATTTAAAGTCTCCTATGATTGTCAACAGATTCTCTTTAAATTTTCCACATTTATCTCAAACCCCTTGCATCATATCTTAATGAAATGGTAATCCTCTTACCCCTGTAAACATAGTTACGCAGGGGTACTTAGCTAGTACTTTATAATATAAAAATGTGAAATTTACTTTCATTTGTATATTAACTTGTATGTAATATTGCCTTCTAAACATTTCGAAGCACAAATATACGACATTGCTAAATAAAGTCATAGAATTTATAATTTCTCTTTTACTTATTACGCATATAATTTCTCTTATTATAATTATTATTTCTCTTATTATAATTATTTCTCTTATTATACTTATTTATAATTTCTCTTTTACTTATTACGCATATGAAACTACTTTCTTTCGTTTAGAGTAAATAAAAATTCAGAATGTGGATAAAAAATAGGTTTTAACCAACAGACAGTTTATAAACAAACTGAGAAAAATAAGAAATTTTTTGTACTCGACTACTTTAAGCACATCATAAAAATTAATTTTGCTATCTCAAATAATATTTTCTGACTTACTTTGCTGGATATAGTCAGGAGTGAGGACAAACTTATTGCCCTGCTGCAATTGAGCCGCATCAGGGTTATCAGAGATGTCAATCTTATTTTGACCCTCAGCTGGGATCTCCTTCCGCACTTTATGTATAATGTGCGCTGGCGGTTCTAAGCCTTCAGCACCATTAACCACCGTCGTATGGGACGGACCTGATGCTTTGATGGCATCGTCGCTATCGGCTTTGCTATGAACAGTCTAGAAATGCAAATATTGGTTAGTATACAGAGGATAAAGTAAGCAAAATATATGCATAGAATTTAAATTTTCAGCAATGAACATAAAATTTCCTTACATAAAATTAAGATACTTTGTGTTCAAATATTTCAATTTATGCTGTATTGCCAAAAATTTAAAATTAATTTTATAATATAAATTAATTGGTTTTTATTCATTTAAACAAAAAAAAATTATTAACAAATAATTTGAGAGATGTTTATGCACAATTCTACTAACAATAATATTATAGGAGTAACTGTGTAACTTATGAATTATATAAAGATAACTTTTTTTCAGAATTAATATAATAGAAATTTATAGAAATAATTTCAATATTTGTAGTAGATATGTAATAAAAATAATTTATTAAAATTTCCAAAAAATTTTATCTCTTCCAGTTGTGTTTTAATTTCAGATTCACAAGCTGATGTCAATAGAATGTTCCTGTAAGTGGGCCAATTTGAATAAAAAAAAAGAAGAATATAGCTTATAATATTGGAATGGATTTATAAAATTCTATGTTATCAAGAAAATCATAAAACAAAACTTTTTAAAAATGTTAAGAAATTCGCTGATAGTTGAGTTGTTAAGTTTTAAATTACATTTTCGCATATAATTTATAGTCGACAATAATTGAATAATTCTATAGTCTACTGTTGCTTCACTAATTTAAGTACTGTTTACATGAGCATGTATATGTACAATACTGTGTCTGTTGTGTTTACATATCATAAAATTAATTTTATGCGTATAAATAGAATTATATATGCTGGTTGGAGCTAGTTAATGAGCATGTTTATGTACAATACTGTGTATGTTGTGTTTACATATCATAAAATTAATTTTATGCGTATAAATAGAATTATATACGCTGGTTGGAGCTAGTTAATGAGCATGTATATGTACAATACTGTGTCTGTTGTGTTTACATATCATAAAATTAATTTTATGCGTATAAATAGAATTATAACCGCAGGTTGGAGCTAATTTATTGATAATATTTCTAATTCACATATCTTCAATGTTGATTAAAACTTCAATGACTATATAATAAATTAGTAACATGTATATATGACATATTCTAATGAGAAATTTGCATGTTATATATACACGGTGTCCAGGAATAAGATTCGGACAAAGAAAAACATTATTCGTCGACTGAAAAATTGATTATCGTTAAAATAAAATTTAAGATGACTTTTTTTCAGAAAATTTAAAATAACATTCATAATTATTTGTCAATTTTTTCGTACACACGAAGCTTGCACTCATTATTCAGCGCCGCTCAGGGGAATAACCCAGGAACAGTTGCGAAGACATCTAGCTGCCTGGGTAAGCGCTGCGCTCCAGGCAAGTATTGGGTGTGTTAAAAGAGTTATGTGTAATATTTTTTTTGCACACAATTGGAAAGAGGGTGTGTGTTACGTTTTATTTCAATGACAATTTATTCCTTTATAGCCAACGAATAGCGTCTTTCTTTGTCCGACACTTATTCCGGACACTGTATATCAGCTTATTGTAAAAACTTGTACTTAAAAGAAATATAGTTAAAACATAAAAATAAAAGAATGTGTTATTTATTAAAGAAACTGAAGGCAAAAAATGCATTTTAAAAATTTATGGTTTAACACTAGGTCTCTTGACATAACATCATATCATTGACTCATTCTGGCAAAAAAAATTTTGAAACTGGAGAAGTGTGAATTTATAATAAAATTTTACAATGTATTGTCCTTTAGCTAACAGTGACGAGATCCTTTTAAAAGAAGTACTCACAATCAATGCTGGTTTCGTATTTATATCCCCGTCCAATTGAATAAAGTTTCTTAATAAACCATTCTTAACTGTGCCAAACGACCCAGAAGATTAAGTGGATGAAAGCCGCAAAGAGGTCCTCATTTTGCACCTCTAAAAACATGTCATGACGTCACAGCCTTTGATGTCACATGATTTTTGGAAACATTCAAATGGCATTTTGTCACATAAATCAAAAAGAAATTTAATATTGATTTTCGTAAATGTTTTTCTTACACCTAATAAATTTCGTCCTTTACATATCATTATTTTTGTTCAAATTTAAATTTCATGCAAGTTTCCCATTAATACGTCCTTAATGATCTCATCATGTAAAAATATCACCCACCCATTTAATATCATTGTTACGCTGAAATTAACTTGCGCTATTCATATATTTAACAAGTAAATGAAAATAAAGAGACCAATGCAAAAATTTTAGAACGAGAACAATAAAGTATGAAATAACAACTAAACAAGATTTTTGCATAAAACGAAATAGCTCCAAATAGCTTTATCAACTTATATTAATGCGGTTATTATGTGCTGTAGCATGTCTGAGTAGCGTGTTGCGAGCAATAATACAAGTTAAGTCCAGATATTTTTCCTGTGTTATCACAAAAACATCATTTTCTCATAGGTAATCTTCTATTTTGGTCTGTAAAAGTATTGGTCTAAAAAAGTGATAGAATTTATAGATTAGTTTCTATAAATTTCTTATAAATAATCTGTCTTTCAGAAATAACCTTAAACTTTCCCTAATTGCGTTCTTTTAAATTTTTACTGTTCTTTCACAAATCAATTTCCATAAAAGTTAAATTCTTTCTGATCATAAAAGTCAATTATTCTTTTGGAATTAAACTATTGAAGGTAAGAAATATGACAAAAAGTTTGCACGTCATGTCACACTTAGCTAGCGAAAATTTTGATCATAGCTCATGTACAGCATGCAGCAGGAATAAGAACCGACTTATAATGAAGGCAGTATGAACTAATTTTATAATATAAAACTATAATTTATTTTCTTGATCATGTCATGTTATTCGCACTATGAAAAATATTATATTATTAAAAATATAGGGAATATAATGAATACATTTCTTACTTTTGAAAATGTCGCAAGCCATTTAAACATTTTCAAATTTAGAATATTGTGAGTACTGTGAGCACTGCGAAATTTACTTTAGGATTCTGCTATCTGTAGTATTATATATATATATATATATGTATATATATATTCTAACCACGTATTCAACTTAAGTTACTTCAGAAAGTTTTGAATTTAATTCTGGTAGAAGACTAACGCAACTGATATCCTCAAGTTATGAGAAATTGCCATAAGCGCTGACTTGGCTACAAAACTGCATTATTTAATATTAATTGTTAAAGGTTAGTTCTTTTGTAAACATTTACTTTTCAGTCTGGTAAACGTAATATTGTTCCAAGTTACATGGTATTTCTTATGTTGGGTTGTGATGGATCAGAAGTTTTGGCAACTAGCAACACCAATTTTCTCAAAAAATGTTAGAGGTTTTGGAGTGCACGAGCGGCAGGAAACTACGCATGGCTTCATCCAATTTAAGTCACAAAGAAGCACTTCATAGGGCAACAGTGTGCTTTTCCTGTAGAACATTTTACAAATTCAATGATTCTTACATGTACAACGCCTATTTAGAATTGAATATATAATAAGAGTGTTCAAGTGTTTTAAGCTTGATAAGAGTGCTTAATAAGAGTGTTCGTAATTTGATCAAAGCTTGGGTCAAGGTGGAAAAAGAAACAAGAGGACAGTGAAGGGTAGAAATTTCAATAAGGAATGATCCAGACTTGTCCGCGTATAAGCGTTCAGCGGATTTGCCAATATTAAGAATTAGTCTATGGCAAATTTAGATCTGGACCTCAAATTGCACACATTACATAGAAGCATCAAATTGTGTAGAAGATGGAATCACACGATTACATACAAAATTGGCCAACAATATGCTTGAGCGATTCTTTAACCTTGAAAATGTATTGTTTTTGCAGAGGGTTTTTTGCGAAGATAACTGAAAAGTCAAGTCTATCATAATAGACCAAGAACAATATCCCAATTAAAATGTAACAGCAGTGAGGAGATAGCCCTATACAGCAAGTCTCAACAACTTTTCCAAAATTTGGGTAGTCAATTGTAGGAATCCAAATGACGACACTCATACATATAGTTTCTGAAATATACTGGGTATAAGTAAAGTATGATCATAGCTGAATTTCTCCACATTAATGCTAAATTTAAGCAGCTATTTTTGATAGCACGTATATATTTATTGGCTCAATAATTTATATATCAGAAATAATATGATGCATAAATTATTGAAAAAATCTATTTTGCAATAGTTGTCATTAAGTCAATTCTTTCTTATATAATGTGATCATTATTTTACTGAACTATACCTAATATTGTAACTTAAATCAGATAAAGTGCTATATAGCGTGAACCTATTTAAGTATTTCCATAGAGTTACAAACACCTTGCTAATCGAGCTACAAACTGCATGGTGGACGTATGCTAATGCACGGTGGACTATACCGCCTGTGAGAAACTCGTAACTCTACGAGTATTTTTAAAAAAGGAACATATATTGTTGACCAGTTTCATTGTTTAACTTGGAAAATATTCAAAAATTATGTGTGACAAATATTTATATAGTAAAAGGAATATAGTATTGTCATATTTGCTGAATCGAAGACGGTTATGCTGGCCCTCTATATTTATTTGATGATTGTACTAGACCTAATCACATTCTTGATGCTAAATTTTTCTGCGATTAATAACTCATTGTAAATAGTTATTAATCGCAATAGTGTTCGACATTTAATTTCATTCTAAATTCTGGGGCCCAAAAACAGCCACTTTTTAGTAGTTTTTTTGGACATTTGTATTGCAATACTATAGGCACCACTTGCAATATCCAAGCTAATTTCACCAAGCTTAATAAATATTTCAGTTTATTTTCATGTCTGCATGAGAATACACCAGACGAGGCTGTGATATAAGGTTTTTCTCATAACAATATAATCAAAGATTTGTATTGTAACTGAAGATTTGTTATCAGTAGAAGTAAAAAAAGAATTTTCAGAAGTCATAAAACTATTTTTGATAAACTGGCTGTTAATGCTATGGTCCATCACAAGTCTTACTGAATTGAATCTGACTTCTGTATCAGCAGATATTAATAAAAATACACACTTCTAAAGAGAGTATTTTTAAACAATATCATGAAACCATGTCATTTTCAAAAATCGTTTCGGCTCCTTCCATCCTTTTTAAATTTATTTTATAAAGTTAAAAAGAAATATGTAAAAATGTTTCAACAAAATGGGATGGAAATAAAAAACAGGAACTCTTTAAAATAAATAAAAATCTACAATAATTCCAACCAAACTAAACACAACATGAGGGATAAGCAATGAAACGCCATAAGTGTATTGTTAATATTGTATTAATTTATTTATCATAAAAATTGTATAAATACTTTTGTGAAGGATATTATTAATTGTTGACTACGTCACATAAAGTTCTGGCGTAACCAAATTACTTCCAATTCTCTGGATATCTCGCTACAACTTAACAATACATGAATGGCATATCAGAGGAAATGCAAAGATTTCACAGGCAAGAATGACTCATTTACTTTATCTATATTGACATATAAAAATATATAATGACATGTCTATGATATCGCATCCCTCATGTTTTGTATAAATTGGTGTTGACATTACTTTGATACATTTTGTTCATCTCTTTAACTGATTATACACCACCCATCGCTTCTACTCAATCATACCACTCTACTAATCTGAATTTTATACACAGAATGACCTGCATAACGTCCTTTCTAAACTTAAACATTCATATGAAGACACGCTTCCGTGCTTATTGAAAGTAATATGAATGTCAATGTATTGCCAACATGTTATTGAACTCTATTTTGTAAAAATAAAAAACATATGGAAACCTAACTAGACATTAAAGTACAATAACCATGACATCCAAACAAATTTTTGCTCATTACATTCTGGTATTTGTTTAAAAACTAATCGACACATTCGCTGCAGAGCTGCTCATTTGTACAACCGTAAGTTGCATAAGCAAACCAGTTTCATAATTTTTTCGATACACATCACCTAATAGTGTGTGGTAAAAAATGTAGAATCAAATAAGGCATAGTAGCTCCGCAACGAATGTGTTAAGACTCCTAAATATTTACAAGTAGGCATGTACATATCATTATTTCAACTGATTCCAAACAATACCATGATGTAATTTTATAAAAGACCATCACTTCTAAACCTATCACCCCATATGGTAGGTCAATAAAAATTTGACTGCCTTTTTACACTTTAATTTTTTCAACTTAAAGTCCAAAACAACAATGCACAAAATGTGTCGTTACAACATATTTAAATTACTTTCAAGCTGTCAGTATATTTTGTTTATGACACATTGCATTGTCGTGTTGGGCCGAAAGCAAAGTACATAAACTTAAAAGTAAAAAGCTTCATTGTATCAAATCACACAATCGAAAGTGAAGATTTCATCTAATAATTTTCAACACTGTTTACAAACACTGAATTTAAAAATCATCTCATTTTATTCTTTGCACAAACATAAATTTTCAGAACTTTATCAAACTTTAAATGCACATATGGCGTTCTTATAACTTATGCTATGACTTAAAACCTAGCAGAAACAGTCTTCCATAATTATAATATTTATACATCTTTGGAATAACACTACACAAACTTCCAAGAGATAGGACATTTTTATTTAATGAGGGAAAAAAAATAAAGCTAGTCGCAAATTTTTGTGACATGCAAAAACTAAGATTTCTTCAATCTTTGGATTGTTTTTACATTTTTTAAGACATTAATTGGAATCTTATATTTGTGTAATAAAACTAAACTTACAGACGAAATATTAGTTTAAGTTTTAAGAACAACACCGTCCGTCCATCGGTGAAGAGTAATTCACAAAACTGCCTGTTTATTTTCAGAAGCAATAAAAATTAGTTCACCTCACGTTTACACTTTCTTATTTAGTTATGGGTCATATTTTTTCAATATAACATTAATGCCTTTATTAAACCTACGAAATAATAGTCATATTTCCTAAGTAATGTCACTTATTACATAGATTACATAAAAAAATAAATAACTTAACTTCTAGCATAAAACACAATGTTAGCCAATAATATAGAAATATGTATAAGCCAATAATAAAGAAAATGCTAGTAACACTTAGCAGCTGCAAATAATGAAGTCAACAGAGGTAGAAAACGACTTATATTTATTTTCAAATGAAAGCTAACAAAAAAAATGATTCAAGCGAATTGTGTTAAATGAATTTAGATACAAAGCGTTATTATGATACTACTATTGACAATGAATAAAGCATGTATTATTAGCTTTCACTCCTATTTTTTCTGCAAATTGTAAAATCACTTCTATTCTCCCGAAACCTCATTTCGTTTAGTCTAATGAAATCCTGTTATATCCGTTATAAGTTTAGGCACAATGAACAAAAAACACAATCACGAGATAAACATGCAAACTAAAAATATATCCAATAAACAATCGCAAAGAAACCAGTCATATTTTTACTGTTAATAGTTTTCAGTACAAATATTATCGATTACAATTGAACATAAATTTCTCAAATTAATATGATTAAAAAAATACGAGATAATAGAGATTTTTAAAAAAATTTATATATTGAGATTATATAAAACACAATTATTTATTGGATAACTTTTCAGCTATGTATCAAGGAGTACTGAATAACTATTTACTTATATTAATGGTTAAAAAAATAAATAAACGAAAATCATGCTTGAAAATAAGTTGGATAGCGCCATGACGATCTTAAAGCCAGATATTTGATTATGAACTACACCAATCTCTCATCCTGAAATTGAAGATTATAGAGCAATTATTTTATGAACTAGTTCTGTTTTACATTATCATTCAAATGTCTGCATTAATGAGCACAAATATAAGCATGCAACATAGCAATATACACAAGTAAAAATTACACAAGGATTTTAAAATAATTGGAATAATTTTAATACAGTTTTTGGATTTAATTGAAAATTATACATTTTACTAACAATATAATTTTAAATAACCTATATTAATAACAAAAGCTAGACAAAAATATTTCATTATAAAATAATACTTAGAATATTATTATTGCACATTAACATTCAATTGGCCTATATTTCAGTAGATTTACAATAATGTAGCATATATAGATGACAAAAACACTTCTTTGGTCTCTTTATATAGTATGCCGCTTCAACTTAAATTTTAAGTAAAATCTAATTTTACATTTCCTATTGTAATTGTGAATAATTTAAACCAATCGAAGTTTATTAAGACTTTTGAACTATTGACCTAGTAAGAATCCACAATTGAGAAGCTGTTAGTAGTTCAATCTTCATGTAGCCTTTAGTAACAAAGTTTCAATCAATTTTGAAATACCTTACACTTATTACTTAAAAACCTAAAACTTATTATTACTTACAAATATTCATTACGTTGTTACAATAAAATCACAATGTTAATGATTTATAAAATTCTCACATAATGAATGCATTTTCAAAAAAATCTACAGTCTCTCTCACATGAGAGCCAAGGAAAAAAAAGCCACTGAACGTTTGGTGCTTAGCCTATTAATATTACATACACATTTATTTTAAAATAATTTAACAGAATCAGTATTGCGACATTTTCAAAATTGTTTATTAAATTGTTCGTTTTCAGTGGAAATTTGACACTGTGGTCTTATTCAGATATACTGCTGTAAATTGTGCGCATTTCCATTATACCAAAACATATCCTCGGATTAACCAACACCCACAAAAACAGCCTAAAAATATTTAGTTTTGTTTCCTTTGTAAGTATTTTCCTGAGAGGATTGATTAGTTATTTCGTTATAAGTGGTATTGGAAATCAAGAAGTCAGATTAATTAATTTTATAAAATTATCTACCTGTAAATTCTTTGTCCGTGACTTAATTAACATTTATGACCGCAATTATTAATTGAGATAAACGACATAGTAATTGACATCATTATGATGAAAATGAACTTGCTTAGATTATGCCAATCACTTATTAATATTTTGTGTAATCATCTCAACAAAGTGACTTCCTCCGCAAAGCATTAAATCTCTGATTTATAATTTCAAAGTGTTTCTTTAAAATCCTAAAAACAATGCAAAGTAATTAACTGATTGGTCAGTGTGGTTCTAGAAACAAATATAAGAATAATGTGAGCGTCCAGCTCCTAGAATTAAATCTTTTTAGCTTTCTTTTTCCGAGTTACAATGCTCTACCTTTTGTGTTGACTTGTTTTTTACGATCTTTGTTCAAGGTAACATTTTTTCTATTTGTTAGAGCAAATGCGCATAATATAAAAATATTGATTACTAAAACCTTACCTTATTTAATTCTCTTAAAGAGTAATGCAATCACTGAAATTATATATTAAATTGTCGAGTACAAATTTTAACCTTAAAATTCCCAAGGTCCACAGATGCTCATAATAATCAGGGTAAAATAACGAATACTAAGAAAAATGTAATTATGTACAATAGCAGAAATATAATTATTAAACAATGGAAATAATTATTATAATATTTACACAAATAATAAAATATATTAAGAAGTTTAATCCTTTTATGTGATTTGCGTTCATACATTATTGCTAATATCACCTATATTAGCTAGATTATACACATAAAAAATTACAATTAATTAAAACTATTGAAATTATAGCATATTCCTTTTTTATTAAAGTAAAATTAAAAGAAATAATATGTTATAAATGAATGTGCATTTAATATTTTATAATTCTCAAGGCAAAATAAAATAATTTTGATTACAATTAATTTGCATCATAACTTAAATTTTCTATCTTATAAAAAAATTTAAATTTCTTATGCGTATTTAAGTTGGTTAAAGTTACTTAGACCAACCAAGCTTGAAGTTTTAACTATGTCCCTCCACATTAACTTTAAATTATAATTAATAACAAGAAATTTATTACACATTCAGTATTATGGAACAGCTGTAGACATGACGTTTATATAACAAAAATTTTAAAATAGACTTTTCATTATTATTCATATTTCTAATATAATTTTAATATGTTAAGCTAATTGCTTTGTCTTCATTCATGTTAATTTTTTTGATGTGGCTAAATTATTTCTAGATAAAGATTTTTCCTTAAAACGGGTCGAAAACCGAATTATATAAAATTTTCCACATAATTTTGTATATTGTGAGTGTATTCATTGTTTTGCTAAAATTATTTGTTCAAGTGCTTGGCGATTTCTAGACTTTTTAAGATTCTTTGACCTTGCAACCTGATAGTTCATATCACATATGTTAGCCTAGGGATTGAGCTATATAAAAGCGAAAAGCCCATCAATTATCAATATATATTCAGTCCTTTTATATTATGTGAACCTAAACAAAAACATAAACAGGGAGACAAAAGTTTTAAAAACTTGCTTTTATTTTCTTGTGGATAGCAAATAGCAATTACTATATTTATAGATAATTCGACCAGAAACAGTAAATCAAGTTAAGAATTTCACTGATTAATACAATTTATCGATTCTCTACTACATTTACGTTTTTATTATATAATTTTCATTTGTATTTCGAATTAGAAAAGTATTTATGTTTAAAAAAATGTTTGTTGACTCTTCAAAAACAATTTCGTTTAATACCTTGCAAGTCAATTGGTCAATAAAATGTTTCTTTATTTACATAATGAAATCCTTTACCACAATATATTTTACCTAAAATATTGACTGAGGAAACAATATTCTATTTTTACTCTTAGATTGGCATGCATATTACCTGATAAAAAAACTCTTGCAAAAACAGCTGAGAGATGAAACAGATTAATATGAATGATAAGGTTAATTCTAAATTAATATTGCCTTTAATAGAATAGTGCATACTATTCTTGTTAAGTAAGAAATGTTATTAAAAATATATTGATGCAAGCATATTCGTGGGGTACGCCAGTAGAATTTCTAAATTAATATACACATTCAATACACTGGATTTGTTTTGGTAAAACCTAAATGTAATAATAGAATACCTGCTGGGTGGGGTTGGGTCGGACAGGAGTGAGCGGAGGCGGTGAGGATTGAGTGAGTGTTGCGGCGGACAAGCCTCCCACACCCTGTTGGCCCGTGCCCGGCGATGGCTGCACAGCAAGGTAAAGCTTAGTTGGGCCCAACATGCCTTGCTTGCCCGTCGTTTCTTGTGCTGTACACAAAAATACGTAGAAAATTTTTTATTTTGAAGTATCCAAAATTTTCTCAAATATGTCAGTTGGCAGAACAACGTTTAAAGCTGATTCATTTTTAAACCTGTCTTAAGGGTTATTCTTCATTCCATCGCCACTAAACACTTTAATTTTAGAATTGTCAGGTTTATTCATTCATTTATTTAACTACCACATTTCAAACGTCTATTTGTTACTAGCTTTTAAATTTATTCCTTTTCAGAGCCACTCAGGTATCGGCATTCATACAAAGAATTTAAAGATTTCTATTTTATTCTTAAATAAATTCCCAAATTGTTATCTAAGAACAAAAATTTAATTATAAATACCCGGTAAAAGGTCTTATTTAATAATTTTTCATCGCAATCTTAATATCAAGAATCAAAAGAACATTATTATTTCAAAAGACGAGAATTTCATAAAATATACTCTTTGGTTAACCTAAGCCAATCTTGAAATGTTTTACGTAATATATAAATGTACAGAGTGTAATATTTCTTCTCTATTTTTCAAATACCTTTGAGCAATTGTTGTTTTACTTGATGTTGAACTAAAGCCAGTTGCTGAGGCGTAAGGGAGTTTCCTTGAAGACCCTGCAACACTATTCTCGGTCCACCACTTGTTTGCATTACCTGACAGAAACGAAAAATATTAAAGTTCTACAAATAGGATGAACTAAACTACACTGTATTTAATTTACGCTAATGAAATTGTACCTGTGCAGTGACAGTCTTGATAACAGTGCCTGGTGGCTGGCCTACAAGCAAACGTTGTTCTTGCTCCTCTGTGAGCTGCTGTGGGGCAGGTGCTAATGGTGGTGGTGGGCTGACTTGTTTTACAGGCGATGCTAGTGCCGGTTGTGGCGCTAGTAGCTGTGGAGCTGGCGCCGGTGGACTTGTGACTGTTGCGGTCCCAGCCAATGGTGCAGGACTTAGCATCTGCTGTGCTGGCTGCGCGCTGATATGTGCTACAATTTGTGCTTGATTGTTTCCTGTTGGCCGAATTAGTACCTGTTGCCCGTTGATGGTTGCCAGCTGAATTTTCCCAGTAGCAATTTGCTGTGCGAGTGTTGGATTATTGACAATAATTTGGTGACCAGATGTTATTATCCGGTTAACTTGAGGCTGGGCAGTAACAGCAGGAGCTGCAGCCGGTTGAATTGGGCGTGCAGCTGGCTGCACTGCCTGGACGAGTGCAGCAGGTGCTGCAAGCTGTTGGCCAGGTTGGAGCAACACTTGTTGCACTCCACCCTGCACCACTACTGTCTGTACAGGGCGTGGGCCAGGCGCAAGTAATGTTGGCTGAGACACTTGAACTAATGTCGGCTGCTGCTGCACGAGCGCACGAGGCTGCCCTTGAACGAGCACCTGTTGAGATGGTTGTACAAGGATCTGCTGATTCGCCTGCACGAGGATCTGCTGTCCGCCATGCGTTATTATACGTTGTGTAGGCTGTTGCTGGATTATTGTTTTATTTTCCACCTGAGGTGTTGCTGCCTTGGGTTGAACCTGTTGCCTTATTACTACTTTGCCAGGAGGAGTTGATACGTCAGTCTTTGCGGGCATAGGGGTTGTCACAGCTTTAGTTGCCACCTTTGGCGTCGGTGTAATTGGAGCTTTAGTGGCTACAGGTGCAGGCGCTCCCCCTGTAGCGATAATTTGCCCACCGGGCGGAGTAGCTCCAAGCTGCCCAGACACAATTACATGGAGCTTGCCATCTGGCATCTGCAAAAGTTGCTGTCCGGCTACTAGACCTCTCACTGTTAGTTTCCCCTCTGGTCCCCTAATTATCTGAACTTTCTGAGGTCCATCCTTGGCCGGCTGTGCATTTGAGGATTTAATGAGGGATTGGGTATTAGTACCATTGGTCTGTTGTGACTGTAATTGAGCCTTAGAAAGGATAGCTGGCTGAGTTACGACACGTGTCGAGCCATCCGCCCCTTTTGTCATAAAAATTCGGCGTGTTCCCACTACAGTCTTATTGACTGGAGTATTTAATGCATTGGTATTTGATGTTAACAATGATGTAAGTGCAGTTTTGCCTCCAGTAGGGGTAGACTTTAATTTGTCTTGACCTGAAAAATAACATCTATTTGAAATGGGTTCAGCTAATATATTTGTGATTTAATCTTGACTAGTTTGTCTGTCCATAGCCAAAATTCAAAAAGTTCAGATAATTTTACTTATACTCTTCATTCACAAAAGTACTCCACCAAATAATGGAATATCCTACACATCACCACTAGGAATACATCAACATTAAAAGTATAAAGAAACTAATACCGTCCTCAATTTAAATTTTACAAAGCGTCATCTTTCAGTATCTGCTTCTTTCGTTCCCTTTTGTACTCCTATTCTTAGATGTTAAGTTTAATTTTTTTTTTCAAAGTGACTTAAAATTAAGTGCGAGCGCACAATAGCAAACAGGGCATGGACAATATTTTTTGTCCGCTGTATAACGTTTGCTGTGAGTAAGACAGCACAAAGGCATAACATTTTGTCTGTATTAACTCCACACATTACAACAGAGCCCGCGAGCAACTTTTTTTACTTTGATGCGATAATCGTAAAATGGATTTGATGAAACGATAAGCTTTGTACATATTTATCACTCTTGAAAAATAAGGTGAGGAAATTAGTGGAGAGAAATTATATACTCTTTCTGACGGTTCGCAAATGTCACAAAAAAATTGTTTCCATATAAAAAATTGTGTTTACATTACTTTTTAAATTTTACCCTTGATCATTACATTTTAATTCCTTTGCTTGTAACATGATTAAAAATAATTTGGTTTATGTTTGCGAGTGTAATTTCTGTTTATAATAAAAAGATTAATTAAGTGAAATCTTATTCTTTTTCATAACTCTTGTATTTTAAAAAAAAAGTAAAAAAAGTGTAGGCCTGTAAGGGCAGGGCAAATCACAAGTGCCAACTAGGATTGTATCTTTTACTAACAGTATCAAAAAGGTTGTACGGAGTGTCTTATCTATTTACGTAATATAATTTATATAATAAATTTGTTTATAATACAATTTATTTTCTCTGGATGTGCTTCTGGATCAAATCAATACAACTCACAGAAAATTTTGTATTGGTGTATGCAAATGCTTACTTTTCAAAAGGGGCCTGACAGTCGGCGGGAAGCGACATCACAGGCTATCGGTTAGATCTGAGACTTGTAAAATGCAGAACTTTTGGACTGGTGTTGTGCCCTATAATGTACGCTATTCTAAATACTGCTTTGCCATTATTTATTAAGACTAAATGGTCTACATGCAAAAGAACTAATGAGTGCCCGCTCTTATTGGAAATTTAAATATTAATTATATATTATGTTAACATAAGTATTTTTTAAAACTAACTTGGTAATGATATTTTACCTTGATTGAGTTCCATGGCACGTTTCTGTTGATGTGCCGCACGTTGCATTCGTAACTGCTGCTCCATTTTGTCTTTAATTTCCTGCGCAGAGGCTTTAATATTTGTGGGACTGGAGGCATTGTCTTTAGAATCTTGTAGAGCACGAGAAGGTGGCAGCTTGCCTGTGCTAGTGCGCGTGATGGGTGTGACACGATCTGCACGTTCTCCATATTGCTTTATCTCCCACAATTCCAACTTGTCTTCGTCAACCCATTCCTCAGTCACTTGTGGCTCCATACTCTGTGGAGATTCTGCACGCTTTCGTTTTCGTAAGCCACTTCGAATTGAAGTTACCTCACGTACTGTTTTGGGCAATTCAAGTGGTATGACTACCTTGCGACGTAAATACTGGGTCCTATCAAGGAATTGTCCTACGTGGCGATGCTTCAGCAGTTCTAATGAAATTATCTCAGTCTCGGTTGTGATCTGGTGCTTGCCATCTGAGTTAGTTGGCTTTGCAGCCATCTCATCCCAACGTAGGCACGCCCATAAAATTCGCATCTGCAAAGCGACAGCTGACAGCGAGCTAAGGTTGATGGTGCGGTATAACCAGCAAGACTTAAAAGTAGGTCTAGGGCATGGGTATGGCCATACAGCAGCATTTTGTTTTGAATTGTGGTTAAAACCAGCCACCTGTAAGCGACCAGCATGACGTGCTAACTTGCGCAATTCATGTGCTGGTAAAACCATCATTGTCCGTGCCTTGCTCTTTGTGTGATAAGTAGAGCATAGTGGATACTTGACAGGGGTTCTCTTTTTCTTCCGCTCTACAGCAGAAGTGGCCACCCTTTTCAAGTATACTCTACCAGCAGTTGATACTGTTGAGTAAACTCTGAGCGTACCATCAGCAGTTCTTTCTGCTTTGATTGTTTTCTCCTCCCTCTTTATGGTGCGAGTTTGACAGAATCTTCTATTTCGATGAGACCTGTAGGTACTACTAACTCTACCACTCAATGATCCTCTACCATTAGAGTCAATAATAGACGTAGTTCTTGTGGTACTGCCATGGAAAGATTCAACAGTGCCATCAATGGTGCGTATTGTAGTAGTACTTGTCACAGTAGTTGTTGTAATAGTCTTGGATGGACGTCCCCTTGTTGATATTCTCAACTTAGGAATTGGTGGTTTGTCTTCTTTGTCTTCAGTATTTGACTCTGCTTCCTTTTTTACAACACTCTTGATATCATCCTTGCTGTCTATGTCTGTCAATTCCTGTAAAGGACCAACCTCAATATCATTATTATTACTTGTGATGTCGATATCCATCTCATTACCAATGGCTGGCACGGCAGATTCTTCCAGTGTAGTTTCAGATTTGATGGGTGATGATCTGAAGGCAACATCAGCTTCGCTCTTTATATCCTCAGTTTTTATTTCCTTCTTTATTTCACTCTCTCCAAGCTTTACTACACTATCATTGCTTCTGTTATCATATTCTTGTGCGCAAGCAACAGCTGACAGCAAGTCTTTAAATACATTTTCATTATTCACATCCTTCTTGATTTCAGCTTTGTTACCAGTCAAGTGCTGCTCAAGTATTGAGACACTACCAGAGTCTCTTGTTGTACTAGCTTGAGCAGTTTTCAATAGCTTAACAAGTGCATTTTTAATCTTTGCTTTCTGAATGCACAGGGGGGAATAACAAACTATGGGTGTTGCAGTTAGTGAAGGTGAAATTTGATGGACGTTTGACATATTGCAGCTTATTGAATAGCATTTTTGACCCTTAGCCAAGTTTATAACACTGGCATACTGTTGGCGTAAAGTCTCAATCTGCTTTGCGGCACTTGTCAAAATGTTCTTATTACTAGACTGAGTACTGTTTAATTCATTTGAATCATACAGTGAAGGTATGGACGGTTCAGCCTCTGCATCATCATTCTCGACATCTACATTCTGATCATCTTCACTTTTCATATCAGTATCCTCTTTTTTGGGTAAGTTGGAAGATATACTAGCTAACTTCTTTTCTTCCATTAATTTGAGATACGTTCGTCTAGCTAAAAAGTCATCTAACTTAGTTTTTCTCGCAATTTTTGGGAAATGTCTTCTAGCTGGGGAGATTAAAGCTTTTTCTATATCAATTTCCTCGAAAGTCTGTTGCCCAGTATCATCAATGACCTGAAGATGTCGTAGTTCAAACGGAACTGAAAAAAAATTATGTATGAAACATGCAGTATTAAAATAATCAATGTTTTGTAAAATGCAAATATATCGATTCAAATGTACTAATAAGAAATTAATTCACTGCTCAATCTATTAATATATATTTTTCAATGCTTTTATTCACTCTTAGAATAGGTCATAGTTCATATTCAATATATGGAAACTACTTACTTTTTTCCAATATTTCCTCATTATCAGTTTGTTCCCTTTCTCCATTCCTATTCAGCAAATATTTATGAGTCTTTGGTTCAACGGCGAGAACTTTTATGCTATTGCCATCTCTTATTTGGACGGTGATTTTGGCCGGTCCGTCTTTCAATGACGGCTTTATTGTAGCCTGGTAATGTTTGTGTTTGCGAGTCGCCGAATTCCATAACCAACCCCACTGACCATGTATCCGGTACTCCTCTCCTTTCTGCTTCCACACCTGCATGGTTTAAACATATTGTCTCACAGTTAATGTTCTTAAAGCAGTTATGCCATCATATCTAAACGAATATTAACTGTGTAATATCCCTGTTTATATAATTTACTATATTTATTAATATATTAGAAGTATTATCTCCAACACCCACCTGATGCTTTAAGCCAAGAGTGTATTTGACAAAATTATAGGCAGTGCGGTTGCGCTCCTCCTCCTCGTCTCTTTCTTTCTTCTCACGCTTGTCAAGCTTCTTCCTTTCCTCGCGTTCTGCGGCCGTCGCCCGAATAAGCCGCACATGGCCTAGTTGCTCTGACCATGCACTCACATATACTACGCACTTGATGCACGCCTGTGGGTATGAACAATATAAAGTTAACAAACATTTTTAATTATTAATTTTACAAAATGTGTAACAATAAGCGTTTATTTTTCATAACTCTATTTCAAAATTACTTCAAATGAATTTTTAAGATAGTTTTTAGTAGTATATAGCCACAATAACTTTGTATTACAAATATTTGGTTACTAAAATGTATGGCAAGGAAAATTTACAGCGATTGTAAGTATTTTTCATTATTTCTATGACAAAACACCTTTTTTAAAAACAAGATATTTGTAAAATAGTTAAATGATACCACACATAAACTAATATAACGACATAACAAAAATAGGTTTAAAAAACTTTCTAATAATTATATTATTTTTAATTACGATGTTAATTTAAAATTACAATGTTAATGTAAGTTTATACCTTAGACACTAATTAACTTTTAACAAAAAGTAAATTTGTATTCAAAATAAAAAACTGGCAAACAATTTCATTTGGTAAAGAATCAGGAAAAGGCAGAGGTGAAAAAATATATATAAAACTGTTTATAATAACATTTAATTGTTATCAATTTGACCACCTTTGTTGTATACCTACAACATTTCGACTTTTATTATTTTATTTGTTTAGCAGTCCTTATTTACTTACAAATTTTTTAACACACCTTTTAATGAAGCAATTTTAAATCAGTGTAATTTAAATTTAACCTAAGATATACAATACCTGGAGAACTGTGATAGCACGTGAGAAGTCTCTGGGCGCCTGGCAATTTTGCACAGCCTGCAACCAAGGTTTACGCAGTAGTGGCCAATTTGGATGCATGAACGCAGCAACCATACAGGACTCCAGTTGAAGCAAGGTTTGCCGGAGTGTGCTAACTAGCAAGGGTTTTGTACCTAAAATAATGAAATCTTATTAAAGTAATATATTTGTTAATTTTAAAGCCAGAATTATTGAAATTAGATGAAATTTAAAGTGTTATTAATTTGGTTTTCTACAAATTCCATATTTAATTAATATTTCCAGCATTTCAAACACTGATCAAATAATAAACAGATAATAATAATGTTTTATATGTATGTACATAGTCCTGCCATAAATTCTGTCATTACCTTCAAAATGATTTAAAAACACTTAAGGTAAATAAACGTAAACAAATGTTACAACAATATCTCTATGGATGACAGATCAAGAAGTGATAAATTTTGTGAGACTAGAGCCTAGATAGAGTTGCAATATAAGCGTTGTTGTTGCTGAAAAAATTTGGGAAGATCCTCTTCGAAAAAAGAAAAATCATAGCCCATCCGATAACAATATTGAAGAGAATCATGTCTAGCATAAAAAAACAAGATTTAGAGTTTAGCAAAGTACTACAAGACAGCAATTGAAGGCGAGCAGCTTTTTAAGTACGGGGTCAACGAGCAAAATTTTTTTAGTTCAGGTACATGCAAAAAAATCACGCAGAAAAATCCTTTTCACAGGTGAAAAAGTTTTTACAGTTGAAAAAATGTCCGACTATTAAAATGAGAAAGTATAAGCCTCCCAAGAAGTTAGAAAAAATTTGGGAAAGTAAAGAAAGGTCGGCTTCAGAAAGTTTAGTGTAAAACATATATGGAGAGTATGTGCAGACTATGAGATATGTTTTGTAAAAGGTAACAAACCTACTAATACCTTGTTTGCAGGAAAGCTCTGGATTTTCCTACAAGATTCTACTCCAATTCATAAAATAAAATTCCCATAACATTGATTAGAAGCAAATATAAATTTAAGCTTACCAGAATTTATGGTTAATGATGGCCCTCAATATAATGGACTATACATTTTGTAGAATATATTAAATGATAAGACCCACTCTAAACCCCACCTGAATATAGAGACTCTAAAAGTAAATTTGCTGGAAATAGCAACTTTAATACCTCTGGAAGTGATGTTTGCCAGTGCCGATGTGTACACAGACTATTTCAGGAAGTAAAGAGTGGACATTTTGAGTAATATTTATATTTTTTAACTCTCAAATAAAAAAGAATAAATATCATAAACAGAGAATGCTAATGCATTCTGATTTTCTTTAAATAATATACCTTAGTATGAGGAATCTAATTCATGTTAGGACTATGTATATTCTCATAAACATAATTTTTATTTTTCGAATGTTTACAGAAGAGTTATAGTATTTTATTATACCAGATAAAAAGACACTCTTGATATATAAAATTAACTCACCGTTCAGGAGCCCCACCCATTTAAACTCTTGTGTCGTAGAGAGTGAAAATTTGTGAGATAAATGACGTTTTTTGTCTCTCTCCTCATTGCGCTGCGGCTTGTTAAGAGCCATTGTGTTGCAAGTATATTGGTTCACATAATTCTTGAATGCATTTTCATTACCCAATTTAAATAAGTAAGTTCCATTTGATATCTGGTTAGACTTAAATCTTGTAAGCCTTTGGCTATCGAGCCCTAAAAGCAAAGATCATTTTAAATCAATTAATCTTTAAATGTTAGGTTTAAAAAAATTACTGCTAATATTTACGGATTCCTTACCATCATCCCGTTTCTTTGAATCATCAGCATTGAAAGTTTTAGGTGTAAGAGAGCCTGTCTTTGAACGTGTAACTATATTCTTCCCTTTCTTATTTGTCGCATTTGCTTCTTCATCATTATCTCCATCCTGTTCACTTGAAGAATCAGTTTTCGTAGTATCGTCTACTTTTCCTTCCTCATTAATATCTGAGCTCGTTGTGACTGTTTCTTCATTCACCACCGAGCTGTCATTCATTAACATATTAGATTCATGCTCTGATTTTAGATCATCTGGAAGCCTATCCTTGTCATTTTCTGACCGGTTTTTCATTTGTTCTCTCTCCTGCTGTATACGAAGGATTTGGGCATTTTCAACTTCCAAATACGATTTTCTATTACCTTTCGCCTGGTTAGTAATTTTTTCCGTAAGTTCCATTTGCCTACATATTTCCTGTTTAAAATCCATCAACTCACGGACGAGAGGTGCTTCCATATCATCTGCATCCAAGTTATACAAAAGCTCCTCAAGTTGAGGAACTGATGAATAGTATCGGACGGTCCCATCTTCAGCCTCCCTGTTATAGAAAATTGTTTATTTAAAATATTTTACTTCAATGCTTACAAAATACAACAGGGATTTTTTTAATCATAATATTTCTTTAATATTCACAACAGATATGGTTACTGAATGCAAATTTCATATAAATTATACTTAAATGACAAATTTAAGCTTATGTTGGACTTGTTGCATCATTTTAAAATTATGTTTGTCTCCATATTTGAAAAAAAAGGGTACCGAAACAAAAATTAGCTTTCCAATTTCTCTCTCTAATTGTTTTTGCAACTACATTAGTGCTTGCTTGTATTATCTTTACAAACTATTAATTAGTAAATAATACATTAAACCCACCCTAGAAAAATTCGATATTCAGTTTGAACACACGCATATGAGGAAGTGTGCATCTGAGGCACCCTTCCAATTTGTATCTAAAAATCCCCAATGTTTACACACAAATTTTTACTTTTATGAATTAAAGAAGCTGTAAAAGAACAATCTGAATTCCAGTTTAAATATCTGAACGTAGACATCTATTATGGATATATTTTCATTTGCAAAAACTTCATTATAACACTTTGAATATAACTTTAATATATTGCTTTAAACAATATATAAACTTACACAAATATCCTCCTAGCGAGGAACCAATACTTCCTGCCATGCCGATCAAAACCGAGATGCTCATGCCGACACAACAAACCCTGCTTCTCGACATCAGATACACAATCTGTGACTCCTGACAGTCGATGTAATTTACATAATGCACACTGCCAATCCTCAGATGGTACATTAACCAAAGGTGGCTCCACACACTCCAAGTGATATACGGCTGGGCATGTTTCGCAACACAATAGATCACCCAGTCTGTGACACACTCTACAGTGATCGTCATAATGGATTGCAACTGTAAAAAACAACAAAATAAATGATAAAGATTTAGTGGCTACTTACAATTACTCACTTCTAATGGAAGTGAATAGGTTATACTTCAAATCTGATATTTCATAAATATCATTTAGTACTTAAAAACATATCAGATGTATTGTACTAAAAATGTATAAAGTACGTTAAAGTGAACGGCAGAAAAATTGTGAACATAGCTAAACAGAGCAGAAATGTAAACAATTTCAACAAGTGTTTCAAATTTGCAATAATAATTTTCTTAGCTTCATGACTTTATATTTATACATAACAATTTTTAGTTAGTTGCTATTTATACAGCTCCCATGCAACATAATGACGAACATGACCTTGTCCAAGCATTTGTGGCAATGACCTCTATCAAACTTTACAGCACAATTTAGTTACTACCACAAGTTTTTAAATAATGTGTTCTTTAAAATTTATGATTAAAAATTGTGCAACCAATTGTTCTATGAGCTATCAATAAAAATTAACAAATTATAATCGATTCATAAGAAAAATATCAAAGGTGTTCCAGGTCATTTACAATCATAGTAATTAATATGTATGTAAAGAGACAAATTAATTTATCCCAATATATATATATACATATATAAATACATATAAATATATGTATCTCGCTTATTTCAAATTTTTTTATGAAATTGGGATTTTTAATATAAGGTAAAAATGTATATATTTTAAAGTAGACTCCAGAAATTGGTTTATAAATCTTATTTACAATGTAACAACAATTAATTTTGTCACAACAATGGATAATTTCAGAAAAAGGAATTAAAATAAAGGAATCTGCCTAAATTTAACAATTCTCTCAGTGCATATAGTCTTGTTTACATTTAGTACCCTATATTGACAGCAGAAAATATAATATTTTGTTTTCGGCGTGGGTAATTTTTACTTTCTCACATAATATTACGAAACATTTACATATATTCTCCTATCACTCGGTCTGTTTTGAAATAATTGTATTGCCATACAATTTGTTCAAGTTTTTGACTTTATCAAAATCAGCTTGCCGATTCTTAAATTACAAAATTTATGTGTATAAATCGTAAGTAAACCATTTACTTCATATTTTCTTGAAAAGTTTCAGCAACAATACAAATATATTTCATAATCGCTTTGAAACCTTTTTGCTCTATTTGGGAACGTTTCTTTTACATTTAAACAATTTTTAGTTCGTTTAATCGAATTTATTTAGAGTCTAATTTTATTACCACCATAGATGCACCCTCATCAGCATTGCATAAGTTAAAGAATTAATTTGTAGTTTAATGTTTCATGAAAAATTAATGACAGAAAAAAGCTTAAGTAATATTATTGTTTGCGACAATTATGCAATAACCATTGGCATATGCAATAACCAGTTATTTCACAAATGTCATAAAATGTTAATGGTTCGAGTAAGAAGAATTATAAATATGGCTCTAATGCTACTTTTCTGCTTTTTATTTGTAACAATATTTATCAAATAACTGTCTTGGCTGATAATTGTTAAGAACTAAACTTTCACTGCTAACTAACAAAATCTATAGTTAGAAACAACAGAAGAAAATAAATTTTCCAAAGTACTAATTTATATTTCACCAATACAATTATCAATCTATACATATTAAAATTTTCTACCTATACACATATTCAAATTTTCTACCTATACATATTAAAATTTTCTTAATACAAAATAAACTTAAATCTTTCTGGTCTTCCAAGAAATTCTTCCCTATAAGTTTGGATATAAAGTTTTTAAGTCTGATTTGACCAAACATATGAAATGTTTGGTCAACCTTTCCTTTCATAATCTCATCTTTTTTGACTCTTCACAATTTTGTTTACAAAACAAAATAAAATTTACTATTATATTACTTTAAATAATTTTGGCTGATCCCAATTCGACGGGGCTGTAACGTGATTTTCTGATAGCACCTCAATTCAGTGTTTTATTTTTTTTTAAGGCAGATCATAATTGCCTATTATTTTAAACAAGATTACTTGCAGACTATTTATTATATATATGTTACCTATAATTTCACTTAGATTACAAGTTGGTTTTGTTTTTGTCTTCATAATACCTCCAAAGGGCAATACAAAGTAAACTGGGCGGAGCCTGATTCAACAGCTAGGATTATAACGATTTTATATCTACTAACTGGTGATAATACAAAGAATAAATGAAAATTTTGATGAACCTCTAGAATCTAACCTCGTTCAAGAAGAAACAAAATATTTATTGAGTTTCAAGGCTGGTTAAGCAACCTGAATATTGTTAAAAGCAATAAGCTAATGCACAAAATATTACAGGCACATGAATTTAAAAACTTAAAAAAATATTCCAGGTGAAATCTTAAAAAAATTTATTGAATAATCTTTTTGCATCGGAAAGAAATGCTAATGTATAAATTATAGTATCTTTAAGAAATTTTTTTTGTTCTTCAACAAGTAATGAGCTTTCATTTACTTTGCATTGAAAGTTTTCAAAAAAGTGGGAGAAAAATTGTCAAAAATAACTTTTACCTTATACATGTTTTTAAAAAAAAATTAAAATAAATATATATATATATTGTAAAGTAAAAACAAACTAGTAAATATTATATAAAGATCTGATGGAACACTTGATATGACCAAACCTAATCTCTGATAAACTAATCTCAGTCATTTTGTTGTTCAACCATGCTAAACTTATGCATCAAATAATCCTCGACATGTAATAAATATTTGTCTTTATTAATATTACTCGCCTTCATTATATTAGTTAAAACACTATTTCGTAGATGTAAACGACAGTTCTAAAACTACAATATTTAGTCATTAACAATATCATTAACATTGAACGAGTTTGACTTTAAGAGATTGTTTTTGTAACAATAGGCTTTCTGAGTTTCGAGTAATTTTTTTAGAAATAAATTAATAAATATTATTTTGAGGAGCGTTACAATTATCTAACTGCAAAACAAAGTATCTCAACTTTATTAACACGCTAGGTGCATCGAATCTTTGACATGACATCGCAGAATGTTATACAAGACGCAATCGAGCACAAAACAGAGTAATACATGTTATAAATGCAATTACTAATTGCAACCCGAAAGGAATGTAATTACTATCATTTACCTTCACTTAGAAGATCTTCTCGAACTGGATTTGTTATTAGAAACTGATTGCACAAAAATTGCAATATTGCTGTTCTGTCGTCAATAGTAGTAAAAGGATATTCACAGGAGTTCAAAATTTTTAAAACGTTCTGGTCGAAGGACTTATCACTTTCTACATAGATTCGAAGCACTTCAGGCCATGTCATAGAGTCGAGAAGAAACAAGGTGATATTTACGCTGTCTTTGTGATCTAATGGTCCAAAGTGAGTTTGTTGAGCATCCTCTTCTCTTAGAAGAGCTTTTAGGAGCATAACATGTACTTCAACAAGTAATGGGCTTTGGTCTTCACAACTGATAGCACCACAGAGATCTTCTAATCGAAAAGGACTTAGCCTGACAAGATGGCGAAAATGTCTCAAAACTTCATATATGCCTACCACTTGCATCACTACTGAATGTGGCACGAGCAAGTCTTCTGAAGTAGGAGGTAATGATAGAAGTGGTATCTCTCTTTCTTGTTGCACCCATAGTGGCTCGGGACTCGGAGGTCTTATGAAATTTCCTGTAAGTTTTCGTGGAGTACCACTGACAGTGCTGTAACTGCTTATAGAAAAGTCACTATCACTGGCAGCTCCATCACCTCCGAGACTGACTTCGGACGCAGTGTCACTGCAGTGGTCTTCTTCAATGTCAGATTTGTTATCACTGGACTCATCGCCAAAATCTGATCCATAATGGTATTCAGACTCATGGTAGTCGGCTGCATGAGGATTATAGCCTCTTCTAGAAAAAGATCCGGCAAGTCCTCCTCGCTTGTGGGATCTAGCAGATTTGCCGCCTCTCGGCCGTCTTATACTTCTTCTGCTTGTATCACTACCTTGCGGAGACGACGCTCGCGAGGCATTTGGGGTGCTGGCCTGTGAGTCGGAACCTAAATTTTGTGTCAGTAAATATTTAGGTTTTTTCATTAAATGATATTGAAATTTCCTATTCTTTTCGAGGGTCCCCGTCTTCGGGGGCCTCCCGCGCTTTTTCGCCCCCCTCCCCGTCATCACTGATAGCAACTGTCAATGATAGACGTTTCTTTTGCACGTGGATTGCAAAAACACACACTTGTATACAAAAACAAAATGACACAACTGCATTTTATGCTAGCCCAAATCCCAGTCATTGGTTTGAGCCATCAAACGATCACTGACACGATAACACGGCGTGGACACACTTTACCGAAACAAATTATGGAACACACATAACTATTGTTTTTAAACACTATTATAGTGATTAGAAATTGTCAAATATCTAAAAATATTGTCACATAATGGCAAAAGAGACGCACCAAATAATTCAGTGACGCGAAATGCAAGGTGAATATTAGCACTCCTGAGATGCTTAAAAGCTGCGTTCCTATTGGACGACGCTCAGTCCGCCATGTCAGTTTCCAAATGTTAAAAAATGTTATTCAGTGTTTTGTTAAAGTTTTATTTAAAATTGTTTATTAAGGCCGTAAGCTTATTTGTTCACATTGTTAATAATGAAACACACTGTCTTCTGCAATAAAAGTATTTAAATAATAAATACACAGAAGTATTTTTAACAATATCACGTTAACCAATAAGAAGCTAGGTGACATATTTGAACCATAGACATACAGTTTTGTAAAATGTATTGACTGAATACAATTTACACAATAATTACATAATTTTTACATTATATCACTTTTATAAGGTTTTAGAAATTCAATTTTTTAATTAACAAAAATATCACGACCACATATTAGTGAATAAAACACTCATATATAAAAAAAGTATCTTTTTCCTGTGCAGAAAACTGTGTTATCATACGTAGTAGTCAATTAATTTCCCGCGACACTTAAAGCGGAAGTATATATTATATATTTTTACATAAGTAAAAATAGATTTTGATATGTACATTTTTCCAAAAAATTAAGGGAAGATAATTAAACTCAATTGTAAGTTAGTGTTATCAATATTTAGTCATCGCTGTATCGTCTGAATATATATGAAACGTTTATTATTTGCAAAACATATTAATTAGCTGCAAACGTCTATGTTACAATATTACAAGATTATCTGCAAGTAAACGTCATTCAATATGTCTGAACAATTAATAAAAAGTGCTAGTGAAAAAGAATCTCATCATAACCAGTAAATGCTAGAATAGGAAATCTTTCTGTTCCGTTTTATCAATATTTTTTTTTGTTTTTCAAGATCATTTAAAACCCCTACAATGATGTATCGCTTGAAACCGACGGTAACTTACGACGATGAGATTATTTTGCCAAATTGCATGTACACACTTAAAAATATCAATGGAGACCCGTTTATCAACGACAGATGTGAGAAAGTGGCGAAACGTGCTGGAAGTTTAGATATATCAGATCAGGTTATCCGATTTTTAAAGGTTTTACTCTGTTTCTTCTAATTAAATACTTTATATTTATATTATGTAAAATGTGAATTAACTTACATATAACTTTGATAAATTCCTTATTTTTCTCACGACACCCTCTTCACATGAACACAACTACAGAACGACTGATCATTGAACAATATATTTAAAATGTCTGCCGAAAATGGATTTATAACCTATAATAATCACTAATGAAAATATCTAAAATTGTCAGCATAATCGTCGTGAGCCTAACAGATGTGTAACAATTGTTAATTTTGCGAAATATTTATGTGCTCTTGCAAAATACGTGTTAATAATTTTATAGCAAATTTCAATGACAAAAGTAAATTCATACACATTTTGATAATTACAGCAACCTTTAGACGAAATGACCGAACTTGAATTACGACAAGTAAAACTGTTGGAACAGCTTGAAAATTTGCAAAAGCAAATTTTAAATGTGAAAAGTCAATGCAAAACTGCAAATAAACCTGGAACAGAAGGGTGTCTTGAAAAGACAAAACGAAATGTGGTAAGAACTTTTAAAATGTGAAATATTATTTTACAGTGAAAAACTATAAATTTATAATATTTTAATTTATCTATATAATTTTAGGAAAATTTGCCAAGTGAAATTGTCATAAATGTAAGCACAAAGAACCTTCCCTATTCGCTGATCCTTCTGCAGGAAATTTTAGCCAATGAATTTTTCATGAGTATAAGTTTCCACATCCACTCGACTGTTCCTCTAGAAGAGGTTAAAGTGATAAATAATTTTGTAAATGAAATAAAGCTGAAGAATATTGTACGTAAAGGGGATTTGAATGTGAGAATAATCTTCAAGAATGGTAAGTCTTTAATTAAAAACATTATATAAATACTCATTTGTAAGTGAAATTGATCGACTACAGAAATTATTTCATCACCTAGCTATTGTTGAAAATATGCGTACCTATATATTAAACGTTTCTTGGAAACCATTGTGAACATGAATTAAAGTTTTCAATTAAACTTTGTGAGAAATGAGTAACTATTTATAGTAATAAAGTACTAATTAAATTACTGACCTAATTTAAACGATAGTTTCACATGATATATTTAAATGTATTTGATTTCTTCTCAGACAGATCAACATAATATAATAAAAGTAATGTTTATAATGCTGAAGTCTAGTTAGTACATGTAAATGAAGAATTTTCGAATATCATCATATAGAAAATTTAGAAACGTAACAAATTGTGTGTGGTTTATGAGAAAAAATTCCAAAAAAAAATTATAACATTTGACTCCAGAGTTACTTTTTTTTACCACTTTATTACAACTACCACTTAAACCTAATTTGTTGAAACTTTTTTTATGTACTACGAAACCATAGTTATCTTTTCAAAATTATCTAATGCTTGCTCTCCTATAATTAATCAATTGATTAGTATTGACCTTTTATCATCACCTAAAGTTACATGCTTTTTATCTATTTCAGTTGGTGATAACACGGAATTAATAGTCAACTCCACAATGGGCATTCCTATTATTGGTGAAGTGAACATCTTGAGATACCTCGCTCGCTTGCTGCCTGCACATATAAACTATGATGAGGAAGCGGAGACTGATAATATTTTGGATATGTGCCATCTCATTCAGAGGTCTTCAACAAATAGCAAAGATAAACAAGATTATCTTAAAATTTTGTTATCTTCTGTTCAAAAACCTGGAAAAAATCTCAGCATTCTCGACGTTGCTGCTTATAGTGTAATAAGACAAATAGGGAAAGTTCCTGGAAATGTGCCAACACATATTGCAAAGTGGATACCAAAAAAATAACTTCGTTAAGCTTAAAATTCTAGCGCAGTTCAATAAATTTTGCTTAAACTGTATTCTGACTTTCATTTAAAAGAATTGCTACGATACTGCAACAATTTAATTTTCAATTGAATAAGATTTTATATATCAATAATAAATATTTATGTGTAATGAAAATGTGTATGAATTATACTTAGTTTTTTATTTGACTAAAAGTAATTAAGCTTCAAACTTTGATAATGATTTCATGAAACAAATTTAGTTGTTAGTTTATATTGGTCATACTCTTAGATAGATGGAGATATAGATAGATGTAGGTCTGTCTATTTAAGTACAATTACACCATAAGAAATTTAAATGTGTACAAGTATAAAACTCCTATATGAAGCTTCTCTATAGTTCCAACATACAAAAATTGTAGAATGAAAAATTATTTGATAATATCATCTCTCCATGAAATATAAGTTTCTTTTGGTGTTAAAATATATAATAAATAGTATTATAGTAACTATGATAAAATCACAGCTCACTTGTTCACGCTCACATGTTTTACATTATTTAGTGACAATTAAATGAAACTATGTGATGTAGTATTATTTATACTTTCTTTAAGTTCTTTACCACGATCTAGGTTTAGTTGTATTACAAGATCTTCAGGTGGGCTATTAGCAAAGACATCTTTGCTAATAGCCCACCTGAAGATGTTGTAATACAACGAAACTTAGGTTGTGTTAAAGAACTTGAAGAAAGTATAAACAATACTATATCACGTAGTTTCATTTAATTGTCAATAATGAATTTCTACAAAATTAATGCCAAATATCTTCAATATTATTTAGTGATTTATGGACATTTTATTTTCTACATTTTTTGTTTGTTTTTTTTTGGTTTATGGTTTTTTTTACATTATTATTTTTTTGGTTATTTATTGTATATTACTAACATAATTCGTTTGTTACTTTTAAGTCTTTCTTTTTGCCTTTATTATTGGTACAGACATAACACTTAATAAAGGAGTATCAAATACTTATCTAGTTTCTGAATGAATATTTTTTGTACAGGTGTAGAATTATAATATTTTTTTTGTCTACTCTTATATAGATAAATTTAAAAATTTTAAATAATTATTTAGTATAATACATTCCGATTGTTTATAAAAAACACTTATATACCAATAAAATTGTTTTTGTAATCATCATAAAGGTAACGTATTGTTTTATTTTTTTATACGCTTTAAGACTAAACTTTAAATTTAGCTAAATATTTGCTGCCATATGAAAAAAGAACTGCGAAACGAAAGTTGAAATACAATAAGTTCTAGGAGCACATACATAATCAAATTTAGATTTTACCAATTTTTCATGGAACTACTGAACCTAGTCACTTTTACAAAACTTATTGCTACAATTTACAGAAATCTGGAAACTGGCACTGAATAGTCCCATGTTTCTGAAAGTTGTATACAAATGTTTAGAGTTGGATATGTCGACTTTACTTTCGTTATTTTTCATTTGTGTGTATTGTTAACATTTCAGCTGTTCAGTTCTTTAAAAACTGAGTAATAATTTCAACCATTCCTTTGTTACTAATATTTCAGAATATGATGTGATTCATACAATATAATTTATTTAATAAACATACTAAAAGAAGCAGCAATCGACTACACACCTGCAACTCACTAGTGAGCAATGCAATCAATTATGGAAAGCTATAGTCTTTCAAAAAATATTTACTATGTAAAAATAAAAAAGTGGCTTTCATTGTTTGAAAAAGTAATTTAATTTAAAACTTAATTACAATTCTTTTGTTTAATTTTGAATTTGTGTTCCGTGTGTACACAGATCTCTTTTTATTTGTTCTGTGCCTATGTATATTTATTATACTGTTGGTTTGACATAGGCTGTGTGTCTGTACTCTTTATGTTGACAAAAGTTTAAAAATTATGAGGGCTGTGCAAGAAACATAAATGCCTCTAAAAACATTTGCAACGCCATAAGTTATAAAAAGAGAACTTTTGATTACTAATTTGTCGATGTCAATGCAATATTTTTGGTTTTAAGACGTGGACAAAGTACGCAAAATATAGATAAAAATGAGGGATAAGAAGAAAACAATTGTTGGCCATATCATTAATGTGACAAAATTTAATTCTCAAATAGAAATTAAAATTTCTCGCAAAATATTTAGTTCCTAATGTCAATGATAAAATCTTCTTTGAATCAAATGCCGAAACAAAGTCATAATGACTTTGTTTAAATTATAAAATGTATAAATTTAACAAATGTGACGAAAATTACTTTAAAAGAGCACATTAATATTACATATTTATTTATTTACCACCGGACGTCACTGACGGCATTTGTATAGTCCCTGTAAGAGTATGTTCCACTAGCGAACATACTCTTACAGGGACGAGGACAGGACTGGCGAACGTAACACTCACTGTATTGTTCCACATGGTGACCATTGTCGTTGCAGTGGTGATCAAAGCGTCATTGATGGGCATCATTGTTCACAATTGCTTCGATCCCATGCTGACCCATGTATCAACGTGGATCTTTGCAGTCGTTTATCTGTCAATTTTACTTTGACACATTGATATACGAAGTTTATGTAAGTAAATTTATATCATCTTTGAAGATTAAACACGATGACGGAGAGAATCACATTATGCGTCTCTCAAAAGTACCTAATAGAAGCGAATGTTACACCAGAAAACGCAAAATGTGTAAACAATCATCAAATTCTTAAAAGAAATTAAATTACACTTTTACAATTACTGTAAGTTATGGTTTGACAATTAATACATAATAAAAAATAGAATGCTATAATCTCTTTATTTGTGTTTAGCACCTGTCATTTCCTTATAATTACAAATTTGCATTGCTCATAACCACTTGGACTGACAGTTGTAACGCTGACGAGCTCGTGGAATGGGTATGATCGCATTCATGAGCTTTAGTGTTGTGGGCGGTTAGTGGAACGTAGTCTAAATTTAGTACTAGAGAATATAAATTTCACATTTCATAATATACATATATAAAGAGGTGTGGTAATAAATAATAACACATAAATTCCATACAGAATCACAGTAAATTTTATTACTTGGCTATAAATAATTTTAAACATTGCTATATTACCTACAAAAGAATTCACAAATAAGTAACAGGACTTCAACCTGGGGTCAAATAGTTCGGTACTATTACTATCCCTAACTATTGTACACCATTCCGATAACTGCAAGTATTTAACTAATAAAAAATTTATATACATACAAAACATTCCATATAAATAGTTTCATAATTGATAACTGCCGATACTGATAAAATGAAATACAAATTAAGTAATGGTGCCTGGGTAAACAGATATTGATAGCAGGTATTTTCAATATCGAGTTCACTATGTATCAATAAATTGACGAATATATATATCTGTTATAATGTATAATACGCTTTTATATCGAGTCTCGCAAGGATATTATGAATATTGAAAGCTAGGATTTGGACAGTTCTCATAACGATATTAATAATACAGATGGTTTGGATTTTACATCTATTTAGCTTTTGGTTTTTTTTTCAATTTGAAGAATAAATTTTTTATGCCTATCAAAGTGCTACAAATGGAAATTACCCAATAAATTACAATATTATGAATTTTTTAGTAAAAAGCTGATATCTATGTCATTAAACATTTTATAAATTACAACTTACCACCACGTTGCAGCGGTTACCTCATTTATTATTCTGTTTTTACTTTATTTAAAAAATTACCAATTTTTATACGGGTTTATGCGTGTGGATGTTTACCTAACTTTAAGTCTATTTCACGTTCAACTCTTAAAATCGTTGTTATAATACTACAGATGCTCTAAGAACTACTACAAGTCTGAAAAATACATACAACTACATTTATTTGTATATTTCTATTTTAATGAAAATTATTAAGGAGATTGGCACAGCTTTTGTATTATTCCATTATCCTCAATTTGCAAGTGAACTACAAATTACAGGACAATGCTTTATATTAAATATACAGTTCAATCTTCTTTAAAAAAAAATTTAGAACATGTCTCCATATTTTGCATTTATTCTTCAAATACAGCTTATTAATGTACGAATCATAGTAAAATTGTGGTGTTTATTTATGGCCAGCACTCGAAATAAAAAAAACAATGGAAATTAAAGGTACATAAAGAATGTCATATGTACAAAAACAAATAATTCATTTGAATTAAAATTTTTGATATTGAGATTTTTTTTAATATGTCAATGAATAGTTATACGTTGCGAGAATTATGATGTAATTGACTATATTTTTCTAACATTTGTAGGTTTCTTTATTAACTTCAAATAATAGAAAAATTCATACTTCAATGTATTTTCCTTGTTTTAAGAAATGTTTGTATTAACCTAACAACTATACAATGTATGAATTTTCCATTACATTATTAAATTCCTGCAAGGCTCGATATTTAAAGTTATTTTTATATTATAAAAAATTTATTTTCATATCATTTATTTTTTTCTAACATGTAGATTATATTTTACATTAATAATAATTTGTTCAACATTTTATTTTCAATATCAGCAAATGACTATATCATTACGTTAAGACTTTGTAATACACAAATACATGTAAAAATTCATAATAAATGTTTATTAAAAATTAACTACCGGTACAATGTTCAGAATTAAAAAAGCAAATCTAAAAAATTGAGGTCTTGTTTCAATAATGCTCTTATTATGTAAGACCATTTATTTAGTCATGTAAATTTTACATAAAATCTTATATATACTTATTGACATGTCTGCATTAAATAGGGAAAGAAAACATAATATATAAAAACGTCGACACATTTTCTTTATCATATGTTTATATTTCAGTGGCTGAGTGTATGCAGTGGGACTCAAGTATGAATACATACACTTAGCAATTGGCGCCAGCTATAGTAACTTGTATAATTTCTTTACATAATTTTAAGATTTATTTTATCCAATTTATAGAAGTGAATTATTTTATTTCATTCCTTTAAGATATTTTATCTACTTAATAACATTTTTACATCATACATTGTACCCAAAACAAATCTGATAATTTCAGTATCTCTTAAGTCACAAAATGAATTCACAAAAATCATACACTACTTATAAATATTATTTACACTTAGAGAAATACAGGTATCTAAATATGGAATAGGGAAAGGCAGTGATAGTCTTAAGTAAAATTCTTAAAATTAATGCTTATGGAACTAGTCAGTGCTTGTTCATATTTTTTAATGATATTTTTACATAATTTGATTATGAGCACATTTTTATATTGTTTATCTAAACTATATTATAGGCATCTGAATTATAAATGCGTTTTATTAATTAGTTATATATGTCACAGATATTATGTGCAATAACAAAACAATTATAATTTTTTTTTTGTAACTTATTCTCCAGAAATCTTCTTGAGCTCAAAATATAAAATTGTTTAATATGGTAAATGTTTTTGTTACGCATTATGTTACATTGATTTTGTTTTATTAAAATGTTGACATCTATAACACAAGTTTTAACATTCCTTTTTAAAATATTGGCAACAAATAGGTTTTTTTCTCTAGTGGCCATTTATTTTTTAAACAACCGACTTTCAGTTTTAAGAGTTTTGCTTCAATTTTCAATATTTTGATTAAAATGTATTATAATTTTGGTATTAAATACAAAGCAACTAAAAATACCATTAGACCTCTCCACAAGGGCAAACAATATTTTAAACGTTTATAAAAATATATGCAGATGCAGCTAACTTTACTGAGACTGAAAAAGATCTTCTTTCCTACACACTCTTAAAACATTCCTTTATATCTATCTGACTTGCTTAGGAGTTTTAATATGCTGTGAATATTACTTGGAATAAAATTTATTTCAAACCTGAAATTATAGGTTAATTAAATATAATAGTCCTATGAATAAGAGTAATATCAATGAATGTAATCTGATTCAGTAAATTGTTCCGAGGTCAATCTTATTATATGCCTATATAATAAAATTGACATCAGACGAAGTATATTAAAACTCAGACTTTCTTTTTCATAATTATCGCAACGAGGAACACAGCAGTAAGTGTCCCAATGTGTGTCAATTTCTTATTTCTGTTTGAGTCAAATATAACATAATTAATATGTTATTTATACAAAAAAAATTAAACAAAAACACTCAGCTGTAAGAAACAATAATGTAATAAACATCCAATTACTTGTTAACGTCAGTTCCGCAACGCGCTGCTAGGGAATCTACTCGTTACCAATACGTATGACTTAATATTTAGCGAGGATCATTTACATACCGATTGTGTTCTCTTGTCTCACATTATTCATATGCTTAAAAAATACATTTTATTAATTTAAAAATAATACGCAATGATTAAAGAGATATCATTCATAAAGAAAACCGAATACTAAAAATATAAATATTTAGAAAAAAATTCAGGTTAATAATAAAAGTAAAGAAAAAAAAATTAAAAAGTGGTAGTTTGGAAAAGGTACAGATTAAGGATATTTCTTTTTTGTTAAAATTGATCAAGTCGAAAATAAAAAATGATAGGTCATTTTCCACATAATTTCATGGTAAATAGGCATCCATTACCACAGATTTATGTGAAAAATCTCTGGTAATGGCTGTTTCACACTTCAGGAAAAAAATAGACAAGAAAAGTTGTTACCGTAATATACTCTGAATTTTTCTCATATTTTGGTTTATGGTGAAATTGTTTTGTAAGCCATTTTTAGAAAAATTTTAAAGTAACACAAATTTATAGTTAATTTAGTTACATTTAAAAACTCTATTTACTATTGAAATTAACAAATTCAATACTAAAGCATCCAATATATATATATAAACTCTAAATCTCTGACAATAATGCACAGCGCTCCGGTAAACACTTTAAGAACAACTGTTATAATTCAAATTAATATTACAATATTTTATACACATACAAAAACAGTGTTTCAATGACAACAAAGGGTGTATTACAGTGCACAATTTCTTGAGAGTTTCGAGTATAGAGGCAAGTAGAAACAGACTTAATGAAATAATAACATTAAATTTATTCTTTAAAGGCAAACTTTTATTCTTGTCATTGATACCAACTTATATTTTTTTCATAATAAAATCCAGTAACATATGTTACTGGGATATTACATTGTATCTTTTGTCACAGGTAATTATGTATATAATTACCTGTGACAAAAGATACATCTTTTGTCACAAGTAATTTACATGTGACAAAAGATGTATCTTTTCAATCAATCTGCATACCAATACAATATACCCAATGATATACAACAACAGTAAAAAAAATGGAAACAAAGAGATAATCTTAACAATTTAAAGCAATTGACATTTAATTCAATTTTTATTATTGTACAATTCACTTTACTCATCATTTTACATACATAAATATTAAGTGTTAACGTTTTGTGCCATATAAATTAATATGTTTACAACAACATTATTATAAATGGGAAAAAACTATCACTACAAAACTAAGTTTATGATTGTATGAAAATTCATTTTGAATTTTCTACCTAGTCATATTATGATCTACTTTAACTATTAAAAATATGCAGTATCTAGAGAATCATAATAAGTGTTGCTTACTAATTTTTACGTTTCCAGTACTGCTTATTACATAAAGTTATAACGTGTAAAGTAAAAATGATAAGTTATTTACACTAGAATTTATATTTACAGAATTATGAGTATCTGTGCAATACATACAATGTGGCCTATTTAAAAATATAAGCTATTGATTATATAATATATTGAATAATAAATACAGTTTAACGACATATTAAGATTAATATAAAAACAAAGAAAACCATCTAGTAGTTAGCATACAAAAACATTTGGCTACTACTTATTGGGGTCATCTTCATCCACAATGATCAGTGCATTATGAACAAAAAATCCATGCATTGAGAGAGTGTTCCAATGTTTCATCCGATTGCATTTATTTAAAGTCGATTTTGTGCGTGATATGTACTGTGCACAAAGCTACAAGCCAAAACCATGGCATTCCGATGCTGAAAAAAATTAAGACGTTATTTGTTTGAATTTCGCTCTGAAAAAAAAGACAATTTGCCTAAAGACAAGAAGGCCAATATATAAATAAATATTTGATCTAGAAAGTATGATTAAACTCAGTATTTGATATGGCTTAGTATTTGTGGAACAAACATTTGGATTGTTGTAACAATATTTTAAATTTCTACACTGTTGCTGTTAAAAGTAATGAAAGCTAACATGAGATCTAGTGTGAAGTGTTACAGAAAATATTAGCAAATTTAAACTTGGAACCAATATTAAATGTATATTCAACAGCCTTTCCAAAATATTAAATAAGTAGTGAAAATCATTTATATTCATCAATAATTTAACATCTATCATAATTTATTTGTATTTTTTATACTGCATTCTACAATTCTTGGAAGTTTTGCTATTTTTATCAAACAATTTCATATATATTTCATTACTACTAGCGTGACAAAAATATAATTTGCCTAATATAGCAAGTATCGAAAAAAATGTTTTCTTCCATTACTGTTTTCTTCCTCCAAAATTAACTTTTTGCCTTTTTTATATTTCTAATCCATTAAATTTCTATAAAATTTGTAGTATTTATAGCAATGTTGGCTATTTGCAATTAAAAACAGTTTAAAAATATATGGAAAAAACCGTAATGATTCAATAGGCATTCTATTCTGTTTAATTAGCTACAAAATATAAATTACCTGGGAACAATCACATCTCAGAAAAGAACAAAATATATTCTGAAGGCCTATTTTAGAATTTGTAATTCATGTTACAATTTTGCGAGTATAAAAAACAAAAAAAAGTTACATTATAACTTATGAAAGTTTTCATAAGTTATTTCCATGTTTATATTTCTTTTCATATTTCATATGTAAAGGGATTAAAGAATTTTTTTTTAGTTATATTTCCCCGATTTGCCCACACAGCGTTTTTCAAAGGATTTAGTGTATATACCATTAAGATGACGTTTTACAGGTATTGAATTAAAAATAAAATATGTAATTTAAGGACACATCTATGTCTCATTTATCTATAATACAATATTACCAGCAGACATTAGGATTTTAATTAATTGTATATTATAGTTAAATGAAGGAGAAGACAATTTTTTTAATGAATAATTAAGAAAGTGTTGGGATAAACATTATTTATTTATTATTCAACATCTTCTTAATTGTTATTTGTTAAATTGAATAATCAATTAATAATCCACTTTAAACGAAATTTACTTATTTGTTAATTAATATACATACCTTAACTGCTCATGATTAGCTGAAGTTATGTTTTTGACAGCAAACTCACTGGCAACCTAAAATATGTCAATAAACAAACACACGTGCACTAGTACAGAGCTCGCACTGTTACAGTTTTCGATTTTAGTGGGGGCAATGTAACAGGGGAAAATAACACTTTTGCAGAGCTCATCTTATAACTTACAAGAACTTCGTAACTTATTCGGGATTAATGTATTTTGATAGATAATTATTACTACTAGTTTAGTATTGTAATATATTAATTTTTTAATTAAATATGGGAAAATAATTGTTTCAATTTCTTCTTTATTCAGGATGACAAGATTAAGGGATAATTTTAAAGCATTTTATATATATGCATTACAGTGTTAATATGTTCAAGGTTAAAAGCAAATTACATTTTTATATTTTGCAATTCCCATAAACTTTCACAAAATAATTATGGTTTTTAAACATACAAAGAAATTACCACCATAAAATAGAATGCATTATATATAACATACATAATTTGTTAGACATTTACTAACAACATGTGATATTAATTCCTTTATTCGGAATTAACTAAAAAACGACAGTGTCTAGTCAATAAAAATTCACAAAAAACTTTAGTTCATTCGACAAGTGATACTAAAGTTTGGATGTTACTACATTATTTCTGGGAACATTATACAAAACCTTCCCAATCTCCTAATCCTCATTCTCATTAAAAACTTTAGTTAAAAGGCAATTTAAATAATAAATGTACAAATAAAATAAGAACATTGTAAATTGACAGCATGCCCCAATGTAAATAAAACAATAGTATTTTAACAATAGATACATAATAAATGCAATAATTCTAACTTGGCCCCTGAAGTTTACACTAATAATATTAAAAGTTAAACAACAGTTTTGTAATAGTTTAAAAATAATCATAATCATTATCCACTTCTTTGCTTTACGAACTGTTCAGGGTATCGGTGATTCGTGTATCTAATACGATTCAAAGTCATATTTTTAATCGACAATGTGCTTCGTAGTTGACAAAGTAGAAAATAAATTAAAAAGTAATACATACATAAACATTAAAATGGCACAATAAACCAATATAATTAACACCATGTCAAATACATAAAACGTATTTCATTAAAAGCATTATTAAAATTCACAAATTTTAAATCTTAACATTACAAATAGTTAGCAAATTGAGTTAATTTGACTATAATGTAACAAACATTCGTAAATTTACAATTAAATTACATACATTCTCATAGAAAGATAATAACTAGTTAGGAAATATCCGAGTCGTTCCATTTAATTACCATTAAATAAACTTATCATCAATTTCTGAACGACCCTTACGACAAATGCTAATTTTATCAGTCTGAACAACTTATAAGAGAATAATTCATTAAATATGCATAGTGTCTGTTATGATAATGTCAGAACTGATGTTGTCCTGTCAAACGAACGATGAAAATCCAGGCAGCGGCGCCCGTGACCTCGCCATGTTATTCATGATGATCTGTCCTCCGTTGAGGCTAACCACTGCGCTGCCTTCCGGTTCAGAGTCCGTGTAACTAGAATAATTCCGTACTGGCTTCTGTCGCTTCCACGACTGCCGCAACGAATCGTTCACATTCGCGTAATGGTTCACGAAAGAATGAGGGTCTGATCGGACACTCTCATTCTCGCTCTCCGAATTCTGTACGAAAGAATAGTTTATTACAATTTAAAAGTATTATTTAGTTTCTACGCGTTGACCAAATCAAAGTTACCTTTTGTAACCGACTCTTATAAATCATGTGCGCTCACTACATAAATATTATTTATTACATAATATTACATAAACTTAGGTGTAATTGGTAAACGTTTAATGTTTGGAAAGGAGTTATCGTTTGTACAGGAAAGGATAAGTTTAATACTATCAACTCTACTGAAAATGATCATGCGTTCATTGTAAAAATAACATAAATGACAATACTATTATTGGTCAAATCCAATGTTTACTGTGCGCTGTCAATAAAAATACTTCTGAGACGAACATATTTGTATCTAAAATTTTAACTGTTCCACCATGATGGAAACGCTGCAGGCCTTGTAATCACTAAATTTCGTAGAGCAGCATTTCCATCATAACACTATATGAATCGTCTCAGAATAAAGCGAGATATTTAGATATGTATGAATATATATTATTTTCAAAATATATTTACCGATTATATTTATCCATATACGATTATGTGAAGGGAATAAGAACAAAAGATCTAGCTTAGATATTTTTTCCTTTTACATATAATGCCAATAGCCTACACTATTCTTACTATGAAACATGTATTAATTAAGTTCAAACTACGCTTATTTTAATGGTAATCACCTGAGACTCAGAGGAGCTGATCTCTGAAGGTTTTTCGGTAACAGAACTGTCATCAGGGTTTTCGTCGTAGCCACGGAGGCTCTCCTCATCGCTATGATAAGCCACCGAGGCAGGTGACGGGCGTGGCGGTGATTTGCCTAGGGGTGGAGGTGCAGAATTTTTAGTGCGGACACCAGGCACAGCGCCGGTGCCCTGGGCACGCCGCAGAGTACCTCCACTGCCCAAATTAGCGCCAGAACCTTGGCGCGCACGGTAAAGATCCATAGCGAGGCTGCCACGCTCATCGCTGTCCATTGCCAGAGATTCTTCCAAGGTCTTTTGGGCTTCTTCTGTGAATAGGGTAACATATGTGATGGTTTGGACTGCTAAGTTTATTATATAAGTATAATAGTAAGCTATAACAAAATTAAATATATTATGAAACTATTGTATTTGGTCCAATAATTTATATATTAGAACTTTAAAAGTTGTAGAAGTTGTGGTTTAAAAAAAGTTCATTATAAAGTAAAAAACACATTATGAGTACAACGCTACTAAGTTAGGATAAACTGGAGTGAATATAGAATAGATAACGTTTTGCATAAGTAGTCATTTAAATGGAATTACTTATATGTAACCAAAGATTTGAAATAGACAAGTTAAAAATAAAATTTGAAAAATCACACCCAAAACCAAAGTAATTATTTTATATAAAAATGTCTAGATTTGTCGGAATATAGAAAATACATTATAAATTTTCTGAAAACGTAACAAATATCTAGAATTCTACTTTTAAGACCGTTAGAAATGTTTACACACATTTTTAGCTATATATAGCAGCAATAGCATTGACATTCTATTTTAAAGATTTTTATTATTTACGGAAACTACTTCAATTAAATGTTATACACTTTGCTAAAAAAAGCGTCCCAAACTTTGTTTCTTTTTGTTCAGTTCAAATCCATTATCAAATTATTTTTATTATAGTTTCAAAAGTTACTTATTCTTATAGCATAAAGGTATTTACATTTAAAGAATAACAAATACCATCTAACAGAACAGGTATAGGCAAAAACTCACGTTTATATTTGTAGCTTTTGCTCTTGACGCACAGCACTGCTATCACCATTATGATAATGATAATAGAGACAGCTGCCAGAGCCACCATAAACCAAGTCTGTCTGTAGAAAGGACGATACTGGAGGTAGCCGTATTCCAGGTAGAGCTTAGATGGTGTCACAATGATGTCATCAGAGTAGGCAGGATAACTAATGCCATACATATTGTATGAGATCACCCTGAAGGAATAAGCCGTTGATGGCAATAAGCTTTGATATGAAATTGTGAATTCCTCGAGCAAACCATTGCTGGTCCGTGTCACAGTTTCCCACCTTGTATCATCTGTTGAATGAAATGTAAATAATTTTGTTATTTCACATAATAATACAGCTCCAATATTCAATCAATCTTCAATTCATCTTCTACCTAGATAGACTACGTAACGAGACAGAATGATATACCATATTCACATGTTGATGCATACAATTTCATGTTAGTTCTGCTTTCTGTGGAATGTCTTATGGATGGTAATCTATTTCTATACTACTGCTAAGACACATGTAATTGAATCTAAATGTAATATCCATCTCACTGTAGACACAGCCACAACATGTAATAAAAATTATTTGATAATTGATGACTGGAGAGTTTTGTTCCTCTTATTTTTGCATCGTAAATTTGTTTCTAAAGCAAGCTGCATTTTTCATTTTATTTTTATGTTATAATAAGATTTAGGGCGCTACAATGCATTTTGAAAAATTTTCTGCTCCAGCGACATTCACAGAAAAACAATTTTGAGTTTATGCGGGTAGTATGTATCCTTGTTATCTTCAATGACATTATATTACACAGACACATCATCAAAAATAGGGTAACCGTCCTATATTTACTTAGTTGTAATTAATATGAGTTGTGACTCATAGTGTGTGGTTGTCACTGACTATTTTACGAAAATATTCCTCAAAAAGAGTTTTAAACCCTCAAGTGTGCACGCCACATTTACGTAACATCGGCATAAAATAATGTATAACTCCAAAAGTGTTGATTTCATTGTAATCAATTTTTTTCTGTAGATAGAGCAGAAACGTAGTTCCAAGATAGTGGAAGCATTTGTACTTTACATATGTAGTTATGAGTGTAAAAAATAATAACAAGATGAAAAAAATCTACATTTCTGTAAGAAACAGGCTTATATAGGAGAAGTTTTTATAAAACATGATTTTCGTTATTACCATAAAAAGTATAAACAATCATTAAACGTGAACAAAAAATCATTTATCTTTTGCGGATAAAAAATTATAGTGGCAAAAAAAACTGTACCCTATAAACAAATGTACTGCTATTCAAGTTGTTACTCCATTCTTTTTCTTATAATATATAATTGTCCATATGTTTATTTAATTTTAACCTAACACAGCATGAGCGCAAGTGTTGTTTATGATAATGCTTGTGCTCAAGGGGTTAATTACATGGCTACTGCAAGGTCCAAATATTTTATTTCATTTTATTTTGATTTAATCGAATTATCTAGAAAACAATAGTGAGATAGGAATATTTCGTTATATTTGCACTTTGTGAGTAATAGTACAGAGACGAAACTGAATTCTGTTGTTTCAGGATGACTATCTATAGGGAACGGGTTAATTCGATCACCCTTACCAATTTGCTACCCAATCCGAATTGCTACCCAATGTCATACCTGCTCGCTTTATAATTATAGCTATCACTTTATTGTATGTGCTTGTTTTACTCAATACCTCATTCTATTGCTAGTTTTATAATATTTGAATGTATGTGAAGTTTTACAGTATTTGTGCACTCACTAGGTAGAACAATAGTTTCAATTCTTTTTATAAGGGTGTAATCTGTCGATTTAATATAAAGTCATTGGTTATTTTTTTTTGAGATTAACTACTCTGGAAGATTGGCATATATTTGTGCAATGTAAGTAACTTGTTCAAAAATCTTTGTTGTAACAAAACACAGATTTGGACCAACTTTCAAATAAATAAACATATGAATCTTAATCTTTTTAAAACAAAAATTATGCAGCACTCTCATTATTTCAGAACCAGACAAGATTCAAAAACTTGTCCATCCAATCGTATACAATACATTGGCATCTCTGCAATCATTATGTTACATAACTTAAAATAAATGTCGATCCAAAAGGGTCACAGAAACTATTATGGCACTCGTTGAACTAAATTGAAAAGCTATTATGTATAAATTAAAAAATTATTCAAAAAAGTTGTAAAAAACTACTATATATAGTAATCTAATATCTCAAGAATTTTTACTGTCATACTTCAATTAATTTTAATGATTAACCAGCAACCAATACAACAATAACAAAAACTTCATAGCGATGAAAAATATTTCATGACAAATATCTCATATAAAAATAACATTTTTAATACAGAAACCAAAACGGTAATTCCCTCCTGTAACTAATAATTTGGCCCAAAATATATATTTAGTAATGGATTCATTGTCACATGCAAATTAAATAGTTCTGCATGCCATGTTTTTGTATATATGTAGCTAATTTATTACTTATATCTATTACTATGTGCTTCAGTTGCATAAGTAAATTGCGTTATATGAATAACTATTCTCTCCTCCAAAGTTTTTTAATTAATTTCATTTAGATCCATATTTATTATAGCTTATTATTTTCTTTTGCAACTATTCAAGATATGCAAAAATATATTCTGTAATACTATAATTCCTTATTATAATTAGTGTATCACAATATATGACACACTCCTCACATTCAAAAATATTTGGACATACAACTAAATAAAATAACAATAATTATAGAAAAAACTTATACAATGCTTTCTTTGCAAAACCTATATATTATTTGCAATAATATCAGTTTCTGTTCAAATGTCCAAATTGGCTAAGAATTTTTGAAATGAAACTTCTTTGGGGGTGTTAAGAATAAATTGTCAGAATCAAATTTAATGCCACGTTTTCATGTAGCATTTTGTTGTAACATCTGAACATAACGTACCTATTCCAAGGACAGAAAATAGGTACTTAGCTAACAATCAAAAGAGATAGATGAACACGATAAAATAAGATAAGAAGCATACGAATGCACGAATACAAACAAAAATGGCACCCACAGCTACTATGAGCTGTTGTGTATGTTATGTGTGTCAAAAGTAAAAAATGATGCTCACTACTGCTATCAGCTTTTTTGTATGTTATATGTTAACGTACTAATCGTCACTAATCATCGTATGTAACGTAAAACGTCGTAATTTTTATCTAATTATGATCAATTTATTACAAATTTTAAATGTAGTTCATCCATTACAAGGCTAACAACATATGTACTTAATGTATTTAGATAAATGTAATTTACGACTGGAACAATACATCCCGACTTCCTTCAGCTGCCTTTAGCCATTTATGGTACTGGCAACATTTTATTGACAATTTTTTTTTTAATTGACAATTGTCTATGCAAATTTATAGAAGATTTTATTAGATATTAACATTGATTTGTAATGACATTTTATTGATTTTTTCTAAATGGATAGCATTAAAATTTTAAACGAATTTAGTGCAATCTATGGACTTACATTTAGTATATTCTCTGACTCTACCGTATTACCCCTTACTATATACTTACATATCAAGGTTTAGATCGCCAAAGAAGTTTCACTTCTGTCACATGTACCGAGTTATATGTGATTTTTTTTAATTAAGATAATAACTAATAATTATCAATTAGTTATATTCTGCATACTATCATAATGTTGCTTTAATATTTATTACCTATTATTTTCCATATACAAATTACAAAATAGTTGCTTTCTACATTAGCAAGCTTTTGACTTATGGCTGAAATGGTTTATGGTTTAACAAATCCAAGCAAGGATGAAATTAGTATAAAAAGAAGTTCTCCATGAATATGATATAAATGTACAAGCATTAATGTTTATGTATGTCGTACAAAATGTCCATGCCACTTAATATATTTTAAAGTTCAAATACTATAATTTATAAACAATATTTTTTTAATTTAATTCATTATTCAATACAAAATTGCTCTGCTCTGTTCACTGTGATATGATAAAAATATATGAAAATGATATAAAATTATTTGGCCAAATAATGTGACAGATTTTTGTCACCAATGTTGTTTATCAAAGATATATATTTGAAATATAGATAAAACAGACAGTACTACAACTGTTTATAAATAGAAAGAAAATAGGATATTTAAAAAAAATTCCATGGATGATAGAATTCTATAAATGAATTTTTATCTATAACTTCACTTCTATTCTAACATAATATTTATATTGTACCTTTTATCTTATATCTTGTACATTTCCATGCATGCGGTCATGTACCTTTTTTTTGGAGTTTACAGTTTTATATATATATATATATATATATATATATATATATATATATATATGTATATGTATATATATATATATATATATATGTATATATATATATGTATATGTATATATATATATATATATATATATATATTCACATATATGTATATCATTTTCATTAATGATTTCTTGCACTCTTATTCTTTATGATATGACTAAAATAGGTACTCTATTTCTAAAAGAGGACCAAAAATGAACATGACTATGGTTGCATTTAAATGACATTTAGATAAAGAAAAAGGTGGGATGCAAATGATGGTTGTAGTCATAGATTAACCATAGACAATGTATCGAGCATGAAAGCTTGATGAAACAGGCAGGTAAATAGAGAACATTCATAAATTTTATGATAACAAGAAGTGCTTCTAAAATTATGATAAATAAAAGAATAAACTTACAGGATTCCCAGGTTTCCTTTGCTGTGCGTACAAAAGAAAATAATTGGATTATTCACATGTCAAATACAGAAAGTTAGTGAATACTATTTGTAGCAGAAATTATAAACTTAAAAGGGCAATCACTTGAAGTGAAAATACGAAGTTCAGTCACTTAAAATGGACAAAAGAAAATTTCATATTAATTTTCAGGATATGATTATATCTAACGGTCAAGCATGTACAAATATTTGTTTCATATCCATTTACTAAAATTTTTTTCATACTTATATATTTTTTTACATTTTTCATACTTATTATTTACAATTATATAAGTGAGTGTGCTTTGTGCAATAAGTACATAATAAACTATGGCTATAACTTTTACAATATAGTGTAGAAAAAGTGAAGAGACATACAAAATTTAATGTAATATAGACATTCTAAAAGAATTATAATACTCAATATGAAGGTGTTAGTTAAATACTTCAAAAAGTACATTACACATTATGATGTAAAAATACAAATAGTTTGTATTTGTAACATAGATATATTAAATATACGGTCCATTTGAATAAAATTATTATCTAATAATATTAATCTGGGTCTAAAACCAGTGGCCTGACAAAATTTTTACAAGTTCAATACATTAAGCGTGTGCTTTGAACTTACCTAAATAAAAGCAATAATTTTATATTATACTTTACTTTGTTATTTACTAGGTTAAAATGAAATTATTTGACAATTTTTGCAGGACATTTTTTAATTTATGTGAAAAAATAATGAAATGAGTATTAAGTACTGACCTTTTTTCCTAGTCTCAATATAATAACCCAACAAAGGCCCCTTCCCACTTGGTGAATTCTCCCACCTCAAGTCTACAGCAGCAGGTCCCCTCGAAAGACGGAGTTCTCTGGGTGCGGCTGGTGAACCTGGCTGAGGTCCCGTGCGCACGCTTGCCATTGCAGCTGGCCCTGCATCCACTGTGAGCGCGCGCACAGTGAAACTGTAGCTAACTTCTTCTTCCAAGCCGCTTACAACAAGGCGACGTTCACTCACTTTCTGTTTTACTTGCTTGCTAAATCCTGTTTCAAATTCATTTGTTTATAAAAATGTTGTGATAAATATCATCGTTCTAACTGAAGTAATCAGTCCTATTTTGTATCATTTACTTTACTTAATGTATAGATTTGCTAACGCGTGACGATAACGCTTGTTTTAAAGTTCTCTTTAAAAATCAGCATGTTGTATCGCACTGGTGTTGTTCTAACTTTTTTGTGTGTTAACATAGCGCTATTTTTCATTGGCTTAAGAGAGGAGAATTATATAATTTTACGAGCAAAAAGAAAAGGACAGAGTTATTTCGTCGACGATGACAGTTCTGTACTTTATCTATGTGGAGCAGGAGATGCTTTTTTACAGATTATTTCATTTTGTTATGTGTGAAGTAATGTTTTTTCACTTCCAACTTCGTGTCACTTTCAACAGAAATTTTGTTCTTTCTTTACACAGTCGAAAGTATTTTATGTAAGTATTATTTGGTTAACATATATGGATATCCTACAATTCTTGAGTATGGACTTTAGTGGCATTTCTACAAAAGTAATATAATTCTTATGAGACGAAATATATGACGTTGCTTACTGGTATCTAATTTAATACATAACATTATAGGTAACTACAAAATTTTTATAAGGTAATTACAAAAATTAGTCGTTTTACTTTTCTGGTCGCCCAATTAATTCTATTAGTAAAGCTAAATTTACTAAATGATTGAAAAAAATATTTAAATAACCTATAAAGCCAGCCATAATGTTCACCGTTTTCACTACCTTTATGTAAATTGAAATAAAGCACCATTTTAAAGTACCTAGCTGTTAAAATAAAGGTTTAATTATGATACAAAAACGTCTGCTAATAATATTTACGTTATTCATAAAGTAACATGTTACAACATAGGGCTGATTATACGAATTGTAAGGAATACTATTAAAAGGTAATTTTCGACTATAATATATTTATAACAGAATGGATTATTTCTAAGATATAGTTTTAATTTTAAAATAAAATATCCTGTTTCATAGTGCATTTAACACTGATCTTGAAATTTATAACTTTATGATTTTAATGTTTATTTTATATCACACATAAATGACATAGAATTACGAACACATTTATCTCAGAAGAAATTTGGACTTCCATGATATCGCTTCCATGAATTTACATATTAAGCTAGTATAAATGAATGTGTTATAAATATTCGAATACTCATATTCAAAAGTATAAAGTAACAATACCACTCACTTTCATCCTGCTGTGTAGTCTCATAGGTAACAATGTAGCCCACTATAAGCCCATTCTTCTTTCTCGGAGCTTCCCAAGTGACAGTCATGCTGGTCATTGTTATATCAGTGAAGTTGATAGACTCAGGTGCACTGGGCAAGCCCTGTAAGGTTTTCACGGTGACTGGCGATGAGCGAGGACCATCTCCTGCAGGGTTAAAGGCCAATAGCTGAATGCGGTACTGTGTGAACTTATCCAGGAATACCAAACTGTGTGAGGTTGAGGTGGCTGGCACAACTTCTATTTCTTCTTCAATCTTCTTATTGGGATCCAAGTCTTCGGGTGAGTCAGTCATAAGATAAAATATCTGTAAATAATAGTGCAAAAGAAAGAAAGGCTAATGAAAAAATGGAAAAATTTATAATAATTTGAATTAATAAAATTCAGTCCATTGGTCTTTCATTAACTGCTAAGCAACTATATCCTTGAAGTGCTCTATCGACCAGGAAAAAATATCAATATGTTGGATTCGCCTCAGAATACTGTGTTAATCAGTATAAGTGCTAACAGCTAGGTGAACACTGCAGGATATCTATGCATACTCGTGGAAAGTGAAATAAACTGTGAAATCATCCATGTTTGCAAGAAACAAAAGCGTAAAATAACAACATAAAGTATCATGAAATACAATACGGAGGGTTCATTGACATGTTTTAGATATTCTATAAATAATATATCATATGTTAAGAACAGATTGTCTTTTAAACAAATATTATTTTACTGACTTAAAATGTTGCTAGCTGAACATTCTTTGTAATAAAAATTAATATGATTACTTGTATGAACCATAATAAAAATTCAAGGAACAATATTAATCTTTTTTTAGAGTATGAGCAATCCATTTCTAAATGAATTATACAATTTTTTTATCTTCATTTTTATATAAACAGCAAAGTGTAATGCACGAGAACTAGTTAAAAAAAAAAATTATTTTTAGAACTAATTATCCTTCATTATTAAATACCATTTTCACCCATATAAATAATGAAATATATAATTTCTGCACACCTTATATCCCAACAAGTCTCCATTCTGTTGACTAAGCAGTGGTGGCTTCCATCTCAGCACAACTTCGGTAGGCGAGAGGGGTTCTGCTTCAACAGCACGCGGTGGTGCAGTTGGCACAGCTTCCCCCACCCACACAACAGCAGGCTGACTCGCCGGTCCTGCCCCTTGTGAGTTGAATGCGCATACTGTGATCTCGTAGTTGCGGTCCACTGTCAAATCAGCCAGGACTACTTTGTCAGTCTGAAAGGAACGTATGTGGAATAATGAATTTTAATTAGCAGACTTTGACATGAAAATTAATTTTTACAATTTTTATAAAAACTTTTTTGTATTCCACCAAAGGAAGAAAAATTTTAATTCAGAAACTGATAAGATGCTAAAGTATATTTCAGTAAATCTAAGATTTTTATTTTGGTGAAGATCTAACCTTTTTCCAATTACTCATAGAAGTGAAGTAAATAATTGTTATAAGAGCCTTGTCAGAGTAAAAAAACATCTCATTAATCGCCAGTTAATATCGGCATATAGGGCAGTCAGTGCTTACATTAGCACTAAAATATAGGAATATGTTATTAAAAACATAGTGTTACAAGTTCTTTTAATATACACATCATGTAAGGTGCTATCAGTGCCATCTGATGATAAATTAATACACTTGTTTATGCTGTGACTGTGACATGTTACTAAGTAAAATAAAATTTAAATATAACTTTCTCTTCAATTAAGCAAAGGAGAACAGTAAATAAATCACTTCACTGACTTGCTCTTTTGCTTGTTGTATTTATTTAATGTATTATCACTAAGCTTATCATAATCATGAAGCTTTAAACAATTACGTGAACGGTAGCTAGGATAAAAAACAAAAACTCCCAAAAATTGTTTTTCAAAAGTACCTATAAATTTTTACATATGAGGCCACACTGAAAAATTCCAGTATGAATAAGAAAAAAATACAATGATTAGCCAAAACTCCATTTATTGTTTCTCAAAATATTTGCAGTGACTTTTATAACATTTATTTCATTCCTCCTTGGCAATTTCCGAGGTTGACACGTTGACCCACACACTTGAGACTGTATGGCTCATGAGTTTAACAATTTTCACCTTCAAAAAGTTCGCATTCGCATCATGTTGTAAAATTATGTGGCGTTTACATTTGTTTTTACAAGTTTTGTCAATAACAACCGGCGAGCAAATTATTGTGTACCAATCAGTATTCACAGCACTATGATTCTTCAAAGCAACAGTTTTGCTAAAAAAGGAGCAAGCATTGCTTCACGACACTCTGTACTTATGCCATTTGGTTGGGTTCGGTTCACCTTGAGAGCCCCAAATGGTGGATTGCTACTCTTGTCTCAGGGTCCCAGCTGTAAATCTATGTTTCGTCACCTTTTACTGTTCCCATCACCTGTTGTGTTCCACACCAAATTTGGCGCTTTGTCAAGGAATCTGTAAGTGTAGCATTGCTCCAAGTGATGCATTCTGTTTTCTTGAGCCTCAGTAAAATTAAGTAGGATCCACACACACAGTAAGCACTTCTTTCTAGTAGTAATGTTTGTGTAGAACAGTTATGTTTCTGTAGGATTGGCTGTATTTGTTTCATACCCATGCCTAGGGATGCCCAAATCTTATGGTAGGCCACATGCCTATTTGCTTTGATCATATAGTGCGATCATTTGTTGTTGACTATAATTGTTGCCTTGCTTAGTACTTCATTACCAAAAGCAGTTAAAAGCTGAGTTTCTGCTGAGCTGCCAAATGAAACTTAAAATCTTCGAAAACTATAAAGTGAAAATTTTCAAGAGTTCAATTATTCGTTACCATTGATCTAAATACCAAGGTACTGCCAAAAAAACATTAAATCAAATAGAAAATGATGTCAATTTATGTGTGCCATCTATTGCAATTAAAGGAAACTATTTAATAAGTCATATGGCCAGCTGTATGCAACCGTATATGTAATCTTGTAGTAGCGTCATCTCATTTTATTATTTTTAAAACAAATTTTAAAAAATGGTTTTCAATTTGTATGCATGTACATTGATATGACAATGCTTCAATAGCTTGGTATTTATGTAAAGTAATGAAAAAAGTTGTTTTTATATAACAAAAGGCAATTATAACAGGTAGATACCATGGCACTATACTATATACGTCTGGAACGATTCAAAATTAAGGTGGCTTAATTATCTCAACTTCATTCTGTGCCAATCAATTTTAATGTATTCCCTGTACCGGGAGGTTGTGTACTTATAGTTGTCGTTGTTCGTAAGATGATTATGCAAGAACCGATATATACTTCATCAGTTTACGTGTTGTCATCAGAAAAGGTTAAGTTTTAAAAAAATTAAATTTATCTTAAAAAAATTACAATGTTATAATGCTATCTGTCTACCATACAGGTACATATCTACGGCATGTTTTCGATATTCATTTATCCTGTTCTCATATTTCATATTATTTTAATTTAATATATTTATTACTTTAGTGCAAAATTGGTAATGCGCAGCATATATAGAAAGATACCAATTCATCCAGTATCGCATTTAAATTCTATCTAACTACATAACAACTTGCGAATTTTCAACAACTCTATCAAAATACAATTCAAAAGTTATATCAAATATTATCAAATCATTTTCAATTACGTTAGCTTTATTTATCTTTCCAAAAAAAAATCTCTTTTTTATTGCTCTTCCCTGCTTTAAAAATGAATCAAACAAAAGATCACAGCATAGAAAAATTAATATTTAAAAAATAATGTGTGAAAATACGTCCTTACAAGGTCACAATATTGGAATTTATATAGTTACTGAATATACATTTTTAAAATTTTTCACTATTTTTTCAATAAATAACAAAAAATATCTATGAGATACGATTATAACTAAAAGTAGCATACATCAAAATTTTTTTGAAATTCTTGAATTGTAATTTAAACATAGTTATTCTACACAATCCAGCTTTTTTTTATTGTTTTTGGAATAAACATACTCACGAGAATCGAAATGTCATCTGATATGAAGTACTGCTAATTACGCCATTTAGCACCGTTTCTTGTGGAATATTTTGCGTTTGCTATGGGCCTGTCCTTACGAAGTAATATAAGTCTATGTACGTAATGCAAACATGTGATTTTTAAAATGACACCACAGTAAAATAACAAATGACAGTTGAAATACACTTTATTTTAGTCAAATACTGTAAATAATTTTTAAAAATTATTTACGTAAATGGCCAGTTCTGAAAATTTTTCGTGTGACCTATGTATTACATAACATATTGCCTAGAAAGTTTGCTTAGAACAGAAGTTTAATTTATTTTTTGTACCAGTCGTACTTCTCGCAGGTGTGAACTTATTTCAATACTTCATAATTTTTTTAAATTTTTTCATAAGTCGTATGCTATGCCAAAATTTTACTTATAATACGGTACACTCCTGCATTCTACTTCAGTTATCTGACCAAATGTGTTTCATTATAGGGAAAACACGCTCTAAATGTGTGGACGTTCCTGGCAGACATTAAACATATTGGAACATTTTAACCGGATTAGGTGTGTCAATATGTTTCATAACTGAATATGTGTAATAACTGAACCCATTTTTCAAAGTGTTCAATTTGAATTCTACTGGAACTCCATTCTTCATTTCATGACGCAAAAAAGTTTTTATGGGATTATCAATCACAATTAAATGAAACTACGTGATGTAGTATTATTTCTACTTTCTTTAATTATAATATCCCACCTGAAGATGTTGTTATACAACGAAACCTAGGTCGTGGTAAAGAAATTAAAGAAAGTAGAAATAATACTACATCACGTAGTTTTATTTAATTGTGAATAATGAATTTCTACAAAATTAACGCCAAATATAGTCAAAATTCGAGATTATCAATATTAATTTTTTATCATTGTCAATATTATTTTTTTTGTAATTCTGTGTATTACATTTACAGCTTCAGCCGACTTTTCAATCGCATCCCATTTCAGTACATTTTGCAATCCAACTCATGCGTAGATCCCAGTATCACCGAATATGTTTTCCTACAATTAACTGTAAAAATGCACCGCCTGTAAAATACAGTCACCTCCTTATAACATCCTGTTTAACATCATTCGCATTAACATCCTGTTTATCGAGTTTTCTCAACAAATGTTTCACTCCATGCAGAACAAAGCGACTATCCATCTTTTCGTGAAGACTAGGTTTTGATTGTTCCAGCCCCAAGATAATGTCTGTTGCGCTTGCTTTATTTTTCCCTGTGGTAGCACAGTCTTGTTAAAGTTATTTACATATTGCATGTGGACAATTGTCTTGCACAAGGAAATATGATTTCAGTGCTTCGAATATATTTAAAATTTTTTCTTACAGTAAACACATTGCTATGTGGAAAATAAATGTGGCCTTTTTAGCCGCAATAACTAAATTATCTTGAATGGGATCATCCTTTTTAACAAATGTTTTTATAAATAAAGTGCCTGCAGTTGCCGTAACACCAGCTTTCGGTTTCGCACATTTCAGGTGACCCTTAACATCCGCTGGCCCACTGTGTGCAACAGATAATTCTGAGAAACCTTGCTGGTAATTCATTCTACTATCCCCACCACAAAGCTTCTTTATAATGGATAGTAAATTTGCCACTTTTTTAAGTTTTTAATACAACTTGGATTAAAATCTAAGGTAAATTATGTAGATAAATTACACGGAGCTGCATGTCCCTCAAATAAAATGTAATAGCATGCAAGTGATCATGTAAACTGACTGTTGCTTGTTATTACCCGGCCTGCAAACGAAGGGATGCAGAGGATGGTTGTACACGCCGCGTAAAGTAGCGTGTGCCAATCGTGTACTGCACCCATCCCCATGCATCTCATTGTAATACTAAACAATAAGGGGAATAAAATATCAAACCGGCCGGGACGCTGGTCTATGCTGGTCCAATGTCTAAAACCAGGACAACCTCGGCTAAACCGGGATGTATGATAAAATTAATTATCATGTAATAATTACTGTTCAACATTACTTACCAATAAATTTACATCGTACTTGATGGGGATTCTTGTGTTTGCAACTACTTGACTAGTAATTTTAATCTCTATTTGGGAGTTAAATTCTGTCACATTTAAAACATGGCTCACTTAAAATAATTTCTCCCCTTTGTCAGTCGTTCTTTTTCCTTTTCTGCCAATATTTACACGTATATACAACCCAAAGATCTTGTGACTTTACACTGTAAACGTTTTTTAGTTACATCTACGTTTTTGCACATTCCCATAATAATTACACACTCATATTATTCAACTACCCTTAGAAAAGATTGTCATAATCGATCTTAAACTGAATGAGTTATGATACTATGGCATAAAGATGGGCACAACGAAATAATAAGGATGCCATTTTTCACATTCCAATATGGAACCCTAAATATGAATAATATGAAACATGAAAAATAATTACCCTAATGCCCAAAACCTCAGCTTTCAAGGTAGATTGTAAAGCAGTAGGGAAATCGGAAACAGGCTGGTACAGCACTCTATATCCACCAGTCTTAGTGTCGCCGCTCCAGTGCTGCAAGTCTACAATTGACCAATGCACTTGGACACTAGTAGTAGTTATGGGAACTACTCGAACTCCTTCAACTATCTTGCTTGGGGCTGAAATAAAACAAAGTTTCAATTATGTCAAAAAGTATTCAAGTTGTTAGACTTGGAAGTATATTCAAGAAGCAGAGTCTTTAGATTACAATAATAAAACAGATAGTATGCGCGGATATTTTACAGGTGTGCGTGTTACAATGTAAAGACGTGTATGTCATTGTGTGTGAAAAATTGCCATGGTAACGAAAAAACGTTTCCCGCTGTTACATAGTATATAATTACTCAGTAATAATAATTTTAACTGAATATAATAATAATAAATCAAATCATAAATATAGACTTTATACATACATTTCTATTTTAATTTATTATAATTATTCCATTATTCAAATTGATTAGCCTGGTTTTGATTTATCGTCATAGTTGTGAAAAAAATTCTTAAAACCTTTATATGTTATTAATTTGTTTAAGTGAAAACTTCTTTTGGAACACCTGCACACTTTTTCTGAACAGTGAACGAAAAAATGAGCCGTAACACTCGGATCAGTGACGCATTTTTTAGTCTCATCATGCACCCTTTTTTAGATATTTAATTATATTTGAATCTAAAATATTTATTATACATATTTCAATTTCTATAAACTTATTATTTCAATCTTACGGGTAAACTCAGCTTCCTTCCACATCAAACAAAACAGTTCACTGTCTAACACAGAGTGCATCGTTTCAAGAGTTACGTTTTAATTTCGATTAATATTTTATTTGTGTATAATTTAATATAATACACATATCTTATTGTAGTTTAAAATAATAACTTCGCATTTTCCTGATTCGCCGAATTAATATCCATAATATAACGTCAGTGACATTATTATTATATATGTATTTTAAAATTAGAAGTTTCACTTCTATCGTGTGATTGTAAACACACACTAGATTTTTTTGCGACATAAGAATACACAAATATTGGGATTCTTTAGAACATAACTCGTACTTAGTATATTATGTCAATGTAATATTGAATTGAAAGATAAGAAAGGGAGTTATTAACCTATAGTACACGCAAGCTCAAAACATCCCGACTGGCTGTTACGCCACTAAAATTTAGCCTAAAATACAAGATTTGGCTTAGTGATTTTAGGTTTGAAAAAATCTACTTGTGATAATTTTCAGATGACAGAATTCTTGAAAATTAATAATCAAGCGTTTAAATACTCATAATTAAACGTATTTATCCTATTTGAGTTCCATACTAGGACCTGTATCAACTGCAGTATAAAGACGAATTCAATGATACTTTATTTGTTTACATCGATTCAGTCGTAAAACTCTACAGTGAAATTAATGTATGCAAACAAACCTAAAAACAGTATTTAAAAATATAAATCAAACTTGCGCAAACATACCCTACGTACTATACTTTAAAACAAAATCAAAAATTTGTAACTAAATCTATCTTTATTTACCTTGGGTACAGGAGAAATATTTCAATGCAACTTAGTAATACTAATGGATTTCAGTCGACGTTTCGTGTTTCAATTCTTTAGTAAGTATTTTAAATGGAAAAATCATAATTAAATTCCATTCCATTTCCCTTTTTCTGTTTTTAGGAACAGTTTTTACAATCTTTAACAACACAAGATGGTATTTTTATAAAGAAATTTTATATGCACGAGACGGGCAATCATCAAGATGCTCTATTTCGTACTGACTCAGGTTTCGAATTTGTATTTGCTTTGCCGGCCTCATTTCCGTATTATGTACGCTCTATTTGTCTTTTATTCTGTAATCTGAGACAGAGTCCTCTTTTAAAGCTTATTAAGTGGAATTTTGTAGGATGTAAGAGTGTAGTAACTAATTTATTAGCAAACAAAAAAATTTTTTTTCTCTTGAATTTTCAGAAGATTTCTACAATGTCAAACATTTTATTCACACCTGTTCCTTTATAACATTTTGAATGGGCTGCACACAATAGGGTACTGTATATACAATGGTCTCTTGCATACTTAGGTACATAATAAAAGTTTAAACATTTACCCTACCTAGTATTTCTATTAAATTAGTTTCATATATTAATATTATGTAAATGTCTAAAACTGCCTAGTCTGTCTAGTTTCACGTGCGTAAAATTATTCTGAATTTCCCAAAAAAATATAAACTTTATCCAATAGCTAAAAAAGCCAGTGAATTTACAATGCTTTGTTAAATTGTGTTGCGACTTGTCGAACAAGCTTATTTAGGTATGCTAAACAGTAGCTATATATGTCACTTAAATAGTAAATGTCTTTTTTTAAGCTTAATGAGTTTTTGAAAATGTCTTGAATTGAATATCTTCCAGTTATGTTTACTTTATGAATTTAAATTCGTCTTGAAAGCTACAGAAGCATATTGTAAGATACATAATTTGTCTGGAGAAATCTGCTACAAAAACCAACAGCGGTGAAGTTGCTTAAAAAATTTAAGAAATTGAATCGGAAACCATCACATTTTAAGCCTCTAGGATATATTTTTACCACCTGATAAAATCATCATTACAGTTTTTCTACAAATTTTAGGTAACTTTCGAGAAACTCTGTCTTTTCGTAATTTTAACATAAGCTGATTCAAAGATGGGGTGGGACATGCTTTTATGGACATTTTCAGCACATTATTAGAACTTCCGTCCATAAAAAAAATTAAATCCCACATGACTGAAAACAATACTTATTTTTTATTTTAAAAATTCTTAGGCAAATATTTTTTCAGTTTTTACTATTGTGTCAATTTAGAAACTATGCCATATTTCAGTTATTTATATGAAATGTTTTTTATATGATGGGTTTTTGAGAAAAATGCTTGTGACAGAACATACGAATGCAAGAGTGGTACTATAAGAGGTCCGTTTTTTGAGAAACCTCAAAGAATATACATTTTATTGGGAGGATAAGAAAAATAAAATGGAGTTTAAATTAGATTAAATGATATATAACCATACTTACTGAATATTTTTTAATGAAGGCCCAATTTAAGAATAACTTTAATGAGTATTTCAAGGGTACATGTATAAAATACAAGATACATATCAAAATAATTAGGGAATATAATAGGAATATTGTAATATTCTTACCAGCTGGTAAAGTTCTGACGGTCTCTGAAGCGTTGCTATATCTGCTAGGGCCTATATCATTGGTGGCTCGTATCCTAAATTGGTAGCTGGTAAACGGTTTAAGATTGCTTGCGGTGTAAGAAGTAGCAAAGGGATCAACACGTTCAGGTATTACCTGCCAGGTTGCTCCGTCTTCTCGTTGTTGGATTGTGTAATACCTGGAATTAATTAGCTTATTTCAGTTAAGAATAGAATGTTGTAAATTATTTTTTCTCAGATTACATGAACTACATGAGGTAATGTACTTCTAAAACTTTTCGAAATACCATAGATAATTGACAAATTGTATTGATGTTAGCAGAAACAAAAGCTACCCCTGTCTTACATCTAAGTTTTTCAAACATGGAAAACAAAAGAACGTACTATGAATACTCATATTACCATATGTCAAAAAACCTTGGAACCATAATCCATTTTAACATGGGCTATATTTCTAATGTCACACAAATTAAATTTAAAATTATTTATTACCTCAATGGAGCAAATCCATCACGTCCAGGTGTCCAGGAAAACGTAATATGATGTGGCTGTAGCTGACCTTGAGACACCTGAGGTTGTGAAGGTGGCTGTGGTAAAGCCCGGTTTACAGTAGTGAGTACTAGAGCCCGTGCAACTGCCCCCCAGCCCAAACGGGTCTGTGCAGTCACCGTGAACTCATAATACCGCTCTGTTGTCATTTCCACAGCTCTAGAAAAGTATTGTTTTTAACAGAAATTAAAAAGAAACTTAATTTTTAGAAAAACTAAAATTAAAAGCAAATTATAAAAACAATAAAGTTCTAAAAACATGAGTTGATAAAATTACATAACATAAATTACTACCAGTTTAGTGACATGGAAGAAAATATAAAAATTTGTAATTTTTATCAAATTCTTTAACTTTGAAACTTCAAATATCATAAAAGTTTAAAAATATCCTCTAAACTTATATTTGCAATTATCTACATATGTAAATAAAATTGAAGTGTTTGTCTGTGATTTGGAAATAAATGCCTGCTTTTAAGCTGGTTGGGTTTTTTACAGGAATTTTTGTCTGTTTGTCTATAAATCATCAGTCTGTCTATCTTTTTATCTAGAATAAACTCACAAAACAGTCAAGTGTATAACTAAATGTGATAATAGTAGAACTTCATAATCTTTTATTTCATTTTGATATTCTAGAAGATCTTGGAGAAAACAAAAAATCTCTGCCATTGAGATGGCGGGCAACGGTGGTTTGTAGGAATATGTGGGAGTACAAGTGTGTGAACAGGGGGAGAGAATAGTTTCGGTCCGCACTGATTTAAAAAATCTATATCTAATATAGAAATATAAAATAAACACAATAAAAACTGCACTTGGGCTTCAGAATTCCTTGTGGATAAAGTTGCAAGGTACCAGTTGTTCATAAATGAATATACAACGTGACTCACAGCCTGAAGGAGTTACTTAACCATTGATTATTCAATACAGATCGAGCAACATTACAAAAAGCATGAAAAACTTTCACGCAATGTTGAACCTAATGAATAAGGATATAATTATGAATTATGAATATTGTCTATAGCATAATTAGACGTTATGAGACTGGAAGTTGTGTCGCAATTTAAAGAGTATTTCATATCTTTCCATTAATCTCTGGATTATGACAGCACATTAAAGTATCAGATGGTCGCATTGGATTCCATTTAGCAACGTTGCCTTATAAAACATTTGCCATTGGTATAAACATAATCATTAATAAACGGGGGTTTTTAATCCTACTAGGAATACTTTCAGTAATTCTAATCAATTAAGTTTCGTCTATTTTTTATTTAAAAAGTCATACCTAAAAGTCCTGTCTGAAGGGAGAAATTCTCTAGAGTATACAATATCATTACTCCCATTGAGGTGGTAGGTCACTTTATAAGCCAAGATTTCGCCATTGGGGTCTTCGGGTACATCCCAGATTATCCGTGCAGTTGTGAAAGTTACATCCGGGAATGATACGTTTGATGGTGGGCCAGGGGCTGGAAATTATTTTATATATGTTATATTGCATAAAAACAGAAAATACTTTAACAAAACATAGGACATGAATTGAAAAATATTCAGAATATAAATAGTCCATAATTTTAATACTATAAAATATTACCAAAAATGATATATCTATGACTTTCATCATTGACAAAACAAAAAGTATGACTTACTGTCTTCGTGTGTCCTCACTGTGATTGGCGGGTCACTTAATGCACCATCACCAAGCCTGGTATAAGCTAAAACCTGTATTTGGTACACAACATATTTCCGAAGTTCAGTGAGAGTAACAGTATGTGTCTGGTTTGAAGTCAGAGCTTTGCATTCTGCTTTGTTCATTTTATCAGCTTGTACACCTGGAGGAAGCAGGGGGGAGACTGGCGCATAACATACTTTATAACCTTCTATTAAACCATTCTGATGCTGTAAAGGTACTTCACCCCACAACACAACTATTGTCGTGGATGATGTCGCATTTGCGGAAACATCCTCTGGACCTTGAGAGGGAACTGTAAAAAAACAATATAATATATGATAACAATATAATGAGATACAAATATAATGAGATAGTAATTTAAAAGTCAACGTCAATTCCAGAGTTTTTACCTTAGACTTTACACCTGGAGCATACAATTTTGTTATTTTTAAAGTATACTTATTGTAAACAAGTATTATCATAATTTATTAGTAATTCAACTATTTTGCATGACATTAAGGCTCACCTGCTTCTCTGGTTCGCTCTAAAGCAACTGGACTTTCCTGCGATGCACCAACTTCATTGATTGCTGTCATACTGATCTCATAAATAGTCCACTCTTCCAAGTTGGCTAACACGTGTGAGTTTGCAGTATGGTCATCAATTATAATGTTCCCAGTGTCATTTGTATCCAAACCAGCACGCTTGTATGTTATATTATACCCTCTTGGGTTGCCATACCACTCACTTTGCTGAAGAGGCTAAATTAAAGTTAAAATTTAGGATTAACATATGAGCTTTAGATTAACATATGTGGTTTGTTTTTATATTTGGATCAAGGTTAGAAGCTATTAAATTAATTTTGGGCATATGGTATACGTTTCTACTGCACATACCATAGCAGAAGCTTATTATCGGAAGATAATATGATTTAAAAACAGAGATATCTCCTGGAAATAAAAAAATTAACTTATCTTTTAAACCTTCAAGTGCAAAGGCCACTTTTATGTAACAATGGCATGTGTAATTTTGATAAAATGGTATATAACTCCAAAAGTATTGATTGAAAGGAATTTTTTTATGTAAATATATAAGAAATGTAGCTACAAAATAGTCGAAGCTTTATACCTTATGTATGTCGTTATGATTATACACAAAAATGAACAAGACGAAAAAATCTCCATTATCATCAGAAAAAAGGCTTATAAAGAAAGTCTATAAAATGCAATTTATTATATTATATCAAAATAAGTTTCCTCTGCGCCAAAAATTATGCACGCCATGAGCATATTTATCACCATTAGACTCATAAATTCATTCTCTTTTTTACGACATGTAATTGTCTACATGTTTATCTCATTTTAATGAAAATATACACATTTGAATGGCGCAAACGCAAGTGTTGCTTAAAAGCAACGAGTGCACTCGTGGGGTTAAGGAAGAAATAAATTATTAATTTATTAAGCAAGTTTAACAACAAAAATTTTCTTGATTTTAAAATTCCAGACTTAATTATAACTGTTCACTGTTTAATAAAACACAGTCAATATGTGTTTTTGTGGTGATGAAGAAATCTGCGCACAATGCTATATGGAAATATAACCTTCGCTTAGTGCATTATTATAGCACAATTGTACCAACCAAATTTTAATGAGAAAAGGCATAAAGCTTATTGCATTCACTATTTATTCAAAATCATACTCACAATCCACCTGACTCTAAGGTCAGTAGCGCTGACGGCACGAACTGTGACATTGTTGGGTGGATGTTTGGGTGGTGCTTGTATGGTTTGGAATTCCTTACATGGTGCGCTAGGTTCAGAGGAGCCTACAACATTGCTAGCCACCAACCGCAGTCGATATGTAGTGAAGGGCACTAGCGAAGGTACAATGATAGACTGTGCATCTGGGGCTGACAGCTTGTAAATTGTTATCCAACTTGTGTTGCGTGCAGTTTGTGCCTATAAGAAATTATAAGTAGATCTTATTTAATATTTTAATGTATTTAGTTACGGAAAATGGATTCTGTTTAAATTAAATAGAAGTTTAACCCATTCAATGATGACGTTCTAATACATCGTCAATAGTCTTCAATAATAGAATAAAATTTTCATTAAACTATCTAATTTCAAGAAGAATGTGAAGTTATTAAAAAAAAAAGCTGTTAAAACTATTTCATCAAGAATTCATAATAAGATTTTTTATAATTAATAAAATTTATATTTTTCAGTACAAGTTTATATTTTCCAGTAAATAAAGAAAAAAATCAGACATTATTCAAATCAAAGTCAAAACCCTTAAACATAATCTTTTTTTGGTACTATTTTCTTCATAACATACATAGACTATCAATTATTTGTAATTCAACACACAAGTTATTTTAATTGGTTCTTGATAATGCTATACCCACCTGTACTGTCCATTCTGTGATGGAGGAATTACCATCAAAGCCTGGTGTAAATTGTAAAACCACTGAAAAAGCTTCTATGTTAGAAAGCGCCAAATTATACGGTGGACTAGGAAGTACAGGTTCCACTCCAGACTGTATGGTAGCGGACCGTGCTGGACCCACACCTACCTCAGTCATTGCGCAGACCTCAAACTTATAGTGAGTTGTTGCCTAGAGAGAAAGTTTTACATTATTTTAAGAAGTTATAAGTTAATAAGCAAGATAATAAGTTTTTTAAATATTATAAAAGAGAAAAATGTCAGATTCTCATGGCTATGTTTTTCTATGTCTAAACTGTGCATAAACATTGATTTTTATAAAAATTCCATTTTTAAAATATTTAATAGTTTGTTAACCAAACAAAATATCAAAATGACAGATTGTTAATTTAGTAAAAAATCAGAGAATTTGGCAGATTTTAGGAACCATATAGAAGATATTTAATTACTAATATAATTTTTAAAATTTGACATGCTTATTGAGGCATATTAAATATTAATTTTAAATATTTTTCGATTTACAGAGTAAAAATAGATCTGGTTTTTATATATTTTCTGATGTATAGAAACCTAAGTCCTAACCCATTTTTAAAGTGTAATTTCTTATTTAGGAACAAAACTACTTTTTTTTAAGTGGTAGTATGCTTGACAATCAAAGCCAGTTTTTGAAGTTCATTAGTTTAAAAAGAAAATGTTTTTCCAAAAATTAAATAAATTTTTTAAATTAAAATGCCGTAAACTTAAGATTTACTTGTCCATCATTATAAATTGCCGGAAGTGGTAACATAGCATGATCGGTTAAAGTGCCGTAAACTTGCACCTTACTAGGCAGATTGTTATAAATTGCCACAAATTGTAAGTTAACTTTTCAATTTGCAGTTTATTAGTCCACCGCACGAAACATAGTGCAGGACCATAGCTTTCATTTTCAAAATGAAGAATTTGTGTGGAGCTAGTTGAAATTGTACAATGAATTATAAATGTATCAACCATATATAATGCCTTTCGTAGATATTCTACAGGAAAGACCATGATAGAGCCAAAGCAACTCGTTTAGAAATTTACAGCTATCATCTATACTGCTTTATATTTCAACCGTATACTTATCAAATATGATCAGTAAAAAAATCATATATGATTCTATTAACATTTTTTACACTTTATCATTTCTATTGCATTTAATATGTGATCTTTTGGTCACCCTCTTTCTTTTCTCAAAGTAGGCAGCTTTATCAATTTCGGAAATATTAATGTTTCTATCAAGTTCTCATTATAATTTGTATTACCTGTTTTGAACTTTGATATCTATACAAGTGTTATACTGATCTTACAGCTGGTGTACCTCAAGGTGGAGTTCTATCTCCTCTCCTCTTCTCAGTATTTATTGATGATGTTAAAAACATTTCTAGCAATTATCATCTCTATGCTGATGACCTACTAGTCTATGCGCACTCGAACCTCCATTCCTTATCAAAAACCATTGACATCCTTAATCGAGATCTCGCTTCAATTGGTCAGTGGGCTCATGAAATGGGTCTTTTGGTTAACCCAAGTAAGTCACAAGCTATCATCATCGGTAGTCAAAGACTGACTTCTAAAGAAAACCTACCTAGTTTACCGAAATTAGTGTTAAATAGTACAATAATACCATATACGTCAACTGTTAAAAACCTAAGCCTACTGATCGATCAAAATCTTAATTGGCGGTCGCAAGTAAATGATGTTAGTTGTTGTGTTTTCAACAGGATACACTCTTTGAAACGTCTTCAAAATTTTCTACCAACTAACACGAAAATCTACCTTTGTCAAACACTTTTATTACCATTAATCGATTATGGAGACGTGTGCTATCCTGATCTTAATGAAGAATATTTGTGCAAGTTGGAACGTCTTCAAAATTTATGCATACGGTATATCTTCGGCCTCAGAAAATATGATCACATTTCTGAATATAGGTCACTTCTCAAATGGCTGAAGATCCGTGATCGACGCCAACTTCACATACTTACACTTCTTTTTAATATATTAAAAAATCCTCATAACCCAAATTATCTTAGTGGCAAATTTAAAGATTTGTCTGCTCATGGCCTTGGGCTGCGATCTGAAAGTTCACACACCCTACTTATTCCTAAACATACCTCTACCACTTACGAAAAATCCTTCACGGTGCAAGCAGCAAAAATTTGGAATCACCTGGATCCTAACCTCAGGAAAACCACGTCTCTAAATATTTTCAAAGATCGAGTGAAAAAGTCCTGCATGTCCTGAAACCTTTTCCTTTGTCTCCTTGCCCTTTCCTGTCTTTCCCATCCCAAATCATGTTCATATTTTGTTTTCTTTTTTAATTTACTTTTGTATTTTCTTTGTCTAATGTGCTATGAAGAATTTTCATTGTAAAATCTCTTACAGTCTACCAACTAAAATTCAATACAAATTGTTATGGTTGACTGGAAGAGATTGCTCATATAGCAATAACTCGGCTATATGTACTATACATAAAAGTTAATAATAAATAAATAAATACTTTAAAGTATGTGTTTCTTTCAATATTTCTTCAGTGAAGAACTTCTTGGTTACTATTATTATGTGTTCATCTTCAAACGACAGTGAAAATATGAGAGAATTATAAGTAAATAGGTAGTATTGAAGGGATGAGTAGATTTACAGGATTCAATGTCAATTTTGTATTTCTTCTCTAGTTTATATTTAGAAGTTACTGTATAAACAGTATTATCACTAGTCATCAAATTTGGAACAGTTTTGTGTACTCTTGTCTACAAGTTTGAATGTTTGCAGTGTAAGGAGACTTAAGTAGCTATCTTCAGTTGATCACTGTTCAAAGTTGTTAAGCTATTTTATGATAGTATAGAATTAGGATTTTGGATGGGTTTCATTATTACACTGTTACTTAAAACGTTGAAATTTTCAAGAAGCTGTCAAGAGTAAAAATTTCTCTTTCATTATACCATGCCAGTACTTGTTACATTTTTATGGTCTTTCAGCCAGAAGATCGCATTCAGCTCCAGTCCCCGAAAAAGTAATTTTTTGTAGCATTCTAGATATCTACTTCTAATAGGTATCTTTCTTTCATTATTATTTATATTAATTTATTGGAAAGATAGTCTTTTGCCAATAAAACCGGAAACTATCCTTGTCCATGATATTGGTATTATTTTCATTAAACCATCTTCCACCCGAGGGTCTGGATATAAGGTCCGAAACTGACCTTCCTTGCCGACTTCTCGTACAATAAAACAAAACAATCATAAATGGTATATGTCTTGCAATATTTTTTGCACAGCGTTTAGTTATTTAAATTATTTTTCCGTGCAAGGCCAACAAAATATAAATTTGACACATCGTTTTCTTTTCTTTATGTTTATGAATTTTTTTCGATTAAGTATTTGTATGTTATTTAAATTTATATAATTTTTAATATTTCTTTTGGAAATTTATTTCAGATTATTTTAAATGAAAAATTAGTTTTTTATCTACATTCACAAAATACTGTGAAATAACTGAAAATGGGGTGAGAATTAATATTTTTTAATATCTTAATAACTTTATATTTATTTGTAACTAAAAATTTGTTTCATCATTTAGGAAATTTCACGCCATTGAAAATCTAGGTTGTTTTCATTGAAGTAATTTCCGCCAATAAGTTCATAATTAAGTTTCAGCGGTGCAGCTGTTGCGAATTTCACTTATTTGGGGCGTTCTATGTAATTTCATTAATTAGCGCATGGGCTTTTGTAGGGTTAAAGCATGCAATCTAAGCCTAATATTCTCCGATATAATAAAATTTAATTCTTATACTCACTGAGTTATTGCTTTTAATAATAAAACTATTCGCAGTAGTACAATTTTCCTAAATTTTCAACCATACTTCGAACATGTAAATGTTATACTGTAATATTTTAATTCCGGATTACAATCGCTCAATTTATGGTGACAAACTTTTTTGTAGTATTAATGAGCCCATGGTGCTTCCATAGCTGTGCCAAAATTTTCTTTTTCAAACTCTGATAAAAATTTCTAACAATGTAAATTTGCCTATTGTAATCATAAATTGAAAACAATCAAAACAAAAGTGAAAAACCTCTAAATGAAAGCAAACAATGGACAAGTAACAATCACTTCATGGCACTTAAGACACCAGTATTAATTTACTGCGAACTTGTTATGCATACACGTTACAACAGACTAGTAGTGACTATTATTATACTGCAAACTTATGGTTATTTAACCAGTATTGGTACAGTGCCACTAGCGGCACTCTGTATACTTCCTTAAAAATACCTGTAGATGTTCCACTTTGATACTGGTAATATTGGGTGCTAGAATTTCTTCTTTTATTGTTTCCGGCTTATCCTTGATTTCATATCGTAACCTGTATCCAATGAGAATACCGTTTGACTGCTTTGGTGGAGACCAGATTACTTTTACTGCTCTGTCTGATACTTCATCAAATTGAAGGCTGCCTACTTCTTCAGGTACTGGAAATGAGTAATGAAATGTTATTTACATCTTTGTGGTAACTTCAACAATATTTAAATTAAACTTGCCTTATTACTTCATAAGTTTTTATTTTAAAAAATCCATGGAAAATCTCAACCTCAGATTTGGGATGAACTAAAAACAGAAATGATATGTGAGGTGATACTGGCAAACATTTTTTCAAATTTTGGTAAGAATAATTTGGTAAGAAGCATGACTTCTAAGTGATTTTAAAGACCATTTTTCCCTAATATCTTTTTTCAATTATTATGCCCAACCATTAGGGATAAAAAAGTTAAAATTTTACATATTTATCCTGTGGTCAAAAAAATGTGCTGTAATATATTATGAGGTGGTTGGCCATATTGATCCGCAATATTAAGAGTAGAAGATTTAGAGCTCACATCACTTATATTAATTTTATAAGTAGATTTTTGTTTACGATAAAGGACGTATCAGGTAAAACATGAAAGATGAATATCGCTTATAGTCTCCATATAGGCTCCATGCTAATTCATATAATGTATGCTCAACAAGAACTTGTCTATTATTATTCCATAAAGATGCATAATTTATTACCATCTTGACTTGTGACCACGTGAACAAATTCACTGCGGTCTCCATCACCAGGATCGGTGTAGCAGACAACAGTAATATTGTACTCGGTAAACTTGTTTAAACCACTCATGATAGCTGACTGCTCGGCTAGCGGATCTAGAAGACTTGGTGGTACGCTGATTATCCGTTCCTCTACATTCCTTTCTTCGTAGTCGTCCCATCGCCACGCTTGTATTTTATAACCCTAATGAAAAAAATAATAAATATTTCAAAATTTAAATGATCAATCTATTAAATCAATAATTCTTATTTTTTTTACCTCTCTATCAAATTAAAATATTATCAAGAATATAATGATATTAGTTTTTATGTCATTATATCATTCTTAATAACATTTTAATTATGTAAGTTTGCCGTAATTTGGTACTAAAACTATATATATTATGATAATTATCCACAGTTACAAAGTATACATACCACTGTCCTCAAGCTGAACAGCTAAAGCACTAAACAAGTATTTAATTTATGAAACAAAAGTTCTCTAACTTCAGGATCACAACAATGAAAAAGGTAATAATGTTAATTTTAGAATAATTACCTGATTAATTCCATTAATTTTCTGAGGATTGGGTGGAGTCCACCACACAGTGACAGCTGTTGAATTCAAAGCTTCACAGCGCACATTATCAGGTGGAGCCTCCGGAACCCCTTCCTTGGTTTTGATCTTAGCCCCCTCGGTAAAAACACCCACTCCTTTATCGTTGTAAGCAGCAATTTCAACAACATAATCTTTCCACGTAATAAGATCAGGTATCAAAAAGTTTCTTTGCGCTTCGTTAGTTATGTTCTGATATGTCCACGGACTGTGATTGTAACCAAATAATCTGTACCGGATTACGTAGCCCAATATATGTCCATTGCGGTGTTCCTCCAACGGTGGTTGCCATTGTGTTATTATTTCCGAGGAGGACCGTGCCGAACCAACGAATCCAACCGGTGGTCCAGATGGAGCTGGAACATTGATTTACCTTTAATTTCTTTTATTAGCTTTGTAGATTGTGATCAAGTATAAACCATATCATTTATTGGAGAACCATATAACTAAGAGTCTAGAATGAAACAGGAAGTTCTACATTTATTATTTGAGCGATTACAAAAACACTTTTGTGCAATGTATTTCTATTGTTTTACAATGTCTTATTGTAATCATTAACCTGCCTGATTCACCTACACAATAGCTAATCTATACATTAGCCATATTTCTATGAATCCTTCGATAATAATTGTGTTGCAAAATTTCCATTTTGTTTCTTGTCCTTGAATTAATTATGTTGATGATAATGAATGTTAAGAAATGATTTTTTAAGTTTGATGTGTGCTTGCGTTCATGGGTATGTGTGCATTTTTAAATCACGGTAATCCTCCATTTGTTACTCAAAAAAGGTAGATGTAAAAAAAATTTTGTAGTGTGTTATTTTTGAAGGGTATGCATTTTATTTTAAGAAAAGCATAGATTATCACATGTAAAATCTTTGAAAAATGTAAAAAAAAGAAATCTTCATCAATTATTATTTGTTTCGCACTTCATGAATACGGCATTTTGGTGTACATTTCGACATGTTTTTGAATGAAACTCAATTAATATCCTACCTTTCAAAGGATAATGTTATAAATATATATTTATATATATATATGTATATATATATATATATATATATATATGTATTATATATATATATATATATATATATATATATATATATATATATATATATATATATATATATATATATATACTCTCAGTGAAGAGTTTGGTATTCAAAACAATCCACAATTTAAGAATAAATAAAACAATAAGAAATATTTTGCCAGTCCAAAGATTTATGTAAACATCTAGTGTTGCTCTAAAAAGCAAGAGTAGAAATTATTCTTGGAAAATTTAACTGACCTAATATCTGAATCGAGCACACGAAATTGCAAGGTAATACAACTTTAAATCTGATTTATTCCGAACTGCAAACAAAATTACTAATTTTGGTCAGAGAAATTTTGTGAAAGTCAAAAGTTTTCAACTGTGTATTTTGTACTCTCCATAAATACTAATAATAATATAGTATAACACAGTATGAGATACATTATATTATATAGGTACAAAGTTAGCAGATTTTATGCCGCATGTAAATAGTTACATAACGTAAAATGTAAAACTTAACTTATTAAAATAAAATTGAAGCTGTGGAGCAAATAAAGATCACACGTTTGAAACGAACACTAAGCCGCAATGTAATTTTATTAAATTAATAGTAATCGCTTTTCAGTTAAATCAACATGCAATAGCTCTGTTTAATTTGTGTATTTAATTATTGCAATTATAACATAAAATTACCATATTTTATTAGCATTACATGCTTTTAAATTTACTTAAAACTCAAATCAATGCATGCAATTCCATATCATTATGTAAAGAAACTAATGAGATTTTTAATTTCTTAAATTGAACAAAACATAATATTTTTTGTTGAGCTATGAAAGCATGCACTCATAGTAAAACACAAGAAAGGTGGTTGAAGTATTTAAAAAAATTTATTCAAGAAAAAAATTGGATTTAAATTAAAATGATCATTTATCCTTTTTTCTCATTACATAATATTGTTTCATTAAACAAATTTAGAAACACTATTCTCAGCTTTACTATGAACCATTGCCTAAAATTATACGATGATTATAATGAGTTTAAGACAAAATACAAACACGGATTCATTCCAACCAAAAAACAAATTAAATGTGCACAACCGATCTGGGAATGTAATGTCAAATAAATACATGGAATAAGAATTATTTTTTATACATATTTCTGTGAAATAAATATTAAAATACCTTGACAGCATATTATATCGCTGGCTGCATGGCCAAATGAAGAGAAAAATATTGTTTGTTACCACCCATGATAAAATGACAGTTTTAGTGTTTAAAAATAAAAATGGTGCAATCCACTATAATGATAGAATATAAACTAGCTTCTAGGAAATGAATAGTTTTAATAAAGGCAATTTCGACAAAAAATAGGCAACAAATGAAAAAAATGTATGTATAATGTCCAGGACAGAAAAGTATAATGAATTTTTTTACAAACTTTTGACAATATTCTATGATACATTTTTGTTTAGAAATTTGAAATTTAAATAAAGTCTAGAAATGTCAAATTTGCAACTTGTTGCAATAGGTTTTGTTAATTCTAAATTTGTTACAGTTTAAAAAAAAAACAATTTCCATTTACATTTTGATCACTGTATATCACTATTTTTTTATGTTTGTTGAGAACAGAAAATGATAGATACAATGCAGAAAACCATTATTTAGATAATTTTGAAACATGAAATTTGCACATAATTTTCGCACTGTCCTAAGCATTTTTGAGTTTCATATTTGATTTGCCAATGAATGAAGATGATTTCGTTATGAATTTAGTATGGCAGAGAGAGTATTATTGATGAGCATTAAATAATATAAGGATGACTCATAACACAATTTTTCGAAGAAAAACTAATTTTGGCAAACATTTTATAATCTATTTTTATTTTATAATACCGCTGCATTTTACTCTCCTAGAAAATATTTAACTATAAAATAAACACATAAAATTCTTAATTGTTATTTGAAATTAAATATTATATGAATACTTTCAAATTATGATTGAACGAAATCAAAATTGTATAAACTGCTAAAGTTCAAATTTAAATAAATTTTTATATTTGGTTAATTCGGTTGAATGTAATAAAACTATTCATATAATATATACCTTCACTTCGTTTATAATTTTATTTTAATAATTTTGAAATACCATCAACATCAATGTATACATTACATGTTCATATGTCTTTCAGTAAAGGGCAATGAATTTGAAATAGTTGCTTAGAAAGATTTAAGAAAAGAATTATAACACTAAAAAATTTATAACACTAATTTTGGTATAAAAAGTTAATATTTCAAAATTATATTCTGGCAGATTTAAGTTTTTTTTTAACTCTGCTATTCTTAAATGGTTTACACTGAAAGTGTTAATTCTGCCATTAATATTCAGGCATATATGCCATTGAATAAATAATTTTTACATATAATAAACAATGAAACATATCACAATTACAGTCAGATAAGTAAAAAAAATAATCAAATTATTGAAAAAAAGCAATTTTACCTTCTTGAGGTAAGACCAGGATACTGGTAGGATCTGACGGTGATCCTTCCCCAACAGCATTGACAGCTGACACTCTAAACTGGTATGCAGTGGCTGCTTTCAAACTTGTCAGCAAGACCCACTTCTGGTTAGATGACACGTTGCTTAATTCAGTTATCCAATTAAGAAGTGGATCTGGTACAGGTCCTGAAAAATTTTGTTTACAAATGTGGATATGCATTTTATAATTTGTAAAAATACTTAAACAAAATGAAACTTATATTGTAGCTAACTGATAATTCATACAATTTGGAACGCACCTGTTCATCAATACATTACACTTCCAATCGGTGTATTAAATTTGTGTAAGTTTGTAAATCTTTAAATTTTACATTTTAGGAAATTTTTTTCTACTCAGTTACTATGAATCCACAAATCATCTGGCATTCATGAGCAAATATAAAATGTTAATAATATATGTGATTTTTAAAATGATGCAACCTACCAAACTCAGGTACTTCTCTCTTCTGTACTATAAACTTCTTTATAGGTGAATTGCCATCGAAGCCTAGAGTCCATGACACGTTGACTGCTCTAAGTGCAGGTGTGTCAACACGAACGGCTTGCACTCTACTAGGTGGGAAGGGCAACTCAATAACAGAAAGCGTAGCGTGGCGTGTGTAGTTGCCTCCAGCGGATGTCACCTCGCAAGTGTAGCGACCTGCGTCACTTGCGCGTACTGCGGATATTTCTAGGCTGCCATCGGCTCCGACCCATATACGGGATGCCGGTGCCAATATTCTGAAATTGGTAATATTTCGTACTTAGCTGAGTATTACTGAAAAAATTTAAAAATTATAATGTGGCATCCACTTGGTGTAAGTTTCATGGTTCTTTAGTAAAAATAGTATAAATACAAGATTCCTTTAGCCATTTGTTGCACTGTAGTTAAAGTATATATTGCTCAATTGGTAGTATATATTGCTCAATTGGTAGTATAAAAAAAGAATATCCATCATTCTACATGTCAATTAATGAAACATGCGCATGTTGATATTAGTCAGGATAATTATGATGATCTCCATGGTGACTAACAGACCAGTTATTCAGCACCAAAAAAATGGCATTAAACTCTTCACTAACATTCAATTACAGAAGAGATTAAGGTTATTTTGTTTTAATGTGAGAAGTGTCTTATATAGTGAATCATCCACAATTAAATGAAACTATGTGATGTAGTATTATTTCTACTTTCTTTAAGTTCTTTACCATGACCTAGGTTTCGTTGTATTACAACATCTTCAGGTGGGCTATTAGCAAAGATCTTTGCTAGTAGTAGTAAAGAACTTAACGAAAGTAGAAATAATACTACATCACGTAGTTTCATTTAATTGTGAATAATGAATTTCTACAAAATTAACGCCAAATATATTCAATAATGAATCATAGCGCAGTATGTTATCACAGACCTATTTCTGTTCCTGTAAGTACAGAATTTATTGTAACATTTTTTGTTTACTTCTATTAAATTACCAGCAATTGTCTTTATATATTTAATATTTTATTACAAATAAAGAGACAAATATTTAGGGATGAATTATTCCATAGTAAGAGGTAATAGTAAATAACTATCACCCTTTGCTATGCATAATTACAAATATTGTGTATTTATAATTGCGTATGGCTGAGCATATGAATTATGTATGGCTGAGCCGACATCTGAATCAATTGTGACCGAACTTGGTCATAACTGATGCAGATATTGGCTCTCTCTGTATTTATTTTTATTAAATTTCACATGAAATGTCTTCATGTACTTACTTTTTATTATGATACCAGTCCACATTATACTTGACATTTGGATCACTGGTCACCTTGCATTGGAGACTGGCCTTGTGTCCAAGAAGTACTTTAGTATCTACAGGAGGAGCTATGATCTGTGTCCGCACTGAAATTTTAAAATAAAAATTTATTGCAATTTGTTTTAATCGTTTCTCCCATATTGAATTATAGCCCATTGAATCATAACAGTGAGAAATGAGAATAGATCAATTTCATTACAAATTAATATAAGTTGTTTTTTGTTAAATAAGCTATTATTTTTATTTTTAAAATCTGTGTTAAAGAATGGAAAAAATGTTTTATAATGTTTGATGACTGGCTTTCTGTCTAAGAAGTACTTTAGTATCTATATGAGAAGCTATGATCTGTGTCCGCACTGAAATTTTAAAATAAAAATACATTGCAATTTGTTTTAATCGTTTCTCCCATATTGATTTATAGCCTATTGAATCTTAACAGTGAGAAATGAGAATAGATCAATTTCATTACAAATTAATATAAGTTGTTTTTTGTTAAATAAGCTATTATTTTTATTTTTAAAATCTGTGTTAAAGAATGGAAAAAATGTTTTATAATGTTTGATGACTGGCTTTCTGTCTAAGAAGTACTTTAGTATCTATATGAGGAGCTATGATCTGTGTCCGCACTGAAATTTTAAAATAAAAATACATTGCAATTTGTTTTAATCGTTTCTCCCATATTGATTTATAGCCTATTGAATCTTAACAGTGAGAAATGAGAATAGATCAATTTCATTACAAATTAATATAAGTTGTTTTTTGTTGAATAAGCTATTATTTTTATTTTTAAAGTCTGTGTTAAAGAATGGGAAAAATGTTTTATAATGTTTGATGACTGGCTTTGTGTCCAAGAATTACTTTAGTATCTACATGACTACATGAGGAGCTGTGATCTGTGTCTGCACTGAAATATTGAAATAAAAATATGTTGCAATTTGTATTAATTGCTTCTCCCATACTGACTTTTAGCCTATTGAATATTAACAGTGAGAAATGAGATCAGATCAATTTCATTAGAAATTAATATAAGTTACTTTTTGTTGAATAACCTATTATTTTTTAAAAATCTGTGACAAAGAATAAAAAAAAATGTTTTATAATGTTTGATTAATTGTAAAATTGATTGTGAGAATTCTTAAAGAGCTGTAAAGTTATTATAATTCATCAATTTGATTTCTCCTGCTGTAAAGTTATTATAATTCATCAATTTGACTTCTCCTACTGTAAAGTTATTATTTAAAAAAAGAGCTGTAAACTTATTGTAACAAATATAGTGAATTAGGATAATAATTTTTCTGAATTTTAGATATTTTTTTTATAAAAGATACATCTCATATAATTAGAAAATAAGAATGTGTCACCTAAAACTTTAAGGTATGCTTCTCCTTTGACATGACCGGCATCATTGGCCCGAAGACAGGTGTATTTGCCAGTATCTGTCGGCGATGTACCGGCTATAAGCAAATCACCTTCATCCAGTGTCTGAAGTCGACCTCTTGTGTTCAGAATCAGAGTATCTTCAATATAAAAGTTTCAATTATTAGTGATATAAATCTATTATCATTTGAAAGGTATTATACATACAGATTGGTTAATCAGTGTAGCACGGATTTTTTCAGATTCCTCTCAAAGATATAAGACGAAATTAATCTAATCTAATTTTTTCCAATTGGACTTTTTAAATTTTCACATAAAAACACGAAACACCTATAGATTAACTTTTAACAAAATAATTCTTCATTGTTTGTCACAAAAAATGTTCGAATGCTTAACCACATTGGGTTAATTAGCATTACGATTTAACGATAGGGTGAAATCATTCAATCACTGTTTGAAATCATTAAATAAATATTTCTCATCATATCTCGCATATAAAAAAGGTTAATATAACAATTAGTTTATACAAGGTTAACCCGTCCCAGCAATTAATATGGAGTACTAAGAAATGGACGAACTGATTGAGGAATATCTTTTTGAAAATAGAGTTGATGAAAAAACTCAAAAACTACTTAGAACTTGGAACACTTACAGACTCAAACTATTTGAATTAACTGCTTGATGTTTCAGATCTTTTCTTTCAAAGTTTTAATTTCAAACGTGTCCAAATGTTTTTATAGAATCTGTATGTGGCGACAGCAACACGTAATCCTCCACATAATTGTCTTGTTTCCATGTGGTACAAAGACAACCTTTTGAGTTAGTGATGTCTTTCAGTACTCAATTTTTGTTTTTCTTTATAAACCACCTTTGAATAGATGGTTATAAAATCCTCTGATATATTTCGACCATTTTGAAAGTGCCAAATTCGCTTTGAGAAACAGCCACAGACTTTATGGGCTTTTCAACAGTTGGTTGCATGAGCCGATTGGTATAGATGAATCAAATATGCTTAGTAGAAAAATGTGCCCAAAAAGAAATTTCATTTGAAAAATTATTTCCTTTTTTTTTTGACATATTTTTCAGGCAGTAGTGGTTCTTCATTGTGCTTCTTATTTTTATTCCATCTATATATATTAGCAGTTCTTCGTCATTCTTCTAATTAAAAATGTCCTTATAATATTATGTGACACATTTAGACTCTTTTTTAAAAAAAAACTCTTTTTTCATTGTTTTTTGTTCAGAACCATAATATAATAAGTCTTCCGAGTCTTTATATCGAAATATTATTTCACCCACTTATTTACAAATGTCATACAACACTATCAGTTTTTTTGGATACACACCCACAAACATGGCCTCGTCACATTGTGCAGCACTCATGATGAAATACGTCCTTCCGTGATCAAAGTCAAAATATAAAGTGTATTGGAGGAAAAATTCCGCAAAGTGGTCGCATTTAAATATATACTCTTATGGTTTCCAGAAAACCATTTAGTTATACATACTATTATGAAATAGACTCTATGTACATATGTCAGATACCAAAAAGATGCTATTTCCTCACTTCTGTTTACCTTATCTAATTTGAGGACGAAAGTAAAATCATAGATATAATGGTTAGCATCTGATTTAATAATAGTAACATCCGTACTTATTCACATCTCAAATATGTCACAAAAATTCTAGCTATCATCACACTCAAATCATTGTGCACATAATACACACCTGCTTGTTTATTAATTTTATCTAAGGCTACGGATAAAGTTAGTGGGGACAAACAACCAATCCATACCATTGAAGTACCAGGTGACGTTGGGTACTGGTGCACCAGCTGCTCTGCATGTGACTGTCGCATCGGTACCGTCCAGCACGGTCAGGTTCACAGGCGGCGTCTGCATGACAGGCGGTGAAGCTACGGTACGTGGGAGGCACACACCAAACAGTTAATCACACAGAGCATTTACTAAGCTGTGATGCCACATGTCACAATTTTAAACCAGGTGATACTTTAATATAAAATTTATTCGCAAATTTCAATGTGTTACATGCTAATTTGCTTTTTAATTAAAATAAACAAATTATCAACAATATTGTTTTTTCCAGTATCTAAATTGTTCATGTCATTAGAAATTGATAACATTTCTTTCACATATGGCAACACTGAACACAACAATACAAATTGTCAACAACTAAATATATTTGTTAGTTGATAAAATTTTAAATACATATAACAAAAGCGAACATTTAGGAAATTTATACATTTTATAAAAAAGTTTAAATTCAACTTTAATTGTTAGTCCTAAATAAAATTAATCATAAGTTATAAAAAATAATAGTGTTAGTAGGAAACAGAAACAAATTCTAATATCAATAAAATTCAGTAGGGCGAAAGAAATACATATCTCATTTACATTGAGTTTTTATTTGAATTGATCTAAGACAAAACTATAAAAAGACAAGTAAGTATGCAATGGATTTACGTAACACATACTCTAAATTTAGAATAAAAACACATGCATTTAAAACATAGATAAACAAGTCAAGATATTAAAAACTGTATAACAAATATAGCTCACTAATAAGAAAGCAATTAAAGCAGCACATCAATTGATTTGACAAAATGATAAACCGTGAAAACAAAGGAATCAAAAATTATTTTCAATTCGGACTATAGAATTAAAGGTTTTTATAACATGCATAATGGTGTAACTAATGACTGGAGGCGTATTTCGTAATCATTAAGCACTAGTGGCAAGAATAATCCATAATAAACAAATATTAGAATTGTCGATTTAGGAAATAGGTGCTCCAGTATTAAATTTTCAAGAATAAATTAATATTCAAAACTCGACTGACTCGAGAAAACAAATTCAACATAATAAATTGAAAAGGGGAAATATTGCAACTACTAACTCAGAAAAAAAAATCAATGTGCAAATGTGTTATGTATTATTATAATATCTTACTGCCTGAATCGAAACGGAATGTTTTAACTTTTCTGTCCGGGGATCTCATTCTTATAAGCTTCAGCTGACTGTGTCGAGCAAAACGGTGTTTTGCTTCTGCATTTTTCAATAAAGAAATGGCAATCAGATAATTTCATAATATCATAATATTTGGAAACATTTGTAATATTGCAATTTTTTTATTCAAATAATGTTATAAAATTTACAGATTAAATAGTTTAGTAGTGAAGGCATCATATTTAATATGTATGTACAGATACACAGGGAAAATAATGTATATATGTTGCAATTTTCATTATATCAAACATGAAATTTCCTTTTAAAAAACTTCAGCACTAAACTATAGATTATAATCAACATTAATTATTTTCAGTTTCTAATTTTGAATAGAATAATATTCGATATACACATGAAAATATATTTGTATTACAAAGGAAATACTCTTTATTAGGAACATCTCCAACTTGCTTTTTGATTTGCTTATACCAAAACATTTAGATTTATATTTAAGACAATATTGAACAATTAATGTAATATTGATATCGACAATTTTATAAAGTTGATTACAGTAAACAATTTAAATAATTTTATAGTTTCTATCAAGTTCTCCATAACATGAATTTCTTCATGATAAGTATTTGTAATAAAATTAGGAAAATTGTCTATATTAAATGACATTAATTGTTCAATATTTTAATTTAAGTTCAATTTAAATATAAATCTAAATATTTCGATATAAGCATTTACAGTTTTTGTTATGTTCTCCATAGTACGAATATAATTTTAGGTAAAATGATCTCTTAATCGTTTTTGTAATCCACACAATGATTCAGAAAGACCATGGAGTCAATTACCTTTGAAATAATATGTTTAGTCTACAGAATAACTTACATGATTTAAATTACAATTTAACTAAGTAAAGAATTTCTTGCATGATTCCTCGGAAGAAAACATTCATGACAAATTGAGAAATATTAGTAGAATGTAGACAGTGGGATTGACAGAATGTTATTAAAGTCCACAATTCTTGCAATTAAATAGGCACATACAGAATTTCCACATTGCTAATTAGTATATAAACAAAATAACAAGTTACAAACTTACTTTTAATCTTCAGCCAAGTATGTATTGAACTTTCGCCAGCGTCATTAGCAGCAATACACTGAAAAATGCCCATGTCATCCATAGTGACACTATCTACAATTAAGGATCGGTCTTCTTCAACTCTATATCGACCATTTCCATCATCAACCTCTGTCACTTCTGCGTCCATTGCTTGAACACCGACACTGCCTATTTTCTTGCCATCTTTGTACCACGTTATACTGGGTGGAGGTACACCTTGCACGTCACAATCCATAGTAATGGGTGTACCAAATTCACCCAATGTTTCAGATTTTAATGTACTCAAAAAAACAGGTTTTTCTTGAACTACAATACTCGCAGTAGCCGTTACTGGTGGATATCCTCCTGTCTTTAATCTAACCTGACAAGTATACTGGCCTGTATGAGTTAAGTTGGCTGATAACAACCCCAAGGTTCTATTCCATGGATCGTGCAAGTTATATAATACTCCAGCAGTGTCTATTAAAATGCCATCTTTAAACCAGAGGGTTTCTAGTTCATGGAGCGGTCTCGCATTGGCAATGCACTCTAGATTTGTGATCTCTTTACCTTTTACAATTTTGGTGTTTTCTGGTTTTATTATAATTTCAGGAGGAATTTCTTTATTTCCATCACCAGTGACTTTCAATTTTATAAATGGGCTATTCTCCTCTTTGCCAAGTTGAGTGTTGATGGCACGAGCGCTAAAACGTAATGCAAATATAACTATATAACTAAAAACTCCCTCTAAAATGGTACTTGTGAGAGGAAATCATATTGAGCAATAACATTAATAAGCGTAAACATATATGTAAAATTATATAATGTAATATCTGTATGTCTGTGCCAAATGTAGAATATATTCATTATTTGTTACATAAACAATTTGTTACCGATAAGCTTTATCATCTTCGGGGGATGCTGATAAAATGACAAGTTGATGATTGGCACTGACAGCATATTTGTGATGGTACTGCAGAGGGCCGTGTTCATCCTGCCATATAACTGATGGCTTCGGGAATGACTCTATTGCAGGCAACTCCAAGACTGCAGCATTACCGGACTCAACAAAAACTGTCTTCTCGGTAACATCTTCAAAGATTCCCATATCTAAAATAGCGAAATTGTAAAATGACTGATTAATTTATTCTTTTTTACAGCATAAATGAATTTGCCATGATATTAAAACTTATTTTGAAAATCTCCTAAGTATTTATATTAAATAAACAATGTGAAAATGTTAGTATTCATTTTTTATAATACAATGATATAATACAGTTTTTTAATTTATAATTAAATTTTGAAGATAATACAAAATTGCTGTTTACAGCTTTCGTTAGTTGTGATTGATTCTTTATAAATAAAGAACTTACCATGGAACATACCTTGGAACTTGAACTTAAGGTTATTATTGGTTTAGAGTAATTTCGAGAAAGCAATCATAAACAAAAATAAGAAACCTTATAGTGCACTGACACATACAAGTTTCGGGTTAAACACTTCAAAAACAAGGCACATTAATTGTTTCCTTTGATCTTAATCATTTACATGCAGATACAAACATACAAGGAATTCAATTATATTTGAAATGACTTTTTATGATACAACTCGGTCTTTTTATAATTATTCCAAGTTTGTGTACTAATTTACTAATTTATTTTATAGATTATATGAATACTACAGCTGTATTCTATATCTGTTTGATTTATAAATACAAGTATTCACAGGCCCATTTTTAAAATTTACAAGTTTAAAATTATCCATCTCTCTAAACGTAGACCGTGATTAATAAAATGCAACAAAATTTATGCTTTTGAAATGTTTTTATAACACTATCTGCTATAAGAAAACAAATTGAAGCGGCTACTCAGTCAACTCGACATCTTTCATAATTCCGCTGAATGATATCATTAAAAAATGTAGCAGTGAACTTCAATAAGCATAAATATTAGGAACAATTCTGTATTCACAATTAAATGAAACTACGTGATGTAGTATTATTTCTACTTTCTTTAAGATCTTTACCACGACCTAGGTTTCGTTGTATAACATCTTCAGGTAGGCTGTTAGCAAAGATTCTAAGATGGTGGGCTGTTAGTCAAAGACTGTTAGCAATGTTTGCTAACAGCCCACCTGAAGATGTTGTAATACAACAAAACCTAGGTCGTTGTAAAGAACTTAAAGAAAGTAGAAATAATACTACATCACGTAGTTTCTTTTAATTGTGAATAATGAATTTTTACAAAATTAACGCCAAATATATTCAACAATTCTGTATATATTCTCATTATTAATATGTATATGGTACATTTTAGATTTTTACCTTATTTTTCAAAAATATTGTTTGCATTTTTCGAGATAAACTTTGTATTATTGATATATTAGTACAATTGTATTTTTCTTTGATCTGACAGTCATTAATGTTGCTATTTGTCTACTTTTTTGAAAATTAGGAATGTTAACAATTGTATTCAGTAGGAAAATACTCACAAGCAACTGTGACATGGTTCTTCTCGCTAAATATGGCGCCTACATCATTGCGCGCGAGACACTGATAGGCGCCTGCATCCTCGCGCCGTGTGTTGTGGATCTTGTAGAAGAGCTCCGTTGAATACTCGTTGAGTGGCTGACCATCGCGTAGCCACCGGTACAAAGGTTGTGGTATGCCTGCAATTTGTTATACAACGTGTGATTTATATAGAGATTCATCTATTTTATCTAACGAACTATTTTTAATGTAAAATATATATTTAAAGTATTAGTAATAAAAACTGTCATTTACACTCCATCACTTGAAATCTATCTGTGTAATGCTGTATTTTCAAAACGATTGCACAACTTATTCAACAGTTAGCCTTCCGGAGAAGCACTTTCAAATCCTACTTATCAAGAGGCATATGGCTGTGTGGCACCCTATACTTTTTGATTGAAAATTTCTAGTAAAAAAATCTAGTGATAATAGAAATTGTTTGTTTTATGACTAGATTTTTTCGTAAATATTCAAAATATCGAAAGAAGAATGCTTAAATTATTTTTCAAATTATAAAAACTGTGTCGAACCCACCAGGTGTGAATGGTGTGTGTGAAAAATAAATGTAGAATATAGGCTTCTAAATAGAGTAATGCAAGTCAGGAATGTGTGCTTGGCTGAGTTGTGAGGGAAAATATATGAAATTCAGTTGTCTCTCCATCCCCCGTCTCCGTTGTTGTTTATATCAAAGAATTGGCAAATTTCTATTAGTTAAAAAAACTCAAACTGAATGTTTCGTAATTTTCCGTTAGATGACGTTGTAACTATATGTCCTTGGCTGAGGTGTGAGGGAAAATATATGAAATTCAGTAGTCTCCCCATCCCCCGTCTCCGTTGTTGTTTATATCAAAGAATTGGCAAATTTGCAGAATTTCTATTAGTTAAAAAAACTCAAACTGGGTGTTTCGTAATTTTCCGTTAGATGACGTTGTAACTATGTGTCCTTAGCTGAGTTGTGAGGAAAAATATATGAAATTCAGTTGTCTCCCCATCCCCCGTCTCCGTTGTTGTTTATATCAAAGAATTGGCAAATTTGCAAGAATTTCTATTAGTTAAAAAAACTCAAACTGAATGTTTCGTAATTTTCCGTTAGATGACGTTGTAACTATGTGTCCTTAGCTGAGTTGTGAGGAAAAATATATGAAATTCAGTTGTCTCCCCATCCCCCGTCTCCGTTGTTGTTTATATCAAAGAATTGGCAAATTTGCAAGAATTTCTATTAGTTAAAAAAACTCAAACTGAATGTTTCGTAATTTTCCGTTAGATGACGTTGTAACTATGTGTCCTTGGCTTTGTTGTGAGGGAAAATATATGAAATTCAGTAGTCTCCGCATCCCCCGTCTCCGTTGTTGTTTATATCAAAGAATTGGCAAATTTGCAAGAATTTCTATTAGTTAAAAAAACTCAAACTGAGTATTTCGTAATTTTCCGTTAGATGACGTTGTAACTATGTGTCCTTGGCTGAGTTGTGAGGGAAAATATATGAAATTCAGTAGTCTCCCCATACCCCGTCTCCGTTGTTGTTTATATCAACGAATTGGTAAATTTTCAAGAATTTCTATTAGATAAAAAACTCAAACTGAATGTTTCGTAATTTTCCGTTAGATGACGTTATAACTATGTGTCCTTGGCTGAGTTGTAAGGGAAAATATATGAAATTCAGTTGTCTCCCTATCCCCCGCCTCCGTTGTTGTTTATATCAAAAAAATTGACAAATTTGCAAGAATTTCTATTAGTTAAAAAAACTGAAACTGAATGTTTCGTGATTTTCCGTTAGATGACGTTATAACTATGTGTCCTTGGCTGAGTTGTAAGGGAAAATATATGAAATTCAGTTGTCTCCCTATCCCCCGCCTCCGTTGTTGTTTATATCAAAAAAATTGACAAATTTGCAAGAATTTCTATTAGTTAAAAAAACTGAAACTGAATGTTTCGTGATTTTCCGTTAGATGCATCGCGAAAAAGCGTTTTCTCTTTTTACTAGTAAATTCTTATAGCTTAAAACACTATTCTGAATTGAAGATTTTAATAAGGATCTATGGCAAGTAATCATAATATGGTTACTTGGCGATGGAATCCTTTAACCCAAATAGAAAAATGGTCTGTCACATTAATTTAAATATGGCGCTAACAGAGGGCGCAAAACAATCGCAGAAAACAGAATCGTTACAAATAAGGACATACTGGCCAATTTATTTTTTTGAAAACGATGTTTGAACTATGAATGTTTAATTAGTACGATCGAACTTAAATTATTCCGTGTCAAGTCAATTCGTCAATCCATTATCTGATACGTTTTTACGGGAACGTGCAAGAAACATAGAGGTCGTTAAAAAGTGTTCAAAGCGCCATATCACAAGAACTGTTGGTTATGTATGTATTAATGGCTGTATATTTGTTATTGCGAAACGTATAGAATTATAAAACACGTTTTCCAGCCAATAAATATGAAGGGAATACGAAAAAGTACGATCGACATACAAAAGAAATTATTTAAGGGAGGCCATTTTCAAAATGTTGCAGAATTTGATACTCAAATAGATTAAAATTACCGGTCAAGTAATTGCATAAACAAGAATCGTCTTCGAGTACGATATAAATTTGTTGGTAAGTAATATTGGATGGTAATTATTACATAAACAAAATAAGCAAAGGATTATGTTAGTGAAGTTAATTACTCATTGTTTGTCTTTATTTAATGAAAGAACCAAATGGCAATAGTGCAACAAAAAGCTTATTAAGTTATCAACAGATGGCACTGGTAGCATCTTACCGACAGTTTCACTGGTTGCATTTAAAGATGACACCAAATTATTTTTATAAACATTTTTTTTTAAATGGACTTGAAGATTGACAAAAAACTAAACGCGCAAACTATCAAGAAAGAGATAAAGAGTCAAAGAAAGCATGTATGTAAAAGAGATAGTTGTATTAAGGTTATGAAATTACCTCACCTTTAAGGATCATTTTTCGAGTGTTAATTATATGTATAAATAACATAACGTCATTGCTCATGTAATTTTGTAAATTGCGATTGTATCATTGTTTTGCTGATATAAATCATTTAGGCTCTCAGTGTGGGACTGGTCATATAGTCGAGGTGGCGTTTGCCAGCCGTATTCTAGCATGCGCGGGCCCCCGAACCTACTTACCGCCTGGTCGACGACTTACATGTAAAATGGTTCACATATACTTAAAAAGAAATGAAACGGAAAAATTTGAAAAATGGTTGAATCTGGTATCTCTGAAACTACGCGTTATTTCGCAGCTCGAAATGCACAAAAATATTTCTGGTCGTAATTATTGAGCTCTTCGAGCTCAAGGATAAGATTTTTTGGTTCATTATTTTGGTCATCATTTCTTATGTTTTTGAAAAATAATATTTACCGAACGATTAACTGTATTGGGGCATTCGATGGTGTTTTTTGTACAAGAAATAGTGTCTCTTCAAAAATATTGTTCCATCAAGATATTTGAAAATTATGTTGAAAAGGCACTTTTTTGAAAAGTTTTTATGGGAACATCTTGTAAATGAAATAACCGATTTTGAGGGCATTCGACGCGGTTTTTAAGTACTTTTTAAGAAATATATTAATCTAATAATTATATATAACTGAAAATTAATTATATATATATATATATATATATATATATATATATATATATCATTATTATCCCATAGTATCCCATCTATCCTTACCCCTTGCTGCCCCTTGCTGTCTTTGAAACAATTTGTTCCACAGCTCCTTGACATCGCGAAACGATATATTTATATTAAATCTAAATTAGTGAAAAATCATATTTAAATTCCGTAGTGATTTATTTTTATCCACAATTCACAATTATAATATTTATAGTAGTTTAATAAAAATACTATATACCCCTAACTGTTTAAATGATTTTATATGTGCAAAATGCAAAGTATGCGATTTAATCGAAATGAAGGCAATGAAGATGACTCTTGAAGATGTTATGTAGTTTCTCACGCTCTATACAGAATGAGATTTTGGTCAGTGTTCGAATTTGTACTCCCGTTTCTTGTATCTCTTAAAACAATTAGTTATATATAAAATTTAAATTTCGTGTAAGACATTTCTTTTAAGTTGTTATGGTCAGCCAGAAAATTAGTCTTACGTTTCAAATATTCTACATAAATTTTTTTTCAGGACCCCATTTTTTATACTATAGAATTATACTTTCATCTATAGAATTAAGTTCCATTACTCGTATTTGTATAAAGCTAAATTAAACAAACAAAGACAAATATTCTCCAAACCGATATATTTTAACGTCGTTTACCTACGGCCAGCACAAAGTAACCACTTTTTAACAAGAATATATTTAATGTAACATAAAACCTTTTTATAATATTATTATGTGTATGTATATATAATACTAACATCATAAGCGCCTGTACAAAATAAAGACTCAATCCAAACCAATATAGTATGTTACGTCTGATCCAACCGACAATCGGTCACCGTAACGCTAGATCTAGACACTGTAACCGGATACTCTGAAGCGGCATTGCGCTTGTACGGCCTCAGGAAACCCTCCCCCTCGATATTGAACGATCGGAAAGTGGCCGAAACAGTTGATTATATACCTTTTACGCGTATTAATTAGCATTCTGCTTACGCATCGTACAGTCAGTCGCTTATGGCTTCACCGCACGTGGTCTTTACTTATATGTTATATCCTGTACGGCCGCCTCAAACTTTCCTCGTTAAGACTTTTTGGACACTGCGGTGCTATCGTTATTGATGAACAGAACTTTAGAACCCGATCCTGCTAATTTCAAGTTGTCCCGGCTGGAAACCACGACTATGTTGGAGAGACACAGATACATCGTATACATATTATCATTGCTTGCCGCGTAAAAGTATTGATTAACCTTTATTTAATTTTGTTTTTCTCTCCTTTCTATGGTTTCTATGGCTCATCACGCGTAGTCTTCGTGTGTGAAGACATAACTTATAAGGCTTTTTGCTGATATCGATATTCTAGCTCCAACAATCAAAATTTACAGGAAAAAGTATTATCTGCTGCAAAATGCGCAAGTTTAACAAAAGAACCTCGTGTCTGCATGTGTGAACGATTTTGGCTTGTTTATGGACTGATATTGCTCACTTGACTAATCGGCTTGTATGACTTGGACTTTTTAGCGTGCTTAGTGATTGGGAAGCTTAATCAATGCTAATTCAACGCAAATTTACCTAAATTATTCGCAAATTAATGTTTAGTAGACTTAACATTGCAAGCCTGCTACATGACTGCTCTACTTCCATACCAAATTTCATGTGGTTTAGTGGAATAGTTTTCGGACAAAAGTGGTTTATGCGACTCGAGTAAAGATTTTCCAATAAAGTAAGGAATTAAAACAAATCATAACTTCTAAACTATTGATTTTCGCGGAACTAATATTATTTTTAAATGACTCATCACGATGTTTCCTACCTAAAAAATTGTTTGGACCGTTGTAATTGATCCACCTGTATAACATAATTCATCATATTTTTTTCTAAATGGGGTTTGTATCATTGTTTGGCTGATATAAATCATTGAGGGCCATGGTGACCTTTGAAACCTTTTCCTCTACGGCTCCTCGATGTCGCGGATTGATGGTTAAAAGTTTTATTAATTGATAAAAAATATTTAGTGCCAAGGTAGCCCCAAAGGTCAATCCACACAGGGCTATTATTTATTAAAGAATATATTCAAGGCGACAGTTTAATAACAAAACATAATATTCTTACGATTCCCAAAGAACTGCGCCTTCTCATTTTCGGTAAGTTCGAAAACTTTAAACGAAGTACGCGTGTCTTGGTTTTTTTGCTGTGTTTACTATATCTAACGGCAATAATTGATATGTGGACAAAGGATTAAATTCATAAATAAAAAGACTTATTAAAAAAATATTTACGAAAAACAAAATTAAATGTTATCTAAAGGTCATAACAAAAAATGTTAAGTCTGGAATAAAATAATTGAAGCGAAGAATGCATCCTTTACCCCCAAGAACCCCAAGAGTGCACACAATTTCGTTGGCTATGGCAATCGAACAAGCATATCTGACTTTTGTTGGAGTTCTAATAAAATCATATTTGACAGTACGAATACCATTTGTAACACACAACGGATTGCAACAGATTGTAACAAGGAAGCATTTTTTTTGTCTATAAATCTTTTTTATAATGCATGACCAGCCTTGAATGCAAGATATTTATAAGTAAAAGACAATTAAACATTCACTCAGATATTTTACTAAGTTTATAACCCAGCAGCGGATAAATAATGCTTCTAATATTGCCACTTTCATAAACACACAACCAAGTTCATAAGATCAGCCAAATTTGTTGCCTTCAAAATTTTCGATAAATTCAAATTTAAATTACTTTTATTATATTTAACTGTAATAAAAATTATATACATTTTTGATTCTTTTGATTAGTGGCGTGCGAACGTCATACGAATACCACTCAGTTCCAGAGATTCTGACTGACTACGAGCTTAACTACTTCGTACCCACCCACAACGCATTCAAATGTCTACTGATGGACAAAACAAACTAATCTTACCAAAAACGTATGTTAAAAATGAAGCCAAGCCTCGTGAACCTCGGGCTCAAAAAGCTGTAAGATCTCATGTGGAACCACGTCTGTAACATTCTTATTCATTCTGACTTTTCCATTCAAATATCTCTGCAAGTTAGAGAAACTTGAGGGACTTGGCAGTTAAGCAGCACTAAAATATGAGATTACTTTATATATAAAAAAGGTAACAGTTATTAAATTAAGAGTATAGCATGGGAGGTGAATTTTTTACAGTTTATTCATTTTACCTTTGTTTAAATGCTAAAGCTTATCTATATGCCAAATTTCAAGTTAGTGGGCGTGCACCTAGTACCTCAGATTTTTTATGATTGGTGAATCAGTGGGGCAGCTAATACGAAAATAGTCAAACTTTGTTTTCAAATTCACTTAGACCCTATAATAAAAGGAAGATGGAATTTAAAGGTTTAGTTTACATATTTCTCAAAGTATAAAGGATAAAACTAGTCAAGTTTGTAATTTCTACACAATTCCAGTGAAATCTCAAAAGTACAACAATCTGCTTCAGTTAAAAGTCTCGCGGCAATGCTCGCTCAACTTAGCGTTCTCAGACTTAGTGATCCCAGATAAAATATAACATATGTTCCATAAGGTCCGCCTGATCTTTATTTATTAATTCTAGCTATTCGTAGCATTCCTTTTTTCCTTGAGCTAAAAGGAGAGACAATTAAAACTGTTATGATGTAAACAGGGAAAAAATATTTCCATACCAGCACATTCTTTAAACGTCACCTTATTGTTATGCAAACAAACTGACGAATACCATAAACGATTCTCGGTATGTGTGTAAATCAAACTTACGTGATAGAATTATAAACTCAACCGGCATATCGAAGGCGCTTGCGAGGGCTCACGATATCCGGCGCGCGCTCCGAACGCCGACGAGATCGGACTACGAAGCCGACCGATTCATTTCGCGCACTTTGTATTCAAATGCCTGCAGTGGAGGAACGTCAACTTACCCGCCAAAACGATCCGACAATCCCATTCCGGCGTTCCGTCATAAACAGATATATCAGTCATATCGTTCGCGTGCTCCTACCAGGCGCGAGATGTCGTTTTACTGTCGGCAAATAAATTTCACCCGGACGCCAGCTTTGAAACGCGACAGCACTCAACATTCTTACAGCCAATGGATTTTTATTTATGTTTCCGTTCCGAGCCAGATGCGAGCGCTCGAAGAATTTAGAACTTATAAACTAATTTAAAAGTTATATTGGTGTAGATGCTGGCATTTTCGTCTATTAGCTAACTTTCAATTAAAGAGTTATAGTCCACCTAATAAGTTTAGATTGCCAGAAATATTTTGGCGTTAAATAATTTATCAGCTGCTTTGCTAAAAATGTAACTCTCGATTAAAAGTTTTAAATTTAATCATCATTAGATATCTTCGATCGTAACATCTTAAATTTTTGGTTCTATATGCTTAAACACGCGTAGAAAGTTACACTAAAAAGTTATACTTCGTAGAAGGTGCATATGGACACGCGTAGGTTATACTTCGTAAAAGGTGCATATGGACACGCGTAGAAGGTTATACTTCGTACAAGGTGCATATGGACACAGAAGGTTATGCTTGTAAAAGGTATATATATACTTGCGTAGAAGGTTATACGCGTACGAGGAGCATACAGATATGCGTAAAAAGTTACGTGCGTAGAAGGTGTATATAGAAACACGTAGAATATTATGCTTCGTAGAAGGTGCATATAGACACGCGTAGAAGGTTTGTTTCATAGAAAGTGCATATAGACACTCGTAAAAAGTTATGCGTGTGGAAGGTACATATAGACACGCGTAGAAAGTTATGCGTGTGGAATGTAGATATAGACACGCGTAGAGGGTTATGTGCGTAGAAAGTACATAATGACATGCGTAGATGGTTTGTTTCATAGAAGGTGCATATAGACACAAATAGAAGGTTATACTTCGTAGAATATGAATATAGACACGCGTAGAAGGTTTGTTTCATAGAAGGTGCATATAGACATACATAGAAGGTTATACTTCGTAGAATGTGCATATAGATACGCGTAGAAGGTTATGCGTGTCGAAGGTGCATATATACACGAGTAGAAGTTTATATGTCGTAGAAGGTGTATATAGACACGCGTAGAAGTTTATACTTCGTAGAAGGTGTATATAGACACGCGGAGAAGGTTATGTGCGTAGAAAGTACATATAGACACGCGTAGAAGGTTTGTTTCATAAAAGGTGTATATAGACACGCGTAGACGGTTATGCGTGTGGAAGGTACATATAGACACGCGTAGAGGGTTATGTGCGTAGAAAGTACATATAGACACACGTAGAAGGTTTGTTTCATATAAGTTGCATATAGACACGCGTAGAAGATTATGCGTGTGGAAGGTACATATAGACACGCGTAGAAGGTTATGCGCGTAAAAAGTATATAGACCCACGTAGATGGTTTGTTTCTTAGAAGGCGCATATAGACAAACGTAGAAGGTTATACTTCGTAGTATGTGCATATAGACACGCGTAGAAGGTTATGCATGCAGAAGGTGCATATAGACATGCGTAGAAGGTTATACTTCGTAGAAGGTGTATATAGATACACGTAGAAAGTTATGCTTCGTAGAATGTGCATATAGACATGAGTAGAAGATATACCCACATTTCCATACCCAGCTTTTTGGCGCGTAGCCAAAAAGCTGGGTATGGAAAATTATGTCAAATATTTAAGTAATTATAACGTTAGATCATCGATCTATAATTACTCAAATCTATAAAACTTATCGAAACTGTAAACGCGTCTTATTTTATAAAATATTATTATTAGAAGGTACTATAAATTTTTATGCAAATGAGTTCAAGAACAAAACAGAAAAAATAAGCAAGAAAATAGAAACAGTTTTAGAAACTTGCCACTTTCATAATTAAGTTTTTTATCTATGAGTAAAATGAAATTATGGAAATTCTTGTTTTTAAAACAATAATTTACATTCGATTTCTCAATTTTTGTGTGGGTACTGCTTTATGGACTGTAGGTACGCCTCTGAGCACGTACTTATAATCCAATTTAAAAGTTATATTGAAATATAATAGACGCTGTCACTTGCGTCCATTTAGTTAACTTTAAATTAACGACTTAAAGTCTGAAAGTCTAAATCCTACGTTTTCTATTCAAAGTTTATTTAGGAGGCTGACTTCTTCCAACAAAATATGCAGGAAAATTCAATTTGCTGCTAGGTAATGGCAAACTTGCACATTTCTAGAAACGCTTTTAGTGTTCTAACTACTGCTTCACTTACTAGTTAGCTGTCAGCTAGACATTTTGATGAATTAATTACCATGTAACTTTGAAAATGACGACGCGGATATTTGATTTAGTTTCTTTATGACACGTGTTTAAAAATCGGAGTTAAAAGGATCATTGTCCATAAGGATATCTGGTTCTCTATGAATGCCACGGTAAAAAATGATTGGCGCCCTGCAACTAGAATTACCAGGAGATGGTTGCAGATAATCATACGAAGTCGATGTTTGTTGTAATCCCTATCTACGCCATCCTTAAATACCAGTCTGGTATAACTTCGGTAAGTTTCTACTAGGTTCTCATATACACTGAATTTTTGGTAAATTCTAGAAAACTTTAATTTTTGGTGCAGAAGTTTCTACTCAACCTAATGTAACTTCAAATCTTTCAGTTTTTTGGACAAACCAAAAATGTAACTGTTATATTATCATTGCAAAATTTAAATTTTGCAATGATAATATAACATTGTTCTACATATCTACTGAAGTTTTGCTCTCAGTCACTCAATTTTGTTATCCTCTTCTTCCTTATTCTCCTGTAATGAACGTCACCCATTTACCCTCTTTCGTTCCAGGAACGAAGACCGTGAAATGCAATGTTTTATTGCTCATATCCATACTCTTACACCAAGATATTCCTCGAGAAATCACTACCAAAACTTTAATCCCCGTACCTTTTTTTCTTGGGTTGGCAATAATAAATCTATCTAAAGTTGTAATAAGTCTGTTTAAATTCATTGGTAATATACTATTCACAGACTTTGCTCAGTGTAACTGTTTATCCAAATAAAAAACAAACATAAGCAAAAGACGGAAAATAGTAATGTCGAAAAAATAATAAAATTTGAATCTTACCGTACTTACATACTTATAATACTGCACAACTTTTAACTAATATTCGTAAAGTTTGCTTTGTCCAGAATAAATTGTGAGATCATTCCATGGTACAGAGTGTCCGCCACTACTATCCGAAAAAAACCTTGAGTTGTGCTCCACCAGGAGGTTGTAAAACAGCGTGCATATATATATATATATATATATATATATATATGTATATATATATATATATATATATATATATATATATCAGAAAAATATTGACATGTTAATTTTTTAATAAATAGTAAAAAATCTATTGTTAACATAACCTAAGCTTTTAACGCTCGCGCCGCTTCGCGTTGCAGAGCGCCACGTGACTCGCCATTTACCACGTGACACGTGACTCGCCTCGTCACTCGAGACGCTCACATCGATGGCGGTTTTTTGAACAAGATCAAAGGAGTGGCGAGGCGAGCGCCTAAATTAGGTATTTATGTATGTATGAGTTTTAGAAAATTGCGTATGGTTGTGTGCAGTACGTATGGGTTACGATTGCAACTATGTATTTCGTAATTAAAGGCACTTGGTAATTTTAAATACCGCAGTATACATCACATTATAATTAATAGTAGTGTTTTGTAATACAATAGTATTAATCTATTTACAGCGGTAATATGTGTGAGTGCTTGCTACTTATATGTATTTATATATGTTTAATAATAAAATCAGTAATCAATCACCTATGATTGCACAGGCGTGCACGGATGATAGATCAAATTATGATTGATTATTGTTTTTCTTACACTAATTTTTCAATCGATTGAAGTAAAAATAAGTTGTAAAATCGCAAGGTAATGAAAATTAAAGAACAAATTAAACGACATAAGCATTTTCAACATGACGTGCCCCCCCCCTCCCCCACCACGTTTTCGACACATTTTTGCACATTTTTTTGCTTATTCGTAGACTCTATTAAACAAAGAAATGTCTTGGTTAATGGTACCTTTAAGTTTGTCAAAAGCAGCGATAATACGCGTATGTATCCCTATTTTACTATCACAATCTTTTTGAAACACTAAGTTTTTAATAAATCCCCACATGAAGAAGTCCAATGGGGTGATATCTGGTGAATGTGGAGACCAACGTATAGATCCAAATAGACCTATCCACTGGATGCCAAACATTTCGTTTAGCCTTCACGAACTTCGACAACGGAGTGTGGCGACGTAATACAACTGAACACAAAGAAATTTAATCGACTTTGACCACGAATGCGCTCTCGTATACGAGAAAAGAGTGGCAAAATAGCATGGCTCTCTTCTCACTTGTCAACCCATTTTCATCTTTATTACTTATACATAAGTATATCTACGTCGTTCTAACGGCTGCCTTTAATAACATAACTATAGATAACTTTACCTGGCGGTAAGTGTACGTAATGAAATGTGAGGATTCGGGCAGACAGTTTGTCTTGAAATTTTTATCGTGCTATCTATCATTTCTAAATCCCTTCAGATAATAAATTCCTGTTTTCACCAATGATCTACATGTATGTACAAGGAGATTCATTGGTATTCGTTTTCGGTTAAGAGTTGCGGACATCTTTTGTTACCTGGATTTAGTTTAACACTGAGTAAATCCTTAATTTTTTATTTTTAAAAATCTTTCACTCACTAGATGGCGAGAAGAAATGACAAGATATTTTCAGAATATTATTAACTTTCTAACGTTTTCCACGTTATAGTAATTTTGACCACTACCAAGATATACATTTCTGACCCAAAATTATTGCGGTATACACATAGACATTAAGCCTATGGGTATACAAGACTCGTTAAGAAAATTTATAATATTTTATTCCAAAAACTCATACACTTTTTATAATTATGATATGGACAGAGATTAAATTTAAATGATTATGCCAAACATCACACATAGTTATTTGACTTGATCACAAGACTTACTGCCTTAACGGCGCAGCATATCACGATATCCCGCTTTTGATTGCCGGCCGTTGGTCGAGCGTTACTGGAATCACGTTTGTAATCGCATTCCTAAATGTTCAGTGTTCAGTCATTTTGACGGGAGTAGCTCTACTGATGTGAGCAATGCGCAACGCATTGCGATCGCCAACTTGCCTGCCCAAAGTAGGCACGTTAGACAGGCAAGATGGCGATCGGACAATTATCTCCCACGCGCATTAGACAAGCCTATGTCCAGTAGTTGCCTAAGACAGGCTGCTGATGAATAATTCCAGCTAAATTCCAGTTCAAGTAATATTTGAAAAGTTACGCGGACAGACTGACAGTAATTTTGTTTTGACAAATCTGATGTGAGAAAAAAGGTCAAACATAACAAGTCTATTGATAAGTTACGTAAAAACAGTGTGATATATACAGTCATAATGCAATAAGCATGAACCTAATAACTAGGCAATAATTATAGCAGTTAAGTCGATAAACTGCATGTGAATTTAAGAGACAAATCATTTTTATCAATTCTATGTGATACTTCAAGAGCGAAGACGTTCGAATAAAATAGATATTAAAAAATATATGACTATTATTGTATGCTTTTATTGACACCTGATATAACTATATGCATTTAATTATTAAAAACAATTTTGAAATAATACTTTAAAACTAGCTGACCCGTGCGAAGTCTTCGCACTATATCGCCATCTAGCGTGTTCCAAGTATACAATTTGGCTAAGATATTTGATGTGTCGCCCACAGATGGCGCTCATGCCAATTGTTATAAAAATTAATTTTTTTATTAACAAAAAGATTTGTTTCAAATTGTTTTATATTTTTCGCCCAAAGTAGAAAACATAAGCTTTAAGTGGGTATTTTTTAAATTTTTTTTTGGTGCAGTAGTTAAAGAGATCGAGCCGCTCGACCAAAAAACACCTTTTAGAAATAATATATTTAGATAAGATTTTAGGCAGAAAACGTAAATAATATCTTATCAATCACGCAAAAAGTTTTAAAAACCTAAGACAATAAAAATAAAACATATAATCAATTCATATTCAATACGATCACTCTATGTTACGTCCTCTCTAACTTGTTTGACAAATCGAGCAAGTTCGTGATATTGGAGAAGCACTTCCAAAGGCTGCCGATCAGACAGGTTTGCTGTGGATCTCCATGAACGATGAAGAGAATCCTTTGTTTAGTTTATCGCCAAAGCCAACGTTAGCGCTCCAGCGAAGCGTTTGATACGAACGCAGCAATGCAATTACCTGCCTATTCTTGCTCCGTGCGTCATATCTCTGAGTAACCACAATTTGACGTGTTAATCGAGTAAGGGATAATACAGAACCTCGTCAATGACAAACTGCTTTAAACCTATACCAAACTATCGACATACAGGTATAACTATGATAGCTATAGATAACTTTACCTCATCTCCTATAAGCAATAATGAAGACTTAGTGGTCGCCCAGTGGTCGAAATTCGACCGTATTTCATTAAATTTTTAAGTTTGAACGTTACTAAGGTTCTTTTGTCACACAGTACACCTCTATAATCATTGCATTTAATTATTTTTAATTTTGTTCTATTACGTTAGCCGAGAGCGTGCAAAAAATACATCATTAGCGTGTGTTGTTTTACCTTAATTCCCTGCAATACCTATGAAATTTAAAAATTAATTTTCGTAACAATTGAAAAAAAAATACTATTACAGCTTGTAGTCGTATTTATTATATATATATATATATATATATATATATATATATATATATATATATATATATATATATATATATATATATATATATAGATAAAATAAAAAAAACGCTTTCTTGCTTTGACATACACTCAACAAACTATTAAAAAAATACCATTTGAAATAACACAAAATTCACAACTCATCCAGTCAATCTGACATTTTAAAATTATTTGGCGACAATCTCTACTCTGTGCGACTGTTTGACCACAGGCTGTTATGTCTTTGACATTGACGATATGAACGTGAACAATGTTTTTTTTGTTACTGAATGTAAACAATGAATCTTTTAATGTATTTGTAACACATATTATGTATAAATTTTAGCTTTCTGCATTCCTTCTCCATATGAACTTGAACTATGCCAAATCGCATACTTCTCCGTTCGCGCAATATGCTTAAAGAGAGGTACAAAGTATTATCTTTACGTATTAATGTATAGATAGATTTGATCCACTGTACTTAGTAGCCGATTGACATTTTACTTCTTATAATTGTCTTTATGGCTTTCGTATTACAATTTTTATTTAGCATTTGCGCTTTCATTGAAAGGTTCGTCATTTACACGAAATAGATGCTACATGTTCCTTGTTTCACGATAGTAACTGTAGTCTGATGGTGGCTAGACTTCATTTCAGTAATTGAAGTGTAACTTTTTATAATTGAAAAATATTTTACCAAGTAAGATACGAACAACCTCGCTCACACAATATGCTACCACATTCGAATACTTATAAAACTACAACATCTGTATAATTGACTGTAAGTTCACAATTAAATGAAACTACGTGATGTAGTATTATTTCTACTTTCTTTAAGTTCTTTACCACGACCTAGGTTTCGTTATATTACAACATCTTCAGGTGGGCTGTTAGCAAAGATGTAGAATCTTTGTTAATAGGCCACCTGAAGATGTTGTAGTATAACGAACCTAGGTCATGGTAAAGAACTTAAAGAAAGTTAACATTACATTACAAAATTAACGCCAAATATATTCAATAGCACACTAATTATAATAGCGGGGAAATAAATTTAATCGTTATTCCATTTCGAAACTTTAGGTTCAAGAACTAGATCCTATCATCTCTCCTTTTTAAACAAATACACTGACCTGTCTCATCTTCATCAAAACCACATTTAGCATGTTCATAATAGATTACTTAACTATTCAAATCGTGTTCCCAGTAGACGATGCAGTCGCGTGCATGCGGCATTAAATGTTTCCTTATCGCTCAGACCGTATTCAGCAATAGTTCCTTCAAACGAAATCACCGCCGCGTAATTGGCGTCGAAATCTTTAACTGCTAATATTAATGCATTCGAACGTTGCTTTGAGTCATAATCGTGACGAATAAAACTGGTAACTCTCCCATGTAGATCGCCGTACAGCGTTATGAACCGTTTGCCAGTAAAGTAAAACCGTCTTGTCGAGGTCGCCGGCGATTGCATGCAATGAACTTGTTAATATGAGTAGCTCGGCGCGCGGTAAAACTGAAACTTCCGGCACTAGTTATTACCGATATTGCGCGCAACGCAACCTAGTATCCACGATAGACATATCGCTTGCATTAGTATCGTTTTCAAGAATTTATTTTTTTTCTTTTTCAATACATATTATAAATAGTTCGATCGCATAAAATAAAAAAAATCTCAATAGCACTATGTCATTGTGACGAAATATTTGGCAGATACCGAATGACATTGCGGATATGACCAGTATGTGAAATCATCAACGTATCGTCTGTGTTATTCAAATCGTAGTACGGTTATTTTCCTAGAAATACTTAATTTCCAGAGATTGCCATTGAATAAAACTTCTTTAATTTCCAGACATTTCCATTTAAAAGAGCGCAGTGAAAAGAAATTCTGTGACAGAAGAGTGTATTCGTACGAATACGATCTTCGGCTTGGTCGATGTACGGTACGTTAAGTACGTCAAGATCGTCTCGCACACTTAGCATGTCTATATAGTTATAGCAGACAATTTAAAAAAAAACTTAAATATTAGTATAGACACATATGTAATTTATATCTGTGATTATCTTGTCATTGAAATTATGCAAAATTGGGTAAAGCCTCTATGATTTTTCGAATACCAAATGTATGCCACGTTGGGTAAGACAATTTTGTATTACCTATAAAAGGAGTTATGTAATATTGGATAACGTATCTTTGTTAAGTTACGCAAAATTGGATAAAGCTTTGATTTTTCGAATATCAAATTTATGCCACGTTGGATGAGACAATTTTGTATTTCTTATAAAAGGAGTTATGCAATATTGGGTAAGGTATCTTTGTTAAGTTACGCAAAATGGGATAAAGCATCTTTGATTTTTCGAATATCAAATTTATGCCACGTTGGATGAGACAATTTTGTATTTCTTATAAAAGGAGTTATGCAATATTGGATAAGGTATCTTTGTTAAGTTACGCAAAATTGGATAAAGCATCATTGATTTTATTGGGCGAAACTAGGTATTTGTACAGACCATCTGTTCGAGTAGTGTCAATTAAATTTAGAGTGGATTTGGTTCGGTTCATGACGGCGGTTTGAATATTTATATAAAGGAGTCACCTAATGCAGAGCACTGTAAGATCTTCGTTCGCCCCTCACTGACTATACTGCTGGTCGCTGATGGCTGCATACTGAATCGGGGAGGTTGGAGCTGATCTGAAAAATAAAATATATAGAAAAGTTAATATAGGATATTTTGAATCTGAAGTTAATATAGGTTATTTTTTTTTCATATTATTCCATAACTAGATTTCACGTAAACGTAAAAATACGAGTCAATCCAATAAGGAAACAGAAATTTTGAAATCAGAACGATCGGCTAGAATTTGGGACGAGGCAGAACCAAAAAAGGCCTTACGAAACAGCGAAGAATTTCCGATCAGTTCACCGGAAATTTGATTAAATCCCAATTAGTTACGTACTAACATTATTTAATTATAATTATTTTTCCCAGTAGAAGGAAAAAAGTACAGTATTAGCAAATAATAAGTCGACATTATAAAGAAAACTGGTAAGTAAGTTGTCGTGTAAAACGCGTTATCGAAATTCACTGAATTTTTAATATATTTTTCAAACTGTAAATATCTTTAATTACTTATTTTGAAATTTAAAAATTATTTACCGTTTAGTTTTAGTAAAAATCGCTTTCAAAATTGTACAATTAACAGCAAAAGTAGTTATTACCACACTCTTAATTTTATTTAAAAAACCCGTCAAACGATTTGTCTGAAAAAATTAGTCAATGTAAAGTGATGTTATATTAAAATTTTGAAAAAAAACGAGAAAAATATTTACCGCTTAGTTTTGGTAAAAATTGCTCTCAAAAATTGTACATTAACATTACTCGAAAAGTAGATATTTCGCCACACTTCATTTTATTTAAAAAATCGCAAAAATATTTTTTTATGTCTTACAACCTGTTAAAATTATATTATATTAACAGTTTGGAAAACAAAAAAAATACTTTTCTTTAAAAAAATGTATAATACTTTTTAGATTTGACTGTCACACAACAACTATCTGATTAGAGAATAAAAACCGTGCTAATAGTCTTTACGTTTCGGTCGTAATATCTAAACACTTAAAACTGCTGGGCTAAATTTAATAAAATTTGATATACGTGTATGAGAGTTTTTCATAAAACCTTTAGACTTTATTTTGTTTAACTATGAAATTTCGGATATTTGTCATAAAAAATAAGAGAAGTCTATTTTTCTCAAGGACGTTTCAAACTATTTTCTTTAAAGTTCTCACATAATTTGTATCTTATATTGTATCTTATATGCTCGCAATATTTCATACTCATTTTCCCAAGAAAAATAGGATACGATATCCCTGATAATAAATTGAAGTAAATTGCTCGCGTTAGTGAAGCGATGGCGGCGCTTGACGGGGGGTGCGTTGCGGCTTAGCAATGATTAATTCTTTATGAGCCCAACGATACAAATATTTAGCAGGAAATAAGATATGATAATACAATTTTATTTCCGGTATTAAAAAATAATGCCTATTCGCTACATTTCCCGAGAGAGTATGTCCAGGATTTTCATACCGTTAATTTTTTATCCAATTGGTGAAATTTTCATGGCAAATCAAAAAGTAAAAAAATATTTTATTATTTCATCATGAAAATACCTTAACGCATAACCAGTTAGACACCAAACCGTTTCCAATATGTTGAAGTGGATAAAAAAAGGCTTTCTAATTTGAATTCCTCCGACACGAACTACGCGATATGATCAACAAAATAGATTCGCAAATCGACGTGAATTTCACCTACTTCTGCTCCGTATTTACGTTGCAGGCATTAAATCGGTTTACGGGGCAGTTTTTCACGGTCCCGCCCGCTACGTGGCGCGCGGCTACGTGGGCCGCCCGTAATTGGAGTTTCCGTACGTCCTCTTATTCCGGAATCGACTGCGCTACGTGGAGCGAAGGAGGTCGGCTTTTAGGTCTGACGCGCGCATGCGATGCATATTTAAAACATATAAAAGAGCCCGCCCGCTCCGCGACCCGGTCGCGAGGGACGCAAGTCGTCGGCGTGCGTCCCTAATGCATCTTAGTGCAACTGGTGTATAGCGTTGCTACTGTAGCAGCGACCGTTGATAGCTCACGCAAGTGAAAAATGCAAGTAACATGTCGGTCCTCGAATTCTATGTAACTATTTTTAGTGCAACTGAAAAGCCAAAAAACATAAATGAATATATCGTATGCAAATACTCCAAAATTGATTTCATTTTTGAAATGGTTTTGAAAAACCGAATAGGAAAATGTATTTATTTAAAACAATATTCAAAATATAATAATAATTCTCTAATTTTTTATGATAATAATTTTGTCCCATATTTTTTCAAAAAAACACGAAAAAAATTTTTTTTTCAAAAAATATGGGACCAAGTTATTATACATATTTTTATACATAAAATATTATAAAATATAAATTATTATATATAATACCAATGAACGTAACAAACAAATATAGATTTTAAAACCACGCTTGTATGGAGAATGATCTTTGTTCTTTGGATCAGAGAAGAAATTAATTAATTTTTAAACTAATATTCCTTTTTTTTAACACGCGTGAAAGATAGTAACGTGGTATGTATATTTAATCATGTCTTCGGCTGAACTCAAGAAAATACTCTGTGGCAGGCTCGGCTCGGGTACGACCATAGGCGTGCCGCCCTTACACCGACTTATTGAGGTATTCGATTCGCGCCTGACTTTTTGTGGTCAATTTGGCTGATGAAGTGAAAAAAAAGAAGTAAGAAGTTCAGATGGCTTCGATTTTTCTTGCGTAATACCCGATTTTTTCCTAAATTAATTTAACACACACGACTTTCAGGCGAAGAAAGTCGGCACATTTATTCGGAGCCTATATGAAACTACATACAGCTTGATGAGTAAATGTATCCAAAAATGGTATATATATATATATATATATATATATATATATATATATATATATATACATATATATATATATATATATATATATATATATATATATATATATATATATATATATTTGTGCCTTTTTGCTAAACTCATAGAAGATATAATTTTTTCATTGTAACATGAATAATTGTGACAGAAATTTATTTTTTTTAATCGGGATAAAAATATTTACCTACGCCTTAGCGCAGTGCCAAAAAAAATAGATTGAGATTTCCTAAAAAACCATATTTTTAATCTAATTTTTGAGGCCATTTTAAAGAGAAACTTCATATAGCTTTTTCCAGAATATACTTCAAAAGTCCACTTATTTCATCAGCTTTTCGTTGGACAATTTAACACTCTGACAGAAGTTTGATATTAGCGTATGTAAGCGAAAAATTTAATTTTTACGTGGCAGAAGAGAAATGTTATTAATAAAATTTGTTTTCTGAATATTAAATGGAAAATATTTGTTAACCTGTTAATTTCCTGCCCGCGTATTATGTCGGAATTACCTACGTTCTTCGCGGTATAAAACTGCTCAATGCCCAGTTACGACTGCACCGGTGTTTGATTTGTTTTCGTGATGAGTGAGGACAACTTTCTTGAAATGTGTCATCTTTATTTATGTAGTTATGTAGTTTATGTAGTTAATTGTCTTGTTATCGTTATTGAAACGTATAAATGCATAACTATAATGTTTCTATTATATATCAAAGGCTTTTCCATGTATTTTAATTTTATACTTATTTATATTTATTTTCAAAGTTCTTTCATAGTACGCATCAACTCTCTTATCATTGTGCAAGGCGTCGTGTTCCATTTTCAACCATTATTCTTTCTTGCATAATCTGAACCAATCGTTCAAGTACATAGACTCGTTATCTACTTATTGTAACTCTTTAGTAAATATATTTCGCTTTTCTTTATGTAACTCATTGACGAATGATCGGAGAGTAATTTTATAAAATTAAAATTTGCTTAATGTAAAATCAAAATTTGCTTATAAAATTAAAATTTGCTTAACACGGAGTTCATCGTGTGAGGAATTACATTTTATTTTTAATCAATATTTTATTTGAGAGTAGTTTAATATAATACGCGTATGTTATTGTATTTTAAAATAATAATCTCACATTGTTCCTAATTTGCCGGACTAATATCCTTCATATAATATCTTAGTATATATATTATATATATATATAAATTTTTTTTTTTTTTTAGAAGTTTTCACTTCTATCGTGTGGTCATAAGCACACACAATAAAATTTTTTAAACAACTAAATCACTATGCATTAAAAATAAAAGTGTTACAGATCGCGATTAAAAGTAATATATTACGTAAAATGATCTAAATTATCGATATTATGATCTTAATATTGCGAAGAGCCTTTGCAATCTGCCTTATCATAATTTCAGATTCAAAGCCTTCATATCCCATGTCCTAGGATTATGCCCTATTTTCCTTTTTATACCAAAACATAGTGCTATCTGCTAAAATGCCAGCAATTTACTTTCTCAAAACATCCTGGAAAAGTTATTATCACTATGATTTCTTATCATATATATTATCGTTTCCTCCTTCAGCATTTGGTTCCCCTTCCTTATCATATATATTATACAATGTGTAAACGGCTTTGATCGACGTCATTTGCAAATTCCACAATATTGAAAGAACCTAATAAAATGTTACAAGTACGTGGACAGCTGCTAAGTGTTGCAGAGAATATGCGGAGCCCAACTTCTGTCTTGATCAGCGATCTTCTGACCAAAGTAACTTCCTAACCTTTTTTTATTAAATCAGTAATCTTCATAATCTTATTAACTTCAAAAGCTTTAGTAAACCGGTGTACTTCCATTGCAAATTTCGTCTCACAAAAACCAGAATTTTTCAGATTATTTATATACTCATGAAATATTGTCGCAATTATGCGTCAATTAAATAAAATAACAAAATTTTTGAACGAAACTAACTGATGCCGTTTTTTTTGGACCAGAGCCTGTAACCAATATTCTGACCATATCCCTTATAAGGCCAAAATAATTTGTAATTTCTACTCCGTCTTATTCTATCGCTCTCAGCGAAATATGACTGTATTTATTCAAACAAATATTATGAAAGTGCTTCATTTATTTGTTCTTTACATAATAGAGCTCTCTAAACAATGAACCAATCCTTTCCAAAACTTGTACACCAATAGCATGTATTACGGACTAAGACCCTAAAAACTACACAGTTCCTTAAGAAATAGCAAAAAACCTTTCTCAGAATATCATTAGATGGCGCTACTTCTGCTGCATTACTTTTAAGGAATTTCTTCATCATATTGCGAATTACTATATTTAATTTTACAATGTACCATTCTAATTATTGCAAAACATTAAATTCGATTATAAATAATTTTTTAGACGAATGAAATCGTAAGTAGTAAATATTATTTATTTTGTATAAACAGTCGATCGCGGTCTGTAACACTTTTGTTTTTAAAGCATAGTCATTCATTTATTAAAAAAATTATTTTGTGTCCTTATGACCACACGATAGAAGTGAAAATTTCTAATATATATATATATATCTAATTACATTGATGTTATATGAAGATTATTATTTCAAAATATAATAACATATGCGTATTATATCAAACTATTCTCAAATAAAATATTAATCAAAAATAAAACGTAATTCTTGACACGATGAACTCCGTGTTAAGATAATGAACTAGCTGAAAGAAGCCTGGTTTACCCATTAGAAACTGAAATATGTCAGAAAATGCGTTGGATTAAAATTTAATTAAATATCTAGAAAAAAAGTGCGCATGGTGAGCCTAAAAAGTAGTTCACTTGATATTTAAAAAACTGCGCGCTGTGAGCTTAAAAAAGTAGTTCACTTGGCCGAAGCTGAAGGGAGCCTGGTTTACCCGTTACACAAACTGAAATATTTGTTTAAATATGTTAGCTTCAAATTTAATTAAATATCTAGAAAAAAAGTGCACATGTTGAGCCTAAAAAAGTAGTTCACTTTATATTTAAAAAACTGCGCACTGTGTGCTTAAAAAAGTAGTTCACTTGGCCAATGCCGAAGAGAGCTGAGTTTACCCGATTCAGCGTCACCGACCCGAGCGTGATGGTTCAGTTTCGTTCACTGCACATAAATGGTGCGCCTAAAGAAGTTTTTATTTTAAAAAAATTACGTTGAAGTATTCATTAAATAAATGAACAATTTCTTCTATTCAATTAAAGAATGAGTTTCCCAAGTTTTCCTTGGGCCGTGATCTATTGAAATGTATCAAAATTTAGTAGCTTTGTCTATGTTCTGTTACTTACTACTTGTATTACATATTTGTGATGTAACGTCGGGCAGACTTTTAACTAAACAAATCAAAATTTCAATAAAAACCTAAACAATGACTTCTATGAAACTGTGAGAATAATTCTCACGATGCTTCACTAAAAACACAATGGACCACCTTCACATAACAAATAATACAATATCGCGTCAAACCTTTTGAAAATTATAAACGTACCCAGTGAAAGTTCTCGCCTGCTAATGAATAAACTTTGACAATAGCGAAACTATGCGTCGAATTGCTGAATATTGCAGCACGAGACCGGCGGCAGTCGCCATTGCATCAGACAAACTTTCGGAAGTTCCACCATTCTTGTCAGCTTAAAAATTTTCAGAAAAATTCTCCAAACGACCTTACGAGACAGAGTTTCAATGGCAAATATTCCATTATAAGATAATACATTGTCTCATATTGCTCAGTCGCTAATTTAAGCATCATTGTTCGGCCTGCGAACAATGAAAGTGAATTCAGCGTCCCGTAGCACAAACCGCGGTATCAGTTGGGAAGAATCCAGTGACATAGCAAATGAACTAATCATTAGCGTGGGAAACGAGCGAGAGTGACTTCATTCACTTCATCAACCTATGACATTTACTGCATCATCTTTATTGAAGCATGATATTATCACAGGCCTGCAAATTTGACCTTTTTTACCTCTATTTTGGGGCGCTAATTACGAACACGTTCAGATTTTTCAGAAAAGGGAATATCAAAAATAGACAAAAAAAGAAACCTTCGTGTAGTAAAACTTGTATATTTAAAAAAATACTTATATCTATCAGTTAAATACAATTAAAATACATAGGTGATATATCTCTTAACAAATTCACATAACAAAAATCTTAGTGGTATCTTGCCCTTTTCTGCTCGAGGCTTCTATTCAGAGATTTTTTCTTAAAATCGGTGTTTGGATTGTCTCGCTTTAGCAACCAACAGTAGTCCGCCAACATGCTTCAATTCCACTTTCCTTGATATCTACGTTCTATTTCTTTCAAGTCTTGTTGAAATTTTACTCCTCACTAACACCTCCTAGATTTTCCAGAAAGTAGTCAATGTGCGAATTCAGGAAGTGAAGCTTAATGGTCATTGATCATCCCATTTTACCAAAATTTTCTATCATTTTTGTCACAATTTTTTTTTTATAATTGGGGCTTTTGATGTCCCCATAAAGTTCTTAACCACTTTCTTAATAGAAGTCCATTCTTGTATCTCGGTTTCACTGAGTTTTCTATCAAATTCTTTGTGTTTCATCAATTTACTTATATCGGGGCCACAACTTGTCCTGGTTATTGATGAGTAGGTCAAAATACATGTAAAATTTTGTACAAAGTCTGTAATAGTCATTTGTTGTTTTGTCAACATGAATTTTCCACAAATGTAACAAAAACTATCCGGTGAGGTTAAATAATTTCGCGACGACATTTTTAAGTTAACGTATTAAATTGTACAGTGTAACTGATGTGCTTTAAAATCGCGTCAAGTATTTGTATGTTTTTTGTTATTTCTTACCCTCATTAACTCTCTTCTAATGAATCAAAGTGACAAGTATTTGTATGTTTTTGTTATTTCTTACCCTCATTAACTCTCTTCTAATGAATCAAAGTGACAAGTATTTGTATGTTTTTTGTTATTTCTTACCCTCATTAACTCTCTTCTAATGAATCAAAGTGACAAGTATTTGTATGTTTTTTGTTATTTCTTACCCTCATTAATTCTCTTCTAATGAATCAAAGTGACAAGTATTTGTATGTTTTTTGTTATTTCTTACCCTCATTAATTCTCTTCTAATGAATCAAAGTGACAAGTATTTGTATGTTTTTGTTATTTCTTACCCTCATTAACTCTCTTCTAATGAATCAAAGTGACAAGTATTTGTATGTTTTTGTTATTTCTTACCCTCATTAACTCTCTTCTAATGAATCAAAGTGACAAGTATTTGTATGTTTTTTGTTATTTCTTACCCTCATTAACTCTCTTCTAATGAATCAAAGTGACAAGTATTTGTATGTTTTTTGTTATTTCTTACCCTCATTAATTCTCTTCTAATGAATCAAAGTGACAAGTATTTGTATGTTTTTTGTTATTTCTTACCCTCATTAACTCTCTTCTAATGAATCAAAGTGTCAAAAGATTGTAATAGAGATTTAATCATCAATTAGTGGTATTATTTCCAATTGAGCTTTTCTGGCGTGTAATTCACGCATGAATCATGTACCAATCAGTTAATAAGGTAGTAATTAGGAAATTATAAAGTAAACTGTATTATTTTGTGCTAACAGAAATCATTGACATAACATTTAAGCCGTTAGATCACTTTTCATTATGTATTATCGAGCTTGAAAGCGAACGCAGAGAGTAATTTTGGACAGAATCAATATTACAATATATAAAAAAATGTGACGTGTTAGATTTTTTTCATTATTTTTCCTATAATCTGCACCTTTAAAACTACCAGAAACTACATTCAAGCTTTAGAGAGGAAAATCATTGTAGGCCTGTGTTTAATCGACTTCTTCAACAGAGATCATTACAATAAACGAACCTATGAAACATATCAAATGGAACATATATGGAAACATATCAAATTGTCCTTCACTGTGATTTCAAAATCACTTGCGTTTAAGGTAAATTTTGTCAAAACAAACACTTGTTTTTAGTGTGTCTCGTCACATATAGTTGTTAGTAAAGGTCATTAACTTTTAAGTTAATAAACTTTTCCTTCATTTTGCCTGTTATTTACATATCATGTGATCGACCTAATATAATTTCGATTGACAATAATTTCTAAGTGGAATTTCAAAGCGCTCAATTCTAAGCATCAAACAAGACCCATATTAATAATGACGTCAGGAAAATTACACTGGCACATTTTGGACAAAATACACTTTTAAGTACGCTTAATCAATAAAATACAAATATACAAGGAAACTCCTACGTTCATCGGTATTCGGTTTCGTAAAATTGGCGTTACATTTAAATTATACAAAACATGTAAGCCGTCATGGGGCGTCTGGCAGACGTGAAACATCTAATTTTTTTATCTTGAACGAATTGAAAAAGAAAAAACAAATATTCAGATAGTTGTCAATAATAAAATATTAATTTAATTTTATTTTTATGAAATAATTTATCACAGAAATATTTCTTAAAAATCTATTGAAAATATTTAAAAATATTTTTTTTATTATACTGTTAAGTTGTTTTGTCAGATATATCTTCCCCTGCTATTTTTGTAATAGTAAATGTTGATGCTGGTTTGATGGAATGAATGTGACAATTAGCGGATGATAGTTGAAATATAAGACGAAAGTTCTATATTACCGCTCTCACTTTTACTATCACTGTAACTCATATTTAAAATTAGTAAACGCTTCTAACATTTTAAGACAACTTAATGCAATAAACCGATATAAACGAGTAAAGTTGTAAACGTTAGTAAATAAGAAGTAATGATGTTACACTAACACACACGTAAAGTAGCGTGTGTGTAGTTTAATAAAGGATAAAGAGGAAAGCGTCAAGTCGGAAATAATCGACAAGGCACGAAGATAGCCGAATTAAATCGGAAATAGCCGACAAGGCGCGAAGCTGGCCGAATAACATCGTGACGTGCCATCAGAATATTTTAACTTCCATCCAAATGCGCTATTAGATGTTTCACATCAATAACGGAGTGTACTGCCATTTAGCCGAGTTGAACTTATTTTATATAACTAGAATCTTTAATTTTTATTGAAAACAAAAAATAACTGCACTCTTTCTTATTTAGTAGAACAAGTCAACACGACGCCTAGAAAAACAAGTTTTCTTAACTAATTCCATAGTACATTTTTTAATCTGTAACCAATTTAACTCCACTACCTTATGTATTATCGACGCATGGGAATATACTGTGGCATTGGTCTACTAGTTGGTTGATCAACGATGTGACTCTATCTTCGTCTAATAAAGTTTCAATTATACGCAAACGTGAATATTTTAAGTTGAAACATTTGAAAACCGGGTGATTGATAATATGATACCCTAAAGATGGCGATAAAACACTTTTCGAACTTTTAGTTAAAGGTTGACTTTTAAAAACCATTATAAAAATTATGCTACAAGAAGTTACTATTCCTTGGAATTTTGGTAATAAATCTGTAGAAATTATGGAAAATAACGTATTTTTTGTGAATGTTATCCTAACTCCTCACCTGCCCTTTTCATTACATTCCTAAAATAAGAGCAGTAAAAAATAATAAAAAAAGAAACAACAATAAAAATGTTTTTTTGATTTTTACTTATTTGTTAACTTTTGACCAACAATTTCAAAAAAAAGATTATTACAAAAGATTTAGATTTATAGTAACTTAGGAAACCAAATATATATATAAATATATATATTTATATATATATATATACATATATATATATGTGTATATATATACATATATACATATATATATATATATATATATGTGTGTGTATATATATATATATATATATATATATCAACCGGTCTAGTGATGTATGGTGCAATATAACGAATTGACAATATATTTTATATTAATTTTGATGTAATCAAAATGGATAATAGAAACTATATTTATGAACATTCATTGAATTCGATTATGAATATGACTTAACTAACTATGAATATGAATTCGATTATGAATATGACGAATTTGAGTTACAAATAAGCATTTGCAATATGCTTCTAAACAATCTTTCGCCACTATAAACTTGGAATAACTCTTCCAAAAGTTTGTTACTCTAAAATATTCAGTGCAGCGGATTGCAATGCAGATACTGAACTGTATACATAATTTTTCTCCCTGCATAAACTAAGAAGTTGAAATAGTTTCGTTCACTAGTTCGGAAGCCAACATAAAAACAAAGAGCATTTCTCAATAAAACATTCATTACTCTACTGTTCCAGCCAACACAAGCACGAAGCGAAGATACGGCCAACTCTGTTATTAATAATTTAAGGCGCGGTCGCACTACCAACAATTGCTGAGTATCCTGACGCTGACGCTATGGCCGCTTGGCACTTCGGTAACTTGTTTATAAACGAGTCAATGGAGAAGGAATCGAAAATGAAAATTTATTCATCGTGTAACGTAAGTTAATTTGAAAATTAGCATTTTCTAATGAATTATTAAAAAAAATTGATTACTCGAACTACTAACAGTGGATAATACGAATTTATTTTACAAAATTACCTATGTGAATATGATATTTTTTATCTATCGTGTAACACAAATTGACTTGAAAGTTGTAATTTTTTACAGAGTTATCACAAAGAAATTGAAATTATTCGAACAGCAAATATTCGAAAATAAGAATTTACTTTTAAAATATTACCTATGCGATTATAATAATTTTCATCGATCATGTAATACAAATTGACGTTGAAAACTATCACTGTCCATCGAATTTTTCAAAAGAAAACTCGAAGATCAAAGAGCGAATATTCGAAAGTAAATATTTATTTTATAATATTACCTATGAGGATATAATATTTTTTCATAATATTTTTTATCTGTCATGTAACATGTACACTTTTTTATACTGGCACTTAACAATCACGGGAAAAGCAACTGAAATAATTTAATTTAATTAATAAAACAAAATCCTTCATGGCTCTCTATTACAGTTAAATAATACAGTTATTGTCCTACAAACTTGTAAGTTGCGTATTTTTTTTTTTTATCTTTAAAAGCTAATTTTTAAATATGAAAATATAATAGCCAGTGTATGTATACTTGTATAAAAATAAACAAATACCAAAGCGAGATAAGGATACGAAAAATGGGTATGTAAAATATAATCAGGAAATTGCGTTACGTGCGTGGTGACACCATTGTTTTTTTTTAATTTAAAAAGTGCCGTAAAATAATTAATGCACAATTCTTTAGAAATCTACGTTTTTGACATGCCTCAATAGGTAGCGACATAGTTGTAAGCCGCGAGGTGTTCATTACGGCCACGTAGTACGCCCACAACAACAAAGGATACAAAAGGCTATCCTGGAGCGTAATTAGTCACCGCGACGCCCCCTGAGGCTGGCCCACGTATAAATAGCGTCGAATCGATTTTTAATTTACTCCGACGAACAATGGCGGCTGTGTTAATATTTAGGAGGTTGTCATTGGCGCACTCGCCGCTAATTCGTGGCGTCATCCGCTGAGTTGCTGCTTTTTGTGGCGCCGCGACGCGGTCGGCCTAATGCGCGAATCGTGTCCGGGCGCGGCAGCCTGAAGGGTGACGCCTCTGTATTCGGCTATTTTAATAAGGTTATACACAATTAAACAAATAATTCAATTTAGTGTAAGGCCTTTTTAGGTCAGATATTAGGTGCTTAACAGACTAATATAACTTTACACAGAGAGTTTTCATAAACTGAGCACATCTTTTTTTTAAATTCGGCAGTTATTGAGAAATAAATAACTTAATTTTATGAAAACAAATTGTTAATTATTTTCGTATTCCTTGGAAAAGTTTGATCCTAAATTTTCCGATACGTCACATTACTGAATATTTATGTCCATCTTTAATACTTTCAAAAGAGTTAAAGTATTTAAAAGAAATATTTAAAGGAAATGTGGCTATTGCAATTCAATAAAACTACTACTCACGCATTTCTGAAATTAACAATCTGCTGGAATCGAATAGGGCTAATAACCTATGTTCATGAATTATTTGTCAAATATTCACTGAGAAACGCTGTAAATGTCGAATGGAAAAATTAATTTATATTAATAAAATATTTTTTGTATAAATATTGTTTTCCACCAATTGTTTATTGAAAAAAAAATTTCTATCCAAAAAACCACAATTACATGGATCGTGAAACCGAAACCTTATCTTTAATAAGTATTTTTAATACCATTCCTTTCCTTTTATCATAACCTACATCACATCTCATACGTCTGCAATATTCGTTTCTAAAAAAATACTCATAATTTATGAATACCTGAAATACTGACGTTATATAAATGCAAAAAGTGTCTGACACCCCATTTCGGTCTTCATCCCTTCCGACTAACATTCAGAGACCAAAATAAACCCTATACCATCGCGGTGAATCCAACAACTTATTTTATGAAGTAGTCATTGCTTATTAGTATAATAGGAAAATATTCTCACGGTGGCAATACCAGCATCGACCCAATTACCAACCTGTGGCCACCTGGGAATATCTCACGCCGCTCATCACAGTCAAACGCAACACGAGACGTATTCGATCCGACACTTTTCCATTAGCGTACCCAGTTTAACTCGCCTCATCTTTTATTGATAAGCTGTCTCGATCACACCACAATCGAGAGCTGTTGTTTTTCACGCGAAAGTTTTTATGATAACCGCGCCTTTATGTGGCTCGAATTTATCGATTACAGATCGTTGCTAGCGCGAAAAAAAACACCCGTAACAGTTTCGAAGATGGTACTTTGCTTTCGAATCATTTGCCTTTCGCTAATCTGAAAGGCGCGTTAAAAGTTATACAACAATTAACAACAAATGCTAGGTAATCGATACAAGTCATTCTTGTTGAAAGTTTATATTACTATTGTTACAGTTATTACCAACAGTTACATTAATCAACATCAATGCTAGTGAGCTGGTAATTCGTTTTTTTCAAGTAGAGACTTCTGCTGTCCAGATTTTTTTCATTCCCATACAATGAATTGATACTATCATAAAATTGAGTCGATGCACATAATTTTTTTTTTTAATTTTATTAATTTTTATAGAAAACTCAAGTTTGACCAAAAATTTGATTATGTCAAAATTGTTTCCATAAAAAAGACCTAATGGCGCATAAGATAGTTTCTCTGTATCTGCTATGGTTGCGGATCTCCCCATACTGTTCCATTTAAAAAGAAACAGCGAAGTGCGAGTCGGACTCGCGCACGAAGGGTTACGTAGCATGTAATATTATTATAAGGATAAATTTGTATTTCTCAAAGGCACTGTGAAAAACAAAGTAAACATATCTTATTCAAACCAATTTTCTTTCAAAGTTTATTTTAAGTTCCACTACCTTAATTTTTTCAGAATATTACACAAGTTAATTGAAAAGTAAGAGGGGGGGGGAGGTACTCGCTTTTTAAGACTTTAGAAGCGCATATCTAACCAACTATTGGCTTAAAAAATACTTATTTTGGAACCATACATAATTTTTCAAGGCCTATCTAATGCTACCTTACACGCCTATGTGAAGTGGATTTTTTATCCCTCAGTTACAAGTATCGAGTGTCACTCCAAATATTATTATTTTTCATAATTCCACTAATTAATTATATATCGGTTCATAAAAGACACCTACCATCCAAATTTCATCGATATAGTGCCAAAAATCGCCGAGTAAAATGGCTGTGACATACGAATAGACATACAGACGGACATGACGAAATTATAATGGTTTCGTTTTTGCCATTTGGCTATGGAACCCTAAATATACATTGTATATACTACAAATATAAAAGTTGTCTTCAATTGATATAGAAAGCCGGTTTCTATGCGTTCCTGATAACGAAATAACTGTTATTTAGGGGTATTAATATATACCAGGGTATTAACAGTATTGGGTATAACATACTATAAAAAAATTAATAGATATTTAAAAAGAACAACGTGCTCTATTCTTAATTTTTTTTTCGCCTAATTCTTATAAAACGGCCAACAACTGTATCATTCATCCCTAAATTTTTCAGTCCGCCTAGAGATCGTTTTTTTACAACATTCTCTCACATTTGCATTAGGGGTGAACACAAAAAAATATTTAAACAATTCTAACGTTTATATCAAAAACTGGCCAAGTAAGTGTGCGAACACGAACAAAGTAGGGTTCCGTAACAGTAAATATGCCTTGAGATTGTATATGCAAGTTAGCCGAAACAACTCTAACTGAAAGTTCTTACTAAATGCAATTTATTTTCAGATTGGTCAAATATAAGGTTGAAAAATTAAAGGGAAATTGAACGTTGTGCATCATTTTGAATCTTAAAAGTTCACAAATCGAATATAGTAAATGGTACCTACTTTCGTTTTGTATGACCTGTTTAATGATACCCTGCCGGACATATATATATATATATATATATATATATATATATATATATATATATATATATATATATATATATACACATATACTTTGCTAGATTTTAATTGCTACTATCATCCGCAGAATCTTGCGAATTTTTATGCGCACAAAAGTGCCGATACAGAGGGATGGGCGAATGAATGGAGGGACATAGCGAACAACATCTCTAAAACTATCTTACATAACATATTAAAAACAAAATATACTAATAAAACATAAAATACCAAAAAAACATAACATACTAAAAAAATTCTGGAATCATTTAAACTCACTCCATTCCTATACATAAAAAAATATCTCAAAGTGCCCCCTGATAAATTCTCATTTAAATATATTTTAAGTTCTTACCATTATGAAATATGCGGATCAACAGGCTCTACTATGCTAAATTTCAAGTTTTTATGTGGAACGGTTCCTAAGAAAAAACAGCTATAAGACAGACAGATGGAAACGTGAGTGATATTACAACGTTTCCAGTTTTGCCTTTTGGGCTACGGAATACTAAAAATCATGCAAAATTATTAATTACCAATTATATATTTACGCACGTTAAAACCACTTTTTACAACATGCCGTTCATCATATATCAAACATTATTTTTACAATACATCAAAATATCTTCATTTTTTCAGTGCATAGAAATCAACTATAAACTGAAATCGCGTACGAAGATTTCCCATAAAGCATACTGTAATCGTGTTCAAACGGATAATAAAATACTAAGGGTTAAGATAAACATGGAACGTTGAGGCTGTCACGTTCGACACATAGATTAAATCAGCTTGTCGAACGAAGGGCTTACGATCGCTTAATTTTGCACTGAACTAAGACTAAAATGAGAAGATAAGACGAAGGACAAAACACGCTAATACAGCCAGAATCGCTCGTCGCTGGTAAAGAAAGATCGTATCATTTATGTTTTAAGTTCATGTGAAGAAGATGTCTTAGAGATCACGTACATAAGGCCACGAAAAGTGTATATATTTACCATTAGCTCTGGCGCTCCATTTGGCCTAGATAAATTTAAAAAAGGAGCGACTCTTGCTTTTGAGGAGGATGATAGAAAAAGGTCACTCGTCGATGGTAAAGAAACATCGTATCGTTTATGTTTTTAGTTCATATGAAGAAGATATCTTAGAGATCACGTACATGAGCCTATGAAAAGTTTATATACTTAACATTGGCTCTGGTGCTCCATTTGGCCTAGATAAATTTAAAAAAGGAGCGACTCTTGCTTTTGAGGAGGATGATAGAAAAAGGTCACTCGTCGACGGTAAAGAAACATCGTATCGTTTATGTTTTTAGTTCATATGAAGAAGATATCTTAGAGATCACGTACATGAGCCTATGAAAAGTTTATATACTTAACATTGGCTCTGGTGCTCCATTTGGCCTAGATAAATTTAAAAAAGGAGCGACTCTTGCTTTTGAGGAGGATGATAGAAAAAGGTCACTCGTCGACGTTAAAGAAACATCGTATCGTTTATGTTTTTAGTTCATATGAAGAAGATATCTTAGAGATCACGTACATGAGCCTATGAAAAGTTTATATACTTAACATTGGCTCTGGTACTCCATTTGGCCTAGATAAATTTAAAAAAGGAGCGACTCTTGCTTTTGAGGAGGATGATAGAAAAAGGTCACTAAACACTATGGCGCAGTCGATTTTTAAAACTATATTTATTTGTAGAAATTCTCGCTGTAGAATCACATACGATCGATCTTCAAAAAGGTACCTAAAAATATACTTGTAAATTTAAAAACCTTTACCTTTTTTAAATCGGTTGAAATACTGTGACGAAGTTCTGCTTTGAGTACGGGATTTCTTATGCTTCTTCATAGGTCGTGTTACACATGGTAATAGGCCAAAAACATAACTTTTTCTCACTTATTTAGGTTTCTGACCACAAATTAATATATGGGTGAAAATTTACTCATCAATATATTATCAAAGATTCTGTAATTAAAAAGTTAACCTACTCGTATATTAATAAAACACATTCGATACAAAGATAAATACACATTAAACACGTTCAATACAAAGATAAATACACATTTACTTAATTATATAAATTTCTAAACGACGACAGCTGTGGCAAATCAATCACTTAATTCACCTCCCCTGAGATATGCAAGCGAAATATTCTGAAAAATATTCTTCAAGAATTTAAAATATTTTATCTTCATTTGGCTGCCCGTCTGTGCGTGTACTGCAATCACGTTATCTTTGAAAGCATTCCTTTAACGGAGGCAAAGAAATAAATAAACAAAAAGGCACCGGGCGACCCGACCACAAAGAGCTCCATTCATTTATCGGTAAGGCGAATGGAGCAGCGACCTAATTTCTTTATTAAGTTCGGTCAGCGAACCTCGATTAAATTAACATACATACGTCTACAGTACATTAGCAGTTATTACTTAGAATTGCCCTAGGTATACATCCACGGGTTTATAAGGAAACAATTAGATTTTATCCAATTACAACTCGAAACGATATTCAACACTATGGTTTATATGAAATAAAGATGTAATAGATGGCGCCACTGAACCGTGAGGTCCAAAATCTGTCAAACTGTCTTAATTTTACCGCCATATTTAAAATATTCAGTGAAATTCGATATTCAAATTTCATTATAATAGAAAATGCTCACCACAAAAATATGAACATTAACACCGTATCATATTCACGAGGAATGTTTCAATTGGGTATTTAACTAATTTTTTTATATTTCATTAATCATAATTTCAAGGTACAAGCTGATGAAGAGTGAAAAAATTTTTAATAATCTTAAAAATTGACCAAGTTATAAAAGTTTAAATTTAACCTTTAGAGAAGGACGGCAATACTGTGTTGTGAGGTCATTTATAATATTGCACATTATATTCTACGAGAAGAAAAGAGACAGGGATATACCCAACTTTATCCGTATCTTCAAATTTAGAAGCCTACAACTGGCTTATTTTTCAATCAATTTTTGAATTTTTTCAAGACTGGTTTTTATTTAACTTATATTTCACAATATCGTACGAAAAATATCAAAATTCAGAATGGGTCAACTACCGTATTGTGCCACTTTTTATCAAAATTTATATTTTATACTAACCAGTGAGAAAAAAATAATAATTTATTCCGTCACAAGAACAAAATCAGGCCACTCGGATTCTGCGTAGCAAAAAAAGCACAGAAGCGATTAATAAAACGAAGGAACCAAAGTTGATGGCGCGAAGGAAAAAACTTATTGGAAGGTAAGCTGAAATTAAATTTGTTGAGTTTGTTTACTTTATTCAATATTGTTTGTTTTACTTTTATAAGCTAAAAGATTACTATAGAAATAACGATTTTAAAATAATGTGATGGATGTTCCATAAAATGATATATTGTATTCAATGGCCCGAAGAAACCTCATATAGAGTGAAAACTCGAAAATTCTGATATTTAAATTTGATATTGTCAATTATACAATAATAGACATGTCACTCTATCATAATACTTATTTCATAGACGCGAAAATGTGTTTGTCCTTCTTTCACTTCGCAACGGAGCAACGGACCGACGTGATTTTTTGCAGAGATAGTTGGCAAGCCGGGAAATTACATAGGCTCGAGAAATCTGATTCCTTCGGGAAAATTCTTATTTCAAACCGGACGAGAAAAAAGATTTAGTATTTCATTCCCTTTAATTATTATTGGTTATCAGATGGCGCTGCTATATTTTAATTTCTGCCCACAAGTTGTAGTAATTTTTAACTATAACTCCGATGCCGCGGATAAAAGCTAGTTAAAATGAAAGTAGAAATAATGATATTTTAAAATAAGTAAATGATCAGGTTTCTCATGACTCCAAAATGACAATCATTTTACAGAACCTCACAGTAGCCGCCAATTTTAAGCGTCAAAATAAGAATTCTCATATTTTTGACCCTTTTGGTTTTCTATACTTGTAACGCCATCTTGGTAAATTATTTATATTCACAAAGTTCATCAAATTAAATTTAGTTTAATCTACAATTTTATGAATATAAGACAATATTATTAACTTTTCGAGCGCGCACGTCACTTGTGGAGTGACATGGCAACTGGCGCCACTCAAACGTAAATAATCAGGTTAAAATGAAATAAACCTATAGAAAATTGCATATCATAGAAATGAAATAATGAATCTAAGGGTAATTAATAGTCGTTTACAGTGCATAGTAATATTGTTTCTATGATATTTTTGAAAATTGTGTAGTGATTCACTCAAACGTAAATAATCAGGTTAAAATGAAATAAACCTATAGAAAATTGCATATCATAGAAATGAAATAATGAATCTAAGGGTAATTAATAGTCGTTTACAGTGCATAGTAATATTGTTTCTATGATATTTTTGAAAATTGTGTAGTGATTCACTCAAACGTAAATAATCAGGTTAAAATGAAATAAACCTATAGAAAATTGCATATCATAGAAATGAAATAATGAATCTAAGGGTAATTAATAGTCGTTTACAGTGCATAGTAATATTGTTTCTATGATATTTTTGAAAATTGTGTAGTGATTCACTCAAACGTAAATAATCAGGTTAATATGAAATAAACCTATAGAAAATTGCATATCATAGAAATGAAATAATGAATCTAAGGGTAATTATTAGTCGTTTACGGTGCATAGTAAAATTGTTTCTATGATATTTTTGAAAATTGTGTAGTGATTCACTCAAACGTAAATAATCAGGTTAATATGAAATAAACCTATAGAAAATTGCATATCATAGAAATGAAATAATGAATCTAAGGGTAATTATTAGTCGTTTACGGTGCATAGTAAAATTGTTTCTATGATATTTTTGAAAATTGTGTAGTGATTCACTCAAACGTAAATAATCAGGTTAAAATGAAATAAACCTATAGAAAATTGCATATCATAGAAATGAAATAATGAATCTAAGGGTAATTAAGACAGTCGTTTACAGCGCATAGTAATATTGTTTCTATGATATTTTTGAAAATTGTGTAGTGATTGTATACTGATTTGTAACATGTCTATATAAAACATTTTTGTTTGGACAAATATTATTTTACGTTTCCGTTTAAATATTGCATACCTATACTTTTTTATAGTGGTTACAAAAATGACATTTTATAAAAACGTTTCCTTTATAAACTTTGGTTTTTTAAAGAAACGGGGAAATTTTGTTTTTTTTGTTTTCGTTATTTTTAATAACTACACACGCATGGTACAAATGTTTCGACTACGTTATAACTACATTTCCCCTCTGTCTATGCAAAAAAAATCATTACAATAAAATCAATACTTTTGGAGTTAATCATTATTTTATGTTAATGGTAACACAAAAGGCGACGCAAAACTGTACAAGATGGCGCTTTATACATTTGTCCTAAAAAAATTAGTAATATTTCTCATAAATTGTATAATCTGTCCAATGATGCGTCCTATTTGGCAGATTTCTAATTGAAAAAAAATGCTAACGAAGATATCATGTCATATGAGTGTGGCATAAATACAACATATAAAAACATTTTTACAGCAGTAGACGTACGAGGGGACTAGAAGTCTATTTTTTATATCCTATCTCACTCAGTATCATTTTATATCCTATCTCACTCAGTACCATTTTATATCCTATTTCACTCAGTATCATTTTATATCCTATCTCACTCAGCATATTAATCAAGTTTTAAGAAAATTACAGTAATTCATTGCATTTTAACTGCGTTTAGGAAAAATCATATGTAGTTAGTTCCACTTTGACAATTGCCTTCTCCAATAGAATGGCTGAAAATAAAAATAAATCACGCAACCGAATATGAAACAAGAAAGCCAAACCCCAAGAAAGCTCTAATACGTTTTCAGTGGGTTTTCAATCGAACCTAAGCCAGTGAAAAAATTCTGACTAGATAAATCCTTTTCAAAAAACCCGATCAATTTTCTTACGACTTATTTTGTTTCAAAATTTCATGGAATTTTCATTTGTATGTTTTTTGCGTGATTTAAGATTTATTTTACATAAATATGTACCATATAAATACAGTTAATACGATATGGGTGGATAACGCTTCCAAAGAAACAATCGTTTTAGTTCGTATCTCGTACGTCGTAATAGCGAATTAATTTCTCACTCATAACTAAAGTAACCCCTGCAACTCAAGTAGGATACATTTTTCTATTTTATTCAATACCAAATAATTAGTAAAAACTTCACAAATCTTCCAGATCTTCAAAATAGCTCTTTAGAAACTCTAATAACATATGCTATCAAACACCTGCGTACGTCTACTATTGTAAAAACAATCTAAAACTTTTAAGCAATCTACTTTGTGACCTACAATTACATTTAAAGAAATAACTAACGTCAATTGAATAAGTGAACGGAAAAGGACAATTCTGTGTTACAATAAAGGTTCATAGTAGTACGCTTTCTAGCTGGAAATATGTGTGGGAGGCGGGTCCGGGCGCATACAGCAGTTACAGTAAACAAATTATTTAAGACTGGTTATTTATCTATATTAATATACATACGGTGGTGTAAACAGGACGTGCTTATTGTTATAAGAGAATCCTTTCAAAATTACCTAAAGGATGACAATATTTGGGGACAAGTGGTGAGCTGCACGAGATCATGGACACAGATATAAAATTAGTGATTATTAAAAAAATATAATAATGTGCGCTCTGAGCAGAAGTAAAACATCTATTATAGTATATATTATACATATATCAATTTGCTAATTAAAACATAGATATAATACAAAGAGACGTGAGATGTCACGAGACACCTGACAGAAGCAAAGCTTCTTAGGCATCGCATATAAAATTCAATTTATAATTATTAATAAGTATAATATAACATCGATACGGTAATAAATAATAGACATTTTTACAAATAATTTTCGAATTATAAATCACATAATAAAAAAAACACTTATCAAAAAACTAAAATATATAAACAGATAAGTACACCAAATAACTGTCTATGTGAGAGAATGATTTTCTATTACATGTGCATGCGTGTAGTACCAAGCGCGTACATTCTTTCATTGGGACAACTATTCACACACACTCACACGCACATGCACACGCACGCACACGCGCACACACACACACATATGTGTATATATATATATATTTAAAGAGAACGAAGGTAGGAGAGAAGCGCTACGCATTGCCTATAATATTTTGCCTCTGTTTTACTCCATCTCCCTTAGTCTATGTGTCAATAGCAATAAGCGCTGCCCAGCCAATGACGAGCGTTTCATCGCTCTGTTTATGACGTTTCACTTTTTCTCAGTAGTTAGGCTCCCACCCCAAACACCCGTTAAGAAGCTTCGCTTCAATAAATTGCACAAATAAATAAAATCTCACTCTACGTGACAGTTATTGCGGTATCGTGTTTGCAGCCTTGTCCTCAAATTTATTAATTTTAAACAATAATACTATAATAATAAAAGAGCATAATTTTATTAGTTCTGGAAAGTTATTTAAATATTATTGTATATTAATTGTAAAAATACCATAAATTATCGTTGTCATCTAATGTGAAACGACAACATCCAAATATTGTTATCAACATTTATATAAATTAAGAAATATCGCATTAGGATAGCGTTACATAACATAAAAATACAAAAAGCTTAACAACCAATTAATAAAAACGTTAACTTGACATACGATCAGAAACGTGAAAGAGATCAAAACTAAGGAGAGCGCAATGGGACATGAAGGATAAACAGGACGACAATCAACAGGATAAGAAGAGATATGATTATTAAATACCAATTTTGAACAGATATATCGACGGGAATTTTTTTGTCGTCTCTCTAGTTTATTCATATAATTTAGCAATACTATCTTCATCGCCAATGATAAAATGAGTATTACATATAATTATTATCAATCATTAAATCTCAAAATAACTAGATATTCAGTTCTGTTATGAAAATGATGATAAACCTTGCTCAGCTGACATTACCCAATCGATCTGCGATTTAATTATCTGCGTGTCACATTCACCATCAGGCTATATTGAGGTTTAAAAATGCTTTTCAATGGCGGAAAGATGTGAATAGGACTTTATTCCCCTCATATTTTTTCTGAACTTCTTATATTGTCACCAATTTCAGCTGCGTCTATATTTTTATTGTCCTGAATACTTATGAAAGTATTTCATTTACTCTTTTATACTGTCCTCTTTTATCGAAACACATAAGAAAGCAATTTCTTACTGTAAATTTCAATTTTCAACTTTTATTCCTTTCAATAAGTACAAAAATTTAAATATTTTTGTTGACCAATACAAACTGCCAAATTTAATCAAAAGTTAATATTTATTATATTAACTTTTTCTTCTATTATTAAAATGTTTAAAAAAATAAACTAATGAAATTATTCCTCACATTAATACGTTTCAACTTTTCATATTTATTTAAAATACAACGAAGCAAATATACGTGTCGGCTTTATTAAACTAATTCTCTGGAAATAAATAACGATAAATTTAAATAAACGAAAACATGACAAACGCATTCGCGATCATTGTCATTGTAGTACGAAAACAAAAAAGTATATTTAAAAAGACAATTTATTTCAGCCAAAACGGCATATTGATATAAAAACATTGGCCTTGACGTACGATGCGTGGAGGGGTTGGGGGTTCGAGTACAAACGAGAATTTAGTTCCACGACAGACCGCGCGGAAAATGAAGCCCGCGCTCGGCGACCCAGAACTTGCGCTACCTCCGATAACGTTTCGAAAATTGATGACATCGTTTTGGTTGATCGTCCAATTACTGTTCTTGAAGTACCACACGAGGTGAGAATCAGAGCGGTAAGCCGAGAAACGCAGGAAGTAAAAGTATAAAATGTTTAAGAAACAGAGACTTCACGATAATAATTAAGCTACGAGAAAAATCAAACAGTATGGGAAGTTTCAGAATTATGGTTGCAACTTTACACGCATAGATTTCGCATTTTGCATGAATTTAATTTTTTTTATTTCATCAATCATAATTTCAAGGTACAAGCTGGTGAAGAGCAGCGACCTAATTTCTTTATTAAGTTCGGTCAGCGAACCTCGATTAAATTAACATACATACGTCTACAGTACATTAGCAGTTATTACTTAGAATTGCCCTAGGTATACATCCACGGGTTTGTAAGGAAACAATTATATTTTATCCAATTATAACTCGAAACGATATTCAACACTATGGTTGATATGAAATAAAGATGTAATAGATGGCGCCACTGAACCGTGAGGTCCAAAATCTGTCAAACTGTCTTAATTTTACCGCCATATTTAAAATTGTCAGTGAAATTCGATATTCAAATTTCATTATAATAGAAAATGCTCACTACAAAAATATGAACATTAACACCGTATCATATTCACGAGGAATGGTTCAATAGAGTATTTAACTAATTTTTTTATATTTCATTAATCATAATTTCAAGGTACAAGCTGGTGAAGAGTGAAATTTTTTTTTATAATCTTAAAAATTGATCGAGTTATAAAAGTTTAAATTTAATCCTTAGATAAGAACAGCAATACTGTGTTGTGAGGTCATTTTTAATATTGCACATTATATTCTACAAGAGGAAAAGAGACAGGGATATACCCAACTCTATCCGTATCTTCAAATTTAGAAGCCTATAACTGGCTTATTGTTCAATCAATTTTTTTATTTTTTACAAGACTGGTTTTTAATTAAGTTATATATCACAATATTGTATGAAAAATATCAAAATGTATAATGAGTCAACTACCGTATTAGGAACTGTAAAAAAGTAGCTACGTATTTTTGTGTACTGCGAGTAAGGGTTTGAAGGAAACAACGACAAATCGTTTAGTTGACCTCTTGTTGACCTCCGAAAGTTTTAGTTAAAAGCACTCGACGTGATGATTGATACTCTTCAAGATTTCATTACACGTATTAAAAAATTGTGTCACGATACAATCTTTTGATGCGATCGATGGTAACCATGATAGATTGTAACATTGCAACCGTGCTGACTATGTAACAGTAGGACTGCCACTCTCAGTAAGTGATTCCTTTTCAGATGAAATGACATGGAGAATAACCTGGTTCTCTGGCACTGGTAGGACATATATAATTTATATCATGAGTTTTTCGCGGAGTTAACAACTATTATGATTTAGCAGACGAACTTAAAATTTAAATTTTGATTTGTAACAGATCAATTTGTAATGTGATTGTAACAGTTAATGATTTAATCCTATAATGCTGAAATTATTATTTCGACTCCTAGGAAGAATGTAACCAACTTTTTGCGATTTCGTAATATTAATAAATATAAGTTAAATAATTGTCTAATATTACACTATCCAAGGGGAGTAGTTTATAATCGAAAACACTCATGACAGGTATATGCTCCAAAACAGCAATTCTTTAAAAAAATGAACTCGAAACTCTTTAATGCATGATATAGCAGATCTGCGACATGACTTTATATTGAGGTTTTCAGGTTTGTGGAGACCTACGAACCTTGAACATTTTAATTTTTTCTTAGGATAGCAGCACTGCTTTTACTTGTTTGATAAGATAAAAAAAACCTAAATATAACCTTTCTGTTATAATTTTATTTTTATAAACAATTATATATTGTACGATTTGCTAATTTACTTGAGTCAATAATTAAATTATGAGCGTTATATACAGACATTTTTTCGTTTCTTAATGCAATTGATTTTAACATATTTATTAGTAAAAAAAACTTTTGAAAAAAATGTCACTACTGTTAGCGTCTAATAAATTGTCTATATCCTTAGATTCAGCATTAACAAACCTGCAGTACCTTCATGCTGCCAGCATTTACGAAAATTCAATTGATCATCATCCCAGATTTTATTATTTGATTAATTGACCATCATCCCAGTACTCTCCTAGCTTGACTACAAATCGTGTCCTCGTAATGAATTAACACCACAACGATTTAGATCACGTGAGCTCAATATATTTTATGAATAGGAAGTACAGACAAATAGATTTGAATAGTAACGTAACAAAAATAATATAAAATGACATTCTAAATCCTTTTAAAAACATTGATAATTGTAAAAAAACCTAAACATCTAATAATAACTAGAGATGTGCATTTAAAAAGAAACGTAATTGGTCGATATGGAATCCGTTTTCGGGACATGCCTTGGGATATCGATTAAATTTTGTTCATTATTCTGAAAGTGCTACACTTACATCGCAACCATTGTACGCCAACTCGTAAGACGAACACAGTTTATGAATTCAATGAAAAGGATGTGTACCATAATCTTCATATATCACCTAAGGCGAAAAAAGGCACATCGTTATCTTCGTACCGTCATCTTGTCTTCATAATATCAACTTGATAAGTTTATACAATAACACTTGAGAATACACTATTCCCACTCTGATCGTTCTATTTCTATTACACGTTTTCGTGACGCTAAAGGCTCTGTCACACTGTTTACATCCTGCGATACGATAAATATATCTACATTTTTGTAGGCGCTAGGGTAAGACACTTTGTTACGAAACTGCTGCAAACAGAGGCGATAATGAAACCGATTTATATATATATATATATATATATATATATATATATATATATATATATATATATATATATACGTATACGTACACGTACACGTTCACATACAGGTTCACGTACACGTACACGTACACATACACGTACACGTACTTGTATATATATATATATATATATATATATATATATATATATATAATTATAAGCCGCATCTTTTAGGTAGATAATAGTGTACTAAGATCACTTCACCATGGCGAATTCTTTATCACATGATGAGTTCTTGTTATTAGTTGTTGCTTTTGATGACTCCGACACGCAGAAAAGCTGTCATTGCTTTGAAGTATTTGTTATGATTTAAGAAAAATGTTTTGCGGCCAGAAGTATGCGTGATTCGCACGTTCAACTCTAACAATATTGCGCCTTGATCGCGCGATATATTACACCTGTCCCTTTATTGTAACCACGTAATCAGAAATTTTACTTGAAAGGAAATGTAAGAAGCAAAACTTTATAAACACCAGATTCTCTGCTTCATCGTATACGAATATTTAAATTGCAAATCAAGACTGCCTCAAAAAAGTTAATGGCCTGTAAACCATCAGGTCAATAGTGACTTGTAGTGTTAATAACCTTTTAGTATATTGACAACGAATCTTGATATTTTCTTTTGCGGATATTTTGTTCTTGTATAGTCGGGGAATACCGCTTTTTTGTCAAGGATTCATTAAACATCTTGTCCACTTATCCTTTTACGTGGCTCTTATTTTTATTGAATATATTTGGCGTTAATTTTGTAGAAATTCATTATTCACAATTAAATGAAACTATTGCAACTTAATATATACTCGAATCCAATTCCATTCAATGACAACTGAAAAAAAAATGTCTCGCTCTTTTTCCTAACCACGGCATACAATATAAAGTATGCATTTAGGGTCTCGAAGATTTTTTTTATTACTTTCAACACCGATGCTGAAGTATTTCTTTTAGAAATTCATGACACTTTCGAGATTGCTAACGACCCTTCACAAAACACGTTACTTCCGTTTCCAGTTTTCGATTATCGATACCGAGACTACACTATAGCACCATCCACCAAAAGAGGAAAAGAACACACATTAAAAAGCAAAAAAAAGAAAAAGCTTTTCTAATACGTCATTTCTGTAGTAAAATCAGATAATCGCTATCGGATGAAGCGTTGTGTTCATCTTAAGGTCGTATCATATTGTATATGAATAAATCTCTCGACACTATCTAATATTACATAATGACTAATATAAAAATTTGTTACATACATTTTTTATTTAATTTCAAAGTGGTAAATTTCATTCCATACTTACCAGCGAAGATAATGTGTAGTCGGTCTGACCCTCGAAGTTATTGAATAAATTGAAACAAACACTCGACCGTAATTTAACACAAGTAAAAATATAAGGGAAAGCTAGTTCTACAAGTTTGGTAAAGAATAAGTCTCAAGACCCCAGACTTTATGGTACGAGACTTTATGGAATTCAATCCGGAACTCAAATCTTTATCGAGACTGGATGCCAACATGGTCTATCGCTCAGTATAGACGAATTGGAGCAGCTCACATTCTTTCGCTGATTCCGATTTGTGTGAGTGACCCTAATTTCACAGTAGTTTAACCAATATATTTATACATGACCTCAGTTTAACCAATATATTTATACATGACCTCGATAGTATATTTATTATAATTAGAAATTAGAAGAAAAATTGTCAAGCACGAGTATACCTCGCACTATGAGGGTTCCCTATACGTTTAGGCACTGAGATGAACACTTGAGGATAATTAATTAGAGGATTGAGAGTGAATCTATTAAACTATTTACAAATATAAATTCTTCACAATGTAAATATATCATATAATATAAATATATCCTTAACAGGCGTAAAAACTTGGTGCATATTTCATAAATTATAATTTAAAGCAGTTACCTGCTACAGTCTTACTGCAATCGTCTAATCAGATCTTACCAACCTTATTTTTTAGTCTAGTAGGTTATTATAGTCTAGTAGGATATTTACCGTCAGTGGTTCTAATTCGTCGTAGTTAATATATTCGGATTATATCTCTCTCTTACTCGGATATTTACCGTAAGTGGTCCTAATTCGTCGTAGTTAATATATTCGGATTATATCTCTCTCTTACTCGGATATTTACCGTCAGTGGTCCTAATTCGTTGTAGTTAATATATTCGGATTATATCTCTCTCTTACTCGGATATTTACCGTCAGTGGTCTTAATTCGTCGTAGTTAATATATTCGGATTATATATCTCTCTTACTCGGATATTTACCGCCAGTGGTCCTAATTTGTCTTAGTTAATATATACGGATTATATCTCTCTCTTACTCGGATATTTACCGTCAGTGGTCCTAATTCGTCGTAGTTAATATATTCGGATTATATCTCTCTCTTACTCGGATATTTACCGTCAGTGGTCCTAATTCGTCGTAGTTAATATATTCGGATTATATCTCTCTCTTACTCGGATATTTATCGTCAGTGGTCCTAATTCGTCGTAGTTAATATATTCGGATTATATCTCTCTCTTACTCGGATATTTACCGCCAGTGGTCCTAATTCGTCGTAGTTAATATATTCGGATTATATCTCTCTCTTACTCGGATATTTACCGTCAGTGGTCCTAATTCGTCGTAGTTAATATATTCGGATTATATCTCTCTCTTACTCGGATATTTACCGTCAGTGGTCCTAATTCGTCGTAGTTAATATATTCAGATTATATCTCTCTCTTACTCGGATATTTACCGTCAGTGGTCCTAATTCGTCTTAGTTAATATATTCGGATTATATCTCTCTCTTACTCGGATATTTACCGTCAGTGGTCCTAATTCGTCGTAGTTAATATATTCGGATTATATCTCTCTCTTACTCGGATATTTACCGTCAGTGGTCCTAATTCGTCGTAGTTAATATATTCGGATTATATCTCTCTCTTACTCGGATATTTACCGTCAGTGGTCCTAATTCGTCGTAGTTAATATATTCAGATTGTATCTCTCTCTTACTCGGATATTTACCGTCAGTGGTCCTAATTCGTCGTAGTTAATATATTCGGATTATATCTCTCTCTTACTCGGATATTTACCGTCAGTGGTCCTAATTCGTCGTAGTTAATATATTCGGATTATATCTCTCTCTTACTCGGATATTTACCGTCAGTGGTCCTAATTCGTCTTAGTTAATATATTCGGATTATATCTCTCTCTTACTCGGATATTTACCGTCAGTGGTCCTAATTCGTCGTAGTTAATATATTCGGATTATATCTCTCTCTTACTCGGATATTTACCGTCAGTGGTCCTAATTCCTCGTAGTTAATATATTCGGATTATATCTCTCTCTTACTCGGATATTTACCGTCAGTGGTCCTAATTCGTCGCAGTTAATATATTCGGATTATATCTCTCTCTTACTCGGATATTTACCGTCAGTTGTCCTAATTCGTCGTAGTTAATATATTCGGATTATATCTCTCTCTTACTCGGATATTTACCGCCAGTGGTCCTAATTCGTCGTAGTTAATATATTCGGATTATATCTCTCTCTTACTCGGATATTTACCGTCAGTGGTCCTAATTCGTCGTAGTTAATATATTCGGATTATATCTCTCTTACTCGGATATTTACCGTCAGTGGTCCTAATTCGTCGTAGTTAATATATTCAGATTATATCTCTCTCTTACTCGGATATTTACCGTCAGTGGTCCTAATTCGTCGTAGTTAATATATTCGGATTATATCCCCCTCTTACTCGGATATTTACCGTCAGTGGTCCTAATTCGTCGTAGTTAATATATTCGGATTATATCTCTCTCTTACTCGGATATTTACCGTCAGTGGTCCTAATTCGTCTTAGTTAATATATTCGGATTATATCTCTCTCTTACTCGGATATTTACCGTCAGTGGTCCTAATTCGTCGTAGTTAATATATTCGGATTATATCTCTCTCTTACTCGGATATTTACCGTCAGTGGTCCTAATTCGTCGTAGTTAATATATTCGGATTATATCTCTCTCTTACTCGGATATTTACCGTCAGTGGTCCTAATTCGTCGTAGTTAATATATTCGGATTATATCTCTCTCTTACTCGGATATTTACCGTCAGTGGTCCTAATTCGTCGTAGTTAATATATTCGGATTATATCTCTCTCTTACTCGGATATTTACCGTCAGTGGCTCTAATTCGTAGTTATAGGTATTCGGAGATAAAACCTAAGCGAACAAATTTTGAAACTCGTTAGAAAGATTTCTTTTGACAAAGAAATCAGCTTTTTCTTCAATTAGATTATAAAAGTGATTATTTTATAGAAATGAATGCAGAGAACAGAGGCACACTACAAAACAAAACACACTTCATGACATAAATAGAGAGATATTGGTTATAATACAATTTAAAAAATCGATCAAGTGCAAGCTATACTTGCTTAATGTTCCGTGCCATCAATTCCCCTCCCCTCCCCCATATGCTTAAAAGGCGCCCATCTGCCGCGCTACTCGCCGCCGATCGCATCAATGTCGTATTGAATCGCGTATACGGAGATGAGTGGAGAGCGTTCTTACTGAGCCAAATTAACAATTTTGAAAAGCGTGTTCAAAACACGCACATGCAAAATTGTGAACAAAAATTGTTCCTTATATCGTGAGAAATATTTTTAGTCGAAAAACTTTTTCTCTAAAACCAATGTTTCAGCACTTGAATTGTTCATAACTATTAAACGCACTAGAATTTTTCAATCCTGATATTTTCGTTCAATTTATACCTGACTCAATGTTCGTGATTTTTTTCACATTTTCCTGAGTGCTCCTTTTAGTTTCAAGGGCGTGGAGCAAACATTTTTAAGGGGTTTTCCGAAAAATGTATTTACAAAATTTTGGTGCTGCAATTTTTACGTTCAGTAGTTTTCGAAAAAATCGCTTGTGAGATACGAACGGACGGACTGACGGACACTTCCCAACTTACGCATATTAAAGTTCTTCAATAGCTACATTGGCATACAAAGGCCTTCGTTCAGCACTCTCTTCAACCTCATACAAGTGACCGTATTCTCGCGTTTACCTTTTTTCATTTTATAAAAGCGCTGTCGCGAGCAAGAAAGGCCTGGTAAACGCATATCATTGCAGCAGTTCTCCAGCAAAGGGCTACGCCCGCGAGGCTCATTCCTTGCGGGCATCGCGACACATATGTCTCCTACTCACAAATACATGCTTGAATATTATCTAACACACATACACATACACAGCGCTTCGTCTAGCGAACATCAAAAGAAATAAGTATTTTCCTACAAAGCTTTCATAGCACAATGAGTACTGCTTTTAAATCGCTGTTGCCTAGGAAAATAATTTTAGAGGTATAAACCTTTTGTCATAAATAAACCCTTATTTATTAAAATATATTCAAACGAACATTAAGGTAAATTTGAAACGAATTCAATTTCACCGACACTTAATATAATTTTTCTCACATAAGGGATTTCAAAATTAGGGGTGTCAAGAATTGACCCCATAAATAACCGCAACCGATCAATTATCAAAAACGATTTAAGAGAATATTTAATTTGTCTGTAAAATAATGCCTATTTGTCTTGTGTTTACACGTGTATACATTTGTGCCTTTGCTATCTTCTTCTCTTTAAGGTTTTCCACTATTCAGATTGCAGACGCCCGTTTGGAGACGCCCCATGAGACTTCACATTATTAATATCTACGAGACTTTATGAAACTTCGGTGGTATAAATTCTCTGGTTTTGATGTAATAAATAATATTACATTTTAGTGGTATAATACAAAATAAAACGGTACCAACTTTTTGTCAGTGGAGACGCAGCAGAGATACTCATACAACAGCATCCTTTTATTTTTCAGTCAGGTGCAAAACTTTTCACGTGCGAAAAGCCAGTAAAATTACTAGTATTACATAAATTGCTTAATGCATAATCAAATTATCTTGCTCATGTATAAACATTATAACAAAATGATAACAGAGTGAATTCTATACATTGAAAATATTTTTAAAAAAAAATGATTGGTGTAACGTATAGAATGCTAATAGAAGCCAGAAAAACTTTTCTTGGAAGTTTTGTCTACTGTCTGTATGTTAATTTAAGCGGGTGACGCAAAATCGACTGGACGGATTTTGATGAAGTTTGGTATGGTAGTACCCTGGAGCAACATTTTTTCCTAATTACACGCGAACAAAATCGTAGGCACAGCTAGTTCGATATAAAATTTAAATAAATTATTTCAATAATTGCAAAATTTAGTTATAATCGTTTTGGAAACTTACTGAAATACTTCACAAAGTATCATTTTTATTGATTTCATAAAGTATTAGAAGAGTTTCATAGCTATTTTGAAAATTTGATCTAAAACCAATATTGTCACATTGTTTATCTTACTACTTTATTATTGAATATATTTGGCGTTTCTTTGCCAATAGTCCACCTGAAGATGTTGTAATACAACGTAACCTAGGTCGTGGTAAAGAAATTAAATAAAGTAGATATAGATATAATACTACATCACGTAGTTTCATTTAATTTTATTTAATATGATAGTTGACTCATTCTAAATTTTGATATTTTTCGTACAATATTGTGAAATATAAGTTAATTAAAAATCAGTCTTGAAAAAAATTTCCAAAATTTATTGAAAAATATGCCAGTTATAGGCTTCTAAATGTCAAGATACGGATAGGGTTGGCTATATCCCTGTCTCTTTTCCTCTTGTAGAATATAATGTGCAATATTAAAAATGACCTCACAACACAGTATTCCCGTCCTTGTCTAAAGATTAAATTTAATCTTTTATAACTCGGTCAAATTTTAAGATTATTAAAAAAAATTTTCACTCTTCATCAGCTTGTACCTTGAAATTATGATTAATGAAATAAAAAAAATTAGTCAAATACCCAATTGTGTTTTACTATTTAAAATAAAAATAATTATTTTTGTGTATATTTAAAATGACAATGAAGTGATAATCAGGAAAAGAAATTGTTTCAAACTAGAATTTAATTTTATTTAGAAATTTAAAATAACTTATCGAAGTACGGCTATATATTTATATATAACTTATCCAAGTAAGGCTATATATTTATATATAACTTATCGAAGTAAGGCTATATATTTCGATTTAGTATATATGGACTTTAAAATTATTATTAGCATTCGGTGAAAAATTGGCAAAAATGAAAAGCTTGTAGAAACACGACGATTCCCATTTGCTCAGTTTCATAGCTGCCAACTGAAAATTTTACACTCCCTAAATGTAAACTAATATCGGTTTAAGAAAAAAAATTTTTAAAAAGCTTTGAAAGAAATATGTATCCCGAAAGTGCAAATGAAAAAAAAATGAAATATGAAAATCCCGAAATTTATAATATAAAAAAAATTTAAATAGAATTTCGAAAAAACCACGACGCCATTAAAAGTAGATTATGCCAAAAAAGGAAAAAAAAATAATTCGAAATGCGTATATTTTGTTACGTATCCAGTATAGATGTTACAAAAAAAACAAGTTAAAATCATTATAGTAATCTGTGACATGATAGCAGAGCTAACTGGCGATAAATTAATAAACTTTTGGTTACACTGTTGTCACTTTTTTCGTATGAAATCTCCAAAGAAGAAATGTGTACGCATTATAATCAACAAAGTATTAATTATTCATAATGCTTAAATATGGCATAGTGTGCATATAGTGTATTGTAAAACACATTTTAATAATTCATAAAAAGAAGTAAAGTATTTAGCTTTTTAAAAAAAAATCGAATCTGATTATCATATGAAACAACCCTCTTTACATTCAATGAAATCTACTATTTTCTCTTAATAAAATCTGCACTGAAATTGACAAACATATACCCAGTAGTTCTTGTTTCTTTTGTTTTCAAGCTACTTCTATGTTGATTGCACGAACCCTATTGCTTGCTCAATTTTTCTTGTCACCTACACAATTCGCCAATAGATGGCAAGGCTTTAAAAAAAATACAAATTTATATTAATTTAAACTATATTGTTCCGTTCATGTTGTAATATAATAATAGCGTTTATCAATGAGAACTGCATAGCGATTTTTTTTTAAACTGCGTCTCTTATGTTTAGAAAATGCTATTATGACAGACAGTTTGAAAAATCAGAAAGCTGGAAGCCATTTATGAATAATACTCGCGGATTATTCGAATATTACCATTCCTAATGACAAAGATAATGAACATACCGACACTTATAACGTGCAGAGAAAAGGAATGTTCGGTTACTGAATAACATAATATATATCGTTTAAATAATGTAATATTTATCGTTTAAACGTTATAGAATTTTTTGTAACAGCCCTTACAAGACAACAAAATTAGAATAATTCTACATAGGTTTAACGGCACCCTAAAAATAATCTCCAATAGTAAGTAAGTACTGAAATCACAACAATCCCACGCGAACACTATTTTCCGTTCCGCAAAGAAAGGACAAACACGCGGTGTTCCGGATGACGGCCTAAGGGTCATCGGCCCTCACCGCTTACAGCGTTACCACACATCATATCTTGATTTGCCCTTTACAAGGAACCTGGTCTCCCGCAGTACGTTCGTTCACCCGATCGATGCATACTGGTGATTGTTTTTGCTCCACATACATTGTATTGCAGCACTGGAAACAAATTGCGAAGGCATTTTATGTCCCAAGTGAAATGATGAAGTTGTTTGCTTCCAACTTGCAATCGAATTTTTTTCTCGATAATTATTTTTGGCACATTGAAATATTGTATTTAGATGAAAATTTCATTTTAATGAAAGTTGTGAATATTTTGATTATACTTAAAATAATTACTTCATGATCAAGAGACTATGCTAGAATAAATTAAGAAGGCTTACATCAAACTTCAGATGTTTTGGAATTGCTTTAACATCGACGCTTTACATTTATATAATCACTAGGCCAAAGCTACTCCGCCGTAGCAAGCAAGTAAGACGTCTGAAAAATATTATTTACTTTAAAAGCTGACGGGACGACGTACCGGTTATTTGTTTATTCTTTTATTTATAAATACAGGAAGAATTATTATTTTTTGTTAAGAAATAAATAAAGCAGTTGCAAATGCGATTTTTTTAAAAACCTGTTACTTACGAGTAGAATTCGCAATACGATAGTTCCGCATACACTAACTATTAAAATTTCAAATTTTAAATATTGATATGGTTTTTCACCTTATAAGTGCTCATATTTCCCAGTAAATCAATTGCGGGCAAAAATAAGACGAATTTCTCAAAAACTGTAATACCTACAATAGATTGAATATATTTGGCGTTAATTTTGTAGAAATTCATTATTCACAATTAAATGAAACTACGTGATGTAGTATTATTTCTACTATCTTTAATTTCTTTACCACGACTTAGGTTTCGTTGTATTACAACATCTTCAGGTGGGATATTAGCAAAGATCTTTGCTAATAGCCCACCTGACGATGTTGTAATACAACGAAACCTAAGTCGTGGTAAAGAAATTAAAGATAGTAGAAATAATACTACATCACGTAGTTTCATTTAATTGTGACCTACAATAGAGAAATCGCCATAATTTTCCGGTGTAGTTTAAGTATAAGCTTATTTTTAACATGATTTTAAATGCAGCAGTTTCGGAAATGGGGGGTGGGGGGTGGTGGGGCAGACATTTTTTTGTGAACTTTTTCAGCATTATATCTGAAACTATTTATAAATAAAAATTAACAATCCTGACGGTGGGCCCTTTCAATTTATATTCTACACGATGGAAAGCCAACACTTTTTGTATATACATAGATACCAAACTTATCCCCTTCAAAATTATCAGACAAATGTTTTTATCGGTCTTTTCTATTGCTAAATATGTGGGTCAATAAGCTTCATTAACACACCATATTCAAAGTTCTACATCAAAAAGTTTGTGAGAAAAACCTGTCAAATACAAGTAATTTACACTTTTACTTTCATTTTATTTGCTATTACTGTGAACACTTTTCAGATATACAAAAATAGCGGTTAAGCTGATGGATGGGTGACACGTAACTCTAATAGAAATGGCCATCTTAATGCTTAATATGTCATAAAAGGATTCCTGCACCGAAAAAGTATTACACCCTAATATGTTTGAAAAATCTATTGAACGAATTCCTATACAATGCAAAAAAAATCAGCCCCACTTCACATGTAGGGTAGATACCATAATTTTTTTTGCTTTTAGATTACATTTCATAATTGCGTAGGGTATATAACTATATAAATCTCAGCTTTATAAAACATTAATAGTCCACAATTAAAACGGCTGTGAATACAAGCGGACAGGTAAACGGATGTGGCGAAACTATATGGTTTCCTAGTTTGACTACGGTACCCTAAAAAGCCTGTTACAGATGGACTTAGTTAGATGTCAGAGTAACAATTCATAACAAGTTCAGAAACTTAATACAAGAAAATTACAAAGAAAAAATTACTAACGACGGTATAAAAAACTAAAGGTTCGAAAATAATAATAATTTACGACTTTTTAAATATTCTCTAATTAATGAACCCATCAGTAACTTGACTAGTATTTATGATTGATATGTTTCAAAACAGTTTTACTATTCTGAGCGCACTTTTTATGAGTGAAGTTGGTATAACGACTACACTTCCGTTTTGCCAAATGTTTATACGAGCATTGATCGCCGATATAGTTGTTCAGACTATGTCCACAAAAAGCAAATACAAAACTCGTAATTAAGTTTCAAATAAATAGTTCATTCAGTAATTCTGTTTACGTGAAAATTGCCTGCAAACGCACAGTAATTATGATTATACCGAAGCTTGTACGTTACACGATATACATGTGTGACCAGGTTATTCACATATTTCACTTGTTTTCTAATTCTGTTTACGTGAAAATTGCCTACAAATGCACAATAATTATGATATACCGAAGCCTGTACGTTACACGATATACGTGCGTGAACACGTTATTTACATATTCCACTTGTTTTCTAACTCTGTTTAAGTGAAAATTGCCTCCAAATGCACAATAATTATGATATACCGAAGCTTGTACATTACACGATATACATGCGTGAACAGGTTATTCACATATTCCATTTGTTTTCTAATTCTTTTTACGCGAAAATTGCCTCCAAATGCATAATAATTATGATATACCGAAGCTTATACGTATACATGCGTGACCAGGTTATTCACATATTTCACTTGTTTTTTTGCCTCTCGGTTTCGACCTGTGTAATGTGGGCGATCTCCTATGAATATACATACTTTCGCTCTATAATGCGGTACTTCAAAGGACGTTGTCGTGATGTATCAATTGTATTCCTCGCGGACCGAAGTACTGTGTCACGTCAAAACGATCCCTCGGCCGACATAAATATGATGCTGCTATGCTTGCTAAGATATGGTGCACCAAACGCCGTTAGATTCTAGACATGACAAGTATTAATTTTATAGTGTATACAAGGAGAATCCTAATATTACAAAATTTATTAAAATTATAATTTGACATGATTATTAAGCTCAAGTTCACAAAAATACATAGAACGTGGTATAAATTCCTGAAATAGAGACAAGTAAAAATTCATAATTTTATTGTCTTTTTGTAATCATCGAGTTGACATTTTGTTTTGTCTGTGTTTTTGTAAGCCTGTGTATAATATGAGACCACACAATTTATAGCGATACCATTTCTTTTCTCTTTTCGTCTTAATCAAAATATAGATGGAAGCTACACGACCATTTCTGGAAATTGAAAGTACGTTTGTGTTTTATATCGTTTTCTTCTGACTTGAACGGCTTTAACTCAAATCTAATGATTTTTGCCAATAGACGTTAGCACTGCATATCACTTGAAATAAGATAATAATTCTAATTTTATAAAGGAGAAAGTTCGTGGTAACTTTGAAGTTATTAGAGTCAAATTAAAACACCGTACGAACACATTGTATATAACGCGAAAATCTGCAAAAATGTTCAACGGTTTATAGGTATTTCTAGTTATTATAGGCTGTTTGTTATAAGCGTATTTGACTATATTAGGCTGTATAATATGAATAAACCGTTGAAATTGAATAAATAATTGTAATATAAAAACTATAACATAAAAAAGCGATTGAAACCAAATACAAAATGGTGAACAACAACCATTAGAACAACGGTAGAATCAACGAATTTAGAACAAACTCTTCGCTAGCTGACGAGGTGCAAAACCAGTACGATGGTGTAACGTGACGTTCCATTTTCGCTGCTTATCTATTCACGCTTTGGTGAAAAATACAAGTACATGTGCATACATTATAACAGAATCAAAAGAACAACATTACTGGAGCATCGCATCGATAAACTTCTAATATCCAATTTCCACTCACAGCTAAAGTATCCAATCATTTTCATTGAAGTTTCATTAGATCGTAGTATCAAAGTGCCTCTGCATCCCCCGTTACGGCTTCTTCAGTTCAAACACAGAAGTGCATCGATCACGTAATTCCTTCTCGGCAGACGCGGCGCGCGCACAAGCGGCGCCGCGACGGCGGTATCTCATCATCGCGCCACAAAGGAGATATTTTTACTAAGAGCTGGAGAGAAAAAACGCGAGCCAGCCCTGTGCTCGCGGCGCTTGAGCCGGCGCCCATCATCACCTTTCCTTTATTGCCCTAAGGACGGTTGGTTTTGATCGTTTTCTATCTACTCTTTTACTAGAAATGAATAGCGGTGTAGTAGCGACACTGCGTGTTTATGCAAGATGAAGTGTATTTGCAATATTATAAAGATATTTTTCCCGGGTAACATGCAATTTATAGACTGCAATGATTTAGTTAATATTGGGTGGCCCGCAAGGATATCATGATAAGACAACTGTCACAGACTGTTAAGCCATTTTCATCAACTAACTTTTCTAATTGATCATAGGAACCAGCAAATATTTTGTTTATTAAAGCCTTTTACTCTATTTATGGACGTGTTCTCAGGTTGCCTGACGCTGAATTCTGGGTGACCTACTTTACTAGCATAGGATCAAATTTTGCCAGCCATTTGCCTTGTTTTATTAAATTTATGAGGGATGTTATATTTTCCCCAAAATCAAATGCGACTGTCCAAACATCATTGGTGGTTAGTTCAAACATAGATATGCTTTTCTATTTCCAGAATATGTTTGATATTTTCCAATTCCGAATTGAAAGGTGACCCACTGGTCACCTTTATGAATCGCTGAATCGTTGGCGATCTTATTTCTTTTTCTAGCATGGCTTAAAATAGTTAGAATTGTAATAAAATATGTCGCAGATATCTGGTTCAGACCAATATTCTTCTTTTCCAAGGTCAACGGCGTCCTCTGTAAGTCCTCCCTAATCCATTTGTAATATTTTCTTTGAACACCGTCCATCTAAAAAATACAAATAATGGATTTTATTAATTCATCTGGTCGGGTAAATCGTACCATTTAGAGAACTATTGGTGGTACGATGTACCAAACCAGTACAATTTAGAATACAATAATTAAATTACGAATGTTAATTATTGTTACGTTTGTGTTATGAACATCAGTGTACTTTATGAGGACAAGGCACTTATAATGAACGAAACAAGTGTACTATACAACATGTCAAGCATAAAGGAAACTTCTCACGTTTCCTTCAACCTTACAACTTTTAATCGTCTTCTTTTGTATATACGGATAAGTTGACAATAATGTGAATATTTCTTAAATAATTACGTTAAAGTGTGAAAAAAAGACCCGGTTTTACCTAGGTAACGTCAAGGATAATGGAGTTGGTGTTAGTTACAATTCAAAAAACCCGTGTGATAGGGCGGTTATTTTTTTATGATTTACTGATTCAAGATAAAAAGACGGACTACAGTGATTTCGTTTACTTTCATCGTTAATTTAAAACAATAAAATTTTACCTTTATTTACACAATTTTAACGGAAATACGGGAAAACATTTCGGTGTTTTTCAAAAGTTTCCATTTCTGCTACATTCAAAACTTTACAATCCTATTATAAAGTACATACTGTTTCTACTTTATAATGTATACTCACCCAACTTTTTTGATTTGAAATATTAACGAATCTGACTTCGGTAATATCAACAATACACAGTTATTTTACAAGTGGGATAGTTAAGGTTACGAATTAATTTATAATTAAACTTTAACTAAAATAATTATATAAGGCTTATATTACCAAAATTTTGAACCTTAGAATTAACATACATACTCGACCTGGCAATTTAAGTAATCGTCAACTAGAAAATTTTCGTTCAAATAGAGTTTCAGACAAATAAAGAAACAACGAAATAATTCTTATAGGTGTTCGGTTTTATTTGTGTCATCTAAGTAGACACAATAGGCTGCAATTAGAGAACGATGTCAAGCATATATAAATTAAAGTAATTTATTAACCAATTTATTACCTAAGACTCATAGTATCTTGATGCCGAATCTTAACTGATCTGTAACCCAAATAAAGACCGAAGCTGAACTGAAAAACATATCATTATCATTCAGAGTTTATTAGACTCTTACCAATAGAAGAGCAGCAAACAGCATTCTAAGAATTTACTTACCAATTAATTAAAAACCGATTTGAGATATCTACGATCTTATGTTGATTTTGAACGGCGACAGAAATTGAAGATTTCCAATTTTCAATGTTTAAAGGTTTCGATATAATAGCAGATTACGATAGGAATGATTTCTGACTTTAAAATTCCAAAATTCGAAGCCTTCTTTAATTACAGTTTGGACGATAAATAATGACAGAAAATTGTTTAAAATACTTTTCAGCGTTCATTGCAGGAAGAGGTTAATACAGAAAACAAATTTGAGATATCTACGATCCCGATTTGAGATATCTACGATCTTATGCTGATTTTGAACGGCGACAGAAACTGAAGATTTCTAATTTTCAATGTTTAAAGGTTTCGATATAATAGTAGATTACCATAGGAATGATTTCTGACTTAAAAATTCCAAAATTCGAAGCCTTCTTTGATTACAGTTGGGACGATAAATAATGACAGAAAAATTGTTTAAAATAGTTTTCAGCGTTCATTGCAGGAAGAGGTTAATACAGAAAACAAATCTATTAGTCCTCGCACTCGAAAACAGCTAAACTAAATTCATTAATGAATTGGGTGACACTATATTTTTTGTTACGTAACAAAAAACACTACAAGTTTCGCAGAAGTAAATAATTATCGAACATTACCCCTTCGTGCTTGCAAAACTGGTTTAGTCTGTCTGGTGAGTAAAAAAATGTTGATAATGAGTTTTATGACCTTCCTTGTGAATCTATTCTCAGTGCGTAATGGACATAATATTTTTTTAATCACATGATTGATACTCATATAACTACGTGTCTTGTAATCTTCTCAGAAGAAGATAAAGAAGAAGGAGATGAGAACTATTCTTCCACGAGCAGTTCTTATTCTGATCCATGTCATCTTAATTATAAACTAAACTTACTATTTAGATAGATTTTACTCGTGACTTCGTTCACGTAAGAATTTAAATAGCCAACAAAAGATTTTAAAGACCAAATTTTAAATACGATTAACTTATCTTTTATAATGATTAACGTGTAGTGAAAATATAATTTTGTAGTGAAAATATATAGATTATAAGTTATTATGATTTGATGAAAAAGCAGCAGCTCGTATTGCCTTAAGAAAAATGGTTTGGTCCTTAAATAACTATGTTTTTCCGGGATGAAAACTATTTGTTAGTCTGTAATATGTTCGACAAATGAATATAGCTAGGATCTTACTTAAATAGCTATTAAGTAATAACCAAAAATACTTTCACATCTGTAATATTGGTCAGGATGAAACTGTCGTTTCCGTTTGAATTTCCTTTTATACAAAACGTTACGCTTTGCCTAGTAACATTTAAAAAAAATCACTTATTAATCAATAACGAAAAATGAATGAATTCTATTTAAAATTTTCAATTTATTTTGTAATTTCCTACCAACATGAAAGCTCCGTATCCAAAAGCTTCTTAAATAGCTTTTTAAGTGTTTTACTCAAGAAATACCGAAAGCATTTCTTAATGATGTTCTGTTTAAATTAATTACTTCCTTTATAAGTACTTATGTTAATAATATGATAATCTTTTTACAAGTACAGCGGATAATACGGAAGATTACGTTTCGTTCCAATACACTTTAATTACTTGCAACTCAGTTACAGTTAAAATAACCATAACTATTATGGGAGGAGCTGATGAATAAGGTAATTTTAATATGCTCACACTTTAACATAATTTACGATGTGCTAAAATTTTTTTTATTTTTCACATTTTTCTAATAATAATACTGTATTAGGATAACGTGTATTATAATTACAACTCAATTATAGTTCAAAAACTTTATTTACGTGTCATTAATATTTTATTAACTGTTTAGCAGCTAATTCAAAACTGTTAATTAAAAATACGTATTTAATATAATTTTTTACTTTAATTTAATACAGTGGGTAAATAGTTTTCATTGAGTTTTCTTAAATCTGTGTTTATGGACTTGTAATTAATTGATTCAATATATTATGCCATCATTTCGCAGTATTCTTGTCAGTTACGTAATGTTAAAAAAATAAAAGCTCTTGCGAAAATTGTTTTATTACAATTAAATCAATAAACCCACAGCAATGAACAACATCAACAAACAAATTTGAACTTACTTAAATTTGTAATGCAAAATTCTCTCCAATAAATAGTGGAACTCCGTTAAAATAAACTTTGTTAAATTCCAACCTCAGTTTTGCAACATTTATTTACTCTGTAAATTGTTATCTTTAAAATTCATGGAGCTATCAACATTCTCGTTAAAAAAACATTTTGAAAAACAAACCATTATTCAAATTTAATCGATTTTATTATTTATTATACAAAGCTTCTATAGGAATAAAATTACAAAAAAAACTACATAAACCATTATTTAAAGCCAGGTCAGCCAACTATTTTAAATTTGTCGAAAATCAACATTAGTTATCCAATCCACCAAATTGTTCGTTAGTAAAAGCAGGGAATATTGCGGATAAATACATCAATGCTAATTTCTATGCAATATCTGTCATCGTATTTTTTTGAGTCAAAGTCTTACTTAATCATCATTAAATAAAACTACGTGATGTAGTATTATTTCTACTTTATTTAAATTCGTTACCTATATTTCGTTGTATTACAACATCTTCAGGTGGGCTATTAGCAAAGATCTTTGCTCGTGGTAAAGAACTTAAATAAAGTAGAAATAATACTACATCACGTAGATTCATTTAATATTGAATAATGAATTTCTACAAAATTAACGTCAAATATATTCGATATCTTACTTAATCATTATTGCTCAGAGCGATAAATGCGTAACGAGCTGTAACAACTAATCAGAGCGACAAAAAAATTGTCGATATCGCTTTCAACCTCATTCCCCTTTACGTTTCGATCGAGTAAGATTCCCTCAGCCTTGATGTTAATTAGTGGCTGACGTATAATCGGTTAATTTATAGAACAAAATAGAGATATACCCATATCAGACACGCTAACTCACGGCTTCGCCCTTGTGGACTTTCGATTGAAGCGGCAAATATTTGGGTTCTTGAAACTCGTAAATGCACATCGCGCCCTTTATTGACGTGCTGTAGTATTCAGCTTTTATTATTACGTATATACCTACAGGCATTTTCGGGTTAAAGAGCAAAAATCTGTTAATTTGTATCATTAACTGATGTCAGCACCCAATGTATTGTAAATCTACGTCGCCGTTTAGGCATTATTGAGTGATAAATATCCAAATACAGTTTCACGATGTTATACAATATTCTACTAGTAAAAAGTCACGGGAAAGGAAGGCCATAATCTAGGTTGTTTCTTTGCTTGATTGCATGTAACAAACTGATAAACCGACAAACAAACTTCCACATTTATAATTTTATATAGACATTACGTTAACTTTCCCCGTTCCCCTGCAAATTCCCGCCTGTTCCTACAGCCTGGTGCTGCACACGGATAGTGGAAAGCGCCAGGCCGAATGGCGTTACCTTACCCCGTTCCCCTGCAAACTCTCGTGTTTCTACAGCCTGGCGCTGAACACGAATAGTGGGAAGCGCCAGGCTGAATTGCGTTACCTCCCCCGTTCTCCCGAAAATTGCCGCGTGTTCCCACAGCCTGGTGCTGCACATGGATACCAGGAAGCGTCAGACCGAATGGTACCTCCCCCCGTACTTCTACAAATTCCCGTGTTCCTATAGCCTGGCGCTGCACACGGATAGTGGGAAGTGCCAAGCAGAATTGTGTTAGCTCCCCCGTTCCCCGAAAATTGCCGCGTTTTTCTACAGTTTGATGCTGCATACAGATAGCGGGAAGCATCAGGATATTGCCACGTTCCTACAGCCTGGCGCTGCACACGAATAATGGAAAGTGCCAGGCCGAATTGCGTTACCTCCCAACGTCCCACTGCAAATTCCTGTGTTCCTACAGCTCGGTGCTGCACACGGATAGTGTAACTAATTATTGAAATAAAAACTATCAGTGTCTAATATAAGATTATAAAATAGACACATTCAAACACTCCACTTGTATTTCGGAATTTCATGCAGACGAAGTTGCTGATACCGTTAGGAAATGCTATTAGCGCTCTTAAATTAGTATTTAAAAGGTAGGATTATAATTTTCTCATTTTCATTACGCATATCTATTCTAGATATGCGCTATCTTTCACATTTTATTTCTTTATAGTCGCACGCGATCATTACCTTCAGCTGCTATTTTGTTAATTTTATGAGTATAACGTATCTATTTTATTAATTTTATGAGTATAACGTATCTATTTTGTTAATTTTATGAGTATAACGTATCTATTTTGTTAATTTTATGAGTATAACGTATCTATTTTATTATAATAGCGAGTAGCACTAATTTAACAACACAATATTACATCATAATGAAGAAAATAGTATAACATAAATACTATTTTTCGTTTCCGACTGAGATTAAAACCAGCACACCTTTGCTTGCGGTTCGAGTGTTTATACTACAACAGAATCGTCTGTTGTTTAACTGACACGGCGTTAGCATCGTATAGCGAGTGAGGGGATCCTCACTCGGTACTCACTATTAACGTTGTAAAAGCCCATTTACAGAGCTAGCGTTGCTGACGAGCTAGGAAATCGACATAAAGGCTCCCAACTATTTCGGAAACTTGTAAGGCGAGAGCGAGCCAGACAGTAAACAGACGCCGCGTAACTACCGGCCCGTACCTGCGTTGTTGATAAATATGCGGGCGGCTGGTGCGCGCGTTCACGCGAGTCGTTCACGCGAGCGAGTGTACAGCATATAAACAGCAGTTTACTGGTGGTCGTTTACGAGATTTTTTTTGTCGGCACCTGTCAGATCTCAGACGTGAATGTTGAGGTCGTCGTACACGTTATTTTATCGTCGATTTTATCGTCCGATGCATATATTGTTAGATCATTTTAATGTGTTTATGAATATCGTTGAATATTTTTCAGATCATCAGATAATTAATTTGTCGATCGTTGTTTACATGACTTCGCGATTGTACGATCTAAGATTGTTCCATTTACGCGGTTTTTGTTTATCTCTTAATTGAATGTAAATTATTGTAGACATTGACTATATTTGGTTTGTTAGTGTGTTATACCTGAAGACTTTATAAGGCACCCTATTATTGCATCAACGTCGTCTTTCCCTCCGTCCTTTCGATATACGTCTTCTAAACGAAATAAAACAGGAACTGGTAATTCACATTTAATATTTATTTTTTCGACAAACAATTGGAAATTGTGTTTAAAATGGCTTAAAATTCCGAGGAAAGGTAACTGAAAAAAATTCTACATAAGCATATAGGGATACATTAAAAAGAGCTACTAAGAAATCATAGCATCATAATTTAGGAGTAGAGCACAGACCCATTTCTAGTAGCATTTTTCACTGAAGAACACCGATTTGGTAGACTGCCATGGTTGCTATTTTTGAACCAGGTCTGTCTCTAAAATGCCATTACGTAGGAAACTTTAATTCATCGCTGATATTTTTATATCTTGTATTTAAACAACAATAAATGAGCTAAATATAAAATAGCAAAAAAGTTACGATTAATCAAACCAAAATAGCATCGAGAAATTCATATTTTCAAATAGTTCAATATAACATTTATAAATAATCCGATAGAAATATTATGTAAATGTTTGAATTTTTGTATCTACATAAGGGAGTATGGGACCCTCGTAATATGAGTTCTTTTCGTACTTAACAGATTTATTTGTATTTCATATTTATTCTGCTTGTGGTCCCGATTACACTCTTGAAATTATTATTTATATATCGAAATTATTGTCTTGATCTTAAAGCAGAAACAGGCTTCTAAAGAAAACAAAAATTTTCGAAATATACTTCGAATAAACATAAGGTATATATATATATATATATATATATATATATATATATATATAGTTATTTGACCATTTATAAAGATTCTTTGTTAACAGTAAATATAAATACTAATTGATATTTACTGTAAACAAAGAATCAATACCCATTTGATCACTACAATTACTAACTGATCTTTATTATTAATAAAAATGGTATGAGTACACGCAACAGTCTAAGTAAAATGACAATAAATTAATTTAATCATCTCTGTGATTAAGATTTGATATAATATGATAAATACCCGGTTATAACGTTATACTAAATATTATGAAAAACGAAAAACACATGAGTTATATACCATAGCTGCGTGACATCTATGTGTTAACAGCCACCTCACACCCTTTTACGGTACTAACATATATGTCGTACGATAGTTTCAAAGGCTGTATCCTTATTATAATTCTAAGAAAATTATATCATTATCAATCGTTAAAAAATGACATTCTGTTTTATGTTACAATTTTCCGGCCCGTTTCATAATGCATGCAAATGGCGTTCGCTGATTGGCTAATCTGAGTGTTTTACATGTGAAACTTGGTGTTCTTTACTGTGATTGGTCGATTTAAATAAATTATTCAGAGTTGATAGAGCTATGAAAAAATAGATGTGGCATTATATTTTACTAGAACTTTTTTATTTCAAGAATTTGTTTGTAATGAATCTTAAAATTCTGTAATTCAATGTGCTTGTCCTTTCTTTCTTACTACTTTCGAAGTGTGTGTAGTCACAAAAATGAACGCTTCGACAAGCCCACCAGCATTTACTATTTGTTATCGGTCTAAAACAAACATCAGAGCATTGTAATGGATCCTGAAATTGAGGAAGATGATTGCAATTTTCTTTATTTATTGCCGGTCATCCATTCATAGTCATTTTTCTAGGATTATCACATTAATCTAACTATTTGAATTATCATACGACATATATATGTATATATATATATATATATATATATATATATATATATATATATATATATATGTGTGTATATAGCACTTTTAATAATAAAGTGACTTCAATTTCATTTTGAATAACCTCAAGTGCCTAATAGAAAAGTGGTCTAAAAATGCTATAACCAGAACCTTACGTTCTCGATCGTCTTTAAGCTGAAAGTGACAGGTAATAATTAAAATAGTGATTTACAATTAAGTAATTTCTGTTAACCCCGAGATATCATAAATATGAAGTGCCTTTTTAACGATTTCACGAATTTACGGTTTATTTAACACATAAACTGTTTTGCAATTAAACGGTTATTTAACACATAAACCGTTTTGCCCTTTTGCAATTAAACGTGCGATGTAATGTCGCAATAAAATTTTATTGTTTATTTTATTTCTGAGATTATAAAGTATTTGTATTATTATATAAAGTATAATTGCTTCTATACTTGCGCACCCCCCACTACGCCAATTTAATTCAATTTTGTAAAAGAGGTTTTCTATTATAATTTTTTTCAAGGAAAATGAGCTATTGTTTGTCTCATAAGTTTTAACAATATATAGACCATTTTAAGATAATTGTTAGAAAGTTATTGGGAATATCGAATTTTAATTCTTTTTGTGTAAAGTACCCTAAGCTTTGAAATTGGATAAAAAACGACATAGTTATTTAAAAAAAGAATGCCTAATACCGTATATTACCATATAAGTTATATACGCATAAATTACGTAAGATATATAAGTTATATAGTATCCTATTTATATTTCTGAAGAAAAAATATTCTCATAGCGGCGAACAATTTTACATTACGCTTTTAAGAGTCTGCAGGTGTTTTGTAAGTATTATAAATTGCACTTTTGATCTTCATAAGTAAAAATTCTATAGGTGTTTCGTAAGTATTATAAATTGCACTTTTGATCTTCTCAAGTAAAGAGTCTGTAGATGTTTAATAAGTATTATAAATTACACTTTTGATCTTCACAAGTAAAAAGTCTGTAGGTGTTTTATAAGTATTATAAATTGCACTTTTGATCTACACAATGTTTCAGTTTACGGTAACCGATTCATTTATAACAATGATATCCCGTATGTAATGTTTAAATTTCTCCAAAATACGAAAGCACAAAAATGTCCAAAAGCTATAAAACAATAAATTTTATTACAACATACAAATAAAACGTTACTAATATTTTTAACCATTTTTGAACTAATTCCGGACTTAATTAGATCTCTTCAGTTACTGCGCGGCGATTACAAATACCGGTAAGTTATCGCGACCTCATTTCGCTACCAATTCAGTTGTTGCTGGTCTATTCCCTTCCGCATTGGTTCTGTAAATCGCGGCCGATTTTTATTTATTATTGTAGAACCCACGTGAATCGTGTTCGTTTTATTGACTTTGGAATAACAAAACGGTATTGTCCATAAATAGCCTATGCGGGCTATTTGGAAGTAAACGATATCACCTTGTTTAACAGTTTATTTTAACTGAAAATAACTAATTCGATGCGTTACCGGAAATCGATCAAAACGTTCGTTTAAATACATTAAATGGCAATGAATTTATTTATACTATGGTGTTACGAATTGTTCGCCGTATTGAATTCTTTAAAAAGAACTACTTTTTTGAAATAATTAAAATTGATACATTAAAAAATTAATTCCAGAATAACAAAGCGAGTAGTGAGTCAAAAAAATCTCTCGTCAAAAATTACCAACGAATCCAAATTTGAACTATTAACTTACAGAAGGACAATAGTAACATTACTATTACATGGTTTTTGGTACTGAACTTGTCAGTAATTTAGGGTAACCAATTCATTTATAACATTCTACTATTTATCACGGAGCGGAAATATGGACAATTTTTTTTTGACCCTCGACAAAAATTTCATCAACGTGTACTTTTCACTTACATTTAATTTCTCATGAAAAAATGTATATTTTTTACTGCGAACTGATAAATAAAGTCGTTATTCGTACAATATAAAATTTTGTAACAATTTTTCAGCGAAATAGTATTTATCTCTTTATCAGTTTGTTTCTAATAAGTTATCTTTGAAATGGCTGAAAAATGTTATTATTATAAAGCTTGTTTCTTCCGAGCAATGTGAATAACTCACATTTTTATGAAATTCGATTTATTTTTAACTACGCTTTTTATATTTAATACCATCATTACATTTCTAAAAGATTTTCTAACGAGTGAAGCCCTAAAGATAAATTTACGTAGAGTATTTTATAAATAGCGTATTCAGTAAAATAACGCTTTATACTCACCTGCAAAGTTACAAAAAATCACCCCTCTATTACCGACATAACACTCTTGTTAGTTTGTTATACGTAAAGATATTAAACATCAAACGTATGGGCCGCGGAACGCGATAGATCACGAACATCGTAGCGCTTAGGAGCCTATCGCAGACAGATGGTGCGGGAGTGTATCGTATCATCGCGCCCTCGCTTCAATCCGCACAGCTAATAATGCCCCCATTGTTAATACATTGCTGCTACGAGGGGTGAACATTCGTCTACGATCGAGGATAGGGCTTGCACATCTTAGAGTCCTATCTGGGTACATAAGAAACCGATAGTGTGGCTGAAACTGCACACAGAATATTATTTTCGTAGTAATCAATATGCTATTCACAATAAACAGATTTTCTCCTTTGAGATCAAAAAATAATTGTCTTAACATTTTGTCAATCAGCTTATACAATATATTTAGACCTTTGTTTTTGGTGACGTCTCCATTTCTGTTTTGTCTCTCAGTTTATAAGCCATCCATCGCAACATATTTTAATCTTATATGCAAGTCTTATAGAATAATATATACAATGTGAATCATGGCACTGCTTTGAATGAACCGAGTTGTAGAACAAAGTATTACAAAGGTCGGAGTGAAATGTATTAGAAAAAATAATGAGCTATACACACGCAACGTAGAAAATTATATATCTATGCCATATAAAAAAGTTGCTGTATAAAACTTATGAGTTATAAAAGTTTCATTGTATAATAATTCAGAACTTCCAAAGTCGTGTATCTTTTTTTTATAAGGTACACATTTCGCGAAACTCTGGGAATGGATATTGGTAAATAAATCGTTACATTATGGGAAGTATAGAATCCCACCCAAAAAAATATTAATGTAAAATAAGCCAAGTTTTATTTTAAAGTTAATTTAAATTCTACTTATATAAATGCTTCTTAGTTTTAATTCTAAGTCAGCGTTGCATGGGCGGATGGTTCAAAAGAAACAAAATTAAGTATTACAGATAGTACAAAGTGGGCTCAAATTACTTTTAGTTAAAAAATAAAATTAACTAACCAATATTTTAATTGTTGCACAAGATCAATAATTGCACTAAGTTTCAAATGTCTAGCACAACGGAGAGCAAAAAGTCGGTTTAATGTTGAAAAATCAAACCATAGAAGTCTCTTTAAGTTAAACAAACTAAACTATTATAATTACACCAAAGTTTTATTTATAAAAATTTCATTTCGAGAGAATTATACACGACAATGAAATTTACAAAAAAATACCAGGATGTTTATGGCTAATTGTAGACTGTTTTTATTATAAGATTAGGTCGTACAGTTCAGTTCTCGACTAGAATACAGAATCTTTAAGAAAAACCTTAGCAAAGAGTTATTATGTAAAAAGCAATAAAACAAAATATAGCAATGGTGCTTTTTTGCCCGGATAAAGTGGGGATGGACACAGAATTTTACTTGTTTCTATTCTTCTTTAGCATTACTTCATTAGTGTAGAGCCAATTAGAATCTGGCTCCATTATTTGGAGCCCACACGAAGTAAAGCGCAGCTTGATTATTGAACGTGTGCAAAAGACGTTCCTCCGATATCTGCATATGAGACAGTATGGTTATTTATTCTTTCTAATTCCTGCCGATTTCCTCGTGGGTATGCTAGGTCTCCATTACTTGCAACTCGGTACAGACGTTACCCTTATTAAATTTATATTTCAGCTATTAAAAGGAAAAATTCTATGCCCTGTATTGAGTGAATTTCATTCTTCGTACACGATAATTTCCGGCGCTCGTGTAATCATCATCCTTTTGCTGTACCACCCTCTATATTAGAATTCTCTAGTTTCCCGTGGTATTTAATTGCTCAACTGCCTGATAACGGTCGCACCAGAATGTGAATTAGTATGAATATGATGATGATAAGTGAATGAGTAAAAGGTGTGATGATGAGTGAAAGTAAATTTGTCGAAATGTGTCGTTGTTATCTTCCGTAGTTCTTGTGTTAATACAAAATTAATGTTTAACGGAAAAGTTTAAACTTTGTTAAACCATCAGTTTCTTATCGCCGTGAATGGGATACTCTAATAATATATAGATAAATGTGAGTGCGTAAATAAATAAACAAATTAATGAAAATTGATTTCCCTACATAATTTTTGGCTCCAATGTGACTTTCGCACTCGTTTCTGGAAATTAGCTAAACACATAGAGGAGGCACTACAGATATGCCCCAAGTGACATCTCGGTCTCGTTTTGCGCTCTACCTGTGGCAGCCCTGGCTAACCACAAATTTATCAACCACGGCAGATGCGCTTTTATTAAAACTCGGGGCAATAATCGCGGGGGAGCAATGGTGACATATGCGCTACTTGCACGAACACCCGACGTCGCACCTTCCCCCGCCCCATCGTAAATAAACAATGATTTAGTCCGACGGGGCGAGCATGTTTGAGGGGTGCGATGTAGTAAGTCACCTCAATGGTACAATGTCATGATTCCGGGTTAGTTTAATAGTAATAGGATTTAATGTTTTATTAACTACTCTCGTTATGGAGGGGCAATTTGGCGTGCTTTCATTAATGCATTTGTTACAAGGGGATTGTGGGTATGATTTTTAAGTAGTATTTAACATAAAGACGGATTAACATTTAAGAATATAACGCTTTGTAGTTTCTAATTACATTACTGTATAATATGTCAATCGATCAAGTTTATAATATGTAAATTTGAAGGACATTTGGAAATTTGGAATAGGTGCTATAATTAGAGATAAAAAAAGATGCCGCTTATTGTTAGTTCTTACTTAGTCGGTGCTTTCAAAAGCTGATCCGAAGATATGATCAGCAAGAAATAAATAATTTAATTTGTTGAAAAAAAATACACTCAGTCTGGGCGTCGCTAGCCGTAATTTGAACGAAATATCTTACACGATTATTATTTGATCAAAGTTTGTTTATTTGAGTATATTTCTATATCTTATTATAATAAAACTTGGTTAATGTTAACACTTCAAATGGAAGTTTCACTTCCAGTACTTATAAAAAGTACAAGATATACTGCGTAAAAGTACAATTATTCGTTTTGGAGAACCCGATATCAACCAATATAAAAGAACTATCACGGCAACAGACAAAGGAAAATTCCCCAAAACGTAAGAAATAATTTCTTACGGTTATTTTGAGCTAGCCACTGGCTTGTTTGAGGAAATCGGGAGGTTTATTAGCACTCGAACGTCAAGAAGTTGATGAACAGAAGAGCTGCAACGCGTGAAAGAATTAAAGATCCTCAGAGAAAAACTAGAAAATTCGACTAGAGCGGGCTTTGAAGCACCAGCTTTTAACTAAAGAATTACACGTTATGTAGTTAGATGAATCCGACTTTAATGAAATAAACAAATATACATAAAAACTTAACTCAAAGTTAAGAAGGCCATCTATATCATATTTCTACAGACTGTGGTTTTTAACACACCTTCTTAGGTCGACCTGTAACTAACTAAACTAAATACGATATGTAATGGAACTAAATTTCATGCACTTCAAACTATTGTATAATCATATAACTTGGCAGTTGTGTGTAGTTCTGATGACAAAATAATAAATATAACCGGAAGTTAGACACCGAAATAGATAACAGAATAACGTATCCTAACCGTGTGTCAGCTTCTAATGGTTTTATACTCAGTGGTCTATGATTGCGAACTATTTCATCTAGACAAGCATACGTAGGCAGAGTAAAATTACTTTGTGGATTTCAAAATTACTCTGTGAATCAAAGAATTGGATTGTTACAAGCTTACAGGAAAGACGCTTTGCAATACTGATGCATTAGCAGAGAAGGAGAGGATGCGCGCTTAGTCGCCCATTGACACAAAATCAAGAAGAGACATCTCGACCTAATCAACTATGCTGATTTGCTAATTTGAATTCTGTAGAAGTTTTTTTTAAATAAAGTGTTAATATTTGTAAAAGTAGATAGTTCTAAATATAATGTAAAGGAAATTCAAAAAAATATTCTCTCCTTTAATATTAGACTAAAAATATATTAATAGTTTAAAAAACTAAAAAAAACCTTACAAAAATAGGCAGAGATGCACAGAGGTTTATGAGAAATAGACAAAGATTTACAGAAACAGACAGAGGTTTACAGAAACAGACAGAGGTTTACAGAAATAGACAGAGGTATATGAAAGCGTGTTTTTTTAAGCTATTCATTTATTTAATTGGCTAGATTTTATTTGTGATTCACTATTTATGAGCGAGAAAAGTCGGCTAGGACGATGTCCATGAAGAATATATTAATGCTACAAACAAACGACAAAATTATTAATAAAATATTAGACAAGGAAGCAATGCACGGGAAAATATGTGATATGTATTCTATCTTGATTCGGAAACAGTTGAAAGGAAATGGTTTTAAGGATAGAACCGTAATCTACGTATTAATGAATAGCAAGCTACAATCAGATTATTACCACATATTGAAATCCACCACATAATTTTGGCACGATATATAGTATAGCAATATACCTATATAAATGATCGCAACCACTATCTCTCGCTTAAAATAACTATATTCAAAGAATTGAACTTACTTGAAGGAGATTGAACTTGCTTCTATTGGCCGTGTTAATTAATTCCAATTTGTAACTGATAGGTTCAATATATTTTTATATTTGTTTATTTTTCTCAAAAAATAATACCAATTATGAAATTAACATAAACATGTTCACCACATGATCATTGGTATTATAATAAAAACTTATTTATTTGTTTATAAAACGTTCTTATTTTAATTATGCTCCACCTATGCGCTATATAAACATACATGTATATATCACACACGTGCATTTTTATTATTTTTTATTAATTTATACGTTTCATCAGTAATTTGACTAAAAATCAGTTTCACCATTACCAATCAATACCACTACCGTTTCTAAACAGTTTTATAGTTTTCAATTTTCCAAACTATGCACTATGTTTACGTACAGAAACTTAGTTCAGATGTTTCAAGAAGTCTACATTACATGAGGTTTTCTATACACAAGACTTTACATGAGATAGAGCTACAATATCGTGTTTTTTTCTATAACATTCAAGCGAGAATTACGTTTAAATACGTAAAATCAAGACTGCAAAAAAATTAGATAAATTTATTAAATGGGTAATTATTTTAAAATGTTTACCCATATAATATATCCCATTTTTTGCAAAATATTTTAGATCTTCTATATACCCATTTATTTGAAATTCTGAATATTATTTCTGTATATTGATGAAAATGTCATCCAAGTCCATTAACTAGATCTAAATATACCTATATACATTCAATAGACAGAGGTAGGTAAACTACAGTGATTCCATAAGGACCCCTTCATTATCATATACAATAATGAAATCCTAAAAACTAAGAATAATAAATATGATTTACTCAAACTTCGACTATAAGTTATGTAAATAATATGCTATTTTATATACAATATTTATTTACAAAGTCCAGTCTCGGATGACATAACCGATATATAAACATCCATACTTAACAAAGTAATAACGTCTCGGACCGTCTCGTAGTAAGATTTACTCGATAATGCCTTCCGTCTTATTCATACAATATTAAAATGATCTCGCAAAATGTGAATCCCATTACGGGAGCGCAGGTAGGGCGGGCGCGATATTGTTTGAAGAGCGCGAACCTCCCGGCGGGCAAACACGGCTCGAGAGCGAACACGCTACGCTACGCGCGAGGCTCTACGAGACTTAGTTTATCAAACAGCCTACGATGGCGGTATGGAAATTCTGATATGCAAAAACAGATGTGTCATATATAACTTTTAATTTTCCAAAATCAATTTCATAAAATATACATTGTTTATTGCTTTTATTCGTTGATTAAATTAATTTGCTTTTTTTGGATTATTAACAGATCTAATTCGATTTAATGTAATTTCACTTTATTTCATTACAATTAAAATAACTTGATTCGTAATGACTTACACTTGTTTAGAATAACAAGTTCAGTTTTGCATCATTAGATTTATCCTACCCAACATCATAACACCAGGACTACCAAACGAGTCAATCTTAAGGACACTTGTATCTGGATACATTCCTCAACTTTTCGCCACAATCTCACACGTCTATTGTCACTATCCTTATATCACATGTACGTGTATTGTCACTGTAACTTAACATTCATCACTTCAAGTGGTATAGTTTTTTTAACGAAAAAGATGATTTCCCAATAAAAAAAAATTTGACCGATGAATATCAGTTGAAGCCAACGCCTCCTAGTGCCATGTATATTGTCACTGTAACAACATTCATCACTTTAAGTGGTTCAGTTTGTTTAACGAAAAAGATGATTTTCCAATAAAAAAGTCTGACCGATGAGTATCAGTGGAAGTCAACGCCTCCTAGTGCCATGTATATTGTCACTGTAACTTAACATTCATCACTTCAAGTGGTATAGTTTTTTTAACGAAAAAGATGATTTCCCAATAAAAAAAATCTGACCGATGAATATCAGTTGAAGCCAACGCCTCCTAGTGCCTGTACGTATTCTGTTCGACGATAATTCTTATAAGGTTGTTTAAACACATTAAGAAAATTCTCTCCAGCCGAACTGCAGCTGCTATTCCTGCTTAACAAACTCATTAAATGATAACGTTCGACAAATTAGTTAATTAGCTTCTAACAACCAGTTAACACAAGAGTAATTGCTGAGAAGAATCTCAAATACCCAGTATGCAACTGTCTCCACCAGCGCACAGCGAGGTAGTTCAACACAAAAACGTATCGAGAGTGAAGTTATTAAAATGTCTTCAAACGCTTTCCTCTCAGCTTCCATTTAATTAAGTTTGCCATTTTCCTACGCGGCAGGTGCACTACCTGGTGCACTAACGCGACACACATACTTGCAGCCGCTCAGCTAGCTGTTCAGGGCGCGTATTATGAGCTAATTTCGGAGGAAAAGGCAAGATTTATATAGAAGACAAGTCGATGCATTATAAACGTTGTAATATTTTATATAAACAGTGCACAAAACTATAGTAAACACTTGAACATCAAATTATTATTAATCAATCAAAAATTTAAAAAAGAAGGTCCATTTTAGTATTAATTTATTTTGAAGCTAAAACTAGCAGTCAGAATTAGTGCACTATAACGCTCATCTCTACCGTGTGATTCAAAGTATTGGTTATGGTCCTTAAATCTAAGGATTATCACGAAATATAATAAATACATTAATAAAAAACAAATAATTATAATAAGCATCAAAGACTTTTCAACCCTCTGGACGCGTATTTGATTGCGTATGCATCAATTGAAAACCAATAAAAAATCAATTTTTTTTAGTTTACATGAAAAAAATGTAATTTATAACTGAAATCATAAATACCAACTCACAATCAACATAGACATATTTATTCACTATATTTTCCTTGCGGTTTCGTCCGTGTGGATTTCAGTTTTGCAAATAATAAGAGTTTCTGAATTCACAATTGCCTTTTTTGTGATTATTCGTAGTTGAATACAATGTCATGGCTTAATACAATGTCATTGCTTAATTATTCGTAGTTGAATACAATGTCATTGCTTAATACAATGTCATTGCTTAATTATTCGTAGTTGAATACAATGTCATTGCTTAATACAATGTCATTGCTTAATTATTCGTAGTTGAATACAATGTCATTGCGTAGTTGAATACAATGTCATTGCTTAATCTTGACAATAATTTTAGGAAATAAAGGTTACAAATATTTCTCGAAAGTAATATTTTAAACCATGTTTTAAATAATGTTAGCACGCATAATTAAAAAAAACCAGCGACAAACACATTTAAACCAACCACAAATAGAACAATCAACAAAGTATTCTACGAAATGATCAAATGAATTCTATAAACAATATGCCAACGATAAATATGTGCATTTACATCATATCCCGACTACCGCAGTGTACAGATTGTAGGTAAACATTGATATATATAACAAACAAAGACTATAGGTACTGGCTAACTTATCAAAATAGATCATGACCCAGAAATAACCAAGTCCAACTTCGCCCGCTGGCTGCAATTCAATTATTTTCCTGAGATTCAATCGGAGGAACAAACCTTACCGCCATCTTTGAAGAAGCACTCATTTAAAAGTCCTAGTATGCCCGTTTCGGTTGGTGGTAGAAATTATAGTCTGGTAGTGTAGATTGAAATTCTTGAACCCAACGTCAAGTTGAAATTATCATTAGATTTGCAACTAATCAACACGTCACTTTTTTCCAGCGATGTTTGGAATGTTACAAATAACTTTGGAACATCTCTGGTAGGGTATATAAAGACTGTGGTCTCTATTTTCTTTTCAGTTAACAATTGCGTTTCGGCGAGTAAAGATCAAACAAAATATGGAAGTGCTCTTCCTTCACGAATTTCGATTAAGGCAAAAAAGAGCTAAGCAACGCGCTTTATGTGCACAACGTTATCTGAAAAGTGCACTCTCCTATGACAGCCAAAATTAGTTCCAAAGATTAAAAAAAGAAATGTTGATCTCTTCGATAATCCTGATTTATGAAACAGATCCTAGGTTAAAATTGCGTTATCTTACTAAAGTTAATCTTATACTGCTATAAAATTATTTTTGTACCTCACATGAGCTAACAGGTGTGCAATTTGAAACCGCGCTACTTTGATCACTGCGTGGACGTTTCTATCGCTACGCTACCATGATTACAGGTGCTGAATTTAGTTTTAATATTTTGAATGAACTGTTTGGAGCCTACAAAATTCACCTTTCATGTATTTATATATAAAGCCTTTCAGGATATATATATATATATATATATATATAAAATTTAAATATATTATTATATGTTAAAGGAGTATACACGTCATATATAAAAATCGTATAAACGAGTTCTTGGAAAGTCACTTCTGTGGAAGTCACGTTTGCATCTCATAAATACAATTGACAAGCCACAGACAGTCGTTTACATCTTAGCTCGGACTTTCCGCGGCATACAGGGAAAAATAAAAAACGATGATATTCAATCGCAAAAATTATTCCTACGCCACTAAACGAATGTTCAATTCGAAAAGAAACAGCTAATACAACATTAATATGAAAATAAAACAGCTAATATAGCATAATATAACGCCGGCGGGCCCAACACAACATCAAGAGCTAAACTAAATTGAGGAACAGGTTCGCGCCAACGGAAACCGGAACTACTCCGAGCGCCATTGACGCGCAATGCCTTTGATATTGCGGAACATTAACTGTTTACGGCTTTATTTGAAATGTAGTGTGAACAGTTCCTTTGCTACATATAAATAGTATTTTGTCAGGTGTTAACTTGTGTTTAGGTGACCCATTGTGTGACAGGTGATACATTTTGAAATGCAAAATCAACTTGATATTTGTCTTTTCAACGGATATTTAATACAAATATTGGATATTTAATACAAATGCAAATTAACTTTATATTTGTCTTTTCAACGGATATTTAATACAAATATTGGATATTTAATACAAATGCAAATTAATTTGATATTTGTCTTTTCAACGGATATTTAATACAAATATTGGATATTTAATACAAATGCAAATTAATTTGATATTTGTCTTTTCAACGGATATTTAATACAAATATTGGATATTTAATACAAATGCAAATTAATTTGATATTTGTCTTTTCAGCGGACATTTAATACAAATATTGAATATTTAATACAAATATTGGAAATCTTAATACACATGTTCTATCGAACCTCTGTGACAACGTAGATTCTAATTATATTAATCTTAACCGTTAACCGTGCCATAAGAAATGAATAAAATGAAATATTTTCATATACGTACACTATTTTACATAGGATAACACACGTTTGTATAGGATAAATTCATTGCTACAAGGTCCATCTTTTCTCGTTAACTAAAGCATACTAATTAACGCTAGTAGTTACTCGATGGAGAGCAAAGTTAAACTAAACCACAAATCAACTTTGCAATAAAAAGAACTTAAAAGTAAAGGTAAACAATAAGAGGCAATGGGATATTAAATTCTTTCCAAAGATTTGATTATTTCAAAGAATTAAAAAAACACGTTGATGGTAAATTTTTGATATCAGGATATTATTATTTAATAACATAGTAATCAAGTTATATTTCATTTACACTTTCAATTTAAGGCTTGAGGACAAAGTATAATTAGTTAGTCATCGTACGCAAACGCTGATTTCACCATAATAAAAATACAAATGAATGAAAATATTTCAGGAGAAAAAATGAAACAACCCCGAAGGCATCCGTGTCTTCTGTTGTATTCATTATTTTATTTCTTACTTAATAAATGCCAAATTAGACGGACTAATAAAAGTTTAACATTAGAAATAAGAAATAAAACAAAAAAACGCTTTTTTATCACTTAATGAGGGAAAAAAACATTCATTTATGTTTTTAAGTGAAATATTTTCTTAACACATCTAAGGAACAAGTAATGACTGTCATACACATAGCATTGAATCATACTATTTTATAAATAAATGTAGCAATATTTTAATATGTAGTTTTATTGACGTGTACGTGTACATGAGCGCAAAAATATTCTATACAATATAAAGATCTTATCTATCAACAGAACATATCTTAACCTTCATTTCAACGTTATATTTCCCTTTAATGACAGCTTTTTGCCGCAAGCAAACCCTGGTGAAGGTCTCTACACGAGGTTTGCTTGCGGTTTCGAACGAAGTTAAAATCGATTTTATCGCACATAAATCTGTCAATATATCGCATCGTCAAATTTAATAAATCCAATCACCCATGACTTAACTTATAAAAAGTTAAGTTCTAGCCAACGACGTCTAAACACCAATCGAACACAACAGCCCGAAAGCTCGCTCACGGCGGGCGAGCACAATGCAACAATTACGATAAAAGCGCGCGTAACGAGTAACGACAATGCAGCCTTAAAAGAGTCGTTAAAAAGCCACCCATCACGCAGTAATAACAATAACATTTGCATTGAAAGTGACGCAATATCCGACCGCGAAAATTCATTAAATGTAAAAAGAAAAGTCACAAATCACGGGCGACGCCGACCGCGCGCGCGCCTTTATTCACTTTGTTTATCGCGGCCCGCTACCGCCCGTCTTATTGTGTTTCGGAGACGGAACGTGGGCCGGCGACTCGGCACGGGGCGATTAAATAATAATGTAAGCGATAACTTACGGACGAGGAAGAAGAGATAGTTTTTTCCCTCTCAGATACGGAGTAAATATTTACAGAGTAAGAAATAATAATGCAAGACGGGAATGCGTCGTAAATTGGAAATGTATACACCCTTTATCTCATTTTCTTACCAAAACCAATGCAAAGGAAAAACAAAAAATAAAGAAGCAAAAAATAAAATCACTACCAGCCAGAAAGCCTTGGTGAGGAGTAGTCTCAATGTGAAACGTATGGACAAATTAAAACATGGAAAATTAAGCGAAAACATTTATTAGAACACTCTATCAATAAGAGTACTCAAACTGAGGAGACTACAAAAAATTCAGCGATGGAATAGTTATCAATAAGCAGTTAATGTAGTATAAACATGAGTAGAAGCAAAGTAATGAAAGTGATAAACACACAATGCCTTAAATGGACAGAATTCACGTTAAACTGTAACTGCGTCCACCAAGAAATTTTGGAGGACAGAATTCCAGGAAACCGAGTGGCGAATTCCAGAGTTCCATAAAAATGCTTTTACGATCTTCCAAACACATTATAATACGTGTTATCAGTAATATTTCTGTCATAAAATACTCATTTGTAAAAATCCCTAATTAAAATTAATTAGAAAAAAGTAATTAAAACTAAACACTTCCGTACTTATATGGCACCACATCAGGTGACAAATTGTGCATATACCAAATTCGAGCTGTCTCCGATATTTCATAATCTAAATGAGATTGGGACCGAGCTTCGCCGAGCTACTCGCTATCCATGTTTATGATTTTAGTTTTTTTTGTAACTCGGTTTCATAAACAAGTCAATTCTAAAGCAAAAAAATCGATAGAGTAAAAACATACCACTGAAATTACACAAATATTTAGACTCCCCGAGGATTGAGCTCAATTAAGGTAATGAGCGGTATTTTTATATGGTTTTCCTTATTTTCGACAGAATCCATAGGCAAAGTCATTCTGTTATATTTTTCTGAAAATCGAGGAAAATAATTTCTACTTATATCAAAATCACAAAATACAAAGCAATAATGAGAACGCTGAACTGATCAAGCGCAAAAAACAAAACGTTTAGGAATAACATTTATACAAAGAATACTTTGCAAATACAAAGAATAAAGAAAAGCCGATGTCAAGTGGAGTGGACTGCCGCAATAGTTCGCAATTTATCTTTTCATTACGTTTCTTTTTCTTGGCGTTTGTTTTCTTGGAAACCCTACTTTTACGAGGCGGACGGCTACAATAGCAGGAGAATGGACAATCGCATTCAAAATTTTCCATTCAAATGTTAGTGAAGATTGATGCTCTCAGTTTTTAAATGACGTGGCATCGTTTAATAAAACGGTTGATATTTGTGATCATTAAAAAGTTTAAAAGGAAATTTCTCTTTACCAGCACTTAACTGTATTGAAGAAATATTATACAGGATTTTTACATAAATTCTATAATTTTATAAAAATATTGGACGTATGTAAGTACAGTTTTTGCGACTATTTGTGAAACTATCACATGAACGTCCTGCATAAAATTCGTTAATATCCCCATTTATGACCTAATAAGGATATCCCTTACGTACGTAACGTAAGGGATATCCTCAACTAGATTTGGTTTCTTCTACATATCAATTAAATTAAGAATTTTCTTGAAAGCTTTTTTAAAAATTGTTTAACCATCATATGGCATATTCATATTTTTACTCTAAAAGTTAGTAATAAAACACATGAACGCAAGCGACAAACGAAAGTAATTTATTTTCACTCTTCCCAGCTAACAGATAAAAAGTAAAAAGGGTAGCAGTAAAAAAGATCTCTTTTGTTCGTTTTACAGCAAACCTAGGGGCGCTGGCCATACCTCTTAACAAATGTCCGTAACACTTATCTCTTTAAAATTACACTTTGCGGCGGTGCTCTTGGAAATGGATCACCCGTTCACTGTTTGCAGTGTCTTCCTCAGTAATTCCTGTGAAGTGCAGCCCCAGCCCGGGTTTTTTTGTTTAAAATTTAGGTTCTTCTTGATGAGTATGGGTTATAACTATATTTAAAGGGGTTTCCTGGCTCGGTGTTTAATATTCTTTATCAAATTCCAATTTTTTATTTCAATTCAATATTGTCTTATGAAAACATAGGTCATTTTTAATTGTAGGCTTAAGAGTTCTGGACCTATAAGGTCATTTAGTACTCTTCTGTTTCATATGTATGTTTACATAAGTACTTTTTAGTACATTGGAAGTTGGTATTTACAAGTGCTATAAAAATTATTCAGTGGAATAAACGAAGCGGCAAAATTTCCCGCTTCGTTTATTCTACTGTTATATTTTTTTAGTTGTATTTTTTTAGTTTTACGATCTGTTATTGAAACTGACACTTGAAAATTTGGATGAGGTGGGAAATTTGCTAATCTCATTTTACCACCCCGTTTAACTACAGTTGTACTGAACGTAGTAAAGAAAAAGGAAGAAATCATGACTGAATGCAACTAACAAATTGTTTATTATTTTTCTTCCACAGTAGACGTTAGTATAATTCTCAAAAAGGAGTGGAAAAGATAGAAACTTATTAAATTTTTGGGTTAATCGAAGAGACGTATATGTGTCAGAACAAGACTAATAAAATCGTAGAGCTTGTTTGTTCATAGAGAAGGATATTATTATTTTTGCGAAATTAAAATTCAACTTAATCTACCATTATTTCTTTGTTAGAAACACCGGTTCCAACCATAAACCATATCCTTAATTTATGGTTTGTATAGCCAGTTACTGGAAGAAATGTCCAAACAATGAGTTAATAAGATCTTTAAACGACCAAATGATTACTAACAATCAATGCGAACGGGACGCTCATATTCTTTTCAATGAAAGTGGACACTCAGGGTAACATTTGCAGCGACTGTCCTACACTAGGCGCTGCTGGCCCTGCACTATGCATTTCGTGTCGTAATATGAATCAGGAGTAAAATTTATTTCATGTTTTAGCAGGCTATCCGCGGTGCAGCGCGCAGTATTTGCCAAGTGCACGAAAGCTCGGCCGGCATGAAAGTAGTATAATACACGACAGACACAAATCCTACGATATATGTGGCGTATATGACGTTAGTTAATTATATTTTTTAGCGCACTCTAAAAGGAGGAAGTTTATAATTCGACGCGTATTTATTTTATTTATATTCACTAATCAATTACTTGGGAAACTTATAAATAATTTGTCTACTAGATATTGCCAGACAAAATGTCCAACGATAAGTTTATAGCAAAATACGTGTAACATTGTGAACAACACTATGGAAATAAAAGACTATATATGTTCAAACAGCACGAGTTTCGAGGCAAGTCTTCGTAGACATAAGTTGCCAAAAAACTGACCACCCACTTTATAGTCAAGAGCTAGCCCTCAGTTACTATTTCCTCTGTAATACTTTGAAGAAGGATTCAACGAACAAATAAAAGCGGCAGTAAATGAGTATTTTGCGAGAAAAGTTTCGTTAATTTTCTCAATGGCTTAAAAGTCCTCAACAAAAAAGACAGAACGGTTGGAGGCATTACATAGAAAAATAAATTTCTTCAGATTTTTATCGCGAGTTTTTATACCTCAAATTTAAACGTTTCATAGGACGAAATATAAAAAAAAAGTTTTCATTATCATGCTAGACTTTTCTTACTTATAATTTATGAGACAACACACGTATTATAAATTTATACGCCAATTCACCTCGTATTATGAAAATCGGCATTCAGTTTATTAGATCCATAAATGGAGAACTAATATTCAATGAAAGGATCAGTGGCCTTTCGTTGAATGAGGAAAGTAAGCTGAGTGGGCTATCTGTATGCAGATTGTGGGTAAACAAAGTCGTATTCTAGAAATGACAGCCAAAAACTGTTCAAATATCTGAAGGAAAATTATATTTTGAAATGATTAACCATTTGATGAATACCGGAAACCGATTTAACTAAACTGCGTTATAGGAATTTTAATAACAGAAGTAATATAAGAGACGCTTTAGAAATAAAAGCTTATATTACTTCTGTTGCTCTTCAAATGATCATACGAATGGTGAATATGTCGAGTGCAGGTCAACCGTATACGTTTATGAGAGTTTTTTTACATTCAATACACCTTCAAACGCCTGCATCGCTACAATCAAGTTCGTATGGCTTTTTATTAAGTTTTTACATATTATTACATAAATATAACTAACTAAAAATAGACTATAATAGATAAAGGCACAATACAAGAAATGTAATTACAAACTTGTGTTAACGTGGAAAAGTGATTGAGAAAACGGATACTACATAATTAGTTTTTAGGTAGTGGTATTTCAAAAAAGTAACTATGCGAAAGTCAGAAGATATTGACACAATAAGCCAGAGCTTATTTAATAACGCCGAATACATAACTCTCTGATTTTATCTCATTCCAGTTTCAAAAAAACGAAATTTAATTTGCCCAGGGAGAAATGGCAAAGGAAGGAAAGTAAACATATAGTCTTACGAACACAAATCTTAGGAAAGTCTTACGTTCGCATTATATCTTATACTTGGCTTGGCGAAGGTTAGGTGCAGGGTTAGTTTACTCTTTGAAGAATATTTTCACTCTGTAAATACAGACTTAGCAGCAAATTAGGTACTTGACAATATTATCATGGAAAATCATCATTTTACTGACATATTTGGAAGAATTCTTAAACAGGAAGTTAAACTGTGAAGAAGGTGTGTTGAATATATATGTTTCAACTGTAATGAATAGTTAAACTAAAAAAATACGTTTTTACTCAGTAACTTTAATTATGCTTCAATCATCAAATTTAAATTCCCAATATTACCAAAATTCTTGCGAACAATCTTTTTACAAATTATCATCTATCAATTTGAAAGAAAATACGATTAAGAAATAACGATCGTTGTAATCATATTATAAGCCAAAAAGGATCTGTCATAAACAAGACTCAACATTTGGATTGATAAACCAGTTGGCATTTGAGAGTACTGTCGACGACAATGTAAAACTAACATTTATGATTCGTAACCGCAGCGCTGAAACGCTTCTGCTGGCGCGTTAGAGTGTGCAATTTTAATGACGGCGGTTCTGCACGTCGACTCACAGTACACCTGAACGAAAATGGAACTGACGTTAACGTTTAAACACAGATGAGGCTATTAAGTATGGTTAGTTATTGTATTCCACCAGCACCTACACATTGGCATATATAAAGCTAACTCCGACACAATTAAAGTTCATTTTAATAACGAAGTATTTTTTTAATAAAAATAGCGAAATAAATATTTAGAGTTTCATCTAATATTTAAAAGGAGCTTCAAAAATTTCGTATCTCAATCCACTTATTGAAATTGTTAATAATAAGCCGTATATTTGGCGTTAATTTTGTAGAAATTCATTTTAATTTAATTTATCACAACTAAATGAAACTACGTGATGTATTATTATTTCTACTTTATTTAAATTCTTTACCACGACCTGGGTTTCGTTGTACGACATTTTCAGGTGAGCAATTTGTAAAGATAATCTTTACAAATTGCCCACCTGATGATGATGTCATACAACGAAACCTAGGTCGTGGTAAAGAATTTAAATAAAGTAGAAATAATACTACATCACGTACTTTCATTTAGTTGTGAAAAATTAAAGTAAACCGTATACTGACGTCTTTTCGTTTCCATGCATATGCACTTGGATGTTGCTCTGTATCTTTGATTCGTTATAAACCCGAAAAAACCGAATGCCTGACGTCTGTGTCAGGCGTTCGATTCATCCATTTCACTATCATTTGACAACGAAACATTAAAGCGAAACTTTTATATATTGAGTGGTAAGCAATTTCCGGTTCCTCTCAAAAATATGCGATGAAAATAAGCTATAACATTTTTTGATTGCGCCTTTATTAACATTAAATAACTCATGTTTTGATAAAAAATATTTCCATTTACAATTTTATTGTCATAAACAGAATCAGCAAAGAAAAACTATTTAAGAAAAACTTTGAATTACTAGTATAATCGATTTTTCTTTCTGCGAAATAATACAGTACGACAAATAAATGGCTCTCGCTTCGTATCCCTTTGCTGATGCTGCGCGGCACTTGGTGTCCATGTTCTACGGGATCCTGAAATCTTGCATTAACGTTGAAATAATGTATCTATAGAACAGGAATCCACAGAAACCCTAAGGATCCCCAGTTAGCGACGTCCTGTGTAATGGACAGTAAAATATCGTTTAGATTTTAAATCCGCATTAAGCTCAGTTAGCATTGGTGGGAGACATTCCGTGTTTGGAATTCATATCTCTAATAAACATATACAAAATATGCAAACGGAAGTGAAAATTCCCTGTATACGTAAAACTAGAGCTTATTTTGTTGTGGTTGGTTTACTGTTGTAAAATCAAACTTTTGTAAATGAAATGCTTTTATGAAAGCTCGCTGAAACAAAGTGTTGCTACAGAGAATGTTGGCTGCGGTGCGCAGTAACTGCCGCCGATAAGTAAAAATAACGGTGTCAACAATTACAAGTTATGGAGCGGTCTGGACTCCAGGGACGGCGCGTGGGAACTGCCGCCAGCTCGCCCTGTGCATCATCAATTATTGACTAATGACCTACAAATGCACCTCGACACTTGGGGTAATGATGACAACAAATTTGCAGGTATATAATAATACCTTGGGGTTTATTGATTTATACAGTCCAATCGAAATAAAACGTCACTATATTCTTTCAATAAGTTTTTACACGTACGCGAAATACATTCCTCGACTGTACGAGGAACGTATTTCTCCTACAGTCGATACCTGTAACTCCACAGCAAGTGTTTTTGATAAAAAAAAATAAATTTTCCTTTGTTAATTATTTTAAAAAACTATTTATTGATTTTGTTTAATTACAATAAAAATAATAATAAAACCAATCAATATTTCATAACTTATGGATAGTTCTTTCATAACTTTTATAACTTATTTCGATGCTATCTAATAAGATATGTGTAATAGTTAATTATCACATTTTTCTGTCACATATTCACAATTAATAAAAATAGTCAAGAAGTCAACTTTGGCTAGTATTTTTACACGGGTATTACAGAGGATTCTTCAGAAACCTAATTCGCAATCGATACTACAATTTACTCATCAATAGTCTACAATTTCTACTATCGTTTTGAGTCAGCGTAAAAATATAGATCAGCCTCTAGGTCAGTATTAGGCGCCTTTAAAAGTATTTAGTTTCGTAGCTAGAAAGTATATCTAAATACAAAAACAAACTTTGTTATACAAAGGCCAAATTAATTCATACGTAAAAATGTTTATATTATAAAAGTTTTGAGAATTAAATTTTAAAACGTCAACAAAAATACAATAATGTTAACCTACAAACCAAACAAAACATTTGCGAAATGTAAACAGTATCTGCGCATCTCATTTTCATTAATTGACCTGTTTAGTAGTCGAACCATGTGTCTATGGTCCGACTACTAAACTGGTCCGACTACTAAACAGGTACTGAGCATAAATTAATATTTTAACTAAAGTTACGTAAACTAATGTGAAGTACAAACTGAAATGTAAAAATATTTTAACTAAAGTTTAATAAGAACAACTGATAATTCACGATTTATTTTCATTGATAAAAACATAAACTAATATTGGAACTTTGTAAAATATATTGTGCAATTAACCCCTTCAGACCACATGAATTATATACTCCACAATTTCTCGGGTAGTTTTATGCGATTTTAATAAAAATGAATTTTCTCCCACTGCTACTACAGCAAGGTAAAGTTATTCAATGAATGAAAAGTTATTTTTACAATTTCTGATTAGATAAAAGTCGTGAGAGTTGTTTGTAGCCATTATGAAAATGAAATGATAAACATTTTTCGCTAGAAATTATTCAGGGCTGAAGGGGTAAAATTTCAACGAAAACATAACCAGTGCGATTTTATAACAGCCGATGGTCTGTTGATTCTAATAAAAGTGTCATGTTTGCTTTTTATTTATTTATTTTTATGGCGAAAGCTTATTCTTACCTCCGAAACTAACGAAAATATTAAAATTATGCTAATGAAAATAAAATAAAATAAGAAAAGTAATTCAATATGATTTTAGCAACCTGAATAAATGAGCAGTGAATGGCTAACTAAAAATGGATTAACCTAATTTTCAGGAAGACGCGTGAAAAACCCTTAAATGAAAATAAATAAATTAGCTGAAAATTTATTGTAATTTATTAATTTTAAGTATTCTCTAAGTGATAAAGTATTAATTTATAATTTTTAATACAAATAAATACATACCGAAACTTAGCCTCATTTAGAGAAATACACTTAAAGTATATTTTAATAATTATCTTGAATATAGTGTCAGTCACTATAGGCATGTAAATATAAGTTTACTGAGCAATTTCATCCTGCCAATTTTTGTTACATCGTGCACTCACATCGTGACCAACTTTATATTGTCAATTCTTGTTGCATCGTGCATGCGTATTGTGACCAACTTCATCCTGTCGATTTTTGGGTGCGCATGAGTGCATCATAAAATGTCACTCTCATCATTTTTTCATAACGCGCCTAAAGAAGTATACCTACAAAAAGTGCTCGTTCAATAGGATCGAAAAAAGAGCAAAACTAAAAGTATTAAAATCATAGAACTTGTCTTGACTATTTGTTTCCAGTGAAGAATTAACTGTCTCATAGGAATGTTCGGATCGAGCTTTATATCACTGTAATATAAAGCTCGATCCGAACATTCCTATGAACATAGCTTTATATCATTATAATCACTGTCAGCCTCACATTCACGGAAATGATTAATCTCGGTCTAACTCGACACAAAATAGACGGCCTTTCGAATATCACGTACCTTGATACTGACTCATTCTCCAAAATTTTTAAGGATCCCGTTCACCTACAATCTTTACACTTGGTAGGAAAGAAAGCCTCATACCACAAGTAAACGGAAAAAATCCTCAATTTATAATTTTATTCCATTATTATTTGTCAACCTAAATGTTTTGGTTTTCCGATTTTCATCTTTTTGTACATTTAAAATTGCCTACTTATTAACCGTTACGATAATGTGATATAATCGCAATAACCGATAATATGATATAATCGCACGAAACCCTCGGGTTCAAATTCAAGACGCACTTGACCGTATTTTTTATTTGATCTAAATTCTACGCCCAAATTTTTAAATTAAAAAGGCCTATCATTAATTACTGTTTCCAAATTTTCTACATAAAATTATATATGGTATTAGATAGGTAAGCCGTAATAGGAAAGACCTTCTAGTCGTTTTTCTATAACTCTAAATTAGTTAGGAAACTTTATCTAGGTTTAAAAAACATTTACTAAATAACATTGCCGTATATATTTGAAATATTCAGAAAATTAGCAACTTTGTAGATTATTAACAAATTTTCAAATTGATGGCACTACATAACATTTTACATCATATTATCGGACATTGTAGGTAATTGTTAGCAATTTAATAAAATGTGTTAAACATCATTTGTTAAATAAATGTTTTAAAAACGCTACCTTTGCTGGAACCATTTTCATGCTCATCAACAGACAGCAGAATTAATAAAAATAGCCACGCAGCCGAGGGTTCCAGCTAGCTTTATACTTGTAGGGCCAAGACAAACTAAGGAACAAAATTTCCGGTGGGGTGATCGATTGCATTAATAATTAAGTAACTTATTATATTTGTTCTGACCTGCTCCTCAATATTCAACCCTCAGGATAGTCAAACCGGTGATAAAATTTTATGCAGCGGCGTGACCCCACATCTCAACCCTTGCCCGTATTACATGTTTTATATATGCGATGGGCTTTGTTAGGGCGCCATCTCACAAGGCTCAATAACACTTGTGAGAATATACGATTCACCTTCATCCAGTGAGGGTTCGGAATAAAAGAAAAATAAAATAATATTATTCTCTACAAGTTCTCCAGATGTCTTAATAACAGGCGAGCAGTGGCGAATTGTTTGTCAGCAAAATAACTGGTAAAGTGAATCGTTATTTTATGGTGTTGTAAAACATTCTCTGTTTACGTCGTGATGATGATCGTTGTCTGTTTACGTTGCCAAGTTTTTGTATAAATTGTATTCCAGTAACAGGACATGGATATGGAGAAAACTCATTTGTATTCATATCCCATAAAATATACGTGAAAAATTATGGTAGTGTATGATTCATGAGGGCATATATTGTGCATTTTGTTTCCTCCTAACATACCAAATGCAAGTCATTTTGTGAAATTATGCATCATTAATACTTATATTTTTTTGTTTCCTTGTACAACAGTCTTGCAGTAGGTTCAAGTTTGCGGTCCATCTCATCACGGATTGTTGGAATTGCTTCGCTACGGTCCACAGTAGGTCGAATGCTCAACATAGAATTTTAAATAGAGGTTATTAGCATAATAAAAAATTGTCCAGTAATTTTTTTTCGAGAAGACAACAGTTAGCGAGAAAAAGTGAAATGTTTATTTTAGTTGTATTTTTTAGTAACGACTGAACAAACTTTCAAAAAATGTGATATGAATATAGTTCATGAATCGAGTTAACATGTAGATAACTTTTTTAATCTCAGAAATAGCTTAATTCCTGTATTTTGAGATTGAGTTTTTTTATTTCATAATAACAATTTTGTGTGGTACAAAATCATGTAAACAGACGTAGCAACGTGTTAACACGGCAAAACATTTGACATTTTTTATAGAGATTTTGCGATAATATCATTCGGTCAGAAACAAACTCCATCGCCTTAATAAAAAAAAACAAGCCGGGAGAACTGCGGGCAAATGATAGTAACTATAAATAAAGGCATTAATCCAAGTATCGGTAAATGATAACTTATATCGACTCTACATTCTTGTCAATTCACATCCCGTAACAAAAAAATTTATAATTATGATAAATTAATATTGAATTAAGAAGTTAATTTTTATTTTCAACCCACCCACTAAGGGTGGAAGAACGTTATCGATTTTATTAAAAACAAAAAAATATTAAGAAAATAAAACCGCCTAGTGCGTGTCAGAACACGCACGAAGTTGGATTACATAGATGGGGCTGTCTCCTGAAATTGTTAACCAAGTTAATCGAAATAATTTCATTTAAAAGTTCCAACAAGATGTTAGCATATACCTTTTTTCTAATTTTTTAGCCTCATGATAGAAAAATTAGAGGGACCTGAACAACATATTAAACATAGTAAATGGAATTTATATTTTAAAAGCCTATTCAATTATATTAAATTCAAAGCACACGTGAACAAGGAATCACTCTCACTTTTGACGTATAACATTACAAGGGTTCCTCTTTTCACTATGGAACTCATGATTTTAATTGTTCATTAATATCTAGAATAATTAATATTTATATTCATTTAACGTGAAGGAAATGTCTAACATCTGCATTCTCGTTAAGAAATTTAAAATACGTTTTGAAGAAACTACTTTATGGAAAATGCTAAAAAGTAACCTACCTGTGCGTTGTTTAATATTTCCGTCTTAATTTTTACTAGAACTTTTGCTGCCCTACCAAACGATCAATCACTCTTACCCTATTGGTGCGGTTGACCGGAAGTATAGCTAGGAGTTGGCCATCCTCTGTGTAAAGTTTTGAAACGAATAAACAAAGAATGACAACATTCCTATTTGTCGCAATGAAGAGTTTAATTTATGAAAAGCAAAAGTTTAATTAAACTAAGTGTGACAACCGCAAGTAATAACAATTATAAACTATAATGATCAACAAATAATAGCTAATGAATATTGCGATTATTACCGTGACTAAGTACTGGCTTAATCTATTTTAGTTTTATAAGTTCAACGTCCCAATTTGACGGCAAGCTACTTAAAACAAAATTAAGTACTTCCGTTTCTAAATAATAAACGTGACATACCATTAAATCGACAGAGTAATCAAATAAAGTGCCTTTCGATACCAAATCTGTTTATCTAAATTTGTTTGGTTCTATATTAGTTTATTTACATTGAGTCAGCAGCGCAGGAAGCGATATAAATATTGCTTGACTTAGATAACGCTTGAAGTAGCTACAGATCTTTTGTTAATGTTGTAGATAATTTTCTTATAGGTAGATAAATGTCATCATGTCTTTTTGTCCGTTAGCAAACAGTTTCTACAATTTTAAACTTTTGCAAGTAAATGCTTCAAATAAAGATAAAAATTCGTATGTAGATTTTTCAAAATAATGTTGAGATTCTGAACTGTTTGAAAACTGTTTGAGAACTATTTGCGAAATTTGAAAATTTTGAAAAATTTCTGGACACTGGCATTTGATTAAAAGTTTTAATAAAAATTATTTCGATTGATTTACGCCAAAAAGTTCAAACGATATGGACAACTACCGACGCCTGCTTCATATGTATTCCGAAAGACACTTAGCTCCTTTTAAATGTTGCACATCACCACAAAAAAAATCTGTGGTGAGGTGTAACACAAAAAAACAAGATATCCGACAAAATGTTACGTAACCAGCGTTCGAAAAAATTGTACTAAGAATTTCGTTTCTTTTTGGAATCCAACTCGTATAAATTTTTACACGCCTTGTTGACTTGGAAACGATATGAAAACTTATATAATTTTCAGTGTTTATGTGTATAATGTGAAAAACAAAAAAAAGGCTTTAATGTTACATCACAAACGAAGATAATCAAGGTGAAAAGATATCAACGTACGTTAAGCATACGTTGAAAGCTATTTTCCAAAACTGAACGTATCCAATGCCTTGCAAAAATGTCGGGGAAATAATACCAATTTAAAGGAAACTGCTACAAAAGTCGTACGCCTATGAATCAGTTATTTATGTCGTCTTTTTTAGACGCGCTAATATTGGATTCCTACATTGGGTACCGCAAGGATCACTGAAACGTTTGCGAAGCCGACTCGATAGAGACGCCGCCCTAACGGCCGGCAGTATTAGACCTCGTCCAAAGTCCGCGCCCCGTACTGCCTTTTCCTGTCAGCCGTCACCGGCGGGCGGCGCGGCGGTCATTCGCGCGTCACATCTGACGTTTCATAATTTAATTTGGTGCAGGCGCGCGCTCGTCGTGCTTGTGAATACTTTAGTATGCCAACGGCGTCGCCGACACCGGCGTCGCCATCTCTGCTCGATGGACGTTTGTCCGAATTTCAATCTCGAATATGTGCCGCGACGAAAAACTCCACACATAGGAGTATACATCACTATCATTTTTACAAACAACTAGGGCGTTTTACTTATCTCTAATGGCAGAGCTAATTAGATGTCATCTTAAATATTTGACTCGCAATTCAAAGCAAAGCGTGTATTCGGTAATTAAACGTAGAGTTGAAATGTGTATTTGTGTAGGTCGCGTCGTTTTTAAATTTCAATAAAATTCGACTTTCGTTTACACTAAATTTTTAAATACTGTTCGGCAATTTTGCAGTGTTAAAATTGTTTATTTACGATAAACATGCCTTATATTTTCAGGTGGATAGTGTCTTATATTTTCAGGTGGATAGTGCATCGCCCGATTTTTAGGATTCCGTAACCAAATGGCAAAAATGGAACCCTTATAATTTCGTCCAGTCCGTCTGTCTGTATGTGCGTATGTTACAGCCATTTTACACGTAATATTGTTGGAAATTTACATGCAGGTTGGCTTGCATCACCGTTGTCATAGTGTATCTCTTGAACGGAATAAAATACGAAACAAAATTACTGATTATAAGCCTCCTCTTTCGTTTTCAGAAATCAGGTCGGAGGTCGGTGATATTAGCTTATATATATACATATATATATATATATATATATATATATATATATATATATATATATATATATATATATATATATATGTATGTATATATATATATAAATATATATGTATATATATATATACATATATATATATATATATATACATATATATATATATATATATATGTATGTATATATATATAAGCTATTATCACCGAGCTCCGAGAGCAGATAACACAAAATATCCGCGTTTTTTTAACACGCTTTTATTAGGGCAAGATGTAACTAACTAAATATGTAATAAATGGTACCACCGGACTGATTCAATGAAATAGAACCGGAGTCGAATCGAAAAAATATTAAAAATAACAAAAATGAATGATTTTGATGTTCAAATTAAGTATTGAATATATTTGGCGTTAATTTTGTAGAAATTCATTATTCACAATTAAATGAATCTACGTAATGTAGCATTATTTCTACTTTCTTTAATTTCTTTACCACGACCTAGATTTCGTTGTATTACAACATCTTCAGGTGGGATATTAGCAAAGATCTTTGCTAATACCAAGCAAAGATCTTTGCTAATATTCGCTAATTTCATTTAATTGTTTCAAATTAAGGTTGTGTAAATGAAAATGTTTAACATTTCAGTTAGATTTCGAGAAAAAGCGCGATAAGCTTTTACACTCAAATATTATGCTTAATAACAACCATAGCTTACACCAAAGTCCTTATGCCTACTCTAGGGAGGGAAAACAGGTTCGATAATAATTTTTTTGCTGTTTAGTGCAGTATTTATCAAAGTTTTTTTATTTTTTTAATATATGTAGGTAAAATTACAACAATATTTCCAATACCTAGCTTTCAATTATAGGTATTTCAGGATCGAGTTATATAGATATTATATATGCGATAAAAAGCTTCTAAGGTAGATGGAATTTAACGTGTTTCCGTGTCCCTTTAATCCCCTTAAATACAACTCCACTCTTTATTCTCTCATTTACCAAAGAAAATTATTCGACACGAATTAGCTCTTCATAGTATAAATACCGCTCTCCTTCGACCTCGTCCGACTCCAACGACAAAGGTAATGCCATATCGCATATTCCACTTTAATCTGCACCCCTATCCACCAGGAGCAGGCGCCCACTGCAGGCCCTGGGTCTATTGAGTCGTCGGGGAACAATGCGGCGCGTGGCGCTTGAAAGGCCTCATCCATATTGGAGGGCCGACCTGGGGACACAATACGTCATAACTCCCGCCTGGCTCACGGCCTCATCGAGTATGCCGTCACGGGCTAGGCCCGTCAGTAATGCGATTGCGAAGAATGGATTGATGCGCGCCCCGCATCGCGTCTGTGAGGACGGAGTATTAGCCGCCTGCCAGGCGCGCTCCGATCTGTGCAGCGAAACCGATTGCATTTGCAGTTAGACTTGGAAATTAATTTTCGAATCTCTCATGCGACTGACTTTGATTTTAAATATTTCACGTCTTGATACGTATTAAGTTTTAATCTCAAATTTAATAAATATCTAAACTTCAATGGATATTTGCTAAATTACGAAGACACTAATTAGATTTTGGTAAACATAAATTAGGTCAATGTTTAAAAATTTATGAATCATCACAATAAAGTAAAAATGTAATAATACATTTATAATATTTCTGGATGTATATCGGAACTCAAATGGATGTACGATGCCAGTATTTGTAATAATTATCCTCACTTTCGGGTTAAATAATACTTGCTTATATAGCCAGTATTTGTAGTACTTATCTTCACTTTCGGGTTAAATGATACTTGCTTATTTAGCCAGTATTTATAGTACTTATCTTCACTTTCGGGTTAAATCATACTTGCTTATATAGCCAGTATTTATAGTACATATCTTCACTTTTGGGTTAAATCATACTTGCTTATTTAGCCAGTATTTATAGTACTTATCTTCACTTTCGGGTTAAATGATACTTGCTTATATAGCCAGTATTTGTAATACTTATCCTCACTTTCGGGTTAAATAATACTTGCTTATATAGCCAGTATTTGTAGTACTTATCTTCACTTTCGGGTTAAATGATACTTGCTTATTTAGCCAGTATTTATAGTACTTATCTTCACTTTCGGGTTAAAACATACTTGCTTATATAGCCAGTATTTATAGTACATATCTTCACTTTCGGGTTAAATCATACTTGCTTATTTAGCCAGTATTTATAGTACTTATCTTCACTTTCGGGTTAAATGATACTTGCTTATATAGCCAGTATTTGTAATACTTATCCTCACTTTCGTGATAAATTACATAAATATTTTTGTTATTTAAAAATTTTCAATATAAACTTCATTTACTTACTAAGTTTTTATTGTACATACAAATTACTTTTTGCTATGAAATCCATCTTTTCCATTTGATCATAAATAAGAAATTTAAACAATAGGGTCCAAAGTGGTCTGCGAAAGATTGTAGTCATCAATTTTTTTTTTAAATAAAAAAACAAGATATATACTTATAATCAAATTCGTTTTTTTATTTGGAACGATTCATGAAAATGTAATGAAAATAAACGATGCATAAAAATATTGTTGTCGATCAAACTTATACGATAGCGAATTGATACAAATGCCTGGTAGTCATATTTTTAATGTTTCTGTAATATTATTAGATAAATGCATTATTTTTATAGTAATTAATTTATAATAACTAAAAAACTTCATATTAGAAAAATAATATAATTTTATTATAAAATATCATCTGATACGAGAAAACTTGCTTATATTTATGACAGTATTCAGGCATGTATCTTCTTGATATTAATAAAATATTTTAATTTATTTTTATATATCGAAAATATCAACGTTACAAGTATTCTCATCAAAATCCAATCTTAATTCAATTAATAAGCTATCGTCTGCTGAAGTAATTTGCAGACCGGAAATTAACTTGGGTTTTTTGCTAAAAACAAGCAATTAATTAGCACTCCTATAAGAAAGCGATTTCTGAAAATGTACACCACACCGGAAGTCGTAAAAACGACGTCGCAACTAGCGGACGTCGCATGCGTGACGCCAACAGATCGCGTTACGCCCGAATTAAGTTTGGTTCGAAGAAGTGCGAGCGCAGGTGGATCGAGCTTCCGGTCCCGCCCGCGTGAACTTCACGCACGAGTTGACCTGCGTCGCACGACCTTCTCGCGCACATTCACGCACCACTCGCTCAGGCCCCTCGTACTGGAAATAGGCCTCGGGCACAAAAGACTGTTGTGCGGAACGAACTTACCCGGCTTGGGAAGGAGGAGACAAAGGCTTTCTCGACGACGGAAGTAGCGGCGCGAATCGTTAGTGCGATTAGGCAGTGCGATGAAGAGGGAAACTTTGTACGGCTTGTATCTTAGCCCTTGCTACGGTTGTCCCTATTTATGGATGAACGCAAAATAACATCGCGAGCTTTGGAGAGAGGTTAACGAAGCACCAAATTCAAAAACAAAATTTGATACCATTTACAAATATAGACACAGCGTTACGAAAATTTGTGACAGAAGTAAAGTGGTAGACGTGGGGATAATGCGCCATTTTACAATACAATTAAATTATAGTGTCTTATAAGAGCGATACCGTGGTTCTTTATCGTAATTCGACGTTCTTAAAATATCAATAAATATAGATATCATCAGGCATTCGTATAAACAAACTATTCATTATCAGTCGGAAGACGTCCACTGCTGAAGAAATCTCTTCCCCATAGATTCCCATCGCTCCCTTGCTCTTGAATCCAACGGTTTCCCGCGACCTTTACCAATTAATCTGTCCATCTAGCAAGGGACTGTCCCACTACACGTCTTCCGACACTTGGTCATCTTTGGAGAACATTTCTTCCCCAGCGGTCATCGGTTCTGCACGCTATATGACTTGCCCATTGCCACTTCAGCCTGCTAATCGTATGACCTTAGTTCTCCTATGGAACTCCTCATTTCGGATCACATATCGTAAATTGATATGTTAATAAAAGAAATTCTCTTTCTTTAAAATCCGAACACATTAAAAAACAACCACCCCCCCCGGACGGTCCAAAACTTATTAATTTAAATGTAACGAAATTTACGTTCAGCAAGTTTACCACGTTTCAATCAATTAACTTTTTATGTATTTCGGAAAAAGTATGCAATTTTTTCATAACGTAAAAAAATTAAAAAAACGAACGTCTTATTAAACTTTTGTAAACTAGTTCATATACACAGTTATATACTACTTGTGTGATTGATATTCAATACAAAATTCGCTTATGATTAACTGAAATCATAATAACTATCCAAATAAACATACTTACATTATAGTTTACAAAGTAAACAACTTGTTGAAGATACATCATCTCTTCTCATAACCTTGCACCATTGTTTTCGTATTTTTGCATCTCTCCGTACTTAAAAAAACACTTTATCAGGTGCATTTCTAAAGTATTTTTGCACCTAGGCACAAAACAATACTTATAAACTGCCTTTCGAGCTTCTGCCATGGCATAAACGGCTATTATCCTAAAATATGTTTAAAGTAACTAGAAATCCTACTCTAAACAAACTCTGGGCATAGCTTGTGACGTCATCCAAGGCGCGCGAAAATGGCGGCGTCTAAACAGCTTAAATTGATTGACATTTTAAATTAATTTTTTTAATTTCATTACATTACATTCAATTGCATTACATTCAATAGTATTTATATTTTTTACTATGCTATAACGATGTAATCAATGAATTAAAATTATAAAAATTTACATGCATATTTCCTACTATTTGTATTTGCTTCCTTTATTGATACGTCAATAATCCGTCCGTGGATTAAATTGATATGTTAATAATAGAAAATCTCATTCATCAAAACCCGCACACATTTAAAAAGTCCCTCCGGATGGTCCAAGACGGTTTTAGAAAGAGGACAATTTCCGGGAAAAGAGGACGGATGACAACCTTAAAATAGAGAGACAGTTTCCGCGCGGCCAACATTTTGCAAGAGGCAATAGAGTTTTTGAAAAGATATTTCCAATTACTATTTGTAACCGTCTTGTATTTTTAAATTTCATATATGTACACATCACTAAACTTCCAAGAATCGTGCTAATGTGCAATTTTTTTTCCATACGTTTTAGCCAAATCATTAATTCTATAAATAAATACATCAGTCCCATCAACGACAGCATTATCTGAAAAACTAAATTTTACGCCATATTTTCTATTGATACACCAACACACACTGTCAATGTCTTAGTTTTTCTAGATATATGTCTTTATAATCTCATTTCCACTGCCTTTGCATCGCTCACATACTTTTTACAGATAATCATTCATTATTATATACAAATTATTAGAATTGTTTCTTTTATCGTCTGTTAAATGTAATCAAATTAACCAGATAATTTGCTAAAAAGAAAATGAGAAAATCCTAATTAGCTAAACAGTAAAGTAAGGAAATACAATTTCGAGCCTTCAACCTCCACACAAGTTACGTTTCTCAGACGGAACAAGCGAGTTCTAAACGCCAATACCGGCGCGTACGTCCGCCATACGTAGCCTCGCGTATTTAGCGGGCGCCACAATGCGTCATTACGACGCTGGCGGAGTAGTGAACGGGCGACTGGAGTGCAGGTAATGGTGCAGCGGGTGCATTAGTGCAGTACCGCTCGGCCGCCGCGCCATTCACTCGCGCGGCAAATGCGCCCGCGCGCCAATTACGCCTTTCACGTATGAAAATGTCCAATTACTAACTGGGCCTTCGTCTACATGTTTTTTTTAGATTTCAATAGCACACGGGCACTTGGAAACTGTTTCAATCGATCTGAAGTGCCCCATTCTGTATCGGTTATTTTTAGATCTGGCTGCTGGGATCGATTCAATAGCGCAGGTTTGTTTTGATCGGAATGTTATTTTTACACTGGCATTTTTAGGGTTACCCAACCAATTTAGGAACCCTTATGTTTCGCCATGTCCGTCGGTTTGTCCGTCTGTATATTTACATGTAAACTAGGGGTATTATTTTTTATTCGCATATTCTGTTATGTAAGATATCATTAAATAGGTCTTTCAAAAATTTTGGGGACATGTCATGAATACTTTTGATGTGAAACATCTACTGGCGCGTACAGATGGGAGTTAAAACGTTCTGATGACACGTCGCGACGTGCCATTTGGAAAGCTTCGCATCTAGTCGGCTCTTTCCGACTTAATTCGGCCAGTATCGTGTCTTGTCGCCTAACAGTACTATAAAATTGAAAATATATTTTCAATATATTGCTAAGAAATGTTTATGTGGAAAATTATTTCTTAAAAACAAAATAATAAAATTAAATTAATATTTCATTATTAACAAATATCTGAATGTTTTTTTAGTTTTTAATTAGTTCAAATAAAAATATTTCGACATAAAAAAATTTGATGTTTCACATCTGTTTAAAAATTTGATGTTTCGCGTCCCATGACAGCTCATATTTTTTCGATACAGGAATCCCTTTACTTTACTATAAAGCTTTAAAGTGGTAATTTTTTTAGAGTTACGTTTCTCCACCCCTATCAGCTAAACTGCTATTTTTGTATATATAACAATATTCACAACAGCACTATATAAGAATTATTCACAGCTAAGTATCCTCTACTAGTTTGCAAGTAATAACCGACCGACTTAGAATAGGTAGTTGGGTCTGTAAAAATATAATATAAACTCTAACCAAGTGACAAATCAACTGTAAAAATAACTTTGTACTTTAAAACGTATATTTATCTTTTATCCAGAAGAGGACAGTATATCATATATTATGCTAATTGTGTATATACGCATGAAAAAAGAAAATGAATAAAAGTAATTTAGTATAAAAGTACAGTCGACACCACTTTCGACTTTGGACTTTAACTCGACCTTCCCTCAATGACATTGAGATGAGATTTGTATTTCAAGTGTAATCTTGATGTGATGCCAACTATACTTATACTAAATTACTGTATTTTTTAAAAACAAAACCACTTCAAACAGGGACAAGATTTTATCAAGGTGAAGAGTAAATATTGTCCCTTAGGGATGTTTTAAAACTACATGTTTTATAACATTTAAGGCTACAGACCCTTATCAATGACATGTCCTATACTTTCTTGACCGATTTTTGGAACACATAATAATTGTATGATTAATGGCCGGTGTCTGAATACCTTTTAAGGAATAGATATCTATTTCACAACATTATTTGTATGAATAATTACACATACAAATAATGTTGTGAAATAGATATCTACATTATTTGTATGAATAATTTCAAACAAAAGAGTTATGGTATAGATATCTAGTCGATAAAAAGTACTCAGAAACCGGACATTAATAGTGAATTTAAAAAACCTGTGGAATAATATAACAGACGTTAAGCTACAAAAGCGACATTCGTTTGAAATCACATTAATAATCAATTCTTATGGCAAAAATTATTATCCGGATTATTACTATCAGTTCTAACAGTGGCTTATTATTTAAGACCGCTTCTATTATTAATTATAGATTATCATTAAGAATAACTAAATTATACGTGATAATGGCAGCTAAAAAAGTGATCAAATACACAATGAAACTATATACAGTTTTCGTAGTTTATGACTAGACAGCGGGGACAAAACAAAAGAAAAACAAGTATACAATAAACAATGTCCCTCTACTGTGTCTCTCTGCTGTGTCAACAATTGTTTTTTATTAAAATCGGTTTGGTGGTTTCCATGTTCCAATTTATTTGATTACGTATGCTATAAAATAAATTCGAATGTAAACGTATACTGTCAAATTTCAATGACAACGGTAACAAAATTTATACATAACTTATAAATTAACTAGTTGCCCATGCGAATAATTTGCAAGTCACCGAATAGTAAAGAATACATGTTAGTTAAACAGATTGTTAATAGATGGCGCTGTTTACAATATAAATAATTACTGTTTGAACGACTATTGTGTATGTTGGTTAAACAGATTGTAGATAGCGCTGTATACAATATAATCACCTTTGAGAAATAGTAAATAGAGAAACAATAAATGAAAAATTTATTTAAAAAATTAATTTTGATTTGTTTATTTATTTTTCGTCATTAGCGGTGAAGGTAATCCTCAAAATGATAGCTAAATCATTGATTTTGATGAAGTGTTAAGGGAGATATGGCGTACCGACAAAAAAAAAGTACCTTTGAGAAATAATATATAGATTAAAAATAAAAAATACTTCTAAAGTAATAAAAACTTTTTGGGATACCATTATGTGGCAACCCAAAAAGTTTTCGCCTGGTCCGACCTTACTATCAAAACAATTTTACTTATAGCAAAATACTTTGACAAATTATCTGTTTAGTCCGAACTATCAAAAGTATACAAGGGAGATATATAATGTTTATATCTTTGTGAATTAATAGCGTCGGATTGTCGAAAAAAAACAAAACCATTTCACAGTCGTAAAAAAGATCTTTTTTATCCTTCGAGATACTTTAAAATTAATATTATATGTGATGTAATACATATATATTTTTAATTGTAATTACAAAATTTCATTGTTATAAGATTGTAAAATTTTTATTCTAGAACCTGCACCAAATAGACTGACTGATCAAAATAAGAAGTATGATATTAATATAACAAAATTAATATTTCTAGGATTTTTGATACATTACACCTACGGAATCCTAAAGCGAATTAAAAACACGAGAAAAAATGTTAAAATGCTGAAACTCAGATTGCGAAACGGGAGTCCGAGCAAGATCGGGTCACCTCGCAGGGACACAGGTGTGGCGGCGAATTCCCCTAATTAAAGCGTCCAGGACGCTCTCCGACGGAAATGCGCCGCAGTCCTCTCGCTCGCATCGTCAGCGCTTTTCAAACTTCACGTGAATCACATATTTTTAGAAAAATAAAATTTAAGCGATGTGTATCTATCCATTGAACGATTATCGAAAAGAACAATGACGATCGATTTCTTTCACTAGGGCTGATGTTTAACGAATTTTATTGATTTTATTTGGTATTACCTGTTAGCCATAATCTCCTTAAGTGGAATCAGAAATTAAGAACATACAAAATTTTTGCTAAGTATATAAAGACAAATTTTTACTTTACTTTGGAAAAAGAAGAAAAAACAATTTTTAGGTATAGAAATTCTAGGGAGCACTTATTATAATTGTGGGGCAATGAAAACAAAATAAAGATTAAATATTAAAATGCGCAGCAATGCCTTTTATTGGGGAGAATAAAATATTTTTTTCCTTAGTATAAAAAGAACACTGGAACTGTTTTAATTTTTTTATTTGAAACACCATTTTTATTAAAATTGTATGATTATCGATGCCACTTTGACTAAAATTTGGTAACGATTGGTAAAGTAATTGCTAAGTTATTAGCGAACAAACTGACAAGTATACTTTCAGTTTTATAACAGTATTAATTAGGATATCAGTAAAATTAACAATTTAATATAATATTCTACTCTATTATTATGTTATATATTCTACCTAAAGTTTGTTTGTTTTCAGTCGTGATTAAAAATGCACAAAAGTGTTCTCGATACTCCATAACTACTGAGCACCAGTTTTAGGATGACACTTGGTCAAAATTATTACAAGTTATATATTTTATTTCTGACTTATATTAATCTACATATATAAAAGCCATTTACCATTGACTGACTGACTAGTTCATGAAATAACTGGAACTACAAAGCGTACAAACTTTAAATTTGGGGCGTTTGTTTTTTTCAGCTGCTTGGTGATATGGATAGTTGTAAAATTGCACGGGAATTTGAAAACAAACAGACAAATTTGTATTCTACGGTGGATGCTTCTTGTAATGTAAATAGTATATTTATTTATTGTATTTATACAGCTTTAGTAGAATCAGTTACTATTCGGTAGGAAGAATCAAGTAAACTTAAACATAAAATTAGTAATTTAAATAATTATAAAACGATACAGGAAACTGAAGAATAAAATGAAGAAACACCTATTTCAGCGTTTTTGAGAAATTATATAAAAAAACGAATGAAAGAAAGTGCAATCACGGTCCTTTTTGCCGGAGCAATGACGGGAAGAAAAGCTATCTTTTCTTCTATACACAATTACTTTTATATATCGCGTTGTTTTTTTTTCAGAAAAAAGGAATACAAATCATAAATTATGAAGACAACAAATATTTTCTTACTAAAAAGCAGCAAATGAAAACACAAAATAGTACCCTAACAATGATGATTTATATTACATGGAAACATGAATGCTTTGCGAGTTCACGTGGCTATTTTTATCAATATTCTATCACACGCCATAAATACAAAAAATACGCGTATCTTCGCAAAATGAAATCAACGTATAAATCAGGCGGTATACTTAATGCTTATAGTTAGATATACCGTTTGTTTTATACGTTTATGTATGCGCATAAAGAAATGTCGTCATTCAGCTGTTACGCATTCGTAAAACTCAATATTATTTACATAAGATTTCGAATGTCCTCCACATCTTTAGCTACAGACATTAAATAATGAACATTGATAAAATAAAAATTAAGTCCAAAATTTTAACGTTTTTGGAACTTCGTTTAAAATTTCCATAAGATGTAAAGACAGTTTTCAAAATTTTGATCACTTATTCCTTTGATTGTGTAATAGCAATCAATAAAAGATAAAAAGTATTGAATGGATCCCAATTAAATTTTGACTGATCATTAGTTCAAGGTTTAAAGTTAAGAAATATTAATATAAATTAGATTACATCAACGAGTGCCTAAGTTAGTCTGTTTATAAACTAAAACCTTAATGCAAGAATTCAAGTCAATTGAAAAAGCATACTAATTATTAAAATCAAAATTTCAGTGTCACTAAATCGTACTATATAGAAATATTCTAAATCCATTAGTAGTATAAAATAAATTCAGTATATATACAATTATAATAATCTAACTTATGCGAGAGATACCACGGATAGAATAGGATATAATGTAACAGATCGTATACACCAACTTAAGGTGTATAATTAATTTATGACGCGATAAACGGCTTATACGATATCCGTAATTATACTTTAAGCCCTCCTTAAATTTGACGATATCTACTTGGTACTAAAGTGTTGAACAAATACGCTATTTTAATAATACATTCATTAATTTCCGTGTTTACTAAATAACACATAAAATCAATAATGACGAATGTACAACTAAGCTAACGCTGTATGAATGAGTCAATGTTATTCATTAATAAAGCATTCTTTACCACAGGCAAAACTGTGGGCAAAACACATGTTACTGCTTTTTATTTGACTGCTGCACGCTAAAGAAACTATTGTGTTTCGCAATTTATATACATGTTTGTACGTTTATGTGCTGGTGGAAATCTGCATTCCCAACAGCTCGAATGATTTTAATAATGTACAATTTTTTTTTCAATTTGACACCAATATTACAAGGTCTATAAAACGCGGAACAGGCAACATGATGTCAATCATATCCAGTCTAATCAAAGTAATAATATATCGATTGTAAAATAAAATGAGATACATGACAAGTTCAATAACGTACTGCTTACCGGATAACATATGAATGACAATTTGGGAAGATGTTAGGAAAAATAAACTTGATTGTCTACTGTCAGACAATGAGTTGAAAGAGGGATTGAGTTAAGGCATTTTAAATGAGTAAAAGAAAAATTTCATTTATTTTCGAACTTATTTGTTTCTAATGTATTAAGTTTTGATTGACTTGTGATTAGAAATTAAATGAACTATTAATATCTTCTCCCAAATTTACAAGGGAAGAAGTGTAATTAGGAGTTTCATGAAACACACTTAAGATGTCTGGGATTTATAGATGATCCATAAAACGGTGCGTCTTTCCCAATCCAACTCTAAAAACTTTCCCGTTTTTTTTATTTACCTGAGGATTAACGAACCCCTATGCTTGACCTTATTATAGTCACGTTGCTATACACAAATTCTCAAATCCCAACATCGTCGAGAACAGCTGGGCAACCATTCACTTTGTCTCAATTAATTTGCCGTACAATCGGTGGTACCATCTAAATTAGCAAAATGTTAAAGAAGACAAAACTCGAATTTACAGCGAATAGGTTGCAATATAAATATAGGTCGAATTGAAGCTAAATTTAAATTTCTCGTTATTATATGGAATATGGCATTGTTATACTATAGAAACTATTGGCGATGAATGAACAAACGCACTCTTCGTAATAACTCTCCATAATTTAAAAGACTTTATGGTGTATAAACAATTTATCCAAGTTTATTTACTCATCAGATATAATTTTTATTACAAAAGTTTTATTGAATGCGACTAAAATACAACTTTTGCTCTGAATTATATGAAACTATCCACGACAACCAACAATCTAAAAGGCAATTTCGAAAAATAAATGTTGAATATCGCTGCTTTATTTGTCGCCCTAATTACGTTTGCTTCCTGTGACCACTCTCCGCACGGGGTTCATTCCTACACGTATATGCAATACTTTACTTCACATCATATGATTTATATTCGCGCATTTCAATCCGTATCGCTAAGTGATATCTTCCAACACGAGATATTCCATTAGAATGCTAATCTCGAGCGCGGCTCAAGCGAAATTACCTTTTTTTCATTATTTGAAACATTCATCTAAATGTATATCGTTTCGGCTACGGCTTGGAACATATTGTAAGCGGGTCATATTTTTAACTTGGAATTTGCATGTGTTTCGCAAAGACCCTTAGTTCGGCACTCTGTTTTATTTTTTATAATTAGAATTTTTTTTATTATATATACTATAATACTTCTAAACTAGCCAAAGTCGACAGTCAACTCTACATATCCCATACCATCGCTTGCAAAGTTATAAAGTACGGAATAACTCTCGATTCCGTCCAATGTGTGATGTTACGCAGCTAATATTCTCTTCCACAGCCAGTGTTTTTTTTCGTAACAATGCTCATCATTATTGCTTAAAGGAGCTTGTAACACGCAGTTTACGTTTTCTCAGCGGTTCGCAAGAATTCAAATTGTTTACTCGTGTAGGGCATTCTCGTCAGTAACTTTTTTATAGTTGCTTACGTCTACATATCTACATTTCGAATGCAATTTGCATATCTTCTGAAGTTTTCTTTGATTATCCAAGCCTCATATCAGTATAAAAGTATTGCCCGATGTAGCAGGACAACAAAATAAATAGCAAGAAGAATTCAAGTTATTGTGTAAAACATTTTTATTAGGCTGAAGGTATTTCGAGCAATGAGTCACATTGACGATGGTAAATAATCATGTTTTAGAAGTATACTCACATTAATTGATATCCTAACTGTAGAAACAAAAAAATAAAAAACAATAAACAGCTTTAAATCGTTATACAATATTACCATTTTTCGATCATTTTTACAAGTCACATTTCAGGATATCCTACATATTTCTCAGCATAGAATAATAAGTATAAAAAATATAAAAAACATGTCTCTTTGGTAAACATCGCTTATCATAAGTAGCAGTAGCGTTAAGAAATAATAGACAATATGACACGTCCTAGAAAATGAATGAAATCTCAGCTGTGTAACATCAGACTGGCCATAAATCGCGAATCTTTTTGTACTGTAAAATACCAGATTTGACCGTCAAACCTCCCTAATTGAAGAAGTAGGTACCATATTTTAATATTGAACAAATTCTAGAGTCGGTTAAACATCCTATCAAAATCTCCCCTTACAAACGAACTGACAGAAGTCAGAAACTTCCCGTTTTATTTAGACTTACAACGCCTCTATGAGTTCTGCACGCGCATTACGTAAAAACCCGTGACGGATTTCAATCAAACTGCAGATATATACCTTATACGTTTGGTCAATATCTGCAAAAAGAAATCATCTAAATTATTACCCAACTCAATTATTATTTAATTAATTTACAGCGACATCTGTTTATTTCATAAGTAACCATTATAAATATGTAGTTTTATAATATTCCACTAGACGGCGGTATTAATTTTATTTAAATAAACATTTTTATTTAATAATGTATTTATATTCACTTATTAATAACTACAGTATCGTTACATCTATCATACTTAAGGGCACCCTCCTGGATTCTTATCAGAGGGAGAAAATTTGAGAGACATAATATAGAAAAACTTAGCCCACATAAATAAAGAGCGGACAAAATTGCTAGTACCCCATACTAATATAAATACTGTAATTAATATCAGCAGGGTAGGCCAATGAGGTAACAAAAGTATGGCTTTCTATGAGGGTAAATTAATAGGGGACGCCGATCACCGGACGCTTTGTGTGTGTCCCAGAATCACATAATTTTATACCGGTAGTAATTCTACTTAATAGCTTTTAGGATACAACATTTGCCGCGCATTACTGCGGTTGACATAAAATATTATAAGCGTTTCCATCAGGACTCAATTACGGGTTATTATCGTATATAAATTTTGATAAACTATCACAGCCTGCACAGGTAATGGGCGTGCGGAGCAATTCGCCATAATTCGGTATAATTAGACGTGTGGGGTCAGCCGCGGGTCGACGGTCGCGTGACGCCGCTAACTACCGCCTGTATTATTTATTACTTAAATGTTGTATTTACTACTCCAATGTGCTCTACGTAGGCCTATATGTACTTATATACGGTCGCCTCCATCGGAACACGGGCCGGCGGGATGCGAACGGGCCGTGTATTTATCGAGTTTATTGAGTAAATCGATAAGCGTCCTCCTGGGATACGCGAGGAGAAAACGTCGGGGAATATCGAATCGGAAAGTTTAATTATGTATGTCGGCGTAGTTTTCGTCGCACTTTATAAAAAAGCTTAGAAGCGGTCGTGTCGTTATTAAAATTCAAAGTTAAACGTTTTTTGAATACTTAGAAGCTTTTTTAGAAAAAAATATCTGAAATTTCTTTAGTATGGAGTAGAAATGGTAGACGCTAGTTTAAAAAACTATGATACGTATTATCTTACTTAAGTAGTATATGGATTACTCTTGTTATCCAAAAATACTAGAAGATTATTACTTTCTTTCAAAACGAATTTTTTTTCAAGTTTTATCAAGAAAAGAATGCTGATAGACTTGCTCTTTTTGATAACGACCTAATTTCATCCGTCTTCTGTCTAAAGCAGCGAAGGCAGGAGTCTTCTGTAAATTTTGTTTGCCGTAATAATATTTTTTGTTACTACTCGTATCATTCGATATATTTTCAACAGACAGTGCAGTTTTTCGTTATTATGTCGTATTTATTTATGTTTATTATAATTTTTTACATGGTCTAATTTAATGATCAGCTCATATCATTCCTAGAGCGCGAGGTACATTGATAATATATAGTAGTATTTATATTAAATTTCTTTTTATCTTTACAATACTCTATAATCTGCTACTAAGTCCCCAAGATAAATCGCAGTAAGTTGTTCTACTAGGACAGTAATATTTTGCCAACTTCTCTTTAGTAGCAAGAGATAATACACTTTTTTTTATTGTACTGCGCTAGATTGTAATACACATTTTTTATTGTACAATAGATTGTAATACACATTTTTTATTGTACTACACTAGATTGTAATACACATTTTTTATTGTACTACACTAGATTGTAATACACATTTTTTTTGTACTATACTAGATTGTAATACACATTTTTTATTGTACTACACCAGATTGTAATACACATTTTTATTGTACTACACCGGATTGTAATACACATTTTTTTTATTGTACTACACTAGATTGTAATACACATACATAGACCCTGATAATACGATTGCATAAATGTGTATTAGATCTAGATGACCAAAGCAATAATGTTACGGAATAGCTCTGCAAGAAAATTGTCATTTTTTAATTAAAGCATTTTTAGCATTTCGTTCCTCATAACGAAAAGGGCGAAAAGCTTATAGGATAATTTGGTTGTCCCTCTGCCGTCCGTCTGTCTGTAAGATTCACTTTTCTCGGAAACGGTTTAAGATATCAAATGAATATCGTATACTGAAGCCTATAGCCTAATATTGCTGCAAAAATTTCATGTTTTTTGGTTTACGCAACAAAAAAATATAGCCCTTTAAAGCCTATTTCTTCTTTATTTTTGCCGTAGACTTACTCACTAATCATCAAAACCTATGGATACTTCCGGTCGACCCACAATTTTGAATGTCGGCCTGATGGGAGGTCTTAGAGCATTAGTAACGGGAAACACCCAAAAATCAATTTACAATTCTATGCGAAATCACGCATCTTTTTTTTAATGTACGTTGTGAAATATATAGCAGGCAATATATTTACGTTCCGAAAAATTAAAATTTCATAAATAGTTTAATGAATATATAGCAGGTAATATATTTACGTTCCGAAAAAATTAAAATTTTGTAAATAGTTTAATGAATATATAGCAGGCAACATATTAACGTTCCGACAAATTAAAATTTCGTAAATAGTTTAATATAAATACCACTAAATATTTATAAATGCCTAAATGTGCATGCAATCCTCGTAATATGAGTTCTACTCGTGTTTGACAGATATTTTTTTTTGTTTAATTAAAAGAATTACCAACTTTAATTCGAGGAGAAATTTGGTAATATTCTGGAAAATTGGGAAATATTTGACGAGGTGGTTTGTTGTGTGCCGTACAGAGCAAGTGCAAGATTATTGCGAATTTTCAAAAGGATTGAAATTGTTTACAAGTGATTTTTTTAAGTATTACAAGCGAATTTTTTAAAATTCTCTTAAATTTACACTGTACCTTGTGTACAGGTTACTCCGAAGCGGGTATAATCATGAAGTCTATTGCCACAAAATTTAAAAGTCGAATACAGAAAATTATTCATATAATTTCTTCTGAATAACTCTTTCAAATGTTTCCTTTAACTGAGATTTGTTTCTGAATTCGTTAAAATATTTTTTTGTAATTTTCAAATTTTATTTATATCATACTAGGCATGGACATTACCAATGGAAAAGTAGCCTCCTTAATCACCATTTTTATGGAACTCAAAAAAAAAAAAAAAATATATATATATATATATATATATATAAGACGAGTGACTTATAATATTGCATAAAATATAACTGGATTCTTTTCAAAGTTCGGTGTCGAAGTTACAAAAGTAGTTAGAAGTGCATTTAAAGATACAATTTACTGAAAGAAGCAAAAAAAACAGCAAGCGCAGCAGTTAAAAGCCTGTTGCTGTATATTATGCTTCTATGAAAAACGACGCAAAGCACTACGAGCGTCTCATACCTGTGAGGATAAAAATAATTTCACAATAGCCATCGGCACCAATATTTTGCGAAAAAGTCCAGAGCCCAGAGGATGCGCTCAGACCTATATCTCGACAACGGCAAACGAATTGTCGCGCCGCGGCGGCTTCCGCCACGCAAATGAATGAGCGCGCGAGGAGTTATTGGAAAAGTTGTGCCGCCACCCGAGACGCGGCGGCATCGGCGAGATTACGCCGCGGCCACTTTGATGTGGCTGATCAAAGGGAAACAATGCCTCCAAGTACCCCGAGTTCATGTGGTGTACTTTAAGTCATTATTTTCTGTTTCGTCCAAGTATTTATATTGCATTATTATTTATTACTTGGGATGCAAAATTAATTATGGGCCCGGATGTCTGGCGGCGATGAGGTTTGACGGAATCTCGGGTCAAATTTGAGTAATGAGTTTTTGCAGGCGGCTGCAGGGGTTCGAGCGTCTTTACTGCACTCATTTGTTTATTTATTTGAAAATATCAAATCTATTTATTACCAGACAAACAATCGGGAAACTTTGAATGTTAAAAGATGTTAGATTTATTTAACAAGTATCATATATTAGCCTTTGTCCGCGACTTCGCCGGATTTCGATTTAGTCTAACCCAAATACAACGCAACCTACAACAATATGTCTCCATCCACAGCTGAACATGTACTTATCATTAGAAGTAATGCTCATAATCGCCACGCTAATCAGGCGGATTGGTAATCGCAAGGTACAGCTTGTCGCATCAGCGACGCTGTTACCCATCACTGGCATGTGACATACTAGCTATGCGATTACAAATATCACTCCAGCCCCGGTCGACAATCAACCGGGAATTGAATCTGGGACTCTGCAGTACTTCGCGGCGTCAAATGCCGTTTTTTAACTGAACACGCCACGGCGACGACTCAACTCAAATAATTTTGCTGAAGTTTCAATGTCTTACTTGGGCTGGCCAGGATGTTAAAATTTCAGTATTATTATAACCAAGTACACCTCAGTTTTTAAGTTGGTCTTCCAAGTTCTCAAACAAAGAAAATACGTTTAGTAATTTTTTTTCATAATGGTCGAACAAAAAAAAGGACAGAGTAAATTTAAATAAAAATATTTTTTTGGATTTAAAACACATTTAAATAATCGATCCTGAACACTTTTCAAAAATATCTTTAATTTACGATAATACAATTATGCGATAATACAATTTATGATAATACAATTATGGTAAACTAAACTATTAAATATTTATATTAGTTTTTATACTACATATAGGATATGTTTTTATACACATGTACTGAATTGTTAATTTGCCTTCAATTCCACATGTCTGCCTTCAATTCCACTTGTCTATGCTGTAGGACGTTTCAGACAAGTGGAAATGAAAGCAGATTAATAATTCAAGATAAAAAGCAGGATATACTAGAGAGAAGCCACGAGTACTGAACATGTTAATTTTTATTTGGAGAAAATACTTTTGATGCTAGGCTAGTCCAAAATTTTCACAGGCAATTCATGGAATTGCGTCTGAATAATATTGTTCGGGTATCGCAATAATTATGACTTAAATAACTTATTTTAATGTCTTTAAGGAAATTGATAAAATATTTTGTTTTATTATTGAATGCACACATATAATTTATTGAGTTTTTTAATGTGATTTATTACAAACAGTACTTAAACTCTCAAGTATGCCTTTAATAGAGAGCGGTTTCCTGCCGAGATCAGATGAGTAAAGTATTTTCATTGTTACATAAATTCTGATGTTCAAACATGACGTTCAAATTAATAAAGTTCCAAGTCTCATACTAGACAAGACACCCTAACGTTTAACACATCTGATTTTGATGTCTTAGCTGATTTAGCACATAACTTTTACGAAAACCAACCACTTGGGAAAACATAACTTTCTGAAGGGCATTTAACTAATCCTTATTAAAAGATTAGTTTCACTTACTATCTATTTTCTCAACGTGGACACTGAGTCCAACTTGGGCCCTGGAAATATTTGGTGAGCCCAAAATGGTCTCTCCAACCTCAAGCCTTCCAAGTGCCTACAGTGGGAAAATTAAAGTCAAGTTAAAAGTAACAACATGCAGACACGGATGATGAATATGGACAAAATATTACTTTCAAAAATATTAGTTTCCACCCCCATATAAAGAATTATTTCCTCAAATGCTGCCCAAACCTAATATATATGTATGACAATTGAGTATTTGACTAGTTTTTTTATTTCATTAATCATAATTTCAAGATACAAGCTGATGAAGAGTGAAAATTTTTTTTGATAATCTTAAAAATTTACCGAGTTATAACAGTTTAAATTTAACCTTTAGAGAAGGACAGAAATACTACGTTGTGAGGTCATTTTTAATATTGCACATTATATTCTAGAAGAGGAAAAGAGACAGGGATATACCCAAATCTATCCGTACCTTAAAATTTAGAAGCCTACAACTGGCTTATTTTTCAATCAATTTTTTAATTTTTTTCAAGACTGGTTTTTAATTAACTTATATTCCTCAATATTGTACGAAAAATATTAAAATTTAAAATGATTCAACTACCGTATTAATAAACAAATTCCACAATTTTTTTCATTACTTTAAATAGATTTAATATCGCTTTAATAATTGCCGATGAGCGCAAGTGCAAACAGCGTCCCCTTACAAATCTCAACAAGGATATTAGCGCGAACCCTGCAGTTCAATAGCGGGCAACGCACAGGCAGATGATTACAATGTATTATAAATTACAATGTAAATAATGTGGATAGGACAACCTCAATCCAACTGTAGGTACTAATACTTGCAAAAGAACAACTAATCAGTGGTTAATGGTTATCCTTTATAAAATCCATAGATTCAAAGAAAATCCCGCAACTGACTTGTGAATGAATAATTCAAGTTTAGAGGCTGTTTTCTAAGACTTAAGCTAACTTCTCCAATTAGGAAAACAAATTGTAGAAACGTTACAGCTATATTTACGAAGTGAACTTGCTGCAAATAGTTCCTTACGTCAGTCAAAGACGTAATAACAACAAAGAAACTACAGATAATAAACATCGTTTTTAGTACTACTCTTAGTACGCCATTAATCGTGCAATATTCTTAGTACGCCATTAATCGTGCAATATTTATAGTACGCCATTAATCGTGCATTATTCTTAGTACGCCATTAATCGTGCAATATTCTTAGTACGCCATCTATCGTGTAATATTCTTAGTACGCCATTAATCGTGCAATATTTTTAGTATGCCATTAATCGTGCAACAAATTGCACGATGGCGTACTAAGAATATTTGTTCGCAAATTAATTCAATATTACATAATCCAGTTTCATATCTTCTGACTTATCACTTGTTTAAGGGGAGTTCGGAAGTTTGAATGTTTTAATGATACGCTAAGTTTTCAAGGTAAGGAAGGTATTAAGTAGGGTCAAATAGCTCACTGTCAAGAAAGTTAAAATACTATTTAAAGGACCAGGGAGTATAATCTGTCGTTCCGACGGTAATTCATGAAACCTGTAAAACTCACTTTCCTATTTTCAATTGACTTGCGATTCAACTTTTTTCTTCAAGTTATTATCGTTTCCTTAAATAATTTTAATACTGTCCGGTACTGCCGTTAATCCTAATAAACATTACTCGTAAAATTCTGCATGTGGACGCGTAAATAACCTATGACCAAAATTAAAAAAATAAGCTACTAGTCATCCTTTTGCTTTGTTTAGTTTCTGAGAAATAAGATGTTTCTTTCTCTATTACTCGATGAATCTATATAAAAATGTGTATAAACTTACAATTTGTTAACCTGTGTGATATGGACCCTTCAAGGTTTCCAATAATCTGAATACGAGTGTCAAAGCATCAGCCAACAATGACCCTTGCAATAAATATATTAATACAGGCGTTAAACGTGTTTTTTTTTCAGGCAATACCCGATGTCCACGTGAGAAAAGTTGTGCAAAAACCTGAAAAAAACCTGAAAAAGTTGTGCAAAAGGCTGACTTCGCATAATGTAAGCAATCTATATGTATTATCATAAAGTATGTATATGTATTATCATAAAGCAGTGTATCGACAGTGTAAGTCTTTATTAGAAAAAAAAATTAATGAAGAAATATCGAAACTAGCAGCATCATAATTATAAAGCAATATAAATATTACACTTAACGTAAATAAACGGAAGAGTCAACACAAACTTCTATAGCTCGTTAAAATAGCAATGTAATACTGCGTTTTATTAAATACTTAATGTTTATATCAACGCGTAAAATAATACTGATGTTATGAAACTGTTGGCTAATGACTTAATACTATCCAAATTGCTAAAAATAATTGCACTTATTAGTTAAATTTAGCAGTTAATAACAAAAATTGCAGTGAAAGCTAAAAAAATACAAAGTCAATAGTAAAAAAAGATATTCACATGATAAAATTTTTTCTACTTTACAGGTCTATGTTCGCTTCCTCACTATTATTACAATTCTAGATCGCTCTATTAAATTTAAGGTCAAACATAGACGCAATCCGCTCGTGTGTGGATAGCGTTCGCTGTTATACAGGAGAGAGGTCGAGGGTCGAGGGGGTAAAGAGAAGCAAGGAGACCATTAGCCGCCTGCCGTGTGCCGGTTAATCTAATAACGTGAAACTACTAGACCGTCTAAGGAGGAATGGATGACGAGATGGCTAATCCAGTCTCGCTTGGCTGCTTCACTACGTATCTTGAACGCTTGGTTGATCTGCAACTTATTCGGTCGCACCAATATGTTGGCGTACCTATGCATATATAAATATGCATATAGAAATTATATTATCTTATTTTTATTAAAAAAAAAAGATGTTTTATGACAATTTGTTCTCCTGCAAGTGACGTAGTTCTAAAATATCAATTTTTCATGACAATGTTGCCTCTTATAAAAAATAATAAGATAAAAAAATAGCCGCTACAGTTTTCTTGTCATATTCTAGCCACATTTTACCAAACCTATTTTGGAAATAAGGTGGGGGTGTCCACGCCCCAAGGGTTTTTAGAAAATTGACACTAACGGAAAATTAACAGTAACGAACATATAAATAAGTTTGAGACAAGGAACCCTAAAACCCTGTAAGTTTATAAATTATTTGTCTTTCTAAAATCTAGAAATACTAATATGATTATAATCTTAATTTAAAAATGAACGTCATGAAATTATCGGAATGATCTCGCGTCGTGAGGCAACGTATGCGTATTGAAACCGTCATTAATCATTGTTTAAAAATATATTTATTTAGAATCGTTTTTAACAAGTTCCCCGCTGACTTTATTGACTATAAAATATACCTAATAATATACCCTGTCAATCACCATTATTTGTCGAACAAAGAGGAAACTAAGCAAACATCCAAGAATAGTTCACAAAAAATGTAAAACAAGCGGATGTTATCGTACGGTGATATGAGTAGGAAACGTGATAAAATATATACATACTCCCATTTATTTTAAAAATAAAAACGAGAGTTATCTGTGCGTGCCTTTATAATTTTGTCTATGAGTGTTTAATTTGTTTATGAGCTGTCCAAAACACGGACATTAAAGAATTATATAGAAGAATTGGAGAACTTAGAAGTTGTGATGGTTGTAGCAATGTGTGCGTTAGCTTATAATTTCTACGGTTCCCAATCAGTTGGCTAGCACGAACTGATTTTTAGTGACGCTTATCGAGTTGAAAAGTTTAAATGTATATTATATTTTAATTTATTTATAATATATTTCAATTTATAACATACTATACCTTACCTACCTTTAACTTTCCTTATAATCAGGTGTAGGTTAATTTCTTATTTAACAAATAAATAAATAATTGTTTTATTAACATTAGGAAATTTAAAGCTTAAAATATCTACTTGATAAAAATAAATTTAAGAGTTCTAAAGTTAGCTCATCGTCATTTACTTAAACCAGAGTTTTATTAGTTAACAAAGCGTTACAGCGTTACAATTATTCATGGCCTAATAAACTAAAATAACTGAAATTCCGTGGATCATAAACCTTCCGAGAGGGGGTTTACGATCCACGAAATTTCGAAATTGGGTTTACGAGAGTTTTATTGTCGCTTCAACACATATTTTTCTTTTTTCAACTTCAAAGCAAACACGAAGCGAGCAGGTTAACTCGTCTGGTTTGTTAGATGATGAGAATGAATCAAATTTTACTTTCTTTGAAGTTACGATTGTCCCATTTTAGCACGTAACAAACCTTTTAACAAAAAAATTTAACCGAATTAAAATAATCACAGAATTAAAAGCGGAGTGAAGGTATTTAATAATAAAAATAATTTTTTTAAACTTTTGCAGTAAAATATATTTCCGAATATAACTAAATTATTTCAAGGAACGATGCCAAGTCGACGCCCCTCTCTCTCTCTCTCTCTCTCTCATGTATATGTGCATCCGCACAGATACATATGCACCAACCTACCAACATACCTACTAATATCTTAGTCGTTTTTGTATGTACCTATACGTAATTAAATTCACATTTACTTTCTTACTTTTAAGCTTAAGTCAAGTCACACGAGCTTAAACAGGATGAATTTATTTCTCACCAATGAGGTGTTCCCTTCATTACCTTCCAGCTTCATCGGCAGATTCTAGCCACGACTTGTGACAAAAGGACTTATCACAAAGCAAACCATCCTAAAGTCAATGAACCTAGTCTTCACCATTGAGAAGCTTCCATCACATCTTCCAACTCAATCATCAAACCTTGGCCACTACTTACAACCAAAGGGCAAGGCAATATAAGTCAAACGAACTCAAACATGAATCTATTCCTCACTACTGAGGAGTGCCTGTGGCCATTTTTTTGCTTATGCTTGTTCTTTACAAAAAAAAATCTCTTATGCATAAATACAATGTTAGAAAGCAGTGTCGCGCCATTGTGGGCCAATAAAAAAAATGGAGAAATAAAAATATTGTGGCTATGGAGCAAAGAAAGTTTACTAGTATATTATCTATTAGCTTCATTTAAAATAACATTCCATATATAAATAATGGCTGGAATAGGAACAGTGCCATCCTTTCTACAGCGAAATAAAATGTAATAAACGTTCTTCTATCTATCTGCCGTTTTGTGGTGCAAGTCCGATAGCGGAGGTGACGAAAATTTAATTACATTGTAAAGATGAGAAAAATAATTTCCTCCCAGTGTGCACCGGTCGATGATTATCAATACAAATTCTTCCAGCAAATTAATTTTCCACCTTCGTTCTCATAATTATTTAATTATAATGAAAAACTTACCATGTCGACAATAAATTGTTTATAAACTTTTTTATTTCAGTAAACGAGAAACGAAATTTTCATCATTATTTATCAGCGTGAATAATTGCATTTTCTTTCTCATATTAGACAGGTTACGTGGGTTCATAAAATAATGCAATTTTTCGTAACATTGATGTTACAATTTACCGCTTAATTACTGGCTCAATTGCTTTGTTATAATTTGAACTTCGATCTTTTTGATTAAATTAATATAATTACAACCAAAATATTTGTCGAGCACTGTAACAAAAGTCCTAACAATACAATACAATAATAACAATATAATTAATTAAACTATCACAGACACAAAATATATATTTAGTTATTTAATATTATAATATCACGTAAGGTTTACTTAGTTTTAATGACAAGAAACTGACTGGTTTATAACAAGTACGCAGTTAGATGAGATTGCAGAATTCCCAATTTCGTCGACTGGCGGCAGCTAGCCGAGACAGAACGTACAATTTTCTGCGTCGTACTCCTCTCTGTGGTACTAAAGTTAGTTTGAAGACGCCACATATTCTGTAAAAATTGGTTTGAGAGATACCCGCCGTTTCATAACATCTTGGATTAGTAAATTGAAATCTCTCATTTTGATGCTAATGAACACAGAAATTAGTATGACACAGAAAATGTTTTTCTGCTTTTAAATAAATTACTAAATTTAATATGCATTGAATATATTTGGCGTTAATTTTGTAGAAATGCATTATTCACAATTAAATGAAACTACGTGATGTAGTATTATTTCTACTTCCTTTAAGTTCTTTACGACAACCTAGGTTTCCTTGTATTACAACATCTTCAGGTAGGCTATTAGCAAAGAAAATATCCAACCTGAAGATGTACATATACATCACGTAGTTTCATTTAATTGTTAATATACATTGAAAAAAATGACGGAGGCGCCGCGTAAAACTTGTTGCGACATTTAATTTCCTAAGTTAATTTAGCTATTATATGCTATCGTTCTGTTATGTTTTCTTTGCGAGTGCCCAGCTCACGCTCTTAAAAATTTTTAGATTATTGTATGTTCAAAATCTGTACACATGATAATTACAGTAAAGGTGAAAAGTCTGGACATTAAAGATATTCAAAAGGAATAAGTTCGTTGGGCCAAAAGTAAAATACTATATTATTTTTTAAATGTTCTGTCTGTCTCATCGTTTGCTTGTATGCATATTACGTGAAATTTGATACGTAGACGTGGGTTCGTTATTTTCCGTAGAGCTTGAGAAAAAGTGTATTAAGCGTTTTTCGGAATTTTTGTCTTTCGATTTATCTGTCAGTATATTTATTTGTTTTTTTGGTATCTTATCACGAAACCGGAAAGTTAAATAAAAGTATCGGCTACTAAGAATCACAATATGATAAATCTTTTTTAACATATCTTAATGTAACTAACAACTAGATAAATAAAAAAGATAGTCTACGTGAACAAGTTATGAGAAAAATTAAATATATGTACACTATACTATTATAGAATAACATTCATACTGACGCGTATTAAGACAAAACATTTGATATACTTTAACTAAACATCCGCAGCGACATGCTTCAATCAACACAAGATGAATATCATTTATATTTATTCAAAGAATTCAGTTTTGAATTGATAAATAGACTAAAAAGTTATTTCTCTATTAAAATTAAGCCAAATATTGACAGCTAGGAGACTTGCGAATTAAAGTTAATAAATACTCCTAATACGACAGAATTATAAAGTTAATTAATGAAAATCGAACTACCCTATGTCAAGTTGATAACTGAACGTAAGCTAAATTTCAAAATATTCTCATATTGAAGAATATCACTCGAACTCCTCTTAATTTTTTGTGCTGCACAGCACAATACAGAAAATTCTATTTACGTTATCTCGAACAACAACGAAATTGCGTCAAATCAAAATGTATTCCGGGAATCACCCAGCAGCGTCGCATTCACATATTTAATAAAGTTTGAAGTTATTTGTAAGCAAAACTGGCCACCTTTTTCATCTCCAAATACGTGAAACGCATTGTGAGCTCGCATAACGGGCACTCGTCCAGGAAACTTGGCCCGGCGGCGCCGCGGACGAACTTGCTGCTACAATAACTGAAAAAAAGATACAAATTCCACATCTTACGAGCTCCTGAAAGGACGCCATACAAAGCTGACCGGGCGAAGAAACTTTCAATAAGCTATCGTAAATACAAAGGAAAATATACTTATATACATATTCATAGTAGTGCTGTAGTTTTTTTTGTAGTTTTTTCATTGTATATTTGTCTGATATGTACGCGTAAACGTGTCTTTAACTGCTATTTAATACGATTTGCGATAATGAATTTATTATCGCAAAGTGTATTTCAAAAGAGATCACTAATTGTAATTATATTTCATTAATATGTGCACGTTTTAATTTAACGATACTTTCATTGATAATATATAAATGACGGTGTCCAGATTTTACGTTTACTTCTTTATTTTATGATAATGTTACGTTACACGTCTCCGTATGTTTCCAATTCAATATTTCTTTACGTTTCTGGAACTCAATAGACAAACAATGAACTTTTACAATCTCGTTATCTACAATTTTAGACTGATACGTATGACATTTTACAGATAGATGCTTCGAATGAGGATTTCAATTAATATATACAAAATATAAATACAATTTTAACAACTTTCCCATTCACGTACAGCGGCAGTTCAATTTTTCCATGCACCTCACTTGGATAGGTCTTTTGAAATGGAACCGAGGATACGTAAACAATTTTATTTACAAGACGGGGTCGCAAAATATTAAGCCACGAAACGGTTTGGAATTAAATCCTTGGTAATATATAAACCGACACTAAAAGAAACCTGAAATAAAACCACGAAAGCAGCGCACGAATTGTTTAAAAGCAGTTGCGTTAAATTTGTTTTGGTGAATTACTACAAAATTCTACTTTTGTGTTTTTCGATACTTAAAAGATAGATAGATCATATAATACTTAAAAGCAGGATACCATTTAATATCATAATAAGTAACGCACATTGTATACATCAGTTTTGTAAAATGACCAATAATTTAATAAAGAACAGTAATATAAAGTCTTTTAATATTTAAAGTCTATTTCTTATCTTCCCAGAAAAACTCCTTTCCTCCCAAAACAGTACTTTAAATTCTGCAAAACGTAATCTAAGTGAGGGACAAGCGGAGTTAAGTCATTCCTTTCCTTACTGAGTTGCTCCTTAACTAATACTTACAAGCTCTTTAACCGATGAAAATCTGCTATATGTGTAGCTTATACTTATTACGAGCCAAGCATTCATATTTGGTAATAACATTAAGACGCGATAAAATGAGTGTCTGGATACGCATAAAATAGAGTCTAAATATCTTGAAATTGACGATGCAAAGTAAACTAAATAATTTTATTTCAAATTATAATCAATTTATAAAAAAAAAATCATTATTTTATAACATTTTTCGAACTCATAGTTGAAAATTAGAGAGAAGCGACATTGCACATCAGTTCGGAGGTTGAAATGTAGTAAAAAAAAATAATATGACAAATTAAATCTCGATTTCACGGAACCCCACTTGAAAGACCTGTCCCACCGCACGACACTCAATGAGGTGCGCGAAAAATTATTTTCAGTCCTACTTTACGTGTCGCTGTACAGGTGAATTAATTCTTTTTCAGGTGATTGAAAAAAGTCTTCTGAATATTAAAATCCCTAACAAAAACTCTTACTACAATTTTTATGCGCCTATGTCCAAAGCCATAAATAATGCTGGGTTATGACAACGGTATCGCAAGAATAGAATGGACTGGTGCAGATTGAAGGAGGCATACACCAAAATGATTTATGATGATGATGATAAAGACGAACGGGCATGACGAAGTTATAAGGATTCTTTGTTTCAATAAAAAATCCTAACAAACATAAACAAACAAAATCGCTGCCATTAACATAACCAATTGCTCACAATACGCCCATAAACACTATATGGCATTGCAACAACACCAAATACTCTATTCTAGTAACGAGAACGTACATCGCATTAAAATAAGACGCAACATTAAAAAAATATTTATTAAAAAGTTATTTCGAGCCAATAGCGAGCCCTAACCTACCAAAGGTTAGAGCTCGCTATTAGTTCCGTTTAAAAAAATCAAGACAAATAATCTACGATTTCCTATTTCCTCTTTAGTAGCATAGTAAAATGAAAACTAATAACATTTCCGCCAAAGGTGAGTCACAGTTGGCATCGACGCCAACTTGTTTTTCTCCGCCCCACATCGAGGTAGCAGCGGACATAAATCACGCTCTCAAACAATTTGTGTAAATTTTGAAACTTACCGCGCTCGTAATACGAATCGACATTTTTAAATTCGCATAAAATCGGCTCGGATTGAACCTCACCTTTTTCCTCTGGCGTTCGTTTGTGTCACTTATCCGCTTATTGGCTGAAGGTATTAGCCCAAGAAAAGGAAATTTACATCACAATTTTACCAACGATTAGTAAAATGTTTGCTTATTACGATTAAGTTTCGATAAACAAAAAATTATGTTACGAAACCGAAAACGACATTTCTTTAGTATACATATATTATTACATATGAAGTCCATGATACCTTTTCTCTCTACTTATATTATGGTTAGAGGGCTCTCGCAAGGTACATCGTTTCGGTATCGGAATACGAGTACATTGTGACACTCCATCACAGATGTTGTCTTCTTTACCTTGTCAAAAGATGGCGTTAGGTGACATATAGAAACCACTAATGTTGAGTAATTAAAATATCAAAAATATTTGTTGATTTGCATGTGTTATTTCTAGGATTCTATACCTAAAAAGGAAAAAAATGGCGCCTTTGTAGGATCATTCACGTGTCTGTCTCTCATAATATTTTTTCTCAGAAACAAAAAGACTGTTAAAAGATTTTCAAACATAGTTTTTTCATCATTTTAGCTAGTATATCTTCAGGTATATACTGAAAAATACGCAAAAAATATGCACCCAGCCATTAACGAAACTAAGCAACTTAAAATTATAATAAATAAGGTTTTTAGAAGCCTACGCAAATATTATAGGACCACTATAGCGATGATGTTAGATGTCATAATTTTGCTAAATATGTACCATGTTTTTAAGCCTGTCAAAGTTATAGTAAAAATATATTTACGTTGGAAAAAATCAATATTTTTAAATAGTTTAAAAGAAATACTATGTACTCGTAATTAATTTCAATATTCCTTTAAAAATAATTTGAAATGCCGATTTCTGTGGATGCCGAATGTACACAACCTTCAAAAATTGTTTTTCAAAAAGTGCATGTAGTTTTCAGTAAGAGTCTTATAAATCCGACGTTAGGGTCTGCGACCATATCAAAGAGTAAGCCATGTAGATTTCTTTTAATTATATGTTTTAACTTCATAAACAAATAAATCTCTAATATAAAGTTATTAACTGATCATTAACAACGCGGGTTTAACATGATTTCACTAAACTTATTCAGACTATTCATTAAGATTAATTATGGCAATATACGTACATGTTTGTACTTTTGCCATATGCATACCATCCGGCCATCCATACGCCAAAGTGTTAACACTTTTTCAAACATTTTCCCCTCAATCGGGGGTTTCGGCAACACTGATATTTTAATTACTCAACATTAGTGGTTTCTATATGTCGATGTTAACCACGTTCTTACGACGAATACTGGATCACTCACCTGAAACAAAAAGAAAACACAATTTAAAATCACTTAAATATTTTAATAAAAATCTAAAAATTAAGCTAAATTACTACATTCGATATACGAAGTTCTTAATAATGAACACAATTACATTATAATTACTGACAAGAAAGAGAATCTGAAGTATGTTAAACAGCAATATAACTCCCATATTTCCTTTAATTGTAAATTTGGCTGAATATTTTTTAAATCGATCGAATTTCTGGAAATCGACCTTTAAAAGAATTATAATTAATCAAGAAATAACTTTCATAGAAAAAAATATAGTGAGAAGAAAATATTATAGACGAAGTATAACCTTCTTGAAAAAATTAAAGAAAATTAAATAGCAAACTAATATGAGAAAATACATTTTAAATAGAAAATAACAAAGGTGCGTCAGAAAAAGTAAGTAGATACGGAAATTGATTACATATACAATAAAGAGTTACCCTAGACGTAAGTAGTGTAATACTTTCGTAACAATATATTCTTACTAAGAATTCAGAAGCATTATATGTTTTGGAAAAATAAAAGAAATAGACTTAGAAAAGAAGTAATTTCTATATAAAAACATCAAAACAGCCACGAAATCTCACAAGCACAAACTTTTATCTTGACCAATTTTTGTTAATTGTTGAATGCTTCTTTATAATTATATTTACAAGAATAAATAAACAACAAAGCGCTCATACGCTAGAAATGCGTTCTATTTCACAGGCAACATTTGCCAGGCAATTTTCAACTGCGCGCCTTCTCAGAAAGCGCCCCTCGAACCTGGGAAACACGATTACAGTCTGTCGGACTCAGACCAACTCCGGCGACTGCACAATTGCACTCGCTAACTACCTATGTGAACGCACAGTGCGACTCGCTCAATGCATTCACGAGTTCCCTCTGCATTCAGAAGTGTTGCGTTTCAACTTGTTAACGTTTATTTATGCACCAGGAAGCTGTTTGCCAGCTTGAAGCTTGATATTTATGATTAGACGAGTGCTGATTATGATTTAGCACATTCCAGAAGTCCAGGCGTAAATATTTATTTAACAAGTCGACAACCCTCCGTGATGATTGATGAAGTATTGTGACGGAAGTTGTTACATTTCAAGTCGCATTTCAGGTTCCTTTTAAATGTGTAACTTACACGTTTTATTCTATTCATGGCGTTATGCCGAAGATTTCTCATAGAAGGAAAAGTTGACATTTTTGGAATTAATTCAATATTTACCATTTGCTCATTACTGGGCATCTCAGACTCATAAGGCTTTTTCAGTTACAAAAATTTTCGTATGCTAAAAGTAAAAATTAATGATAAAATAATGATTTACATAAACAAGTTTGATGAGCTTAAAAAAATTAAAACATAAAGTAAATTTTTCAAGACTTCTCTACATTGCATTTTTTGGTTTAAGCCACTTCGTTAATAAATATGCAATTTGAAGGACTTTTGAAATTTTATAGATACCTAAACCTCAAATGCTCAATTTATCCACATTTTGAATGATATATAATTTATCCACAATTTGGGCAAAAGTAAATAAATATCAAACTTACACTATTAGGTATAAGATGCAAAAAATATAATGGTCAATCCATTATATTATTATATTACACAAAAAAATAATTTAAAAATATGATTTCAAGCAATTATGCGAATTTTAAAAGGTGTTCATCAAAAACGAAATTATTTTTATAGAAATTGTGGCAATTTTTGTTTATTGGGTGATTTGAAATATTTTATTCTAAAAACATATTATTTCGTGTATAATGGACGTAATAATTATTTTACATAAACATTGGGAACCATTTGAATACCAGAGAAACAGCAAATTAATACTTTTAATATAATTAATACTTTTTATTAAATCCTGCTTCAAACTTAACTTAATAACCTGAATTTATTTAAAAATGATAATAAATAATAAAACAAGCATTATATCATATCGAATCTTCCAGAAAAAAAGGAAGAAACTATTTTTTTAATGAAGAAACTATTTTTAGCAACCCAGTATGTTAAAATCGTTACCAGTGCCACAATTCAAGAGCTTCTGTCTTTATTCTCTTCAAGCAGCGAATTGTCCAAGATTCAACGCCATAGATCCCTCTATGATGGACGTGAGAATTTGGGCCAATATTTTCTTGGAAGTGTTACTATCTGTTCAAATCTTATTAAGCTGACTCATATCACTTTTGACCATTTGTATCGTTTTCCGAATTTCCTTCCCACAGCCTCGCTCAAAAGCTATCCTGAGTATACAAATTCACATACAGTTTTCAATTCCGGTATTTTCAAATACTTGCGACTTGGTTGGCTCTATCCACGATCGTGATAGAGCCTCATTTTAGGTTGGTTAACCTTGAGTTCCACCAATTATACCTCCTTCTCAACTCTTCTTACCAGTCTAGCTTCATTTCGGATGCAGCAAAGAGTGTGGCCTCATGTGCCTATCGAAAGTTGAAGATCTTAATTATTTCTATCGAGATACGGTCAGTTGAAAAGAGCTCTTCGCGTTATACATTTCCCGTAGATGTAGATATTAAAAAGAACTGGCGACAGGATAAAACATTGCCTCATTACTTTCTTAGGCTTAAAGTGTTTACAGATATTGGTTTTCTTTGGCAGTTCTCTTTTTTTTTAAGCATTTGGTATTTTCAGTCGTGAAAAGCGTAGTTGACTAGCTCTAGCTCTTTAAACTTGTTCCAGTCGGTGTCAATATAGCCATTTTCATATAGTGTACTTTACTTTTTCATTAAAGCGTTCGTCAAATAAAACATATAATTCTCTCAGAGATGGTCTGTTTTGAAGACTAAGCCAGAAATTATTCGGAACAGTTTTCTTTTTAATTATTTGCGCATAAATAAATATACATACGATTAACTAAAACGTATTAGCTAATAACGATTATCTATCGTTCAATAAAGAAAGAAAGTGGATACTTCTATCAAAAAGTATTAATATCTTATCTAAATATCTTTTTTGAAAATGTGAATAAAATTTATGTAAGAGATATTGCGAAAATTACGTAGAATGCCGTTTCACATTGCGGCCCCGCATGTGCACACGCACATAACGATATTTTATCTAATTACGTAATACACGTGCAGTAATTTTCGCAGAGAGTTTTCATACATTTTCACTTTTGGTTATGCGAAGCCGCTGCTGGTCATTGGAAAAATGTTCACGGTTACTTATTTATGCACCTTTATCAAACATCAAAATTTAACAATATTTGTTCGCTACAGTAACAATACAAGAATAGAAATACCGATTACTCTGTCGTACGACCTTCTGAGTTGTACCATTTCAAACGACAATCTTAGAAGATACTTAACAATATATTGTCCTAATTCCAGTAAACGATATACGAACGGGTACTATCCTAGTCGTAAATAGATATGTGACCATAATATTCAAACTACTATACTACAGAGGATGTACCTTTGGAGCGAAGAGTAATTTGAACTTATCAACTCACCAATAAAAATCAAAGCAAATAAATTTGTCACAGATTGTTCCCGTAACTGGTAGTACATCCGACATGTGCTGTCTATATTCTAGTGGTAAGTAGATATATAACCATAATATTCAAACTACTATACTACAGAAGACGAACGTTTTGGAGCGAAGAGTATTTTGAACTTACCAACTCACCAATAAAAATCTAAGCAAACAAATTTGTCACAGATTGTTTCCGTAACTGGTAGTACATCCGACGTGTGTTGTCTATATTCTAGTAGTAAGTAGATATGTAACCATGATATTCAAACGACTATACTACAGAAGACGAACGTTTTGGAGCGAAGAGTAATTTGAACTTACCAACTCACCAATAAAAATAAATTTGTCACAGAGTGTTTCCGTAAATGGTAGTGCAGAAAGTGGCTTTATAAAGGGTCAGAGTGCTAACTACCATTAAAATACGTATCTTATTTAACGACATAAAGACGAGGGTCCAGCATTTGCGGATAACGATTTTATTCGTCCACAAATAATTACTTTTACGGAGCAAAAGCACACGAGACATATTTCTCCGGCACAATCCAACAATATAACTTTACTGCGCGATAAAGAACCGCCAGGTGTATTGAAAAAGCAAAGCGGTCGAGTTCAAAGACGGAGCCGAGAGCAACATTTCTCCCGCGTCCCGGTGACGTTTCGTTCAAGTTATTGAGGGCGAACGTCGGCTGAAAGCTCGTGTTCGGTGTCGGGAGGGGAAATAAAACTCTATAGACACTTTGACCGGCGCCCGATATATAATTCCTTTCACCGACGGGCGCGTTCACGCAGCCAGAGAAAATGCTACATTAGCCAGATTAAATTGTTTTCAATGGCGCCTTTCTAATTTACTTCATCATTTGGCACTTGTCTCTAATTTCTACTTGCGTCTCGTTTATTTTTTTTAAGAGAAATTAGTTTGGAAGCGGTATCAGCATAGAAAATGGGCAGCTCTAAATAAAATTGTGAAATTTAATTATGATTCTCCGAGTTGCTGTTTCAAATTAATTTGCTTCGAAATGTACTGTAGCATCGGTGTACGTACAGTGGTGTTGTAACATCGCACACAAACACATTTATTTGTATTACTAGGAAGACCAAACATTTATTAAAATTAAATAACTCCTGTGCATGAGCATATAATAAAATCGTAAAAATCTGAGTGTTATTTTGAAGAAATATTTGAATTATTATCTGATATTTCAGGTTAAAAATATTTTTCAAAATGCTTGCGTATTTATTAAACCACTACTGAAAATATTATAATGAATTTTCACGAAGCTTTATTTTGGATATAATAATATATACGAACATGACAAGACCAATTTTTTATGAAATACGTTGTGGAAACGTATATGCGACATGACGCTACGTTATTACTAACTCCTATTTTATATGTATGAGTAGCTATCATGTAAACGCACAATGTATATATATATATATATATATATATATATATATATATATTCTTTTTTTTTTTAGAATGCTGTGAGTATATATGATATGGAATGCTAAGCATAAAACTTAGTAAGAAAGGAAATACAAGTATACTATTATAAATAACTTACCCATTGAAGATAATGAACGAAAAAGAATAATATCAAAATATGGATGTCAAACAATTTATGGAAAATTTAAAAGATTTAGAATATATTAAAAAAATCTCTGAAAATAAGTCGGTTTGGATTAATCGGTTTCCACTTATAACGGAAGAATAAAATTTTAGGATAAATTGAAACTTGACTTATTTTTCTTTACTGCTGAAATTTAATCTATATTAAGCGTTTGGTCACACCGATATAATCCCAGAAATTGATAATGTTTGACTGGCAGCAGTGGCTGCATTGACTGCAATCTTGTTAGGAATTTTCAATAGAGAAAATTATTCCAATAATTTTCAGAAATGACTCAAATACTGTTGGTTGAAATGTTATAATTCAAACCGAAAGGGTCGAAATTTTTATCTAGTCAAAACCAATAACGCCCATATGCACCACACATTGTCAAGACTGTCAGTCAGACTTACTGATAGTTAAAAACGTATTTCTCTTTCTCATCGAGTCGAGTCGGAACAATAGTCTACTTTACCCTATTGCACGATCTAATCCGTAAAGTATTCAAACAAAACATGTTTTTAACTGTAAGTAAATCTGACTGAGAGTCCTGACCGTGTGTGTGTGCATACGGGCGTAAGTGAAGTGTATGTTCAGTTGGTTGAAGTAACTTCCACCAACTGAACAGACAGAATATTTATTAGGTCTGACGATAAAACATATTGACAAACAGAAGTTCTAACAAATCGTTACTACGCTACACTGTTCCAAAAAGTCAAATAGTGTTATGGGGAATTGTTTAGTACTAAAAAAAATATTGGGTGTGGCTGTGTCATGGACACGGCCGTATGTTGTACGTGAATACGTCTATGTAATGGGTTATATTTAGTAAATAAAATATTTTTATTTATGTATTTAGGATAAAAGCATAGAAACAAATAATTATTGTATTATAATAGCGTGTAGGCCGACATTATATATTTTTGATAATATTTTTTTTATTCTAACACCTTATTATATTCACTGTCACTACTTTAAACTAATGTTTTATATACAATTGATAGATTTTGATGACAGCTGACGATTAAAACTTAAACGAACATCGTATGTTTTCCGTTTCCGTTTACCTTTTCCGCTTTAATTGCAAATCTCGATACGCAGCAAAATAACTTTAAAATGGCGGCGCTTCCCCCCACCCCACCGCGCGCGATGCGTCACTGTTCTCGCTTATCGTAATGAATTCTTTGATCCTTTAGCTATCCAGTGGTATCCCCCGATTATAGCTATCCAGTGGTATCCAACGCCAAACTGTATCCCCCGATTTTGTTATCATTAGGTTTTTTGGATTGCCCCCGTATGGTAGCAAATAAAAATAAAGACGTATTCACGTCAAAAAGGAAAGTAATAGATTGCAATGTTTATAGATCATATGTGAATAGCATATCTAGTTACATAAAGCAGAATGTTCGTCATGAAGAAACAGTAATATTCACATCAATTTGAAGGATAACACAAATTACAATAATAATAGAGGAAAAAACATTATTATGCACTCGATATAAACAAAATTTAATAAGCAAAATAATTATGAGTCTATATAAACAAGATATGAAATTAAACTTATCTAGTCGCATTTTTCTCAAAACTACATACTTTCTTCAAACTAATTCTTGCGAACATTAACAGAGCTTCTGGAAAAAATTTTAGTAAAAATATTCCTCATAATTAATTGAGCTATTTGAGTCTGGTAACGTTTTTCTTTTTTTGGTTTCTATAATGTCTATTTTGAAAAAAACTTAAATAAAAAATTTAAGGAAAAATTTCACTTTTCAATAAAGAAGATACTATTTTCCAAACACTACATTTAACAGTAACTATATTTGCATCGTAAAATTATTTTTTTTTCTTCTCCGATACTTTATCCATCAGCGGGATAAAAATGTTTAATGAAATTTCGGACCTAATAAATATTTAAGTAAACATTCTTTTTGTTAATAAATCTAATACAAAAATATAATAGGCAATGATGTAAGTTTTTCACCATTCCTATATATTCTTCTCGAATTATCGAGTAATCGACAGTAACAAAACGCATTTAGTCATTGTCCTTTTATTACCGAGCGCGTTTCTTCTCGGCTCAATTCCCTTGACATACCGCAACAGAAATTGTAATATAATTTTGGGATGTTTATTTCTAGACAAATATCATATTAGTTTTTGTCTCCACTTTTGTCCATATACACGCTATATTATACTTTACGACATATTTTTGCAGGAGGTATTCGGCTTATTATTCTAAATAAAAAGAAAGATAATATTAAATATTTGGAAAGAAAATTGTAATACTCATACTTTTTTCAGAATAATGTGGCGAATCACAAGTTATTGAAAAAGTTATATTAATACTTTACGAAGCTGATGCTGGTGATATTTAATTTTGAAAAACAGTTTTCTGAAAGTTTTATTTTCCTACGGGTGGTAGAAGGATTTAAGATATTAAACACATTAAAGAGATTTTATTATAAAATAATTGAAATTAGTTTTTTTTAAGTTGAGAACTTTGAAGACAACTATCTCTGAAATAGATTTTCATATTGGCCAAAAATATTTTAGACTCATAACACTAAAAGGAACTGTGTAGAAACATGTCGCTATGAAAACAACGCAGCTCATAATCTAACATATGAACAAACGTTTCAGATGTAGTGACATTTGATACAGTGTTAAGTTATTTAAATACCGGCGAGTTACTAATAAATCGTCGTCTTTATGGTGGAGAGGGTTAAGCCGTAATTAAACGTAGGTTAACTGTGTTAGAACAATGTCTGCTTAGATTGATTGTTACATACGTAAAAGTAAAAGAATCTAGGCAAAATTAAGCGTACCATACATTGAATATAACTCAAATTAAATGCAATTAATTATTACCTTTTTTCCTTGTTACAATTAATTAATTAATAATCTCATATGACTGACTACGAAGACGACGAAATTATCTTAACTAGATTAGATAATATTTATTAATATTCTTTAAGAAATGAACTTATCTTGAAAAAAAAGCTGGATGTAAACATTACAACAAAAAAAAACCTATACGATACGACCATTAACTAACCATCGGCACCGGTGAATCGCAACGGGAACATATTGCTCCATTCCCATTCAATTAAACAACGAACGAGACCCGTCCACTGCGGTACCCCCGCGTGCCGCCCGCCCAAATAGAAAAATATGGAATTGGCTTAGACCGTATCGGCGCTTCAAAGAAAAGGTCGCTCATGAAAAATTAGGGAGCACGGCGCGGACGGGCATTGTGCAAAGCGATTACGCGGCCCATTGTGGCATCGCGGCATCGGCTAAATGAAAGAAATGATAGAGCCGGCGCGCTAATATCGCTCCCCGCGCCCTACTTGCGCGGGGCCGGCCAAATAAATTTCGGCGGTAATGTTACTTTAACTAATAGGCGAATATATCATCGATGCCGTTAAGGGATATGTCGGGGTCTTTAGGTGCATTGTTTTACGGCCGGTCAGATCGGCGGCGACTCCCGGGGCGGCTACTTGGGGTCTGATTAAATGGTGTGATCGAGGGATAATGTGATCCCTTATTGAGCGGCTTTATTTATGTGCTGTATGGAATTTCCAACCGAGAGAAATATCGCTAAACGTTCAATACGTCGATTGAGTATTTTTAAAAGTTCTAATACTCAAAAACCTATTATTATTATTATTTTTATGTGGAAGCACACAGTTGTGCTTGCTTCCATCTGTTCTTAAGGTACCTACTGTGACTCGGGTACCATCCTGCGTAAGAATTTAAAGTAAGAAATAAAATTTTAAGTTTAAAATTCATCAAACTTTCAATATATCGATTGAGTATTTTCAAAATTATGTCTAATACACAAAAAGCTATTATTATTATTATATTATTGGGGAAGCACACTATTGTGTGCCTGTCTTTTTTAAGTTGCTTACTATGAATCGGTTACCACTCCAAATAAAAATTGAAATTTGATATATTTTTAGAAAAAAAATCGCTAAATAATCAAACATCAATATATCAATGGCAAAACAAGTATTTATAGAATCCTGAATTTTAGAAAAGAATATATAGAAAAATTATAAAATAGAATTTATTTAAAAATAAACCTTTAAAATATGAATAGAGATTGCACTCCGAAGATTGCGTACGTATTTGGGTTCTCTCACAGGCATAAAAACAAAGTGCATATTTAAAAAAATTATGGCATCTAGAATCATCCCTATTGTTTTCGTACAGCCTTTGTGTAGGCTTCTAAAAATTATATTTTTGTCATAGTTTTAGCTTGAGTAGTTTCAGAAGTAAGGAGAAAGGTGATATATTTTATGCATATTTTCGATATATCTTTTAAGATATATTACCTAAAATTATTAAAAAAATTGTTTCATACCCTTACAAATAGCCCTTTCAAACGATACCCCATACTATATAGGAAATTTAAAAAAATCGTATATTTAATTTGCCCCCCCACCCTCAACTTGGCAAACGGGTTAATTAATAAATGTGATTTACTACTATGCCAAATTTAACATTTCTAGATCAAGCGGCTTCTGAGAAAAACGGCTGTGACAGACAGACTGAAAGGCACGTGAGTGGTGAGTGAAAGGGTGAAACCCTTATAAGACTACTCGGGTGTCTTTTTCTTTTTGAGGTACGGAACACTGCAAATTATTGAACAGACGTCAATTCAGTGAGACCTTTAGTTTAACATTTTAATAAAAATGTTTAAGTAAAACTTTTTTTATTTCCAACACTTCATACTTTGATCCTAGCCAAAAGGAGTTTAGATGTATTTTAACTTATAGCTACATAATATAAAAATTATGGAAACTTTTCATCATTATATAAAAGTTATGCCAAATTTTCGCCATTTCATAAAAGTTATGCCAAATCTAAAAATAGACTTTTGACTGCCACTTTGTGCTAAACAGGTCTGGATTATTTTGAGCTTTTTAAAGGCTTCTATATTTCCAGTATATTCACGTCGCAGACTAGAAGCTTTGGGACCGCCTCGCGCTTGATGGCAATCAATAAAGTGTCTGACACTTGCTTCTATATAAAGTGAACCCGTCATTCGCCGTCAGAGCTCACATTTCTTGTATGTTACAGTATAGGCGTAAATTTAATATAGGACTCAAATCGCGTGTGGAATATAATTACACCTTATTATGGCGGACCATACGGTCAGAATATTTATACAACTTTTGCAAAGTAGATTCCTGGATATATATTTATTTATTAGGTTATATTTATTTACGAAAGTACCTCAAAAGTATACCTCAAAGGAACTCTATAAAACCGCTCAGGTGTATATTGTTTTTTTCAAAAACTTCTAGACGTAGAAACTTGAAATGTTTCTGCAGTATTACAACATATTAATTGTTACTGTATATATTTCAATTGTTAATACACAAAAATATTTATAAAGAAATTTCGGAAGATGCAAATGCAGTAATCGATTTTATGGAGTATAAATTGAAAAAAAGTAGTAATGATTCCAAAACTACTTTTCTTGAAATTTTATGTAAAAAGTTCTAGATACGAGGGGGCGTTTTTTAAGTTCGCTGAATGGAGGGTAGGAAGTGAGAATAAAAATATAAATTTATTTTTCTTTTTCAATATATTCACCTGCTACCCTATTACATTTTTCCAATCTTTCAATTAGCTTATGTATACCTTCATAAAAAATGTTTTATCTCTGTCCGAAAAGTAAGCTGAAACTGCTTCCCTCACTTCTTTATCGTTTGAAAATTTCTTTCCACGAAGTTCTTTTTTATTTTTTTGAATAGAAAACAATCGATGGGACCAAGTCAGAACGTAAGGTGGGTGATCCAAGATATCGAAGCCCATCTCATGCAGGGCAGCTAACGACTCTTGTGATCAGGCGTGTTTATCGTGCAGAAGGTGCATACCTTTGGTTAATTTCACCCTTCTTTTTTCTTTGATGGATTCTTTCAATTGCTTTAGGATTGAAGCATAGTATTCTCCGGTTATAGAGACGCCTTTATCTTTACAATGTATCAACAGGATCCCTTTTTACAATTTACAATGTATCAAAAGAGTCCCTACCTTAAACTTGTTAGGTGATGGTGTACCTTTTTGTGCCAGTACATAGAGTCCTGTTTAGACTCAGGTTCATAATAATGAACCAAAGTTTATTTTCCAGTAAAAATTCGATTCAATAGTTCATCCTTGTCTCCACGCGGTGTTGTTTTTGAGGTGGAGTAAGCATTCTCGACACTAACCATTTCTGTTAGCTGTTTCTTATTTAGTCTAGTATCTTCCAATATTAATTTTTCGAGCTTTCGAATGATTTCCGGAGTTGTTACTTCGATTAGCCGCCCGGACCAACTTCAAATGAGTCCATGCCTCGTTTAAAGATACTTTGCCACTTATAAATCATAGTTTTACCCGGACAAGAGTCCTCGTAAAGGAATGTCATCTCTTCAAGTATGATTTAAACCGACTAGAGAGCGCGGTACTTGATTTTCTCTATATTTCTCATTTTACTCCCGAATGAGTTGCTTGGTCGACGGTAGTTCAAAAGACTAATGGCCCGATTAAGATAGAACTTGCTACTTATACTAACAATAAGTTTACTGAATTAGTTACGGCTCACCAAAGTACCCTCACTAATGACCTAATTATCAATTCCATGAACTTAAAAACGCACCCTCATATATTATTGAAATGTTGAGAAAAAATATGCTCTGACACTACTAAAGTCAAAACTATGAAATAAACCGCGCTACAGGATGTTTATAGGACATCTATATCAATGATCTTAGTCTCATAGTTTTTGATAAATTTAAGATAATTTTCCTTTCTTTATTTCTTAATTAAATAAAACAAGTTTAAACAAATTTTTTTAATTTTTCAGTCCTTACTAAGCGAGGACGAAACCTTCTTAGTGCTTAACATTTTATGTTAATCTCAATTTTGTTTCTTCATCAACTCGTATGATTTCAATTTCACCAAGTAACAAACTCAGTTTAGGGTTATTTAAAGCGACACGCGTCGTTGGGCACGCAAGATACTGGCTACGGCCGCTTCCTCTTCAGAAGGGAGCTCCCAATAGTTAAGTCGTACAACGGGCAAGCTATAAATAAGACGGTGACCCCAGAGGCGGTTACATTCAGCCGCGGCCGACTAATGCCTCCTAAAGTGGACCATTATCTACTTAACCGTTTCGTTTCGGTTATGAACATATTTGCGTGTTAGCGACTTATTGTGCTGGTCTAGAAGCTCCTAGTCCGCTCACCGCATTGCAAATTCATAATAAATCCTTTCGTTCCTTTGAGAATCAGTACGGGCTTATGTCGACATAGCCAGACCTTTCGTGGGAGCACTGATTATAAACGCTTGACCTATCGTTTAGGATGCGGGAAAGGATTGAATTTATTAAATTTTATTATATAAAAAACAAAGAAAACGCAATTAATTATAAATAAAAAATAAAAAACGTTTGTGTAACTTACAACTAACATACATAGATCAGAAATGGGAGAAAAAAACATGAGAATCAGAAACGGTTTAGAACTGAATGGGATTTAGTGAGCTTATTACTTTTATGGTATGTGACAGCAATGTCCGTCAGTACCAAAATACATTAGTGAACAAAATAATATTGTTAGATAATTTTAATACTAAGTTACAGTTGTCAATATTACACTTTTTAATAATTATACCGTGTTTTTAGCCATTTTTTTTTCAGAGGTGTCTTTAGATAATTAAAAAAAAATTACGGGTTGCTTTTCATTAATCCTGCTAATATAATCTAATTTAACCTATTACTAGTCAAACGGTTTAAGTTAATTGTTTTCGTACATAGACATTCTTTTGAATAGTATAATCCTCAACAAGTAATTTTTTTAATAAAAACATGTATCATCATCCTTTCGCCTTTGTCTCCCTGTCTTCCTCCATCCAAATCTATCCATCGTTAGTTCTCCACAATCCCGATGTGTTTCACTTTAATTGAGGTGTCATTTCCCAATTTCCTAAATACGAACTTACACTACGTGCAAAAGAAGTTTCACTTCAATAAAATGCCAAATATCTTTTTTATTTTCAGCCATTGGCACTCAGCAGCCTGATAACGTACAAATGAATATAGCAACAAATACACTTACTTCTTATTGCGTTTTTATTTGCAAATATGTATTTTGCATAATAAAACAAACTGATTATTTGTTAGGATTCCATAATGAATCACGGAACTTATCATTTCGTCATATCATGTGTGTAAGCGAGTGTATGCGTCTGGTGCACCATTGATATTTCTACAATTTTCAACCTAAATGCATGGAATTTTGCAAGTATATGCTTCATACAAAAGTGTTATAAATAACACACTTGTACGTACGTAACAATGTAACGGAATCTTTCAATTAAATTTTGACCAACTTCCAGTCGTCCTAATTATTAAAAATTTTGCATACGTGTCAAGAACTAATAATAATATATCAAAAATACCAAAAAATATAAAAAAAAAACAAAAAAATTAAGTTAAAGTTTTAAAACCTAAAAAACACGTTTTTATAGCAATAGGAACTATTTTTATAAAATTATTTTTAAATGTAAAGATTTTATTTTAAGACTAAAAAAATAGAATTATAGTTTAAAAAAAACAAAAAGACATACTTTTGTAGCAATATGAACTAAAAAATATAAAATTATAGTAAAAAAAACTATAAAAAGACGCTTTCATTACAATATGAATTAAACATTAAAAATAATGTGTAATTATAAAAATTTTAGGCAACAGCGCTAAGATGTCTGGTGACAAAAAATTAACCTTAATGTAAAACAAATCGTGGGCTCCACTTATATTTTCATAATGACTTTGCCTTTATAAATAGCTAGCTATATAAAAATTTAAAAACGTATAATAAACTATTATAGCGATATAAAATTTTACTGACAACTGTTATTAAGCACCCCATATTTTTTTTACATTAAATTTAATTCTTTACCATCAGGGACAAGCTTTCGCTCTAGACCAAAATATTTAAAGATTATTTTTTATTTTATAGTTCATATTGCTACAATTCTCTTTTAGTTTTTTTAACTATAATTTTATTTAGCCTCGTTTAGAAATATTAAGCTTTTAGGCCGCCTGCAATGTATGCAAGGGGCCCTCTCATTTCAGGTCCCGAAAACAGTTTCAAATTAAATTATTTTAAGTAATCTAACCACACCGGCATTGGAAACTTAAAATATTTGTGGATAGAACGTAGATGGAAGCTTGTTAATATGCTTGTAACAGCTTGTGTACATAAGATAGATCAATATTAATTATTTAAATAAATTTTATAATATTTAATTGAACAAAAAAGAGAGACCACAGCAGGTCCAACTGTTGGAATATTAAAATCCTAATTCATACGGACCTTTAAGAGTCCTTATGGACGAGTGTAAGCTTAACACAAAAATGTATAAAATATATGTTATATACACATATTTTATACATATAATATTTGTGATTAATATTTGTGGAATGACTAGAGTTCCCCTAATATAGGCGTGGACCGATAGGTACTTGATCGGATTTTAACGGACTTTAATGATTTTCACGTCTTTTAGAGACATCAGGTAACATATTAGTGAAACAAAATATAGATCAAGCCAAACTTATACTTTTCGGTTTGACAAAAACTTACACACGATGCTGGAAAAACTTATAAACTTGCGTAAGCGCACAAAACCATTTTCAACAAATTAAAAAGGTAAAACATTGACTTTAGTTAGCAAATTTTACTTTCTGTATTATAATTAGGTCACAAGATGTACGTCAATTTTTGAAAAAGTTGAGTGATTATGACAAAAGCTTTGCCAGAACTTTTTGACAAATAAAACGAACTAAACAATACAAGAATTAAATACTTAAACCTGAATCAGCATCGTGAATCGGGAAAAAACAGTAATTGTAGTTTATTCTCTAATGAATTTTTTTTATTTAAATTTCTTGGATTTTTTGAAATTTCTTGGACAATCGACCAAAAACAAACTTATAAAAAAGTATAGTTTCGTATTGACAACATTAGTTAGAATAACATTAATAAGATGAGATTAAATATTTTTTCCTAAAATATCCCAAGACAAAAAACTGAAGTAACAAAATTGTCTAACCATAAAAATCACACGTGTCAATATTGTATAACATTTTTTCTAGTTTCCCTGCCTTCTGTTCGGTTCGAAACGACTTTGTAAATAATGATACCCTGTTCTATGGGAATTTATTTACGTGTACAATATCTTTGAAAAACGATTAGCTTAAGTTACTCATCAGTTTGTTCCGAATATAACAAATGTCCAGTGAAAAATTTATTTCTGTTCTCTTTTGCCAAAGCTGTGAATAACGATTTTGTTCCGAATATAACAAATACCCAGTGAGAAAATTTATTTCTGTTCTCTTTTGCCAAAGCTGCGAATAACTAATTCGTTCCGAATATAACAAATGTCCAGTGAGAAAATTTATATCTGTTCTCTTTTGCCAAAGCTGTGAATAACGATTTTGTTCCGAATATAACAAATACCCAGTGAGAAAATGTATTTCTGTTCTCTTTTGCCAAAGCTGCGAATAACTAATTCGTTCCGAATATAACAAATACCCAGTGAGAAAATTTATTTCTGTTCTCTTTTGCCAAAGCTGCGATTAACTAATTTGTTCAGAATATAACAAATGTCCAGTGAGAAAATTTATTTCTGTTCTCTTTTGACAAAGCTGCGAGTAACGAATTTTTTCCGAATATAATAAATGTCCAGTGAGAAAGTTTATTTCTGTTCTCTTTTGCCAAAGCTGCGAATAACTAATTTGTTCCGAATATAACAAATGTCCAGTGAGAAAATTTATTTCTGTTCTCTTTTGCCAAAGCTGCGAATAACTAATTTGTTCCAAATAAAACCAATGTCCAGTGAGAAAATTTATTTCTGTTCTCTTTTGGCAAAGCTGCGAATAATTAATTTTTTATCAACATATTTAATAGTTGTCTGTAAATTAATTTGATAAGAAAAGTTTCTATATACCTTAATAATTAAATTGCAATATCATAATATCGTCCATTGATGTATAATAAAGTGATTTATGAAAAAAGTTTTTTTTCTCATAATATAGAATAGTGTTGAAGTCACATTCGTATAGTTCGGTAGACTTGTAAATCCAAGAAACAGGTCATCGCTAAGTTAAATTAGATTGTGAGCGAATTCTTAAGTCAACCTTATACATTGTGGTTATGTGCAAATACAACATTCCGACCAGTCCTCGTTCCACAATCACACGGTAAAGCGCTTAATTAAAACTATAATAATATGAACACGACATTTATTATTACCCCTTCATTACTCATACAAAGTTTCCTTATCTCATTATTGTCTCATTTTACTCCGGCCTTATTTGAGAAGTTAATGAGATTACTAGGTTCATTGCCCTCTAGATGGCTTTTTCGGGTAGATATTCGTTGCGGTATACATAGCATAATTTTTAAAGTTTATCCCTTGCTGCGTAGAGTTAGATAATTCGATTAGCATAAATAGTTTCTTGATTTACATGCATTATTAGTAAATAAATTATAAGTAATTATATTCATGCGTGAGAGGATAAAGTCATAATTATTGTCAGAGGACGAAGTCATAATTTATTTCGCCTGTTTAGAGCGCGCACGAATAAGCTACAGCACGCGGCTCTTTCCGCGAACTTACATTGATGATCACAGTATTGCGAGACACTCAATTTTGACACTTTCTAATACCCAAAGGTATGGGGCAACCTGTAAGTTATGTACGATTTATTTTAAATAAATAAATAGATGAAAAATTAGTAATATTGACATAATTCGTAACTTTTCTATCGGTTACTTGAATTCGAAAAAGAAAATCAATCGCAGATAATGTTCTGCTGTAACGTAGCAGATTTTATATATTTTTTTCTTTATATAATGTCGTTTTTGCCGCTGTGAAGGACGCGTTAATTAAGAAGACGCGTGTGTAAGAAGCAGTTAGCAAACCGTCGCGTGCACTGTGGCAGTTTCCTAACCAGTTAGTTCTTTCTCACCTTTCATTCCAAAATCTGACCTTGAGCTTGAAACAACCTTAATTGCTTCAGCAACTAAATCGATATATCGGTGTATACATATATTCACGTGGCCACTACATAAAGGAACTTAATTTACCCAGAATCTCATTGCATACTTTCAGTTAGCGGTCAGCCACACTCTTAAGCCAGTCCACTTTTCATTTTGATAATCGCTTACCCCACTTTTCATCACGACACCACAAGCATGGTTCATAGCAACCGCAATTCGGACGCTCAACATGCGAACGACTCCCGAAAACACCTTTATCTCGATTACGGCCCAACCGCGGTGGCGGTCCTCAAAGACGCGGCCTCACCTCCCCCCTTCCGCGCGAAGTATCCGTCCAAATTTATCTGCGCCCGCGACCCTGCCTAATCCCAGAAATACGCAGCGAACTAATTGAATGTCTAAAGGCTTTATTATATATTTGTGTATAAATCATGAGCGGCGTAGGTCGACCCGCACGCCAAGTCTTTAAGGCAATTTCGCCCCGACGTTTTCGCCCCGGATGATGTGGGGCGAGCGGCGCCGACTTCCGGCCGCCATTGTGTTATTATATTTCGATTTGTTTATTGCTGCCGCGTTACAATTGCCGCGCGGATCGTTCATTATTCACGTTAGCCGCATCGGAGGCGGTTCGTTCTGAGTTTTTAGGTGTTCCGCCAGTAGCTCGTCCGGCTAACAATGGCTTGCGAAAGGATTAATTATGTGAATTGTTATTCGAATTGAGAAATGATACGGATCATAATTGCCATGAAAATGATGTAAGTCGTTCGTGAAGTACTTGACGAGACGTCTTTCTCGTGAGCAAGCGGAGCATATTTCTATACTTCTCGTGCAAATAAGTTCGTTGAAGTAATTGCGCATTGAAAAAGGCGAAAGTGGGAATAATTCACGAATATGAAAAAGGCAGATGTTGCTGTAATGAACCAAAGTGCTTTGTTAAGCACAACCGCGTTATACGTGTGTTAAATGACTGTTAAATAAATATATAGGATTATACTTAATACACGTTTAATTTGTTAACACTTGAACATCATGTTACAAACTTCATGTAAGACACTTCATTATATTTACCCGTTCCACATAAATGTCAAAAAAGTATGGAATTATGCAACTGATCAAAATAAAAATGTATCTATTGTCTATTTGTAACACTACACCATCTATATAGCGATAACATAAATATAAAGATAACATATCTCAATAGCGTTAACATAAAGCTGCCTCACGCGATCATGATACAGTCCACTTCATTTCCTTCATCTATAAATAGATCGTATAAGACATCCGCTTGTTATAAAAACCTTTAAATAAAGTTTCTTTTACGAGGGTAACACTGAAAGTTTTTAAAGTTGGCAACTTGTAATAAAGGTACAAAAAATAAATTTAAATTTCGAAAATCGAACCTTGGAACTTTGCTTGTATTTATCTTTTGTTTTCACAAATTTCCGGCAGTTTGAAAATTGTGGGTCAATCACGTTAAGATGAATTTAACATGAGAAAATTCTCACTCGATGATTTTTATGACTTTCGTTGTGATCTCAACCAACAATCGTTGTGATCTCAACCAACAACAAAGTTACGATTGACTTCGATTGTCATTTCATGATACATCTCCATGTTTACCAACTGGTTTAACGAGTTCAAGGGTGGTCGTACCAATCTCCGTGTCAATCTGCGTAAGGGATAACATCAATGCTGTGTAGTTCATGGCGGAGAATAGGGCAAGCACTGGGTATTGGTATCAGTCAGACATATAAAATTCCACATGAACGTTAGGCGTCAAGAAGTTTTCTGCTTGGTGGATAACCCATGATATGTCCAAATCACTTGGTGTTACAAAATTCTGGTGGAGGTCACTCAAATGCTGTATATCATATTGTCAAAGATGGTGAAAGCTGGATGTACTGTTACGAACTCGAAACTAAGAGACAGTGCACGTAGTGGATGCTTTATTCTGAAGGATTGTCTACAAAGATTAAGAAAGAACAAAGTGTTTGAAAAAAGAGGGTGACCTTGTTCTTCGAACGGACAAAATATTATTCGGAAAAATAAAAGAACAATTATTGCAGATTAGTAACTGTTCCACCAATTGTTTACCTGTTGTTTTGGAAAAAGTTTTAGAGCAGAGCTCTCGCAGTAAATCGTTCATCTTTCATCACGACAACGCCTTTGTAAATTCAGCCAGATGAAGGACCGGATGATATTTCACAACGTTGGATGTATTAATTGTCATCCGCCATACATCCGGGGATGTATGGCATCCGCACCCTGCGAATTCTAATTATTCATAAAAATAAAAGACAAACTGTGAGGAGTACCATTCTCGGACCCCGAAGACGTGGTGACTGCCTTCGAAAAGACCGCGGAATAGACCGCATTCCAGAAAAAATGGCTACACTGTTCCTCTCAGTGGCTACATCGACTTAAACGATTGCCACACTGATTACTTTGAAAAATAATAAATAAATTACTAACTTGCTAGTTAGTTCCATTCTTGGTGTTTAGAACATCAGCGTTCATTGGTAATTATTGTAAAAAGATCAAATATAATCATATCTTAGGAATCTCCTACAAATATTTATCAGCCATTTTTATTGGAGATTATTCATATAAGCCATATGCAATAGTTTCACCTTAAACATAAATAGAAAGAGGCACAGTAGCAACTGTGCCGCAGCATCTAACCTAGACTTACGCCACTACTGCATAACTTTTAATAAAGGTTACTAAACCAGGAACAGATGCCATTAATTTCCTATCTTTCGACTTCATCCACATGAAGTTCCGAAATGCAAGTGCGATGTTTTAATGTGTCTAATTTATGATCTTACATTAGACACAAATAAGTAGTTTAATTGAAATCCCGCGGGGGTCGGTTTGCGCTCCTACTCTTCGCTTCCCTGCCCTCTCCACCGTGTTTTTAGAGCCTACCGTCCGTGTGTCAGAGGATTTGTTCAATTATCGTGGCGGGGATGTGTTTACGTAATTTTTTCGTCATCATAAAGTCGGCACCCTTTGAGATATCGCGATAGACCAAAAACTAAATTCGTTCCAAGGTTATTATCGATAACCTGTTTAAAACATGCTGATAACTTTTGTAGTTTTCGTATTAAATACGTTCGTAAAGACAAACAATTGTTTTTAACCTTAGATTCGTTTTAATATTCGAATATGCAAAGACAAAAAAATATTTAAAACTCAATATTCGAAAATCACACATAGAGAGAGATACTTTAACTTTATTTATTTGTATATGAAGTATATTAAAAAACAATACCGTAGGAATTACGTAAGTTTCTTTCGAGTAATTTTGTTATGTATTCAAAAGTTACTTGGTGGACAGTTCAAATTTATATGTTGTACATTGAACTATACGATCTATCTAATGACATATTTATTTTCAAAGTTCTCAAATTTCAAAGAAATATATATATATATATATATATATATATATATATATATATATATATATATATATACACACACACACACGCACATATATATATATATATATATATATATATATATATCTTGTTAGACCATATTCTCGAAATAACATCTGCCCAAAGTCGTGAAAGATATCCACGTAAAAAATCTTAAATCACGAAAAATTCGCGTAATATTTGCTCGAAATTTAAATTTCAGGAAGAATACTATACGACTAGATGAGTTTAAAAAAACTTTAAAATCACCTACCTCGTTACAAAAACAAAATCCCACTTCCCACGTAAATGCATTTAGTTAATTCGTGAAAGGAGTATAAACACAAGTAGAGTGGACACTTAGCCGGACAAACATCGGGCGACGGTAGCGCGACGCTTCTTAACGTCTTCGTGAGCCACGTGTAATTCAATTGGGAAGAGCGCTCCTGCCATTGTGGCAAACGACGATTTACGGTCGGGCGAGCGAGGTTGTTATTCCGGTAATATTATATTAAATGTATCCGAGTCAGATGTAGCTCCAATGCACAATGCGCGCTTCTCCGTTCGATATTCCTTCATAGTGTTCAGCGAATTGTGTTGGACTATATCGGTGGAATGTGACTGCATTGTTGCACTCGAGCAACGCGTTCTGAATTGTTCGATGACAAGCCAATTGCAATAGGGGTTGTACTGTAAGTTAAATAATTCATTTTCTGTAACTTTGGAGTTAACAAGTGACATATAATATACATAGATCGAATATTCCCATTGAGATAACTAGCCGCAATTAATGACGTTATCTATACATATAATATATTGTAACAGAGTACATTCCGTACATGGAAAACAGTTTAAAAAGAGTGATCGATTTAGCGTATCAAATGATAATAGAAGGTGGTAAACCTTTTTTTTAGAATTTTTGTCGGTCTGTTTGTTATTTTGTACGTCAATCATGCAAAATCTACTGGACGGATTTTGATGAAATTTGATATGGTATTAGTTTATAAAAAAAATAAAGAAATTTTATTCCGAATTTCACGAGAGTGAAACCGTAGGGCACAGCTATTTAGAATATATCAATGATTAATTATGAGTCCAAGAAACAAATATGTAAAAAAGATCGTTGTAATTATGAAAATTGGGTCATTATAATTACGAGTGAACGAACATGTCCTGTGTGCGAATGGGATAGCATCACCGTAAGCGTATAAATGTCGGAACTTTTAAAATTAAGCGCCAGATTCAATTTGATTAATCACTAGATCTGCAATTACAAATTAATCAAAACAAAGTAAAATAAAAAAAATTAATATTATTCGCATGTAATTAGAAATCAAATGTTGTTGCCAGACTTTTACAAGTTGTAGTTGTGTAAATAAAACACTGCCAATAAAATTAAACCAGGACAGCGTTTTGATATTTACTTCATAAATCAATACAGTGACAGAAAACAAACACACGCTACGAGTGGTATATTCCAACTCAATGACAGCTAAATAAAGAAAATGAAACTACGTGATGTAGTATTATTTCTACTTTCTTTAAGTTCTTTACCACGACCTAGGTTTTGTTGTATTGCAACATCTTCAGGTGGGCTGTTAATACAACGAAACCTAGGTTGTGTCGAATATTGAGTTTTAAATATTTAATTGTGAATAATGGATTCCTACAAAATTAACGCCAAATATATTCAATATTTACAAAACGCAATTTTGAGAACCACTTTCAAGTGCTAATGACCAGGCTTAAATTTAAAAAGTACTTTTATACTTTAGTATACACTTGGTATCTATGTACAAAAGGCAATTTTCAAGCTGTTTTATTTAAAGAATTTATCTGTATAAATTTACTTATTAGGTCTGTATAAACGCTAAGTACCCTGGCTTCTTAAGTCCCTCTCGCGTCCATCAGGCGCTCGTTTCTGTCTAATGTAGTCATTTTCCAAATCTGCTCGAGGTGTATAAAGTAAGTGCCAGCTGGCAGTTAGCTCGAGAGTTTTTACGAAAAAGACGTAATTATAAGTAGTAACAGGTGGTCTTAACTCCGATGTCACTGGCGCTAATTTTCAAATGAAAATTCATTTTGACAGCGCCAATGAAGTTCTTTTTGACAGCGCCAACGACAATAAAATAAAATATATGACATCCTATTGTTGGGAGATTTTTACGGGAACAACAATATTTGTTACATAATACGGTAGCTGACTCATTCTAAATTTTGATATTTTTCATACAATATTGTGAAATATACGTTAATTAAAAACCAGTCTTGAAAAAAATTCAAAAATTTATTGAAAAATAAGCCAGTTGTAGGCTTCTAAATTTGAAGATAAGGATAGAGTTTGGTATATCCCTGTCTCGTTTCCTCTCGTAGAATATAATGTGCAATATTAAGAATGACCTCACAACACAGTATTGCCGTCCTTCTTTAAAGGTTAAATTTAAACTTTTATAACTCGGTCAATTTTTAAGATTATTAACATTTTTTTCACTCTTCATCAGCTTGTACCTTGAAATTATGATTAATGAAATAACAAAAAAATAGTCAAATACCTAATTACGATGCATTTTTGCACTATATAAAATTGTCATTTTGGACAATATAATTATTGCACTATAAATATTAATATTTTTACAATAAAAAGACTTATATCACATACGAGTACACCCACTACGAAGGTTCCGTACACATGTTGGCACTTATACGTATTTAAGAGTCACATAGTATTTCCACTAAACAATTTAAAAATATAAATGTTTCACAATGTAAATATATTGTCCACTAAAATATATATAAAATATATTTATATATATATATATATATATATATATATATATATATATATATATATATATATATATATATATATATATATATATATATATATATATATATATATATATTGTTCACAGACATAAAAACAATATGCATATTTAAATATTTATTTCTCACCATGTAAATACGCACACATATTGCCTAGATGTCTTTCACAGATAAAATTAACATATATTTAAAGCACAAACATAATTTGGCATTTGATTTAAGTCACATATATAGATGTTGTTTGTGATGTGTTTTTTTTTATTGATGTGTTTTTAGAGACTCAACTTCATGTACTAATTTTGTCGACTATTACTTGTAAACTGATAGAGTCTACGCAGTAGTGATAATTTTGTTTTCAATTTCGTTATATATATATATATATATATATATATATATATATATATATATATATATATATATTAATATTATCAATTTTGTTCAGATATTCAAAAATAGCGATTTAGCTGGTAGAGGGTGCTAACACGTAACTCTAACAAAAATGACCACTCAAAAGTATTATATTTCGTAAACAGATTCCTTCATCGAAAGCGTTCATCTCATATACCCCCAATAATTACAAAAAAAACTATTACACAATGGGATATGCGAAAACAAAATTCACCCCCGCTTTACATATAGAGGACATAGCGAAAAACTGATTTTGTAATATTTTATTTCATAACTTTGCACGCGTTATAAATGTGTGTAACCATGCCAAATTTCAACTTAATAGCACTAATAGTTTGCAAGTAACATAGTGTGACATACAAATAAACATACAGACATGGGTTGACTATAAGGCTTCCGAGTTTGACTACGGAAACCTAAATTCAGCCAAATTCCAGTTGGATTCGTACACGGCGGATACAGACTACTGTGACTAAAAAATTGGCAAGATTTTTATAAATTTCATATTTTATCTTGGAAACTATACAAAAATAACTTTAGAACGTACTTTTTACTTAAAGTAACCACCTTTCATAAGACCCGCTGTTCGATCTAGTTAAAGAATATCCATTTTTCGACTCACCCTAAAGAAAAAAAAACATTTTCAAAATATTGCCACAAGTTACACAACTATATCAATTTTCAAGTACGCAGTATGTGCAGTTTTTGAAAAAAACTGTGAAAAGCTGTGAAAAAAAAACAGCTGTGACAAGCAGGTAGACAGACGGACGTCGCAAGGTTCCTATTTTTCATTTTGGTACAAAATCTTAAATACTGTAAACCATGCCCGATAAAAGAAATCGAAGCTTGTGGCGATTTTCTGGTTAATCGTATTCTTTGAGGTTTTGGTTTTCCAGAGTGGTAATTATCCTTCAGTTTTGAAATCATTTAATTATGCCTTAATTTCAGTACTTCCCCAGTTATATATTTATCTATTTTTTCTTCATTATTAATAAGGGTTTTACACAAGTTATTTAAAGTGCTATAGGCAATTGTGGTAGTTGAATTACAGTGCAACTAGTTTATATTAAAATTCTCGTATCTTCTTTAAACGTACGTAACATGAAAACTTTTTCTCAGTTTTATTTTCTTTACAAATCATGAAATGTTCTCGTTTTACATAGATAAATGTCGATCTATATCTACAACGTAGCTGTATCAATGCATCAACTAAAGTCCAAACTCAATTATATTTAGTGCAGCTGTTGTTTCAAACCATGGACAACTTTAATATTTGGTATGATATGGCCAGAAAAAAATGGTTTACCTGTGTCCTATTTCCTAGAATCTTATATTTTTATTTCGATTGACTTAAGATTGGTAAGCACAGATCGAATATAATTCAGTGTGTGTCGTCCTAAAAGTCAAAATCGACGATATCTTTACCATAACGATCTCACAGCTTTCTTGTAGGATGTCACTTCGTACTTTTAATAAACAAAAATAAATTACACCTTAAAAATGTACTCAGGCATCGCTTAATATTTTCTTACCTACTTACCTCCCCGCCCGACCCGAGAGTCAGAATTTACCGTTATGCTGCAAGTTACTTACGCTAATATAGCGATATTGCCTTCGCCGAACATTATCATACAAGGCGATTGTTTAGGAAGGCTGTCGGCGGCGTATAATGCAGACGGCAGAAAGATTAATGCGTGCGGCGGTACCAGCCGCGCTCGTTACGTTAGGCGGACGACTTCGACGCTCGTGGAACTTCCGCTCGTAGACTTGGGCGTCGAGTGGTTGCGACTCGCAATGGAATGTGGCCTTCAAATGTCGAATGATATGTAATTGGAATTAATGGAATTAAGTATAGGCCTTAAGCATTTGGCGGCAGAGATATAACCGTGAACTTTGTATAGGGGATGCGTATTTTTATTTATGACGCGGTATACACAGATTTTTAATAATTTAGTTTCGCAATGTTCGCATTGTAAATAAAATGAAGCAAGATCACGATTTCTTTAAAGGATAACGGTAAACACCTATATAGAGTTGGGTCTAGATATTATAAGAATAAAAAGAGTTTATTTTTAATTAATTTAGACAATGGCTACAAAAAAAAGCAATAGTTATTGATTATTTTTTGTGGTCGTGTATAAAAAAATGTTATGTATTTCATTAGATTTTTACTGTTATTTTATTTGTTCTTTATATATAAAATATAATATATATACGCATTTATTAAGGAAGATATATTTTCTTCGTTTTGTATTATGGTTCCAAATTGTTCACAATTAAATGAAACTACGAGATGTGGTATTACTTCTACTATACTACATCACGTAGTTTCATTTAATTGTGAATAATGAATTTCTACTAAATTAACGCCAAATATATTCAATGTTCCAAATTGTATTTTATTTTTTCCTCTTTCCCGACTGAAAATCTCTGAATTGTTTGCTTTTTCGTAATCTAAAAAGTGCAGCTTTTTCAAAAATTATTTACTATTTCTGTAACTTCAGGCCCACTTTCGTCGGTCTCCTTTAAAACCTATTTTCTGATTTGGATAAAGAACTCAACTTTAAGCATTAAAGCTATCATATTGCCTTTTCTTTAATTTGTTAAAGAAAAAATAAACGATAGAAGTTTTTTAAACTACATTTTTATTTTTTTTTTTAATTACATTTTTCATTATTATTGAAAATTAAAAATAATTTAATATCGACGTCTCTTGAAATTAATAAAAAAGAAAGAGTGTAGAGGAGCAAAAAGTAAATAAGAAATCTAGAAGTTCCTCTTACCTAAATTTTAGCTTCTCACAATCCCTCCACTGCATATGCTGCCAAACTGATTGTGGAAAGAACTTGGTTCCGACTTTCAAAACGCATTGTCAATTTACGATATCAAGTCATCCGGAAAAATTATTACTTTTCGTATTCTGAACTGCTTTAAAATTTTCTCTACGTCTCCTATTCTACCCCTATTAGTTTAATTACTAATAAGGGTTTCGCAAATGCTCATAAATTTTAACAATTTATCATATTTATTCTTTGTAACTGGTTGATTGTATTGTTGTCTTCCGTAATACAAGGTTTTTAAATGTGAATCATGTAGTCGTATTCCTCAAATGTACACATGTACGTATCTGGCAATAAACATATGCATAATTATATTCGCATTCGTAATACATTCTCTTTGGCAGTCATAAAAAGATATAGTTGCGGTCATTTCCAAGGTAAGTAACAAATTAACGTAACACACATTACTTGCATTAATTATGTGTAACAACCTTGAAGCTAAATATTTTTGGCTACTAACACCAATTACTTTCTTAATTGCCATTTTCGTGTTAAGATATTATAAGTATGACTGAAAAAATTTATGTTTAGAAATATAAATGGGGCATATTCAAACGAATGGACTACTAGAGGAGAAACGTAGATGTAATTTACCGTGATTTACTATGGACTTACATGCAGCTGGATAAAATAAACATTTTGAAATTATTAATGTGAAATATCTAATGGTGCGTTTGGATAGAAATTAAAAGGTTCTGATGGCAAAACGCGTCTTGCCATTCGGCCAGCTTCATGTATTATCGGCTATTTCATTCGGCTAGCTTCGCTTCTTGCCTGTCATTCGGCCAGCTTCGCATCTTATCGGTACTTTCTGACTTAATTCGGATAAGCATTGTTCCTTATTCACTAACGTTAATAACTTTACTCGTTTATATAGGTGTATTACATTAAACTGTTTTAAAACGCTAAAAGCGTTAATTTACAAACTATTGTTAAGAAATATTTTTGTAATAAATTATTTCATAAAAATAAAATGATAAAATTCAATTAACATTTTATTATTAACATCTATCTGAATATTTGTTTGTTGTGTTGTTTTCTTTTCGTTTTCACTTCTTTCAAATAAAAATATTTCAATACAAAAATATAAAACAATTAGATGTTTCACAGTTGGAATGCGCCTCGTAACGGCTCAATCGGAGTTTGATAAAGTACCAAACAAAATACCTTAAAACAAACAAAATATCTTACGAAACTGAATTAATTAGTGTTGGATAGTGTCTATGAGGATTCTACTATTGCTTAGTTATATTCAAATTTGGGTAAATCGCAATGTTAACGTAATATATTTTAAGCATATAAAACGTCGCATTTTATTAAAATTTTCACGTAATTTTCTTAAAACTGAAAGAAATAGTAAACAAATTTAAAACAAAAACCAATTTAATGTCGAAACATTAGAAAGGAACTCGGTTATTCAGTTTAATTCAAAATATCACTTTGAAATGAAAGAAAAATATTGAGGTCAACGCCAGTTTTCTTTAACACACTGGTTAAAAATTTATAAACATTACAACAACTGTTACTTACGTCTAATGGAAAATGTAGTTTAATAAAATACAATTTATTTGTGATAATTTTCCACAAATATCTTCAGTAGAACCTTTTATGGAAAAATAAAGTAAAATTATAGATTGTTTCGTGTGTCATTGTGTATATATTACTTTGTTATAAAGGTGTTTAAATTAATAAATATTTATAGGTTGTATAATAATTAGCATCTGGCTCAATCAAGAATAACCTGACACCAATACACAAAAAAAAAAAATTGTGCGTGTCAGCTCCGATGCACTGGAGTTTACTCATTAATTAGGTTTGTCTTGAGAGTTATAAAATAGGTAACACCGTAGATAAATATAAATATTAATATCATCTATCAATAAATCTCTTACCTTTAAGGCAGCGTTCATAAGAAACGAATTTGCTCGACTATTTTTTCATTTACTTACGTTGCAAAACTGGTCACCATGAAAATTTTTTTAACGGTATAATATACAACCTATGTCCATCCTGAAGGTCCTTTCTAAATATTGATGAAATTTTTCGAAAGGAAGAAATTATATATATATATATATATATATATATATATATATATATACATATGCATATACAAATACATATAATATTCATACACAAATCATATACATACATATATATATATATATATATATATATATATATATATATAATTTTTGAAAGCGGATAAGTAGTTTCGAAGATTACCTCCTACATACAAACTTACAAAATTTAACTGTTTTATAATATATGAAAAACAATTTTAACGGGATAATATACAACCCGTATCCATCCTAAAGGTCCTTTCTAAATATTGGTGAAAGACTTTTTGAAATCGGATGACTAGTTTCGGAGATTACCTCCTATTTCCAAACTTACAAACAATGATACTTTTTTTAACGCTCTGAACTTCTGATTGTACTCCTTATAAAACTTCATACCGGGCGCTACATATGGAGTTGACCTTAAGTATCGATAATACTTAAGGTCAACTCCAATCCAACTTTAAAAACCTATTCGCGTAATACATTATTTTAGTGAGTGGAATCTTTAGTCCACTAACTACAAATTAACATAAAATTTGAATGATCATTAGATGCGACAATACATATTATTCCGTTTATCGGGATGGCGTGACCCGGCATAGAAAGTTTATTGCATCGAACAGTTATTGTATCGTCACATAAATGTTTGACAAAATACTTTTTATCGTATCCACTTATTTGGGACTAATTAGACCAGTTCTTCCAACGACAATTATATAATTATTTTCTTTTATCAGAGGGCAGCCTAAGTATAGAGGCAGTGTCACTATCCAAGTTATTAATGAAACGTTTAATATTTGACGTTGAACATAAATGTGGGTTATAAATTGTTATGTGCAGAGAAATAACATATCTAATAACTGATCGCGTTTTCGTGTTCGTGTCAACGTCATAAAGGAATTTATAGACATTTTAATTAAAATGGCTATGATGATGAATGAATTACTATAAATAGAAATGTGCTCCACTTGATCCAAATCATGCATTTAAGAGAAACAAAAAATAGAATAATCAATGAAAATCCTAATCAACTCTGATGGTAATTAGCGAAGCCCATAAAAAAGTAGAAGGAACCATGAAGAGAACATGTTTCAGTTTATTTCACTTTTTCCTTTGACATAAACAAGAACTTTATTAGTTGAACTATAAAAATTATATAGTCTTCCGTGTTTTTTCTTCATAAAATTATTTAAATTTTTTACAACAGGATTATTTATTGAAAAATCTTTTTTTTTCCAAAATATGGTTGCATAGCCAATCTCGCAATAAAGCAATTGTTTTTTAAATATTTTCGGTTTTTGTACTTTTTATTGTATCTCGGGTTATTTTAAGCACTAAAAGTTTTTCAAGCCTTAATAATTTCTTAATTATTTAAGGTTTTTTAATTATTGAACATTTCCTTAATGAAATATTATTTCGTAATCCCTTTCATAATCCATATATGCCTGTTAGGAGCGAGTTTGGAAAGTTTGCCATCGTAGTTTTTTACAAAACACAGTAACTCATTTACAAATACAGTAACCCATTTATAAATACAGTAGCCAAACTTTTATCCGTGAGAATTTCAGGTTGTTACAAAAAAATTGTAAGGATTTTTAAAACATGTTTATTAAGAATACAGTTGATGAGAATTAAATATATAGTTGTATATCTGGCGAATTTTTATTGTTTTGTTAATAAAAATAATTCAGATCCTTTGCAAAAGAAACGTTTTATTATAAAGCACATCCCCTTAACATCGCAGCTTGTCTCTTTTCCCAATAAAAAAAAGCATATTTATATAATGCGAACCCAAACGAACATACTAAGATATATAAAAACAGACAAAATTATTGTTTCTCTATCTATATACCATGTATAATGCAGTAATTACTAAAAATATAGAATAAGGCTGTAACGTTATTATAGCTTTGTATGGATGACAGCCATTTCATCCATACAAAGCTATAATTTGATATCGTAAATGGATGACAGCCATACCATTCGTGAATTATCAAACGAACGTTTTAATTTTGAAAATAGAGTAAAACTAATAACACAGCACTAATAAGAGTGTCAAATCCTTTCAAATGTAATTTTTTTTAAATTCTTATTTTTAGGGGTTGACAATCGCAACTCGTACACATTTACGGAGGTATATAGGGGTCAGGGGACATACAAAAATGTAGATATGAACTTATTTATTGGCTACGTTTCCAAAAAAAATATGTAAAGTCAAAAAGATGAACCTATTCATTTCCTTATAATTAAATTATTGACAAACCACGATAAATATATAGTACTTAGACAACGATTAGTAGATATTAAAACTTACTATCTGTTGCTTTGCAGCTTGCAACAAACGGATTTTACAAATCTTATAACCGGTTATAAAAAAAAAAGAAAAAAAAAAGAATATATATATATATATATATATATATATATATATATATATATATATATATTATAATGACCTGAATGCATTCGGATCACCAGCATACCTCTGCGTTTTACGAAAAAAATCTAGGATGCAAATATCGTTTTTCGCGCCGCCAGTCGAAGAAGACGACATAAAACCGCCGCGACAACACTCACCCACCGCGCTAAGCCGAGATAATCCAGCGGGATATCATCTCTTAACAAAATAGCTGTGACTAATCTGGGGATTAGTTAAAAGTACCATTAGGGTCGACCCGCACAAGCTGGCGGCCGCGCCGCGAGCTACTCCGGGCGGAGTGTTTGAGGAGGCATTTATGGTCCCCGCTGTGTGCTGTAGGGAGGAGACATGTTGCATAAACTTGGCCCGTGCGCCAGATGTAGCCATCATACAAGTTGTAAGTAGCCGATGACAAGCGTAGAATTTTCTAAATTAAGTGACTTACACTTACTGGCTCAGAAGTCAGGAGTTACATGCTTTATTTACCCCTAGATTTTTTATCGTAAATTCATGTCAATACATTTATTAAATCAAATCCTACTTCTTTAAAAAAAATCCAAAATTAAATATTACTAATAAAATCAGCTGACGATCTGCTAAAGTACAGATATGACATTTTTTACATAATTTTCAGTATATGTGTGATTGGATAAATTATTATGAATAGGAAAAACTAAATAAAAGAGTTTATTAAAAAAATATTTCAAAATAATAAATTTTCTCTTCTTATTTTTCAAAATATTGGCCATGATCAATCCTACGAAAATATATCGTAAGGAATAATAAATAGTACAGTGGTTCTATTAATTAATTCTATCGTACTGGTAACCGAACAACTAAAGTTTTTATTTAACAGCAAACAAAATTTTTAATATAAGTTACTAGTTTTCTGGCATCAAATCGCTATGTTTTATAGTCCTATTTTCATACAGTGTCTCACGCCCAAAAGGGTAGAAATCGTACCAATTCAAAACATTGGACGAAGACGAAAACATAACATCCTATTGCCCATTTTTAGGCCAATTTCACAGTTTATAAATGCAACTCCTTTAATGCGACCCTAATTTATATTGGTTTTTATTTTCTAAAAATGTCTTTGAACCTTTTTAAAGTTGTTTTTATCTCTTTGCAGACCGACAGCTAATCTTATTAGGGATATTTAATAAAAAAAAGGGGTCTCCTGATATTTTCTAAATTTAATTGCTTTTTCTGAAAGTAGCATACTTTGATGCAATAAATGTATTGAAGAGATTTTAGGCCAAAAATTTAAATTTACATTCGCTAAAAATGATATACGTTCGCAATGATGAAAATACGTCGTAAGGAAAAGGAAAAAAAATGTATATATATATATATATATATATATATATATATATAAAATATACATACACTACTTGCACATGGTATTGTCTAAACGTAAGATAAACATAACATTTAACCATTTGCTTAACATTTTAGTTTTGAACAAAAATATAATTTGTAAAGAGTCAGTCAGTGTCGGGCTTTTAGGCTTATATTTAAATATATTTTTAGCAAACACAGAAAATGTAATGGAAAAGAATGCACGAGCCATTTATAACGATTAAAAAACATAAATCTCTTGTGGTTTTTGCTAACATAATTTATTCTAGCACGACTGTTATACAAATAAACGTGCAAAATCAGAGGAACTTTTATGATTTTTTTATTTTTATTATCAAACTACAGTGTTTTTATTTCAACATTTAGACATGTGTACATATATAGTATAGAAAAAATTAGTCTACTTAAGACCACACTGTACAAGTAAAAACTTTGACAACCACTATAATCGTATTGAGTATGTTGAAAATTTTCAATATTAAAATTAAAAAAAAGAATTACCATTAATAGCAGTCGTGTACTGATAATGTTTTATCCCATTTTACAACAAATAGTATTATAATAAATATGATATATTAATGCCTTCAAATACGCACAATTATTTTACAAAGGTTTTGTTACACATAAAATGCACCAAATAATAAATAAAAATATTTTTCTAAAGCGAAAATATACGTTTCCATCATAAACAGGACTTCTCATGAGTCTCTTCTGATTTTTTATGTCATTTTTTTATAAAAATATCATTTTTTAATATAATTCAAATAAAATCCCTTATAAAAAAATTACATATAATTATTAAAGAAAGAATCGAGATTCGAATTCAGGCTTCCGTCGCGTTATACTATGCTTACTAACTCGGGTCGTCTCGTTCGGTTGCGCTCGACCTTTCACCGACTGTGTCTGAAGTCGAATTGTTCGGCCATATTTAGCCTACCGCCGATTATACCCGAAGCACGCACGGTTGGTGCTACGCAAAATCGCAGTTCTTTTCCCATCAAATAATTTTGGACAAAGTGAGCCAGAAGAAGTTTCCACTTCAAAAAAGAAATAAATCAGTTTCAATTCTGTCAAATTCTGTCTCAAAATCATTAATTTAAATGTGAATATTTTGCGTTGTGAGATTTAAAGTATTGAAATAGTAGATTTTTAACACATAGCCCACTATAGAGAACAAAAAGGCACAACACAAGAGAGTAACAGTCTATAATTAAAATAATTAATTGTTTTGTAGAGTTCCATACTTCAAACTGAACAAAGGAACGCTTATATAAACACTCACGTGTCTCTTTATCCATCAGGAACAGTTGATTATTTCAGAAATGTTATTTCGTCAGAGAAGATTTTTCCAGTGCTTTCTATGTACTTGAAATTTGGTACATAAATATATATTTTGTCCTCGCTAACTTTGAAAAAATATTCGTATAGGAATTACAGGAGGCGTAAATAATATAATCTATTCAAAAATATTTTTTAGTAGATTATTTATAAAATATACCACGTGAAGTATCATTTCAAAGAGCTTGTTATGGTAAACATAAAAATATTTTAAATTTATTTATTTATTTCTTGAAAACCCCATGCTTAACTTACACTATTACCCAAATTGCTGGGCTTGTAGAAGAACATATAACGGAGAGATATAAAACAATGACCAATAAGACAATATACTCACAGAGTAATTCCATATAATTAAAAAACAAAAACAGTAATTTGGATAAACATAATCAATATAATCAGTCGTGAACTACTAAGCAACTCTATAACCCCATTTCTGAAACGGTCAATGGAGCAAAAAAAATATCTAGACTGGGTGCATCTGGCAATACTGCGTTGAGTAATGTGAGTGCACGAAAAACAGGCGAACGCTGTAGAATATTTGTACGCGCTCTAGAGAGGTACAGTAAACAATGACATCGTCGCCTCATGTAGCAGCCAGGAGTATAAAACTAAATTTAGGATCGAGGGGTTATCAACATAATGATTTAATAATTTAAAAAATCGCATGTATAAAATTTATTCTAAATAAATGAAAAAATAGATCCGTGTTTTATGTCTGTGAAAGATATAAAGATATATATTAAATAAAGATATATATTACATTGTGAAAAATTAATTTTTATTAACAGTTTAATTGAAATACTGTTAAATTTTATAAGTACTTAAATCTGCATGGAACACTCGTAGTAGGAGTTTTACTCCTGTTTGACAGCCGTCTAAAACAATATTGCGATCAATATTGATCTGTACTTAGAGCGACATACCTCTAGAGCCGTTTCTGGAATTATGCAGATATTTCCTCGTTACTGAACAATGTTTACAAATTTTACAACTTATTACAGAGACGAGAAAATCCATACAAACAATACAATATCATTTATCAGATATTAATGGCAAAAATCATATCAAATTTAAATCTCACCCGAAAAAAAACTCTAAGCTTATTTTTAATATTATTGTTTTCTTAACAACAGATTTCTACGTTTTCCAACGTAAGCAATATATCAGTAGACATGACCGGATTAAGACATAAATAGCAAAGTAAGCACACCTAAATCCCACGCTCGACCGTCTTGGCCAAGATACAAAAACAATAAAACTGTGTCTAACGTAGAACATGCGACTCCTTCTAAACTCGCCTTTTCTGAATCGAATGCCTTTACACAACCACTAGAAGCGACACGTTATAGATGTATCATACATCTGCCATATATGCGACTAGAGATAAACGTGAATAGTATTTTCTGATGTCAATTTAACCGCAGCTAGTGTTTAAATATTTAAATATAAACAATGTGAAAGAATTCCCAATGGCTAACTTAAACCACCTATTTGTACTCAGTTATACGTTAATTTTTTGCCGTTTTACGAACCTCCTAATATTAATAAATGCTAGACCAACTCCGATTCGGCAGATTCTAAAATACTTCTGTTGTCCCATTTCTGTCTATTAAATTCTTCATATCAACATGACTTCTGAGATTTCTTTATTTTAAATATAATTGAATTAAATTTCTTTATTTGTTCCTTATATTTCTAGCAATATTACAGAATTGAACGGAGTCTTCATATTTCCTTAAAACACTCGCTCTACTTGCAATACAAACTCTTACGGTGGCATTAGGGATCGCAAACAATCTTTAACAATTATTCTTATCAAAGTGCAGTGATAATACCAAAAGATATATTCTTCTACCTTCAACTCTCCGTATGTTTCGAATGACCCAAGATTATTTCATGTTTATTATCTGCATTTAAAAATACAATTTTCTTGATTATCCCAACCTTTAGTCTCATTTTCAATCACCTGTACCGACTAAGAACTATTCCTCGTTGACAATTTTATTTACACAGCTACGTATCTAGAAACTAAACCATGCGCATAAATAATACCATCCCGTCTAAAGCCATCGGCTATGAAATATTCATTAACGTCCCCATTAAGTTATTGTTAATTGCGTTGTTATATTTTTATACAATAAACGAACCATCTGCAAAAGTCCTTTTTCTAATTTACGTGAAATACAACAAATACTTCTACGTTCATATAACACAGTCGTTAGCTCGATATGCAAATTTAAAATAAACACACGATAGATTCGCATTGACATAAATATGATGGCAACGACATCTCGAAAAAAGTTGAAGTCGACGTACCGCAGTGCGGCCGCAAGGAAAAAAGCTGACAATGGTAATCAAGTGGGCGAGACCGACGCCCGAGTGATCCCTGTACCGGCCCCGCTTGGTTTCCCCCTGTCTATTAGCATGCCACGTGTCTCCGTTTTAATTCCTGCCGATGGCCGCCCACTAATTTATAGATCGCACTGCGGCGAGTCTTCTGAATTTATTATAAAAGTGAGGCGGCTAAGCCTATTCCGATATGAAAATAAAATTTCACACCTAAGGTCAGTAATATTAATTATTCAAACGAATTTCTTTCAACCATCCTAATTACCGTCCTTCGAACGGAAACCAATCGATGTTTCGAGTGATGTCAATTTAGGTTAAGAACGAAACTCTCTGTTATTATTTATCGATAAAGGAACTTTGATAAAGTTTACCGATACGTAAATCTTTACGTCGCCTTAGATTAAGAATGTGTCAAAGAATTGATTCCGCGTACACTTTTTAGGGATTCTTACATAATCCACCTTAAATCAGATAATATAGCAGATTGTATTGGACGGATTTGGCTAATTTTTTTTTCAAAATTGCATAAAATCGAAAACCAACAAATGTATGCATTACTGAAACTGTGACTTGAACATCAGCACATATTCTTAATAAAACCTTTTGTACAAGAAAGACAAAACGTGATGAATCGGGCGAAGTACTCGTCTACAGATGAATTGAAGGAGGCGATAAGTAAAAAAAGAAAAAATCATAGGCGCAGTAGCAATAAGAAAAAGCTGAAGAAGTACTCTGGACTAGGAATCGGTAACTAAGGTATTTTTTAAAATTATACGAAATGAAAAAAAAATTAATTTCTATACGGTGACCATGAGTTAAAACAAATGAATTAACAGATATTTAAAATACAAATGGTGTCATTTTCCTGCAATCTACGATTATCTCAGGTAATAGAATCAAAGCTTTGTGTCAACTAAACCATTATTTCTTAAACATTTTGTAAAATAGAAACGAACTTTCTTTTCCAATTTTTATTAAAAACATTTTTGCAAATTTCCATTACTTTGCAATAATTTATTTTAAGAGTTTTTAAACAAATCCTGCTAAATTAAATATTAAGTTGAAAATGTAACTTTAATTAATGAATGGATCCTTATGAAAATCGATATTTTATTAGGAAATGTCGCCGATTTAGAGAAACCACGCAGTAGCCGCTTGCGTGATTTGTATTATAATATAAAGAAAACGTTTTAATTAAAATTTAAATAATTAGTTAAATTCATGGAAGATTTAAAAATACCAGTTTCAACACATTACATTTAAGCGTTAATCCTAAGAAAACAAACAATTTTTACTTGACAATGCCCATCACCGATATTATAAAAAGTACACATCTGAGGTAAATTTTCAAAGATTTCCCATTTTTTAACAGAATTGGATGGAAAGATTAAAAACAACTCTAAATTAAAGATCAAAAACATGTGATATTCTACTTACTACTAGTCTTTAGTGGGATAGATTTAACTAGAGATCACAAAGAAATTAATAGATACATGAATTATACTTCAAACAACCTTTTTTTAACAAGCCACCTAGTTATCCATCACCAAAGTTACCATACCACTCCATAGTATCTCAATAAAACTATCTCAACTCTCTGAACTGCGTTCTCTTTTACCTTATGTTCTCTTCGAAACGCGGTATACAACTATGGAACTTAGATTATTAGTCACAAAGCAAACCAGACATATGATCGTTAGCATTTTCACAAAAAAAAGTCTGGGCATAACAACTCACAACTGCCAAAGTAAGAGTTTTGAACACATAAAATGAAAGCAAGGCAGCGGCTAGCAGACTAAGTGTGGATAAAATAATAACATTAATTAATGGATTAGCCTTACAATATTGACCTTTTCGTTACAGTCAAGTTATTTATGAAACATATCCTAGCATTATATTGTAGGAGACCATTTGTGATTTGTTTCTGTCGTTACAAAAAATTATTTACAACAAAACGTAATACAGAATTGTAGGTAAGTTTGCCAAGACAATTTCCTGCTTATCTGTATATCGTTTGCCATCAACGTCTGTTTCTAATGTAAGTGTAAGCTAATGTCTCTTATGAATGAATATTTTTTGAAATAAAACTTCTTTACGCACGCTTGACTTGGGGAGTAAGCTGGTGAATGGGTGACGAGACGTTACGAAAAGTGTGATCGGACGAGGCGAACGGAAGTTGAGAGGGAGATATAAGTTAGTGAAGACAGAAAGAGAGAGAGTTACGTTTCGTATATTACTGTAGGGGCAAGAGAGAGAGGTGCGAGCACACATTTTCTTTCTCTCATAGCCAGTTATGTTTCGTATATCTACGACACAGTGCAAACCTATTGTCTGTATCACACTGTAGGAGCAAAAGAGAGCAGTGCGCGCTCACATTTTCTTTCTCTCTTTCTCTCATAGCCAGTGCATGAAATATATATATATATATATATATATATATATATATATATATATATATATATATATATATATATATATATATATATACATATGCGAGTATGCTAGCGTTACGCGAACGGTGATTTTTTGATTATTTTGTAATTTCATATCGTTCTTGAACCATTTTATAAATTATTATTTTGTTTAATACATAAAATATACTACGTTTAAAGTGAATAAAATTGTAAATTCATTTTAAAGTTCAAATTTTGTGAATTTGAAGTTTTACTTCAGTCGTGTGGTACTCAGCACACTCGTTTTTTTATTTGAACTTATACTAATATAATAAAGATGTAAGATTTAAGATATTGTAATTAAAAAAGCTAATTTTAAAAACTTCTGATGTGAAACAACTAATGGCGCGTTTGGATAATAGTTAAAACGTTACGATGGTACGTCGCGACGTGCCATTCGGCCAGCTTCGCGTCTTGTCGGCTCTTTCCGAATTAACTATTCCCTCTCTGCTACACTACACACACGCCACTTTACGTGTGTGTGTTAGTTTATCAACATTACTTCTTATTTACCAACGTTTACAACTTTACTCGTTTATATCGGTTTATTGCATTAAACTGTCTTAAAACGTTAGAAGCGTTTATTAATTTAAAACATGAGTTACAGTGATAGTAAATATGTTTTCAATAGATTGTTAAGAAATTTCATGCTTATCTCTATATCGTTTGCCACCAACGTGTGTTTCTAATGTAAGTGTAAGCTAATGTCTCTTGTGAATGAATATTTTTTATTTGAACTTATATTAATATAATAAAGATGTAAGATTTAAGAGTTTGTGAATTCGAAGTAATTTCAAAAGAATAAAGTTGTAAACGTTAGTAAATAAGAAACGAATAAAGTTGCAAACGTTAGTAAATAAGAAGTAATGTTGATATTACTTCTTATTTACTAACGTTTACAACTTTATTCGTTTATATAAGTTTATTGCATTAAGCTGTCTTAAAACGTCAGAAGCGTTTATTAATTTAGAATATGAGTCACAATGATAGTAAAAGTGATAGTGAAAATATATTTTCAATAGATTGTTAAGAACTATTGATTGATAAATTATTTCGTAAAAATAAAATAATAAAATTAAATGAATATCTTATTATTAACAACTAAAATAATAAAAATATTTTTGCTTTCACTTCGTCCAAATAAAAATATTTCAATATAAAAATATAAAAAAATTAGATGTTTCACATCTTCCAGGCGTCCAATGACGGCTCACATTTTTTTACTGTTCACAATTTTGTGTTCTAACATAGACTAATTTTATTCGGGTTTATACAAAAGGTTAGTATAAACCCGGATAAAATGTTTCGCTCTTTGCATTCTAAAAACCATTTTTTTTCAAGATTTTGGGTTGAATGGTTGGTGGAAATAAGGGAAGAACATATTTTTTGCGTATTTTTCAATTTATCTGAAGATATACTTCCTAAATAGATGGAAAAAAGGTTTTGGAATTTTTTTGGAACTAGCCTTATCAATCGATACTGATACAAACAAATAGGGTTTCACTCTTTATGATTCAAATAATAAAAATCGGAAAAGAGCCCATGTATTTCACAAAACGATTCCTTGATCATACGGTATAGTAAACTGACGTTTGCAGTCATTTTTAGTGACGTTTGCAGTCATTTTTAGGTTGCAATTCAACGAAAAGATAAAAGGTGAAATTATTAATCTAAATTTAGGGGTATTTTAAGAAGGCAGGTCAGACATCTCAAAAACAAATCTTTTTGACTTTCTTAAGGGATTTACAGTAAAATATAAGTTATTTTTATTCTGTTTAAAAGTGCTTTTGAAATACAAAACTCCACCACATAGTAAACAATCTACGCGTGTAAGCCGCGAGTACATGCTAGTAAAAACTAAGCAAGGAAGTAATTTTTTTTCTATTCTCATCGATTTTTAAAGTAAATAAGGATTTAAAGACTTTTCAGGCTGCCTTACTTAAATACAACAAGAACTACCACATCACAGCCTAAATATGGTATTATTAATTATTCGATTGTGATACAGGTTGTTATTGTTAAAAATTTTATGGTAAGACTCTTTTAGTCTTAAGGTTTGAAGGATAAGCTTTTGGTTTTTAATGATTCTATCATGAATTAAAAATAAGTTATTAAATTGAAATGATACGATAAAATATGAACTACCGAGCAACTTCTTTATAATAGCTGTCTTTCTACTTTTTGCTGCATTTATAATTCTATGACGTAATTGTAAGACCAATTTTAATACTAAGAAAATTATACTACATTTAACAATTTCGCAACTTGCTCCGTCGAAGTAATTATGTCCCCGAAAATGTCTAGGGGATAATAACATTATTTAAAAAGATACTGCTACGAAATTCATTAGTCCACGAGAAACAAATTTAGTTTAATGCTCATCTATTTCTTCTCTTTGTTCCGTTGCGATTCATTAATATTAAGATTTCCATTTAATCACGCTGTGAACTCTACCCAGTTTTAAGTTTTTAGTTTCATCATTAGAAATCGTTGTAGCTTTTTCAATGTTGTGTAATGCGGGTATATTCTAAGTCTCAGGACATATCTTGCGCTCAGATTTTGTTCAGGCGTCTTCCATCATATTAATATTATAGCACGGTAATATTGTGTATACTCGTTTACATATATATGTACATGTATCTATATATTTGTGACGTTATCGAAAACTATTGCTTAGTCGTTTCAACTAAGAGTTAAATAATGAGAGAGAGAGCGAGGGGTCTCTATTTTCTTCTAGACGTGTAATAAATATTTTCAATTTCGTAAGTCGATAAAATTAAATCTAGTCCACATCACTAGACTAGAATTCGTAGTTTCTTAATTATTTATTTTTGCATGACAGGAAATCTTGCAAAATTTGCCTTGCAAGCAGATAAGCCGGCTCAGCCAGTAATTCGGTTATTTGTATGTAACGGAACACAGATCATCTGAACCGCCAGGTTGGTTCAGATTTATGTCGCGTTTGCCTCAGAACAAAAATGTGCCAGCGTCTTACAAGAAAATTCTTAATCCCCTTGTCAACGGTATCTATCAGCGGTCCTACGCGCAGACATAAGCCACCACCAGGAGTGACGTAATGAAAGGCTCGGGGGCCAGCGCGTAATTGGATATCGACGGCGAGCGCTTAAGGCCGGCGGCGGCGTCGGGGCGCGAGCGGCCGTCGGCCTTCCGTGGCAGCGCAGACGGTGTGTCTCCTGCCAGCGGCGCGTGGCCGCTTTCGCGAGTGTGTCGACAGTCGATTGATAAATTGCCCGTTAATTGAGTTATCGAAGTAAATAGTTTACCGCCTGTATTCTAAATTAGTCTGGGGTACTTATTGGGTACAACTATAGTAGTAATATAAGCCCTTGAACCGTGATGTAAGCGTATTGAAATTCCGAGGGTTTCATTACATTAAAAATGTTTATATGTTGAATTCTGTATAGGCTCTATCAAATAACGTGTCTATGACTCATGTGCCAAAACGGTGAGAAACGTTAAGGGAATATATGAAAATTTTCAATCCTTATTTATGTGTGTGTGTGTGTGTATATATATATATATATATATATATATATATATATATATATATCATCGCACCAAATAATATATGTATAAATCCTATGTTAAGTCATAGGTTCTTGACTAATAGATAATATATATTTATTTTGGATTGCTGAAATTTATGAACAACCAGTAAACGGCTATGGAATATATTAACACCAGCTGTCTGTCTTTGTCTGGGCTAAATCGTATCAAAAGTAACTGTTGTTTTAAAGTGTTATGTCTTTGATATTATTTATGGTTAATATATTAAGGATGTTCTCACCGATTTATTCAGTGTTTTAATTGAGCACAGAACTGTGCAGTCCAATCTTATAAATTTTTTTTCTTTTTTCTTTCTTTCGCTCAACACAACAATCTGTCATTTACATTTAGCTGCTCCCTTGTCTAACCTTTGTCTGTATATGTCGTTTGAGCTGTGAGGAAATGTCCATTGACCACTCTCACCATTCTTCGGAAAATTGATTACGGATGGCGATTTCCCGCTTCACGGGTTTAAGTCTCAGATCTTGCATGATGTATTTATTGAAATACATTTTGGAATGAGTGGTTAGTTGAGATTTTTTACCAATTAGCCAGTACATGCCTCGTTTGCATCCAGCTTTTAGATTTTCACTTTGTCTATAGTATCTTCTTCATACCTTGTTTTAATGTAAGTATTATCTTTTAAATTAACGAATTATATATAACTCAAGAATGAACCAGGCGCACTTTGATTCTTTTCATTTAAATCGTTATTACATATTACCCACACGTTCTAAAAATGCAACCATGCGCACACGCACGCACTCACGCACGCACACACGCACGCACACACACACACACACTCACACATTTACACATATATAACCAACTGTATATACGATGGTGATAACTTCGTATCAATCAAATCAAGTTTGTAAAAGTTGAAATTAAAATTTAGAACGTAAATTTAACACATTACCCACGTAAGCGTGTACAGACGATATCACAAGGTATCGAAGACGTAACTCATTAGAACGTATTTAGTAATACAAAAAGCTAAGAAAGATAAAAAAGAAGTCTCTGAAATCATTATTTTGAATAGGCAATAACTCCTGCTGTTTTCAACAGCAAAGCGAATAAAATATGCTGGCTATCGCTCGTCCTGGCGCGCGTCGAAACACACAACGACGAAATGTAAACGACAATGGTTGAATTATACGTGGCATCCTACAGAAGAGTGGTGCGCGCTGTGTTTACGGCAAACGATATTACGTTCGTAAATCTTAAAGCAACACGCCACAGATCTGCGCATCTTTGCATTCATCTTTGATATCCTTAGAAATGTCTAAGGAAATACCACGAGTACTAAATATACAGCTTGTTGGAATTGTCGGAGGGTTTTTCTAGTTGATACGGATTATGGTATTGAACAAAATAGCATATCGTAAGTATCTACGTTGGCCAGATTCGGTTTTTAAAATTTTTTTCACATTTTTTTCCAATTGATAATATTGCGAATTATAAAGATAAACACTTAATTATTCGTTTATATTAAAGTATTCGATTTTATATCGTGGAGACATTTAAGGATAAGTTTATTCATAAGATTACATTTCTTAAGATAACGAAGACAAACAAATGTATGTAAACATACACAGAAATGTCAAAAAGTTTCGATAAATATTTGGTAATATTTCTTACATATCATCACTTGGCTTTTTTATAAAAAAAAAGTGTAGATAAAACTAACGTAAGACATAAGAAATATTACAAAAATAAATATTGAAAAATTGTACTAATTACAGTGTAATATTTATTTGAATAAAGAGATCTGGATACATTTCTTTAGTATGCAATAGCGACCGCAGGTATTGGGTAAATCACGTAACTCTGTTACCGGATAAAAATCTCGATGGACGAAATACTCAACATTTATTCACGAATTTACATAAAATAGCAGTCTTCCCTAAACTATTATTATAAACATGTTTCAAAAATTCGAGCCTGATCCATGGATATTTTTTACAAAGTTCAAAATTTGTTTACTCAACTTACTTCAACGTGTTAAGCAACTTAATTGATCAATAATATAAAAGCTAAATAAACATAAATAAATAAACACATAAAATACGGCAAAAATATACTAAATGGGTCGTGAATCATTCATATATATTTCAAATTCGCCACCACTTCCATAACTAAACTGATATCTAAGCTCCTGGAGATTGCTAGCTAATGTATCTACACTGCTCAAAAAGACTTATGAAACATAAAGCATTTTAAAAATTTTGGGTATTTTTAAAATTTCTGAAACTCCGAAATAGTCTGAAAAAATTAAAATAGGATTTTTTAGTTTAAACCTTCCAGTTTCTAACAATTTTTGACAGGTATTTTTTATCTTTTATAGTTCAAAGGATATGAAAAGGAGATTCAGCAAGAATTTTCAAAAAAAATTCAAATTGCTCCACGGGGCGATAAATTTTTCTTTAATATTTATTGACTGACATTTATAGAGCGAACAGTTGTCTCCGATTAGGATTTTGCAGGGGTTCCTTCAATTTTATTTTACGCAAATGAAAGTTAACCTTTTCGTTGTAAAAAAGAAGAAAACGCAGCAGCTTGTAATTTTTTATGGTTTTAAGAGACTTATATTAAAAATAATGCTAAAATATTTAAATTTCATTAATAATCTGCAAAGTTCTAAAGTAAATTTTTGGTATTTTATAAAATGGTTATTCATGGAGTAATAAATGCATTAATTACAAAACAGTTTAAAGAATTTCAAAGTGTATTCTTTAAGCTTCCCAAAACCCACCAATCATTTCTGTAAAGTGATTTATTCTAGAGTTAGGTTATTAAAGTTAAAATTCTAGGTTATTAAAGCAAAATAAAACCGTTTTTTACCACAGAGATAAATCTGTTAAAAATGATCAAAGAACAAAATTTTTTTTTTTTCAATTTAAAGAGGAGTCAAAAACGAGGAATGTTCAATCTACAAAAATCAGTATTTTAAAAATACCCTTATTTTTTGGAAATTACTAGTTTCTAGCTTCATTCTTTTGAGACGTATATATACGAAATTACTAAAACTTACGCGATACAGAAACACATTTCCATTTCGTGTGGAAAGCGATTCTACTATTTATTGATAGTAGACTCGCTTTTGCAAGCACGACTACGCCTTTGAGAGTACATTATGCTAAATGAACCGCATTAATTACCAACGTAATGGTTAATTTAAACATTTTATTTGTACACATAAAATTTAGTTTTATATTTTCTCCAGTGTCTGGTAACGTACAATTTTTAGATTTTCATACTCGTCTTAAAGTAGTTTGTCATTTGGGGGGTATCCTCATAAGGAAAAAGATTCCCATTCTTTAAAATATTTCCTCAACTTCAGCAATTGTGGGTCACTTGCATTGTCACTTGCATTGTCATTGCACAAAATATGCACTAAAGATCCACGCTTTCTTTAATACTTGACACATTCTTTGACGAGAGTCCCCGAGATGAATTTTTATGTATTTACTACGTTACATATTTTTAAAATCTTCAAAATTATTCCTTCTAGGGTGCATCTAGGAGGCTGCCCTAAAGTCTGAGAGATAGCAGAAATTAGTTAACAATATATAAATATAAATGCTACATTAAATTAAAAATGTTTATTAAAAATAAAATAAATACTGCTGATAAAGAAAATTACAAACACAATTAAAAAAACTACGTGATGTAGTGTTATTTCTACTTCATTTAAATTCTTTACCACGACCTAGGTTTCATTGTATTACAACATCTCCTGGTGGGCAAATAAAGTAGAAATAATACTACATCACGTAGTTTCGTTTAATTGTGAATAATGAATTTCTACAAAATTAACGCCAAATATATTCAATATTTAAAAAAATACAAAACTTTAATTATAGTGGTCGCTTACGAAAAAAATAGAAGCCAGTAAATAATTAAGTAGAACTAATTAATTATAAACTGGTTCTACTTAATTAATAAATAGTTTTCTGCTACAGAAGTTGATCAAGTTTCTAAGGTTAAGTTTGCATAGTTTCATTAAAATCTTTTGAGTTATTTTTGAATAATGATCTGTCATCAATTTGTTATTTAATGCCTTCAATGGATAAATACAAACTTCTCTTCAAAAGAGCAACTCATTTAAGTCAATCCAAGCACTGTGCGTTACAATATATTGTATATCGTAAAAGATTGCGGCGGATTGTAAGTACAATAGCGAAGTAAAAAAAAACGGTTAAAAACACTAACAATAAAGCAGAATGTATAAAGTAAGTTTTCCTTCTAAGAAAGGAAAATCTTTTAGAGACGATCTGTGAATGCGAGAATTGATGACGCATATATGGTATCAGAGTCTAACTTATTCCACAATAAAGACATTCGTACAACAAAATTTCTTTATAAGAAGAGATATCAGATCAAACTTCAAGGCCTTGGCGCTCCTAAGGCTGAAAATCAATACCAAGGATAATCTGGGCTACGAAAATAATTTATTATATTAAAGACAGAAAATATGCAAATTGCGTACGTTAGGAATCTCTAACCGGTTAAGCTGCGACCTATAATTAGAAATACGGTCGTTTTTGATGGAAAAATATAGCGAATTTTTAAGATGTTCTAATTTACTTAAGCGATCTTTGGTAAGATAACCTACATCTCCAAGCAAATGGAGTTAACACAGGAAATTTTCATTTTAGTTGGTATAACATTTATTATAATAATAACGTTTAGTTGATATATCGTGTAAAAATATTCTAAACTCTCCAAGACGAACAACTAATAAAAATGCCAAACTATAACTCGCAAATTAATCGAGAGTACGTCGATCGAATAATGTATTTTGGCAAACAGACTCAATAAGTGTCCCCAGGGAAACATTTTCAATAACTTTTCTTTACAATGGAATTAATTTATTAGTATTTCACCCCCAATATGACTTATAAACTGAATATATTTGTATTTACAAAGTTATCTTAAAGACATTTATAACTGAGCTTAGAAGTTGTTTTGAGAAACAACATAAATTTTACTGTAACATAATTTCTAGAACAATAAGTACAGTTAGGTGAGAATGGAATTGTTATTCTGAAAGAATAACTTTTGATATTTCTTCGCTATCTTTACTATTACTATGACTATTCGTAATCCGTACGTCCGTTTATACTTGAATATGTAAGCTATTCCACTGCTGAATGTGATAAATTTAAGAGAGCTTGTATTAGTCTTAGCATCTTTGGATGCTTACAAACAGGCGTAGCAAAACGCCCACTTACTTACAACGTAACTACACCAGTATAGTGGATCTTCTGTCTTTCTATTTTCCTTCAAGGTAAATTTAGATGTTAAGCTTCGACACCTTTGTGTTTTGTATTTTAGATGTTAGACTATTCGTAATCCGTAAGTCTGTTTATACTTGAATATGTAAGCTATTCCACTGCTGAATGTGATAAATTTAAGAGAGCTTGTATTAGATTTTATCATCTTTGGATGCTTACACACAGACGCAGCAAAACGCCCACTTAGTTACAACGTAACTACACCAGCATGGTGGATATCCCGTCATTTTTATTGTCCTTCAAGGTTAGTTAAGATGTTAAGCTTCGATACCTTTGTCTTTTGTATTTCAGATGTTATTCTTTCATACACTTCACTTTCGGGAGACATGGCGTGAACAAATAGGTCAATCACCTTACACCCGCTGATATATTTCCAATTTTGTCTTGGGTCAGGAAATTAATAGGTAATATAATGGTGATTTCAGAAGATGAATATATGATTTTTAATATTCGTATATAATAATTTTAATATGTTGGTCATGTTAATACTTTATCAGGTTAAATTTCGATGCAACTAATTAAGCTCGCGTTTTTAATTTGATATTAGACGTGAACATATTTTATGTGTTTCAGTGAAGCGCATTACTCAATGACAAAATTTTACAAACTGATATTTAAAAAATTACTATTTTTAATGCAGAATTTAACTATATATATATATATATATATATATATATATATTCACTATATATATATATATATATATATATATATATATATATATATATATATATATATTCACACATATATATATATATATATATATATATATATATATATATATAGGTAGTTAAAATTGTGCTTTTACTACGCGAATTCCACAAAAAATGGTAGGATTTTTCGGATACAAATATTTGTTAGATTGTAATGAGAATCAACGATCCTACGATATCCTGATAAAATGCATATGATATTCTGACACCAAGCATCGATCACAATTATCATCCATGATTTTATCTGTTAGCTTTTAGGAAACATAACAGCTATTAACTTTTCTAAAATATAAAGCGTAAAATGTTGAAATAAAGTGAAATTCTCATATTAACAACGACTAAGAAACTAGCAGGTTATATATTTCAGCAAAAAAAAAACTTATTACTTTCTTAGTACAAACAAGAATTAATTAACCTCCACTTTAAATTCAAAAACCGTTTAGTTAATTACTAGGTTTTATTGGGACGATTACTTTCATTTCATTTTATGTAAACATTTATATATTGCTGAAATAGATATTTTATCCTTTTTATTTGAGTACCATTCTCAACAAATATCGTTTTTTACGCTAATCTTAATTTCACGATCGCCATAATGATTTTCCAAACATTTTCTTATTGCCTTTAATATTCGTAAAAATGACACTGAATAACGAAATTTTTTCTTTACGCTAACACACCATTATAATTACATATGTGCAAATGGACAAACGTTACTTTTCTTTTGGTTCTAAAGTAGTCGGTTAAAAACGTAACTGAGTGAGTTGCCGTCGGTACGCCGGGTCTATTGACATGTAAATGTTGGTAATTTGTAAACGCTGGCACCGCTCGAATAGATAACATTCTTCTTATCACGGTTGAGTGTTTTAAAAGTGAAACGAGTTCAAGAACCTCTTAATTTATCAATGGAGGCAGTGATGTCTAAATTTACTATTAGACTATTCAATTCGGTTTTTACTAACATTTTTTAGATACCAATAGGACTGTAGCGAAATGTAACATGAGCTTTACATATTAAATATATTTGACGTTAATTATGAAGAAATGTATTATGCACAATGAAATGAGACTACGTGATGTAGTATTATTTCTACTTTCTTTAAGTTCTTTACCAAGACCTAGGTTTCGTTGTATTAAAACATCTTCAGGTGGGCTATTAGCAAAGATTAACCTTTAACATTAAATGAAACTACGTGATGTAGTGTATAATTTCTACATTATTTAAATTCTTTACCACAAGCAAAGGTCTTTGCTAATATCCCACCTGAAGATATTGTAATACAACGAAACCTAGGTCGTGGTAAAGAACTTAAAGAAAGTAGAAATAATACTACATCACGTAGTTTCATTTAATTGTGGATGAACTTTACTATAAGTCTTCATGTCATTATTCATGTGGGAAAAAATAATGTCACGATTACTCAGGAAAGGCAATGAAAGACTTATCTAGAATAAAGTTTATTGTAGAGTTTTAAGAATTTAGTTTTACTAGAAATTAGTACCTAGTTTTGTGGCTAGAGTACCTAAAAATAAAATTTCCGTACTCGTGAGATAATATCGTTATTTCCGGTTTCTATAATGTAACGAGGAATCCTTATAATTTCATCGTACCCTTTCCCATTTTTAATAATGGATTTGAACAATTTAAGAAAATCTTGTTACTAGCATTTGATTAGAGGTTTTAATTAAACAACAATAATCGAGATTAAAATTGTTAGAAGTTATCAAACTCAGTTTTGGAAGATATATTTTTAGATTCACAAGGATTATTACTTTTATTATAACTTTTATTGTGAAGGATACCAAAACAAAAGAGTGCCTATTGAGGTGTCCAAGACTTTTACATGTATAAGTGTGACATGAGGTTTTAAATAACAACATTAATAAAATCTTTGCTTCATCATCCAGCTTTTCTCAGAAAGAAACTGGTTTTATTCCTCCAAGAAAATATTTGCATAGATTCTTGTCCTTTAAGGGAATAAAAGACTTATTCTGCAAACTGCTAAAAATAGATTTATTCAGTGTTGAGAGCGCGATACCAGAAGCAGGAACGTGAACGGAGCCAGCATAGAAACATTAAAACGTGATTTACTAACAAAATGCACGGGTCTTGACAGACGTCGGGCGTTGCACCTTCACTTAATTTGACACTTAGCCTACGTTATTCATCCACTTTCCTAGAAATGACTTTTTACAGACATATTACGGGCAGGAACGTACGAACGTTATTTTTGTCGTCTAACATAAATACCGTGCAGTAATTTGTCGTACCATATCTTCGAAGTATAAAGCTGTTCACCGCAATGCGTGTACTTGAACACCGAAAGAAATAACCCGTTACAGGTGTTCTTTCGACATGATGATTGTAGTTCGTATAAAATACTCCATAAACAAGGACGATCATTTTAAAAGCAATTATTTTTTTCACGTTTCATTTCTTTCACATTCCGGTTTATGGGTTTCAATTAACGGACCACAAATACAAGCTCTTTCTAAAAATATTGAAAACAGTCATGGAAAAATATTATTTTCGCTGTACGTCCAAAAACTATATATTGCGTCTGGTCTAAGACTGACTGTATAATGTTTTTTAACAAAAATGTTGCAGAATTCAGTTTTTGTTGGTTGTTGGCACGATAGTTTTAAATTTAAGTCCTATAACCTAAAAAATTTAATCTCAAAAATGAGATAAAAACATGAAAAATCGTGATTTCTTTTGACACCTATAATCTAAATCCATAGAGACAAACCATGAATTTTATCTTTGTTACCGGAGCTTTTAATAATTATCTCGGACAAGAAAGGATATCGAAGATTGTCAAAAAAACACAGGCAACTTCACTTCTAAACCAAAACATAGAATTTTAACAACCATAGGCAAACCACAAACAAATTCTACGGATAGATGGGAAAGTGGCACAAGATGTGGAGATGATGTCACAGCACGACTCGATCAGTCTTCCGGTGAATCATTCCGCTCCACTTTCTTCATTATTGCTTTTTTGTTGATGGTTGCAATGTGACCGGACGTGATGTGGGAAAGTTTTGCATTGACTAACACGTTTTACAACGTTTAGTTTTTAATAATTCTATTTAATTATATAGTTTCACCTTTCGCTTTTTTAACGATATTCTCACTGACATTTCATTTTCTTTTTTTATGTATTTCTTTATTTATTTACGTACTTTAACGTGTAGAATTGATACCTATGGTGGGCTTACTGCAAATGGACATTAAGATCTTCGTTTTTATACATGTCGTATCTAAACCATAAAGGTCAAAAGACTGTGTAATAGAACAATTGTAAAAACATAGTTAAACAGAACTGTTGATTTGTTGATGCAAGCTTTATAAAACTTGATAAAATTAACTTATAGATTTTACAATTAGTAAACTCAAGTTTTGTTTGTTAACCATAGATCCGCAAAGGTCTCAACTATTACTCTTAACCTGCTGTTGATTGTTGGGTTTAAATAAAGGTTACACACTAGTTTGCAATAATAATTCACGCTTGGAGATTTTTTTTTATATTCTTGTATCCTATATATGGTGAACTTTTATTCATTTGAGCTTCCAAGGCACATAATACTATTCATTTTCAAACAACTGCGCGGAAAAATGTTGTGTCCATTATGCTATTATATTTGTCCCAAAGAAAGGAACAAATGCAGTTTAGCACGTGTGGGATTTTGATATTTTTTTCATGTGACATGAAAGTATAGAAATTAAAAATGAAGAATTCAAAGACAGCAAACACATTTTTAAGTTAGTATAATTGATTGTTTCAGACACTTTACATAAAATAGAAGCCATAATTTGACATTTCTTCAATTTATTCAAAATTTTTATTTTTACCCATTTAATTGCATTGATTCACATTTATATGTTTGTATGTGTTAAGTATGTAATGTCTAATGATCAATTAATTGTAAAATCAGTGAAAATATTCGAAACAAACAAATTTGAAGACTTTCTCGTAAGTAATATTTTTTAAAATTTATTTATAATAAATAATCGCGAGTCGCAATTTTTTATGTAATTTATCCTTTTTAACGTCTATTCTTCATGTCATATCAAACAAATTATCAAAATTTCATTGGTACAAAACTACATTAATTCTTTTGGATTAAATTCGTCAAAAACGTCAGATTAGATTAAAATTGAGTTTTCGCAAATATAATTTGACGACTAAATATTATTTTGGCTCTTTGTTAATCAGCCATATTTTTAAGGTTCCGTACCTCAAAAGGAAAAGAGGAATCCTTATAGAATCACTTCGTTATCCGTCTGTCGGTCCCTCTAGTCTCTTTATCACAGAAACATGTGGAGATATCAAGATGAAATTAAAATCAAATACATAGGTCTACAGTTCCTTGGAGCTGTCAATGAATCGAGCTTCTAAGTCAACGCACTCAAGAAGAATCATCCGAAAAATTCCACCATTTATGCCCCATATTTTGACACTCGCAAATAAATTAAAACCTATAGGATATTTCCCGTTGACCTAGAATCGTGAAATTTGGCAAGAAGGAAGGTGTCACAGTATAAGTGAAAGAAAAAATCATTAATTTGTAATTATATCACATAAAAAAAAGATTTCTTTTTAAATATGCGCCTGGGAAATATATAGTTGACAATATTTTTCGTTTTAAAAAATTAAAATTTTCCAAAAAGTTTGATAGGAATATTATGTACCACAAAATGTTTATAAATGCCTAAATGTGTACGAAATCCACGTAGTGAGAGTTCAACTCGTGCTTGACAGGTTTTTTCATTAAAAGCTTTTATTCTTTTTTCACTAGGATTTCGTACCTAAATATTAAAAAAGAAACCTTTATGATAAGGTACTTCGGTGTCTGTCTCTAAGTCACGGTTATTTTTATCAGTAACTACCCTAGCTGTCGATTTAAAATTTGTAACAGTTTTGAAAAAATTCAGGAAATATTTCTATATTTATTCTAAAATGGGAAGTGCGACCAAAAATTTGCCAAAAAGAAAAATGTTTCCTGTGATTTTTTAAAATTTGCAAGCCGAAAAATCTGAAATAATTAAAATTGATATAAGGCCTTTTATTTATTACAGGAAAAACGAAGCGACATTCTAGACATTTCTAGTTACGAGAAAAAAATAGAACTGCTAATTTCCCCCCTCTCCGACTCCTTAATTTCTAAACCATAATTATGTCGCAATCAAATTTATGTATAGTCACAGAATATTGTAAATACAACATGATAAGTTGTAATATAAGAATTGCGAAATTACTGAACTACTGTCGCGCTCTGTGAGTTTTTTAAGTCTGGCGTTCGGTTGTGCCCTGTTGGTTGCGGTGCAGAAACGGGAACGCATCTATTGCGTGTGAGCGAGAGGCGCAGCAATTCATTGAATAAAACAAACGTGTGGTTACCCTAGTCATCATGCGCAAAGCGATTTTTTGGTTTGTTTTGCGATTTTTCCTGTCTATTATAGTTAATTTTGACCGATTACACATATAACTATGTCGATGGCTTATAAAATAAAGATAATATTCGTTATTAGTGAAAGTAATTTTTTTTATCGTCATGATATGAACAATTTTAAACTTTTTAACTAATCTAATTGCACCTGCCAATTTTCTGCTTTTATGTTATATAGAAGAAAACTACATATCATAATATCGAAATTGACATGTGCGTGGAAATAATAACTTCATTTCGACTTGTATTGTAAAAAAAAATTTATTTTGAATGTGACAAAAAAATACTCACGAAGTGCAAGTCATGCTTGCGCAATTAGTATTTCCTATTATCAGTTTTTTTCGGAAATGTCGGCGGAAATGCAAATTTTTTGAGCAAGTTTTAAAGAGACATTTGCAGATCTTTATACAGCCTCTGACTGATTTTTCTCGGAAATATGTAAAAAATAATTTAAAAAAAAACATGCTTCAACAAGCTTTCATTAGATACCCGACAAAACGATCTTGAACTTTTTTTAAATTCTCATTTTATCCAGTTCTTCATAACAAAGATTATCACGGGTAAATACGATTTTATTTATCAAAGCCCCAAACTTTAATTAATATTATTATTTCGTTCGTTATTAGGCTTATCCAACGTTTTGCCTGAAGTAATAAACATTGTAAGTATTGTAAGCAGTATCAGTATTGATTTAATCCAAGAGGCATCCGTTTAAATACACTAGACAATAAGTTAATTACTATCTATTATAAAATATTGTAAGTATTGTAAGCAGTGTCAGTATTGAATTAATCCAAGTGGTATCCGTTTAAATACACTAGACAATAAGTTAATTACTCTCTATTATAAAATATTGTAAGTATTGTAAGCAGTGTCAGTATTGAATTAATCCAAGAGGTATCCGTTTAAATACACTAGACAATAAGTTAATTACTCTCTATTATAAAATATTGTAAGTATTGTAAGCAGTGTCAGTATTGAATTAATCCAAGGGGCATCCGTTTAAATACACTAGACAATAAGTTAATTACTCTCTATTATAAAATACGGTCGCGTTAAATTAGCGGTGCATTACAGCGGCAGTGATGCACCGGAGGCTATTTAACAACGATTTAATGCAATTTATTATGGTGTTAATATACCTGTTCTCACAGCCTACAAGCGAGCATTTTTAATTTATTTTACAAGTGTATTACATTCAATGAAATTTACATAACCAAAAATGTTTAGTTACACATTTCGTATATATATTTCGGAAATTTAACATAATAACCTGAATGACAAATAAAGTTTCGCAAGTACGTTAATACTAAAGATTACTACACTTTCAAATTTGTTTATAGAATTACTTTTATAAAAACGCGAACGAAGACTTGATGGGTCAAAATTTAACAACACATCCTAGTGGGTGAAATAAGAAAATACGTCACAATTAGTAAGCTATAAGTTTAAAAATATAACCAAGCTAATAATCACAAAACGCCAATCATATTGCAACCGATTTTGAATCGATAAATAAGAATTTGAAAATCTAAAAAAATATGTTTCTAATAATCAATAAAACACGATATAATACCAAAACATGGCATAGTATCCAAACAGTTCGCTACAATATATTAACTCGCAATTCAGACGCAATACGACACAGGCATAATATCCAGAAAGTAAATTACATTAAACAACACTTACTGAAAACGCTGTATTAACGACCGATGTATATACTGCCAAGCCTAATAAATAGTCTATCCTTATATGGGCAATAATACGGAACAGAAGATATGATCTGCTAACCAAAACATACCCAACAATTCTTTGAAAAATGCAAAGCAATCTCTTGACACAGATCACTAGACGCACGACGGAAAACCTCGCTGAAAAGCCATAAAATATTCATGAAAATTTATTATCGAGCCGGTGTAACTTGTCAGTTAATCATTATTTCACTTTATTGTGCTCGTGAATTCGAAATTGTTCAAAGTTATATTAGTTTAAAATTAATTTATGGCGGCATCCAAATGGCGCTTGATCCCGTTAAAGTGTTAATCTTATTCGTGTTTAATAATTCATTTAGCAATCCTCGTTAGTTCGGCAGGTAACAGCAAACTTCCACCGCCCCTTGTATTTTGGATGTTAATAATTTGTTAATTTTACCAATTCTAACACTCGGCGGGCGACGCAATTAATTTATTATTAAGCGTCTGTTAAGTTGTTTCATGTAGGTTTGAGATAAACTTCGTACAATAATAACGACACACTTATTAAGATTGCAAAGTTTCATGTTTTCATATCGCGTATAAACATTAAATTTCACGTTTTTATGCTAGGTGTAACTGAGCGTGTGATTTGTTTTTTCCAGTTGTAATAAGGATGAAATAAATGTACTAATTAGATCTAAATTTCTGTAAAAATGAAATAATTCTTCAAAGTAAATTTTTAAATATATGTACTGAGTTTCTGAATAATTTTTATCGATAGTAAAGCAGTTTCTAATATTTGCGATAATATTTTATGTATTGTACTTTTATAACATTTTTATTAGACGTTTTTCATTTTCGTTTATTTTAAGTTTTATCTTAAAGTATTGTTATAATAGTGTAATATAGGTTTATTAATGTGACAACCATTTTTCATGCTATTTAGTAAGTGCATCTAGTGCATCTATCTTTATATTCAATAAGCTCGCAATTAGAACTCTCTACAGCTGAGGTCAATTCGAATGTACACGAGATGTTTCATAGATAATCGCTTTATTTAGATATCTAACTTAACTGTTAAGCATTTTCATTCAATTAATACTAATTTGAGAAATAAAATCATTTATTTTTGAGAAAAAGCGACAAACGCTTTAGCACTCAAATATTATATTCAATAACAAACATGGTTTACACTAAAGCCCTTATTGAGCATACAGAGAAAACAGGTTAGATAGTTAATTTTTGCTTTCAAGTGCAGTATTTTGTAAAAGCGTGTTTTTCTTTTTAAATTATTAGTTTATTTTTACTTTTTAGTCTTTTATTTTAATTTTAAGACTGTACAATTTTTTTTCAATTTCATGAAATTATTGTGTTGTCGCCAGGTCTTGATAGGTGTGCAAAATTTTTAATAATTCTGACATCCGGAAGTGGGTGAAAGTTCAATTTAAATATTCCGTTATCTTTTTCTTTTTTATAAGACTAATTTTTTTTTAATTCATGAACTTATTGTATTGCCATCTACAAACAACTGCCAACTTATACAACATAAAATTTTGTTTCACAGATTTCATTACATAGTTAGTTACAAGTCGACTTAGTAACAGCGTGTTAATTTAAATACGCAGAATGGCATATATTTTTATTATATATACACGAAATCCTAGTGGTTATGACCTGTTACAGTGTATTTTGTCCGCTAAAAATAACTAAACCATAAGCAAATATATGATACGCGAATTCTAATATCAATTCGTGAAAGTAAAGAATGTAATAGAATGAAAGTAGAGTAGAGCATAGCGGCAGAGTGAAAGTATAATCTTACGGAAATGTGGAAAATTGACAGACTTTAATCAATAAAAACAGTAAAAGAACGGATATAACAAATATGAACAAACTAACTGTGACTCATATATATATTGACGATAGTACATATAATATTTCACGTAGGCTTTTTAGCTTTTAGAAATTTTGCCTTAAGCGTAATCTTTTATTAGGTCTATGACCTCGGGAAACTACGAAACGAATAAGTTAAGCTGTTTGGGCTTGGTAGTGAAAAGGAATTCTAATTCTAATGTATTTTCACTCTAATTTTCTATACACCCGACCGTCCGTCTGTTACGGAGACTCGTTGTCTAGCTAAGTGGTTGAAGTAACAAGTACCGATAAATTCTGAAATTTGTACAAAATTTTGAGTCTATACATAGGCAACTAAAATTTATTAAAAAGGATTTCTTTTTTCCCCTGAAAAATAGCCAATTTTTAAGGTTAAAAGAAAACAATAATTGTTATAATAATACAATTTGATATATATTTTAATACAATTTTTTTAAAGTAAAAATATTATAATATTTATACGTAGAATGGTTGGAGCTGCAGAGAAAATGAATAAAGCTCGGCTGAGAGAGAAGACGGTACAAGTTTCAGCGCTTCGAAAAGTATGGTTGGAGCTGCAGAGAAAATGAATAAAGCTCGGCTGAATATAGCTCGGATGAATAAAGCTCGGCAAAATAAAGCTCGGCTGAATAGAGCTCAGCTGAATAAAGCTCGGCTGAATAAAGCTCGGCTGAATAAAGCTCGGCTGAATAAAGCTCGGTTAAATAAAGCTCGGCTGAATAAAGCTCGGCTGAATAAAGCTCGGCTGAATAAAGCTCGGCTCGTAGAATGGTTGGAGCTGCAGAGAAAATGAATAAAGCTCGGCTGAGAGAGAAGACGGTACAAGTTTCAGAGCTTCGAAAAGTAACGAAGGTCGGCAATTTTCGTATTTTGTTTACGTGTTACAAAGTAAACCAATTAAAAACAAACAAAAATGTATAAATTGTTCAACGAATTTTCTTCCAAAAACGATTAAAATTTTTTTATATACGCACATTTCATTTTTGGTTAGATAGTGTACACATATTTATAGAAAATATATTCGAGGATATTTAATTTTAAAACATTTTTACAGCTTTGAAGCTTCGCTGAAATTTATAGTTCGTTTAGTCATCTCTGCCAACCATTCGATGGCCAAAAGTTTTGTCAAAATAATTTTATTTTCATTTCAATTTCTTAAATTGTATACTACATATTGCAGACAAAAGGCATTTGTAAGTGGTTGGGGGTGTAAGTGGTTGCGCCTCGATAAAAAATAGTTGAAAAAAATAGTCGACCTCGAAAATATGTGACTTTCAATATGAAAGTTCCAGTTTTTTCTAGAACGTTCTAGAAATTTGAAGTAATTTCTGGAATATTGTAGAGTTGTCACACATATTCATTATACTCACCTTTTTCCTTCACTCCCACCTCCAGCTCTTCATTTTTTTAACATTAATAATACATTACAGTTTTAAGAATGTATTTGAATAAAATTACTTATATATATATATATATATATATATATATATATATATATATATATATATATTGAATTTTAAGATGAAAACATGTTAGGAACTCATTAAAAATAGACATTTTGCAATTTTACTGAAAAATATTTTTAAATTTGTTTTTATTAAATATATATTTACCTCCACACTTTTATCCCTAAGTGGGTGGTTGGTTTTCATAAAAACATTGTATTCCGGGATAAAAGTGCTACAGGTATGCAAAATTTAACGGACACAGGTTGAGTTTTGTGGCGTAGAAGCAAGATAAACAAATAAGCAAACTTACTATCGTAATCACATAGATAATATTATAATTAAGATATAATGGATTGCTAAGCACTTTAATTTGTTTATAATAAATAACCTGTCAAACACGAGCAGAACTCGCACTATGAGGTTTCCATACACATTTAGGCACTGATAAACATTTAAAGTTACCATAGTACTGTTAATTATAATATTTAAAAACATTAATTCTTCATAACGTAAATATATTGACTACTATGTCTTTCAAATGCGTAAAAACAAACCAATTATAAAAAAATTATAATCCCACATAAAATGGAAATCATTGGTTTTTGGAGTTTTCAATCAAAAATTTTTAATTTTTTACAGCAATATAAGACTATAGAGGTCTCAGTATAGGATATTAATTTCAACTTGATATCTCAAGCGTTCCTGAGAAAAAAAGGCTTTGACAAACAGACCGACGGATGGACAACTAAGCAACCTTATAATGATTTCTTTTATTTATTTTAAGGGATGGAACCCTAAAAAAATATGGAAGCGCGAAATTACATTTGACACTATTCATTTTTATATTTAGTCAACGTGAGTTAAAAAATCGGTCAAGTGCGAGCTATACTTACACAATTCACAATTAAATGAAACTACCTGAAGATGTGATACAACGAAACCTAGGTCGTGATAAAGAACTTAAAGAAAGTAGAAATAATACTACATCACGTAGTCTCATTTAATTGTGAATAGTGAATTTCTACAAAATTAACGCCAAATATATTCAATACTTACACAATTATTGTTCCGTGTCATCAGACCCTCTCCCTCTTAAATATTACCAGTATGTGCTTAAAAGGCGCCCATTTTTCCAGCTACGCTCCACCGACAGCACCAATGTCCTATCAGATCGCATATGCGCGAAGCTAAGTACGGAGCGTTTCGATTGAGCTAGTTCCAAAATTTTGAAAAAAGTGTAAGGATTAAACTTGTTCTTTGCATCGTGAGAAGTATTTTTAGTCGAAGAACTTTTCTATAAAGTCTTGGACTCAGCAGTTGTATAAATTATTAGGCATAGTAGTGATTTTTTTATAACAATTAATCTTGCTAAAACTTTTCAATACTAACTACGTTTAATCTAAACCTAATGTTCAATGTTCATGAATTCTTTTAGATTTTTCTGAGCGATACCTTTTTTGATAGGGGAGAGGGGGAATGGAAACAGCTTTTAAGCGCTTTCCCCGAAAAATATTTAAACAATTTAAGAAAAAAAATCATCATATGTATTGATAACTTAGGGTCTCAATAAATTTTCATTTCACACAATAACCTGGAATTTTTTTTTTATTTCCCATTTATCCCCCAGAAATAAAACTAATCCCCAGAATCAAAATTGGAGTTTTTATACTTCACTTTATAATTGGACCACCGTACGTGAATGGACACCAAAGTGGTTCCTTAGCGTTTCGTTTTGGAAATTTTGTCACGAAACACTAAAAATAACTTACCCGATTTCGTTTTATTTTCCGGATACACTGGAGTGCATAGCTGATGCTCATGTTGAGCATTCACGTTCTATGCCTGATACTCAACATGAGATTCCATAACAGCATCCAGTATTTCGAAAATTGGCATTTATCAGTTCTGTACCATCCACAGTCAAAGATTTTAAACATGTAATGTAGTAGGATAACACTCTGACACTTAGCGTAAAATTTTCCAGTTTGAAATACCACGATTTAATACGGTTTATAAGAAAAGTAACGAAACAGCCGCAATTGAATAGACAAATAAACTAAATCAAATTTAGTAGCCAAAAACCAGCAAATATACATATTGTTCGTAATATTATCTCACAATAAGCAGAATCAATGTAATAACGTATTGGTCTAGCGGGTATTGTTCGGGAGCAAACGGCGGCCAGATAGCGGCCTGGACCTAAACAAACAGCATCCGAGACGGCTGCACACCGCACACGCCCTCATCAATCATCCAAGTAATAACAAAAAAATATATATATATACATATTATATAAAACATCGATAACAATATCGCCTCACTAACGCCCCTGTGATAGTTACTTGCGTGATATTACACATCTACTAGAAATGTACGCGTGTGGTAAATTGGTAATGTCTTCAGTGAAAGATGCCTACAATTATAGGCGCTATATCGATAAAAAGACTAAAAATAATAATGGAGTAGTCACTCAACGAAAAATGCATTTATTATAAGACATAGTTGACTTGTGGAGGAGGCAAAACCTGCCCTTTATGGCTGTCGCGTAATGACAGGTTAGACATTCAATTTTAAATATTAGTTTTCGTTCAGCATAAGAGCGTTTTAGAAACGCTTATATTCCATTTTATCTTTCACTTTGTTTAATATCAAAATATCTGTTATTTAGAGAGTTGAAAGGGGAATGCGCTGGGAGGAAATTTTTGAATAACATTTCGAAAGTGAAAATGACTCAAAAATGGGCGGCTTTGTAATTTCAATGTAAGGAAATAAAATACAACCAAGGAAAAATATATATAGTTTTAGTCATCAAAATAATAAAGGATAATTTTTTATTCAAAAAAAATTTAAAAAATTCAGAGCCCGAGAAATCAGAGAAACCACAGTTTTTTTGTCCATTCTAATATGATCAACAGAACCAAAGTTAAACTGAAATTTTAAGGATAGAATACTTTTCTATCCTTAAAATTTCAGTTGATCATTAACATTTTTTTGGTAAGTGTCCAGAACTAATAATTCTAATTCGATTTATTCGCCATCAGCTTATAAAAACAATCGGTCAATTTCAAGATATACTTGCACAATTAGTGTTCCGTGCCATCAGCCCCCTGCTTAAATATTAATAGCAATACACTCCGACTTTGTGCTTAAAAGGGGCCCATTTGCTGCGGTACCCGCCGCCGACCGCACCAATACCGAATCATATCGCTTATGCGCGCTGCTGAGTTGAGAGCGTTGCGACTGAGCCAAATTAAACATCGTGAAAAAGTGTAAAGACAAAATATGTTCCTTATATCGTGAGAAATATTTTTTGTCGAAAAACATTTTCCCGAAAGCCAATGGTTCAGCAGTTATAAGAAAATTAACTATTAAATTAATTATAACGATTAATCGCGCAATCCTGATAATTTTCTTTCAATTTATACCTAATTCCAATGTTCGTCATTTTTTTTTAGATTATTCTGAACGTTTCTTCTGGTGAAAAGGATAGGACGAGAGCAATTTTTAAAGTATGCTTATCGAAGTTCTTACCTACCCAATTCTTGTCAATAAGGTTCTTGATTCAGTTTTCATACAATTCATCCTTTTCGATGGCTAAAGGCCAAAAACAATACCGTATGCAAACACATTAATGTAAATGTTAAATTGTAAACCAAACAAATATATTAAAGATTACATTATTAATTGTAAATCAAACAAATATATTAAAGATTACAAGAACTTAAGTATTTAAAAATATTTCTCATACAAACTGAGTTTTTGCAATAAATTGTTTTTCTAATTTTTTTTAACATATTTAGTGACACTAAACACTGTAAATGTAAATTCAAACAACAATTTACAAACAGAAAAAGCACAGCGCGCCACTAATTTAGAAGCATCGCTATAGTTTCCCGATAAACTTCTAGTAACGCTGTTTTTTTTTACAAGTTTCACTTTATAGTTTCGGCGATACGAGGAACTATTGAAAACAATGCTACATAAATACTCAAAAAATACAGCCTGTTTTCGAATCCTCGTAACCGTACCTTTCATTTAATATGCCATACGAGACAATAAATTTTAAAAAAATGAGGCCTATAATATTTCTATGTCGATATTTCTGCCTATTGAGACGTGTACAGGTTAATCTAATTTATAACTATTCCAAATTTCATTTTTGAACATCGAATGATTTCTGAGAAAGACGGATATGATAGATAGATGAACGGACACGTGGCTGACCTTCAGAGTTCACTTTGATCCTTTTAATGTTCGAAGCCTTAAATACTCAAAAAATATAACCTGTTTTAGAATCCTCATAACTGTACCTTTCATTTAATATGCCATACGAGATATTAAATTAAAAAAAGGGTGCGTGTACTTATGTACGCGCGTGAGAAGTTATACTTCTTTGGCATCATTAAATAATACATACGGATAGATAACCTCAATTATATTGGAGCACTTGAAAAAGTCTATAAACACAATTTTTTCACTAATATTTACGATTAGTAAATATATTAATCAAAATATTGAATTTAAATCACTACTGAATATAATTTATCAGCACATATATAAATCGCACTCATATGAAACTAAAACACGTGTGTGAATGTAGACACTAGAAACATGTGGATAAATACTATGAATATGAAAACAGTGAACAGAGGTGACGATGGTGCCAATAGCTTTTGTTTCGAGACTGCAACTGCTGCAACTTCATACTGTAACTTTTGTGTGACGAATCTTAAAATTTCACTCTCATCATTTTTTCATAACGCGCCTAAAGAAGTATAACTTCAAAAATGACGCCTATAATATTTCTATGTCAATATTTCTGCCTATTGAGACGTATATGGTTTAATCTAATTTCTAACTATTCCAAATTCCGTTTTTGAACATCGAATGATTCTACATATATAGAAAGACGGACACGTGGCTGAACTCAAAAGAGTCCAGTTTGGTCCTCTTAAGGTTCGAAACCCTGAAAATGGTCGCAAATAAACATTTAAAATAAAAAATTTATTGAATTTATCTTCACAGGTAAAGTGGGAAAAAATTCTTATCTTTCATCCAATCGCGTGAGGATAGACGTTTTAAAATGAAATTCAGGTCCGCTTATCCTTTTTAAGCTCGTTTGTTAAATATTAATTATTAAAGTGACATGCAATGTATCACCCCAACTTATCTTATTTTTCAATTATGAGTTTTGAAAAATCTGGATATTAACATTGTCTAGCACTTTCCAATGAAATGATTTCGGTTAATTTGCGTCGAAAAAATTAAGAGACGTAGACAAGAAAAAGATGAAGGCTACGAAAGCCCTTCGTTGTGCGTGTTCCAAAACGTACTTCACACGTTTATTTAAAATTTTTGTTAAATACAATAAATAATAATATTACGAAGTTGCTACACCGCTCGCTTGTTGCTGCACCGTCAATAGAAGAAACATTTTAAACTACTTAAATTCATTCCACAATACTGCCACATTGTTTTTAAGCGCCGTGCGTGCAAGCGTAACGAAAACGGATACTGACACCACAAAAGGTTTGTTACTTCCTAATCGACGACGTAGCCAGTCTGTAGCGACGGGGTGGCGCGAGACTAATTCACTTACGTTTCAAAGAACACGTTAAAGATGAGGAAGCAGCCGGTCGAGCGTGGCTAAACTAATTCTCGTTTGCGCTGCATTCACACGCAACCTTTTTCGTTAAATATATTTATATATTTGGAATTACCTAAATCATTTTTATGAAATAACTAAAAGCAGCAAGAGCAGAAAGCAGAATTCATATTTTGTAAAATTATATAGAGAGTAATAACTGAATAAAAAAATAAAGCCCATTTTTACTTATCCATAAAACAAAGTCGCTTCCCTCGTCTGTCTGTCCCTCTGTAAGCTTAGATCTTTTAAACTACGCAACGAATTTTGATGCAGTTTTCACTATCATTCAGATAATTTTTTTCCGGATGGTCTATAGGTATAATACATGCATGTTATATTTACAGAAAATGTAAAAAAGTCAATATTTCTTAAAAAAAATTGAATTCTGGGCGCTTTCATTGTTAACGCTGACTAAACTTTACGAGATATATCAAAATGTTGTACTGTGGAATTGTGTATTTTTGTTAACTACTTCTTACTTCTTTTGTGGGTTACTTAAATATGTTGGGCATTTAATGTAGATAAAATTTGCTCTTTACAGAAAATCATTATCATTATCATTAATATTTTAGAAGATATCATAGATTTCAAATTACCAAAAATCAGTACTCGCGATGCCGATGCCGTGCACGGATGGCGACGGGGCGTCCCTATAAATCGCGCGATCGTACGCGTTTATCGGAAATCTCAAAAAAAAAAAATTAAAAAGAGTAAAATAAAAAAATAAAAACTTGCTTTTCAGCGCGACACTATAAACCGCAAAAACAGCTGTAAACATTGTATATAAGACACCAGTAGTATATTCTAATAATGACAGTATTATTATTAATCGCTCCAAAATTACACCACATTACCTATATTGCATCCAGCGAAGCCGGGGCGGGTCGCTAGTAATACTATAAAACTAATCATACTTATTATTACGTCAGTCAACAAAGATAAATAAAATTAAAAAATGAGAATCTGTGATTTTTAACTTTTAAATACATTTTAGTTTTGCATATTCTATTATTAAAACGAAACAAGTGTTCAAAAAAATGTCTGTCTGTCTTCCTGTATATACAAATGAATTTAACTAGAAATCTATTGAAGCTATTGACATGATTTTTACACAGGTTATGTACATTAAACCTTGGACCAATCAGTTTTTATTTCATCGTGATATATACAAAGGTTCCGTGGTTAAAATGATGAAAATTTTGCACAGAAAAACTAAATCTCCGTCACATGGATAGTGGGCGGCCTGTAGAGACACGCGGGGAACGGGGAGAGGTAGCGCAAGCTGACCCGCGCGGGATTTAAACTAAACTAATAACTTATGTCTAATGTAAAAGCATAAATAAACGCGTTAAAATACCGCTAGTTGCAAGTAAAATCTAATCTATACATATAATAAAATTGTAACAGATGAAGTTCTGGCCAAGAAAAATGTTTTAATTAGTGTACTATTCTGTATTTTCTCTTAAACATGGATTTAGGGTATAGAATGATAATAGAAGTCAGAAAATCAGTTTTTTTTTATTTTTGTCTGTCTCTCTGTGTTAATCTCTGTCTATCTGTCTGTGTATTCTTCAATCACGCGAAATCTATTACACGGATTTTGATGAATTTTGGTACGGTAATAGTTTATACCCTCGAACAATATATAGAATACTTTTTAGCTAGATACTACATATATACAAATATCTTGACTTGGTGAATTGTGCGTTATTAGTATTACCAACGCCACCCATTAGTGTTTTTAGTAAACTTTATGCTTATAGAATTCTGAAGAAAAAAGAAAAATAAAAAAACACAGAAAAATTCCTCATAATTTTTCTTATACCGAATTCCATGCGAACAAATTCGCATCGACACAGCTAGTATTATATTTATAATAAATCGTAGCAATATTATAAAGTGGTAAAATTTCGTTTCTTCGATTTTAGGGTTTGACACAAAAACGGCCTTTTCATTAAACTTTCACCATCGTATATATTATGGTGACCAGATGAATATAGGGTAAATAATAAATTTTTAGGGTATGTAGGAAATAAGCTAAAATAATTGAAGTGCAGGGAGTCACTGCTGGGGAGAAACTGCTAAACCATTAAATCTACATTAACATAATATATGAAGACAGAGATTGGGGAAAACAGGAAAATTTCCAAAAAGTTCTAGCACCTACAAATATAGCTAGTTACAAAAGAGTTTCCATTATAACCGCTTTTAGATATGCTACAAGAATGAGCCGTACAGTTCTGTACTCGACTGGAGCACAAACAACTTACTAAACCGTTGTGAATACCGTTAATAAATTCATCTTAAATAGTTATTATCTAAAGCGATAGAAATAAAATACAATCGCGGTGCTTTTATTACCTAAACAAAACCGGGACAAGCAGCTAATAGATCAATCAAGTTAATTAAATATGTATACATTATTTTACATTATTCACTTCCAAAGTTAATTTAACTATTAATTACAATACGTAAAACTAAAAGTTTGCAGTAAGTAACTTTACGTAGATCTTAAACTTTAAAATTAGTTACTAAAACTGAATCACTTAAAATCAATAACTTCTCGCCAAGGCTCAACTAAAAGTTAAAATGAAATATAGAAATATATCTATTAGAATATAATAAATGCGATGAAAACCTAAATTTTAATCTATATTATAGAAATCAATTGAGTCCATTGTTGCTTAATCTGTTCAGCCCAGCAGTAATCCTAACTATATAGGTGTTCCATAAAACGTGTCTATTATGAATACAGGTGATTTTGTACGTCAAAAGGAGCAGAAAATGTGAAGGAAATATATGAAAATTCTCAACCGTTTCTGAAAATATTTTCACTCTCAAAGTTGCGATTTAAATGACAAAAAATGATACTTTTTACAGAAACCTTCCTTTCTTTTGTTACCTATTGTACACAGTTATAAGAAAAAACATACCTAGTTCTGTGCATCAAACTACGTAGAAAATATTAAAGAAATATTAGAAAATCCTCAAAAGTTTCTGATATAATCATTGTCAAAGTTACGATACCAACAAAAAAATACATTTACTATAAAACCACGTTTCAAATATCTATGTACAAATGACCTATATGAATTATAGACACGTTTTTGCTACATATTCTATACAGTTGTAAGAAAAACATACTCAATACTCTGGATCAAATTACGTAGAAAATATTAAAGAAATATAAGGAAATTCTCGAAAGTTTCTGACATAATCATTGTCAAAGTTATGATTACACTAAAAAAATTACATTTTTTTATAGAAACACGCTTTAAAACAGGTTATCTATTTTATGCACCTGTATGAACAACTGATAAATACAGTGGTAACTGTAGAAATATTTTATATTTGACTGTTTCGCTCTTTAATAAATAAAGTTTAAACTTAACCGAGTTTGTATGTGATATCGTTAAAACCGTAATATGATCACATGAATATGCGGTCGATCTTAATATTAAGCACGTACCGTGTTCGAGTCATAGTAATAATAATCTCAGTCTAGCAGAGTGTTTGAATTATGCACATCGACATCAGGCTTTGTATTATCAACTTGTGCTTCAGATCCCGTTAGCCTGGTGGGATCAGACTGTGCAGCACTCGCTTGCGTCGGCTCTGAGAGGATTACATAAGCGACATGATGACGGGGTTCATAACTAGCTCGCCGGCCTTATACCAACGAGGAAAGGTATCGATCTACGATAGCGGTAAACGGCTGGCGCCTTTAAACGGATAATAATAAGCTGGATTGTACGTCCACGTTCATAATGATGTAGTATCCTCTTTAAACCAAATTTCCAGCGCCGATTAACTCGCAAGATTTTTTTTTCGTATTCCTCTCAAAAATAAAAGACGAAATTAATTTAGAACATCTTATGATTTTAATTTTCTTACGAGGAAATGATTTATTTTACAATACAGGAATATTTTCTATTTTTAATATTTTCCGAAGTATAATTACATTTAAACGTTTCATTATGATGTACAGAACATCTGTAAAAAACAAAATTTAAGAAAAACATTGAAATATGGGTAAAAAAATTTCTTCCTGTGATGTAATGCTCGTATCGCTCCATATTTAAAGTCGAATACGGGTCCCCGTTCGCCGCGACGCATCGCTTCGATGATGCCGCGCGGAGCCCGGTGTGCGTGCACTGCGGAACGCTTAACCCTTTAACCCTTGAATTAATATTGAATAAAGTATTTTGAGAACAGTACGAATCTGTCTGAACTTATTTAGATTGCTGTTTCACTGTTACTTGCTTTATAATTTGTGATCACTTAAAAAACACAGACGATGTTTTCACTATTGTATTGAATAAAATCTAGGAAAGGAACTGAGATATCTTATTATCAGTAAATTAAAAAAGTATCAGTCTATCAACAGTCAAAATATGATTAACCTATTACTATATTTCTAACTCTCACTAACAACTAGGTGTACTATGTACTCCACGCGAGCAAAGCCAAAAACTAGTTCTAAATATAAAAAAAGAATAATAGTTCCTTTGTTTGAAATTATGTTAAATTTTTGAATTGATAATAATTATCAACGAATTGTTTATCTGTTAATATGTATGTATACTTGTTTTGTATATAAATCGAGACTGACTAGATTAATTTCAATAAAACTTATAGTATTTAGTTTAGAGTCCGATACTAAACAAAGGGCATAAAATATTGTGCTATATTAATACCAGACCGAAGGAAAAAATCACTCACTGAATAGAAATAATGTTATTACTACATCATGACTTAAATCACACATCAAGCGTTTCTTCAAAAAGATTACTCTAAACATCGACATGATAAACAAACGAATTATACAGTGTCCCGGAAGTCATGGACCGACTAGTTCTACGTAGTACATTTTTTTCACCACAAACAGTAAAATTTGGGGTATGAAATAAGAATATCCTAAAACGTACGTTCTCGATTTTTTTCTTGAGAGAACAGTATTAGCTGTCGTAAAATATTTTAATTTATTCAAATTATTTATTCTTAAGCTATTCTTAATTACAAAAAAAATCAATAGACTAATTTGTGCCGTGGCACCCAAAGATCGAAACAGAGTAGTGATTTTTACAAATTTTAAGTGTCTATATCTCGAAAACTAAGAGATTTTTATTAAAGTCAAATTTTGTCAGTAGCATAGTCATAGATCGACCTATATCTCCTTTTCGGATATTCCATGACTTATGGGACACGCTGTATATTTCGCGTGAAGTTTAGTGATGATTAATGTTTAGAATAACCGTCATACGTAATAATATTGACAAGGGATGAAAGATGGATGGATAATTATCGACACTTCATTTTCAATCAGCATAAAACTTACAAATACCGCTAATAGGTGGTGTTACCTGTACATTTATTTTGATAATACTATACGTCAAAAACCAGGTAAACACAAATTTTAATATTTAAAAATAACATTAGTATAATAATCACTACTGTAAACCATACAAAGAAAAAGTATATCAGTAAAGAAAAAGCTATTATTATTACTATTATTCCGTATTTTTTTCTTTGAGTATAAACTTGACTCAATACGTTAATAGATGGCGTTAGCAGTACAAATATCGTAATATGCACCAAGTCAGGATTTGTTTTAAATCTGTAATATCCGAATAAAAAGTCCTACATGTTACTCAAGGATATCCCTACCATATCATTTGATTGAAAAACAAATTCTGGCTTCTATTATCCTTCTATACCCTAAATCAATCTCCCTATTTAAAATATTTCTCATTTACAGAGTTTACTCTGTTACAATTTTATTATATGTTTAGATTTGTAATATTTATTTGTTCTTTCATTACATTTTTGTCCATATCTTCCAGGTCACAAATAAATGATGGACCCACATAGCCTCACATAATAAAAAAAATTCGTAACCCTTGAAAATTGTATAAAAAGATCCGGCCCAGCAACTCCTTCACAACGAAAAAAGTTTTATTATTTTTACATGGCAGATTATGGGTCATGGTTAATATAATTATTTTATTAATGAATAGTTAATAAATTTATTAACTAATAAGAAACATAACTTCGGATAAGCTTACTAATCGCATTTTCAAATAACCATTACCCGTACGGCGACAATACGGTGTGCCAAAGTCACCGCGATCGTTCGCCTCTGCATTACGACCGCTATAATCGCAAACAGCATTTTAATTTGCAGCCATAAAACTGTAAGCTGCGTTCAACGACTAACGTACTGTTTCCGGTCTTTCCGGAAGCAAAGGAATTATGGGAAAAAGGGGTAGTGGGAACAATTTGATTACAGTTTGATTACGACCGCAACGGAATGCGCCAATGCACCGTTGAGCCGCATCGCTAACGCGGTTACAAGTCCCGCCGGACAATGCATTTTTAAAATATACTGCTTTTGATAGTGTTCACGTGACTGACTGTAATTGGATCAAACGATAGGATAGTGCCGATAATGAAATTCTATTGATTTTTTTTTTCTTTTTTTACCGCGCTTTGGTCAGCGGAATACATTCCGATGTGATCTACCTACAAAACTGCTCGTGTGTTATCCAAATAATTCAATGTTCAGTCCTTTTTATCCATCCTGCTTCAGGTTTTTGCTAACGCTTAGGGCTACTATACACTAAAGATTTATCTTGGATAATTACAATGAAAAGTAATGAATCAGAAGTATAATATACAATTGATAAAATTTTACAAAAGCTAAGGCAATTTTAATATCGTTTTATAATTTGTTGTTTTTTTAATATAACTTTTTAACATGACGTTTGAGTACGTAACCGTAAGGGGATATGCTGGTTTGTGACGTCATTATCATTTTAGCTGTCGGGTGAAAATGGCGGTAAATATTTACCAATTTCGGAAACCCCCACATCTCATATAATCATGATTTCCTTCTTCATATTCCACTACTTCAACAATAGTGAACAATTCTAAATGCTATAAAATAATGTGAATAGATAAAGAAAATTTTCTTCTTTCCCGCAAAATTTACATTTTTAGATATCTTTAAACGATATTGAGTTTTGCAAATCATTTATGAAGTAGAAACTTATTTAAATGTGGTTTAAAAAATTATTTATCAAGTGTAAATTTATTTGAGTGTCGTTGAAATATAATTTTTACTTCGTCACGATAATTTATACCTGATTTACTCTGAATTAGACATATCCAAAACTCTTCTTGAGTTTTGACATTCAATTTTATAACGACTTGATGCGACGTGATATCGAATCAGTATTGCAATAGAGTCTGAACAATAAGCTTAATATTGATGTGAGTAAATGTGCAATGACGATATACTCGTACTACCTTTTCTGTGTACACAATTATGTTATAGATGTTTAAAATATTTTTTTCCTTGTGTGATTTCGGTGTCATTATGGTTGATAAACTTTATTTGGCAATCATATTTATCAAATAAGTTTAATCGATTTTTGCATAAAAAATGTACAGTTATCCTTTACTATCCTTACGTATTTCATATATTTTATAATGGGCATAATCGGATGTATATAATTCCCTTCAACTTCGGCGGGGATTGCTTTTGATAATACATTTTTGGCTTATAAATGGCGCGTTTTGATGGGAGTTAAAACGTTCTGATGGCACATCGCGCTATAGGCCTCTGAGCGTTATACGCGAGGATGAATTCAAGGTTTATTTCACCTAGAGTGTGCATGAACATCCTGCAGCGTTCACCGGTACTTGTTTGTACCTGGACTTGTTGATGTTTTTATTCACCCTATTGACCACTTCACGAATGATATTATGGAATTATTGTTAACGATTTTCATTAATCATTGAACGATTTTCATTAATTATTAATCATTTTTAACGATTGATCACTAATTAATGTGATGTTAAATATATTTTAATTTGTTTTTAGAACGCCTACATATATCCTATGCTTTGGGCTAATCTGTAACTAGGACATGGGATTTTAAAGAATTAATAATCTGGTATGCTAAATCAAATAAAAGTAAAATATTTATTTTAGTAACAACAAAAAAGTAAGCTCGTATACATATGAATTTATATCTCGTAAAAATAGCAACGCATCGTCGAAATATCTAATACAAAGGAACATCGCTGAATATAAACAATGTATGTAAATATGTTAACACAAAACGTCTTTGCATTATAACTAGGCACGATAATAATACTGTACCATTTTAAATGAACTGCTCTGCGAAGTACACAATTGGTAAATATTGAGAACTACACATCATCATACTGTGACGATATTAGGAGATAGAATACATATTACGGTTGAGCGTATATTGCCGATAAAAATAAAAGAACACCAAAGTGTTTATGCAAGTATTTGTAAGTCTGAAGAATTTTATAATATACGACGTTCTTCACTGTTATTTTCTTGATTCACATTGCCATAAAATAACTATCCTTAAGATTTACATACATACATTTTTAAATAACACAATCAATACATTAACATACGAATATATTCTGCAAAACCAAGTACACGTCGCAACGTACTTCTGCATAAACATACATTTGATAGATCACAATGCAATATAAAGTCAGTGAAATGTTAAATAGAAATATTTTCTTTTCAACCCAATTAGCATTTAAAACGAAGCAATGATACAACTTGTATTCAAGCTGCACAGTAAACACGGTAGTTTGCCGAATCGACATCCGCTTTGCAACACGCGGGAAACTGTAAAACAAAACAAATCTGCCCGCGATGAGCATTCGCAAACAATACCGAAAGCTAACAATGCAGATTGATGGAGAAATTAATGGGCCACTGCGTAATTGGTCGGTGAGCCGATTTCATCATCGAAGATCAAACAAGGTTGCAAGTGATTGCACAATCGGATCGCCCGCGCTGAGCCTCGCCGCCGTGTTTATCAATTTTGTTCCGCGAATCGCAGCGAGAGAAAAACGACAGCTCGGGTAGCTCCCGGATGCAACATCGAGCTGACTAGTCACCACTGTGCCAGCAAAAGCTCGAGCTACACTTCCGAGGTCATTTCCGGTTTGATAATATTAACTTTAAAAAAATACATCAAGTTCGAGTGGACTCCGACATAAAGAGATCTGTACTTTCAATTTCACGAAACTACTTGTGAGAATTTAAAGTTTTTATTCCACGTTTACGAGATAAAACAGGATGTGAGACAGAATTTTTTCTATTTTCAGCTACTACGAGCTCAATCTGTCCAATAAATTTCGCGTGATCGATAAACAAATCAAGATAGAGACAGGTATTTCTGGCTTCTCTTATCATTCTTTATGCTAAATCAATGCTCTTTAAAATATTTTTCATGCACAGAATTCACTCTGTTACAATTTTTTTATTAGTGTGTGTCTGCGTGTGTGTATGCGAGCGCGCGTGTGCGTGTGTGTGTGTGTCTATGCATTGCAATATTATTGCAAGAAATTATAAGTAACGTATACACCATTGTTATCAACTACCCTATTTGGCAAAGACTATATAGCATCGAAATAGAAACTTGGAGGTTTTGGACTGAAAAATTTGTCTATAGACTATATGGTATCGAAATAGAAACTTGGAGGTTTTGGACTGAAAAATTTGTCTATAGACTATATGGTATCGAAATAGAAACTTGGAGGTTTTGGACTGAAAAATTTGTCTATAGACTATATGGTATCGAAATAGAAACTTGGAGGTTTTGGACTGAAAAACTCACAGATTCGAATCTAATCATCAAAATGTTTTTTTACGAAGAACGTTAATTATATATCTAAATAGACAAACATAGAACGACGACGTGTCCGGTGAACGAGAGAAAGATAGAATAAATTCCTGTTCCTGCTCTAATGGTTTTAACCAAGTAATTTTTGCAGTGTGAGCGGGCATTTGCAGAAAGAAAACTTTGTCGTCTGTGGACGATTCAAGTGACAAATTTCGAAGCTGACTGCAGTACACTGCCGCCGTAACAGTTGTATTCCAAGGAAGTACTTCCCAATATATCATATATAAAAGTATCACCATGAATATCTTACCAAACACACAATGCTATTTTCTGATCCGGATCATATTTGACAATATCCTGTTCATATTTGATAAATTAACTCGTCAGTAGTGAAACATAAATGATATTGAAGAATATGGTACGCTTTTTGATAAATGCGTACTATATTCTTCAAATATGGTACGCTTTTTGATAAATGCGTACCATATTCTCGTCAGTAGTGAAACATAAATGATATTGAAGAATATGGTACGCTTTTTGATAAATGCGTACCATATTCTCGTCAGTAGTGAAACATAAATGATATTGAAGAATATGGTACGCTTTTTGTATAAATATACTTGATTATAGGATGTTCTCGAATTTCTTAAAATTTTTAACTTTTTTTAAAGGCTCATTACTTATTAGCCACATGATATAAAGCCGGGCATAGATTTACGTAAATACGTTACCATATTTATATAGGTATATCGTTACAGGTGTATATAGAATTGGTACGTGAAATCTAATGAGAAAATACAAAAAGTTGACTTTTATAGAAATACAAGAAATGAACATATCAAAGGGTATAGCCAGCCGGTAAGGCATTGATTTAGAGTAAATATTCTCTTGTATATCATTATGTCATTGTATATGTGGAGGTTTCAAACAAATATAAAAAGCAGAAATGACAGAATTCTAAATAAATGTATAATTGAGAGTATGAATAAAATGAAGATTTCAGAGGAAAATGTTTAAATGTAGAGTCGTATCCACCACATCATCAGTAGCATGTCACCATCTGGTGCATATATACGTGTATATATATATATATATATATATATATATATATGGATTCCTTGTAATAGATATAAGTAGACACGCAGTGGCCTGTCTCCTTACATATAAGTATTGTCAGAAATGGTAATGGATATCAAGCAAAAGAAAGGTTTTAAATAATTAGTATTGTAAGTAGCCCATAAAACAAATGTGATAAGAGTAATATTTTTAAAAATATTAATGAACATAAATGAATTATATTTGGAGGCGAGTTTAAATATGGAAATCAGTTTACTTTATGATGTAATATGATCAACTATTTTTACATTGCTATCAATATTTTATAAACAAATGTTTACATTCGAACGAAATATATACATGTGTATAATAAAACCATATTTGTTGATGCATTTTCCATTCAAGGGTTTTAAATAAACTATAAAACATTATTTTCTATGCCTGTTTTTAGAAAATTTGTCTGACTGTGCGTTTGTTTATTAGATCGAATATAAAATATATATATATATATATATGTATATATATATATATATATATATATATATATATATATATATATATATATATATATATATTTATATATCTAACAGCGGATTTCATTTTGCAGCGTATAGATCTTTAATAGATCATTGTGATGTTTATTATATTTCTATGTATATTATATTATATTATTAATATTACGCGTATAATGTATTACATAAAAGCTCGTTGGATAAATGTTAGAAGTCTTTTTCAAACCATAACAAGTAAATTAAACAAATGCAAGAAGATTAATAACTACGCACCTAAATTGAAATGAATAGAATACGTAAGATAATATTTTTAAGCTTTAAACCGGCGGCGAATGAAATGTTATTCTAGAAATGGGAAAGTAAACATTTCGCAATCCATTATTGCGGCACCTCAGATACAGGCTTTGCCACATATTATCGTCGCTATTCATTTTGCGTTTCTGACAGCAGTTTAACAAACACATTTCTGTTTCCAATTTTCGCTCGGAGCCAATTTTAATAAACGACGTTGTTCCCAGGCGGTTATCTGCGACGGCGGCAGCCGGAGAGGCCGATCCCGCAAACCGAACGCGCGATTTATTATCTGTGCGGCAACTGTTTTCCGTGAAAGACGGTCGTTTTGCATTTACGTTTTTAAATCAGTCACTTAACTCGAAGTTATGTATACTTCAGCAAAGTTTCTTTTCAAGTTCTGAAATAGCAAATACTATGATCACGTTCAACGACAATATAATATCTTGCAAGTTATAAATAATAAAACCTAACTTTATGGAGTTTACTGCTTAAGAATATATTTTTATATATAGCGCCCGGTATGAAGTTTTATGAGTAGTAAAATCATTAGCCCAGCGTTAAAAAAAGTGTGACCGTTAGGAAGCATTTCCGCGTAACATTTCTGGGCATCTTTAGAGTGAGATATCAATATGTTTATTTGGTATTTTCTTATGGCATAATCGCAATGACAGAGTGGGATACACATATTGGCATTTTCTTATGGACTAACCACAATGACGGAGTGTGATACACATAGTTTACAATAGTTCAATTATATCAAGATGTAATCATTAAATGTCATTATGTATGAATATTTGGTGTCTTCTATTCTATAAAATTAAAAAGTCTCTTTTAATTTTGACTTCTTAGTCTGACGTTACTAAATATTTTTACTTTGTTGTATAAATTTTATCTTGCTCATTTGTGTTTTACTTGAAAATAATTATATTGTCAGTATTACAAATTTGGTAATTTTGGCATTAACTTTACCTGAAAACAAAAATTGTGTTAATGTGAAAGACAGCTACCAATTTTTATTAAATATTTCGTTATTATATTATACAAAACAGGTAAATATTTATAATAATATTTTAAACTTAATAAAAAGAAAACTTATTTTCTGTTTTAACTAAAAATTATGACATGAACTTTCTCTAGAGTTGGGACGTTATCCGGACACGGTATAGAATAAACGCACGCTTACTAAGCAATATGTAGCTTATCCAATCTTTGTGAAAACACTAAACGTTTATAAGAGTCTTAATTATAAATAATAAAACATAAATTGGGACAAACACACCGGTACAAAACTCGAGGAAAAGTGGAATGGAATGTAGATCGCACGCCATTATTTCAGTTCGCCTACTTAGTTAGAAGTGAAAGACTAACACTCACTAAAACGTATGGTACGTTTTAGTGAGAGTTAGTCTTTATTTCTAACTTGTTAAGTGCAAGTACGTGATTCAATCTTTAAAACCGCTGTCAGAAGAAAAGATGCAAGAATGTACATTTTATTAAAGAATTTTCCATTTACGATATTGATATGTATATTTATATACAGTGTTACCTATTTTATACATTACAAGACAACCGTGCTTAAGGATTAATCTCCAGTCGCGCTTGTAAATTAATACATCTAATATTCACATGAAATCTGGACATTGATGCTTAGGACGATTACAATACTTTATTCACTTCCATTGTAGCTCGAGGCACTTACAAAAATATTAATCTTTTTGGAGCAGTAAATAAAGAACGTTTACATTGAATTCCTGTTACGAGTATATAAAATAATGTACATTTCCTTTATATCAATTTGAATGCGATAAACTCTGCGCATCGGCCAGCCCCCCTTTTATTACGCTGCGTTTTATGGCGTACGATTTGCAAGTATCAGCGAAGGCTTTATTTAGCTCGTGCAAATCCTACCATTTCGTTCAGTCTTCATAAAATATACTTTTGTGTGTAACCGACGGAGATTCTGATTGAATCCGAATACTTTATAATCTAGTAAGTTTTGCCGACAAGTATTATTTTTAGTTTGCGTTTTGAAAATAATAATAACAATACACTAGCAAAAGAGAGGAAGGCATAAAAGGATGGTGGGAGAAGGGAGCTTATTTCCCTTTTATTGCTCCAAAAGAAGTTTCACTTCCGAAGCGCCTAACAGCCGCAACTCTTTTTTAGGGTACCGTAGCAAAATGGCGAAGCGTCCGTCCCTCCAATCTTTTTAGTTTCTACAGTTTTAGACCTATATGCATGCAATTTTGCAAATAGGTGTTTCTTATGGAGATTCCAAATATAATATTTTTAATAATAGTTGTTTAATGTAGTTGTATTTGTGTATTTGTGAAGTGCATTAAGCACTTCTTCATACAATGGGATGCAATTTTTTCCCATATTTGAGTAGAGTACCATTGGAAGGAGTTCTTAAAATTCTTTATTTATTGAGGTTTGATTTACTATTTTTTCCTTTTTTAAGTTCCATCTGCGAAACACTAAGCTTCAAAATAATCACATTGTGTCTCCTTCTCCCTCTAATTTTTCCACCATGTATGTGAAGAAAGTGAAAAATAAAAAATTGTTTGAGAAAAAAGCTCCTTACATTTGATAATACATCATTGTTACATTCGGTCAAGTGTGCATTGTACATTTTTATTTCGTTGATCGACATTTGGAGAAAATATATTAAAAATAGCACTATCGACCTAATTTTCAGAGTTCCGTGGCAAAATTGCTAAAACGGAATCACTTCGATGTCCGTCAGTCTGTCCGTTCGTATGTCACAAGCCATTTTCCCGGAAAGCAGTCGAAGTAAAATTTGAAATTTGGCGCAGAGATGGTAGTTCAAATATAGACGTGGTAGTTCAATTATAGACGTGAAATGTAAAAAGGTTAATTTAAATTCTGGGGGTTAAAATTTCAGGTGTTAAACTGGGAAATAAAAAAAATTATTACAAAAATTATCGTGTAGTATTGAAAGTTTATTGAAGCACAAACTCAATCATATGCATGATACAGGTTTTTATGAATTTTTTTAAACATTTTACGGGAAAAAACCATTAAAAATTGCTGCTCCCCACTCTTTTCACCAAAAGGATAGCTTGATTAGGTACAAATTGAAAGAAAATAACCAGAATTTCAAAATTGCGGCGCGATTAATTGTTATAACCAATTGAATTGTTGATTTCCTTATAACTATTGTATTATTATTTTAAGATAAAAATTTATTCTTTAACAAATATTTCTCACGATATAAGGAAAATTTTTGCTCTTAGACGTTTTTTGAAATGTTTCATTTGACTCAGTCGGAATGCTCCCCACTCAATTCCGAGTATACGCGATATTTTATGGCACTACTGCGGCGGGAGTGCGGTATATGGGCACCTTTTAACCACAACTCGGAGTGTACTACTTACTATTAATATTTAAGCAGGGGGCTGATGGCACGGAGCACTAATTGTGCATGTATAGCTTGTACTCGACCGTTTTTTAAAAACTAAGTTCCTATCATAATTTATGTGTAGCTTCTTAAACCTAAATAAACTTCTTTGGATTTATTAACGTTAGGAGAATCGGTCGATCCCGATATTTCACCTTCGATACACCGGTATTATAAAAACCCACACGAAAAGAACATAGGTACATGACTACATATGTACACGCAGTATCTCCACTAAGCAACCGAGCGAACACAAAGCCGAGTAAATGAAATTTACGTTTATTCATTACATCGGAGGTTCGAGAGAGGTAATGCGCGGGATCGGCGCAGCATCCGAAAGTAGAATCTGATACACGCATTTTGCACACTGAATTGTTTACTCCAGCATTACTGCAGAGGCTGATATATATATATATATATATATATACATACATATATATATATATATATATATATATATATATATATATATATATATATATGTAGTGTAACAAGGAACTTGGCTATTATTCATACAAGTGATTTTCTGCGTCAAACTGAGTATATTTGAATTTTCACATAAACCTTAAATGTCTTCTATCTTGTTAGACATACAAAATCAACTATATGAATACCATACACGTTTTTGTTATCTCTTTCTATTTATATGTGTGTCGAGCGCGCGTGCGCGCGCGTGTGTGTGTGCGTGTGTACAATATTCCTATCTAAATGTAAGTTTTATAAAAAAGTATCATTAATAAATTTGGACATATAATAAAAATAATATAAAAATAAAAAAACAAATATAAAAAAAATGTACATTAAATATTTTTTGGGGAAATTGAGTTCAGAAGCTATGTACAAGACATGCAAGACAGAATTTCTTTTAAATATTTGTCTATTTAATCGAGGCATGATGTAAAACTATCCGACAATTTTTTAAGGATTTCCCTGACATATTATCAGAAACTGAGAAAATACCCGGAAGGGTTGACCTTTTTGCAATTTTCGGTCTGTTTACTAATATTTTTAGGTGTTTATTCATATTCACACCACTGAAAAAATACTACGCAAATTTAAATAGAGTTTTCATTGTAGCATTTATGTCTAAAAAAGAAATTGTTATAATTATCGTAAAATACGACGTCAAATAGTTGTGGCCACTATTTTTACATTATTTTGATATAAATATAATACCACACATTAATCACTAAATAAAATAAAACTGCTTACAATGGTAGTGAAAACTGACAACATATGGGTATACCCGTGGACGGGTTCCTGATTCAATACGCTCTCGTTTGTCAAAATACTGTTATAAATACATCTAAATAATTTGATGGCGAGATAAAATAATATTAAAATATCACTCTAGCCTCTCTACATAAACATTTATTCAAACCGAGGTTGCGCGGACTTGTATCCCACAGAGACAGAGGTACGACTTTCTTGCCGGCGCTCAGCGGGCTTAATGGAGACGCTATCGATTACAAATTATAATTTATACGAGGAGATGTAAAGTTAAAGGAAGCGAAAAAATATTTGCTTGTTTCATTCTGGGTCGTTCTATTTATAAATGCAAAACTGACACAAGACTTTTTTGAATTTCGAATTATTTGTAATTTCGTATAGCAAAGTGATAAAAAGTGTCACTTTTGCCGCCTACTGTGAAAGTCGTTTTGGCTTCCCCATTAGAGAAGGTTTCATAGTTCCATGCGCACAGATCAGAACAATCTTTACTGTCCTCCATTTGGACGTTTCAAACCGGATGTTAAAAAAAGACCTACATTTTTAATTTTATCATATTACATCAAAGAATGTGGGAGTAGTGTACTACAAGCGATTAACGGACTTTTCAAAAGTTTACGCTGAAACTTAAGATTACGTGGAAAGTTCGGTCACTATTAATGAACGGTGGACCGCCAGATAACGTCTAATAAAAGGAATAGATGTGGGCTAGATTGATGTGTTTTCGTAATGAATGTTTAAAACTTAGAACTCTGTCAAGAAGTTTCCGGTAATCGAAGCGCTTTAACCCACTTTAAAGAACTGAATGAACGAAGTTAGTTAACAAGTAAATTGAAGTAAAATGTAAGTGGAGTTAACGACTTGAAAACAAATAATTCTATTCGAATAGCTTCAGAAGTGTAATTAGATTATAACTAATAATACGAAATGAGGAATATTGTAAAGGTGAAACAATGTAAAAGTACTGATTTTCAAAATTTTTAATATTTATAAATACAACATTTAACGAGAACTTGTCGAACTGAAAAGGAAGTCTATTACAATTAACTAAATCGTTTGAAATAAAACAGTAGTGATGTAACAGGCTGATATCGATATGCAACATGAGAGAATAACAAAAGTTACAGGAAAGTACGACGAAGAGTGAAACACACCACACGTGTGTTTCACCCTTATAACTCAATAAATCTGTCAATACGAATTAAACTCTAACTACGAGAGTTCCGTACACTAACTGTAAACTTATAAACATTTAAAGGTACCTAGTATTTCTATTAACTATTTGCAAACAGTAATTTTTCGCAACGCAAATATATTGCTTCCTATATCTTTCAAACGCATAAAAACATGGTGCATATGATATCTCACCATTTAAAGATATAAATATATTAAAATAAAAAATGATTTTTGCAATAGATTTATTTTATCTGATCTTTTTACTGACTGAATTACAAGTCAAATATTACTCGTAAACAAGAGTAGCATATACTTAAATGTGATAATTTACCTTCTAATTTCGTTATATATACTACTAATGTGAATACTTTTCAGATATTAAAAAATAACGGTTTAGCTGGTAGGGGTGGAGATACACAACTTTAAAAAAGGGTCATTTCAAAGGTTATTATTTAGAATGTGTTAATGATGTACTTAATATTTGTGAAAGACCTTTTAACGATACCCTGCACAATGAGGTATGTGATTGATTTTTTCAACCCCGCTTTAAATGGATGGAGCGGAACAACAAAAAAAATTGGAAGAATTTATTTCATAATTTGGTACTCGTTACAAATATTAAAAACCATATGCCAATTTCAACTTTACAGCACTAATAGTCTGCGAGTAAAATCGCTATGACATAAAGTTGGACAGTCAGATCGACATAGCGAAGTTATAAGGACTCCTAGATTTGCTACGAAGCCATAAAAACGACTGTAACGATTTGAGGAAATTTCGCTATTGTATAGAATAGGTACCTTTCAATTTTCGATGTGTAAGATATCGAATAAGACAAAAAAGAGCCAAATAATAAATATTTTAGTGAAATTACAAATATTTTTCAAGTTCTTTTTAGAGGTATGGTATCAGTAAATATCATCGAGCACTAAATATTCATAATTATTCTCGCATTTTAAAATCACTATAAAATGTTAATTTAAAATACAGGTAAATCGTACATAAAAGAAAATTCACGCACCCACATACACATTATTATATACACACGATATAGTTTTAGCTCACGGTCAGTTCAATAAGAAAATGAGTCCGAACTTCGTTCAGATCAAAAAGCATTTTCAGCTTTATAATAAAACTGTCGGCGGTAGCCGTTGGTAAAGGCTTTAAGGATATCGAGGGTTATGAAGGTCCTAATTTGAAGTTGATCCAACTTGCAGCGACACGGTGAGTTTTATCCAAGTGTTATTTACCGGCTAAATAGGAATACGAGTTTCATAAGATTATCATGATATATAAGGCTTTAATACAATTAGCTCTACTTACCATCTTACATTTAAGGTTTATAATGAAAATTTATCAAGTGTTAATCACATTGACCCAATTAAGACCTAGTCTCTGATATAAATATTGAAGTTTGGAGGAAATAAAAATATCAATTACTATCATTTTGTAAAAAAAAATAATATGAGTGCGTTAAGAGACTGTTCTAGGTTTATCTAATTTCTAGAAGTTTATGCATCAGACTGACATAAGCATGGTGTTTTAAGAATTTATTTTGAAGTGCTTTTTCAGAATTTTTTTTACCCGTTACAGCAATGAAATTCCCCTTTAACTACAACTACTTACATAGCTTACGCGTTCGAAACGGAAATTCTGAATTTTTAATAACTAATGTTCAGGTAAACACATAATAAGTGTTTTAATAATAAATACTCAGAGATATTTATTGTGAAAACTTATTTAAATCCGTATGTAAGTAAATGTAACTGTTAGCAAGTAAAAATATTCATCAACCAAATACCTAACCTAATTATTTTGATCAGGCGAGGAATTATGGTGGATAGAGCGTTTGGACAATCGCAAAAGGTGAAGAAAGAGTGGAGGCATTTGCTTAAACATAATGCGGACGAAGCTGCAGGCAAAAGCAAGTAATTAAATTTTGAGTATTAACCGTTTTAGTGCCATTGTTTTTTACCCATATATACTTGAAAATGCCAAAGAAATCTTTTGTTTTTGATGTCATTTACCCTTGTCTTGAAAAAAAACTGTATCTCTTCCACAAATTATCAAATTTTAATAATTTTTTCGGTGTTTTCTTAATAAAAGCTTGTACAAGGATAATAAAAAGTATGGAAATATATATTGTGAACAAAAATTATAACAAAAACTGAAATCATGGTCACATCATTTTCGCAGTTCGGTAAATCCTCCGTATCAGCAAAATAATTGTTATCGTCACTATTATCACTATCACTCAAAATTTGCATTACGCCAAAATGTGAGCGCACCCCAATATCACTCCCACTATCACTTTCTCCACAACTTGAAAAACGATCATTTTCACTCGAAAAAATTATGTAGCAATCTGCTAATTAAGTGCTAATATCTTGCGACACTTATATGGCAAATAATTATTGAATAAGTTTGAAGATCAATAATCTTATAAATATTTTATGCGATTACACCAATATACCAGATTTAGTTCCAAAACGTACATTTTACTGTATAATAAAAATTATAATTTTAAATAAGGAAATTCATAATAAAAAAAAAACTAAAAACACGCTTTCGTAAACAAAGGATTCATTGAGACAAATTAAATGAGCCCAAACACGATGGGTTTTGTTAGCTATTAGAAAGTTCCTGTGACCACCTTCCTCTTCCACCGTCATATCAGCTCGATGATATCCCATATTATTGAATCGCAATAAAAGAAACGTGTTAAAAACGAATACAAACAAATAGATAAACCGAAAAAAACACACGACAAACATAAAACATTATAAAGCGCTTACAATTTCAAAATCAAATTATTAATGCGTCTGAATTGGTTTCTGACTAGAGATATGCGTTATCAGTATTTTCCATACCAGGAGATCCTGTTGCGAGTAAGTAAAAGTAATAGGTACGTATACCTGTTACAAAATAATAGGCCGTATGTGGCCCGCATACTTGCTTGTCGGGTATTCGGTTTGGAGTACACAACGTTTAGCTTGTCATGAAGTGTTCAGTATTTTTTTGTTTGTTACGTTTCGGAATTTTCAGCAGTTTCTGTCTATGCAAAACGATGTTATATAAGATATCGAAAACTTTCTTCCTGCTTTATATATTAGTTAAAATGGAGGCGAAAATATAAGTAAACAATACACAGATGACTTATGCCGCGATAATATTTTTTTCTCCTAATCACTATTTAATCACTTTAGAGATATAATTTTTATCACTTTTTATCGCTTTAGATATATTTACACATATTTCGATCTTTAACTTATTTGAATTAAACAAAAAGTTACAAAAGCAAGATCTAATGGTTATTATTTCATTCTTATAAAACTTTTGCCATGGGCCTTCAGAAACTATAAACGGACAGTTGTGCGCCAAATGTGGCAATGGAATGGGATTTTGACAGACTAGACAATACCTAACTAGTATGAAGCAAGCACAAAGTACGGGTATATGGAATACTAGTTTGCTAAAGAGTATGACATGTTAGGAACGTATGTAAGTATGACATGTTATGATGTGGAACAATGAAGTTTGATATGTTATGACGTGGAACGTTTCCTTGACCATTCTTTTCTAAGAAGGGATTCATACGATAAACGGGAAAACCTGCGTAAGGCTACGGTTTGTTTCTTTTGCTCTTATAGTAGCATAATCATTATTTACAAAGAAGGACGAGTAATTTGTAACAGGTATCTAGGGAATGTCATACGCTAGTATGAACGTTCCACGCGAATACTTCTAGTACGAAGTATTTTATTTTTCCAGATTACAGTATACCCATCCGCTCCCACCTCTAATTCTGACGATCTAAAATTTCACATAGACTGAATACATCAAAGAAACTGACTGTAGTGTCAAGTATAAAACTGGGATTTAAACCGGTACCTTAAGGGGGTCATAAAAATATACCACCATGTTTTAAACAAAGATTTGCTACATTTACATTCTCAAAGTGAAATAAAATTGAACGTCATGATTATTGTGAAAGAAACTTAAATATTATAATATGGTTTTTTAACCACCAAATAATAGTTATCACCTAATCCTAGATCATAAAAGGAAAAAAGCGAAGCAATGGACATGATATTTGACCTTAATACTTTCCATTATGAATGACGGGGGTCATGCTGGTGGAATTTGCAATGGCCAAGACTACTGTGACCCTATTAATGGAACTACAGACGCGACGCGGAAGTATTCACGCACCCGGTCCCTTTGCGGATGCGTTGATTACGCGTGTCCGATATGCTCTATGCGAACGTGTAATACGTTCAAGGATTAGGGGATGTTTTGAAGCTCACTGCCATATTGTAAATCCAATTATCATTACTTATAGATGCATCTCTACTCTGTACCGTTGAAAATTTGTTATATAATTTGGTTTTTGTCAATTATTTTAATTAAGTAAATGTTCATGTTCATGTTCTCAAATGAATCATACAATAAAACAATAACGGTCCCCATAAACAATATTTTTATTGGAAAGAAAGAAAATTAGGTCTATCGTATGTTTCTTTGTATGTGTGCATCTCTTAAAAACTGTGAAGCGGATGTAGATGAAAGTTTATGACGTATGTTCAATTGTGACAAGATATCCAAAATTGCGATAACATGACCGTTGGTATTTTTTTTTACTGGGGAGTTATTGTTAAATATCGATTAGAGAGAAAGAAATCAAAATATAACGCGGGGAAATTGCAAGATAAGGAAAAAATCGGCCTATTGACGGAAATTTATTTAGTATAAATATTAAGTGTAAATCATATTTGTTATTTACAAAGAAATATTGTAAACACATTGTAATTACGTACATTGCGTACTGCCCGCCAATTTTCACCTTAATTATTTGTAATCAATCTTATAATTTATTTAGTTCACTCAATTCATTCGATGATTTCTTATCAGACACGAAGACGAAGTCAAAAGCATAAACTATACAATATCATTTAGCAATTATATAATTTTCAGTTTTTCAGTTTATTTTTTTAATTCTTTTATATTTTTTCATTAAATTTTTGTTAAAATTGTATTTTTGCCCTTTTATTGAATCAAACAAGTTGATATATAATTATTCACGCAAAATAAGACGCGGAAAAATTAATAATTTAATTACGAAAGGAAAAAACCAAGCAATTACGTACGTAAAATATTTAACTTATTTATTTATAGCTACAATAAATAATATTAGGTATAGCTATTTATTATATCTTTCTATTATATTAGCTACATATTACATCTTTCTCATTCTCTTGAAATTGTTTGGTACATTCACATATAATTTCAACACGTCTATATTGTTACAATCGCAACTCATCTATCTCACCTCAGACTGACGTCTGGCCTTTAACTCTGTAACGAAAGTTTCTCGTGTACATAGTTCACTTTTCAATTTTTTTTCATTTATTTTCCTTCTAATGAGTAGCACTACAAAAGCAAATATGATCTGGTGATAATATCGTTCATCATCATCATCATCGATCGGAAGACGTCCACTTTTTAACATATCCTCCCCATAGACTTCCGCAAAGATCGACCCCGTGCTGCCTACATCCAACGGCTTCCCGCGATCTTTATCAAATCACCTCTTCACCTAGCGAGGAGCCGCCCTACTTTGCGTCTTGAGGAGCCGCCACACTTTGGTCGCCACTCGTGGAACTTCTTCCCTGCATTGTCACTTCTTCAACCTACATCTGTGATAAATACTGTGAGCTATGGCAATAAATGTAGTTCTCCTTCGGATTTCCTCATTGGGGATCATAACTCCTAAATAAATCCCGTGTATAGTCCTTTCCATAACTCGCCTCGAGACTTGGAAACTTTTTATGAGATCAATATGCATATAGAGTTATAAAAACGAAAAAACCTGCCAAGCACGAGTCGAACTCGCACTACGAGGGTTCCGTACACACTTAGGCGTTTATAAACATTTAATGGTACATAATATTCCTATTAAACCATTTATGAAATTTCAATTTTTTTAACGACTTTCCCTTTACTTATGTTGTGAGACCTTGCGACTTGCCAAATTTCATGATTCTAGGTCCACGGGAAGTACCCTACAGGTTTTAATTAATTTGCGAATGTCAATATACGCGGCATAAATGGCTGTATTTTTAGGGTTCTTCCTGGTTGCGTTGACTTAGTAGCTTGATAGCTCCAAGGGACTAATAGTTGATACCTCCACGCGTTTCTGAGAAAAATGATCTTGACCGACCGACAGACGGACAACGAAGTTATCCTATAAAGGTTCCTTTCGGCATCTTAAAATTGAGATATACTATTTTGAAAGATATGTAGAATAGCAGAGAGTATACGAGGTAGAAGTATATATTTCACACTTTGCTATATAATTAAGGTGTCCCAACTACATTCAGTATTCAAGATTTAATTTATAATTATTTTAATATTTATAATTCATTATCAAGATTTAATTTATAATTATTTATATATAACACTCAAGTATTCCATCAATAATACTAATAAAAATTCCAGAAATAAATTTCCAAAGACTCGCTTACCCATTTGTTTTAGAAAAGTGTCTAAGGTCAAAATGTCCTTTAGGGATTAAAGGTGTCAACGCTTACCTGAAAAAGAAGAAAAAATACCATAAATATTTTCATAATTTATATTATTTTGAAAATAGCTAAGAAAATAATGTGTAACTTATTTTATTACGAGATTTTAATATCAAAGAAGTTTCTAATAAATGAATTTAATTTAATATTTATGTTCTAACAATTAAGACCGAATTATTTAAGTCATCCCAAATAATAGTCATAATGTCAAGTATTTTAAATAACAGTTTAATATGTAGAATAATATAATTAATAAGACAACTTGATTTCTACAAAGTATATATATATATATATATATATATATATAATATAACATAGTTTATGTTTAATATTGGCAGTCAATTAAGTGCGTATCGTAACACGCATTGAGTAAGTATTCTGTCTAAACCTCTTGAAACTGCTCATTCAAATTATCCGCGATAATTTTGTTCAAATAAATTTATTTCCAAACCAGATTTGAAAAATTAAAACGGAATACAAATCACGCTTAAATTTGGAACTTATAATTTCGTAAATTTTTGAAAATAGAATCTCGATTTCATTTTGAAAGACTTGTTCAATGACAACTCACTCGATAGTTGCGTGAAACAATTTCGCTCCGACTTTACAAGTATATGAGTTAGTATACATATATATCAGAATATGACTTAGTATATATACAGTATATGAGAAGGCACGTTAAAATCTCTTTTTTAATATCATTCGATTTCAGTCGTCAGACGTACACTAATTTCTTTGTTTAATTTTTTTACACGTATTAATTTAGATTTCAATCTGTAGTATCTTCTTGAAAACATATAGGTTTAAAACTATGAAAACTTTGAAGCTATGAGAGATGAATGGACGCATGGACATGATGAAATTATATGGTTACTTGTAAACTACGCAACTCTAAAAATGATAACTCGCGTAGAGTAATTAAAAATACACAAATAATGTTACTGCAAACACCACTATGTATTAAAAATTATTTAAGTAATGTAGCTGGTAATAAAAGCAATGCTTCCGTTATTATTATTCGTAATTTGAATTCTTTTAAAAATATTAACGTACGTCGTTAATAAATACTATCGCTTGTGGTGAATCTTAATGGCATACTGTTATTGTAACATAAACGGATATAAAAAACACCTTAGATGAAGTCGTCAAGAATTGCGGATGAATAGAGTTTCATTGCATACGTACCGTTTAAAGCAGGAAATTGTGAAGAAATTTGAACTCTTTAAAAAATAGATACCATTTTTTATTAATATAAATTTTTCCTAATATTATATAGAAAGGATCGACTCTTTAAATTAAGGTATGTTTACAGGATGACAGTCCGCCTTGGCACCTTGGCAGTCTGTCACCGCTACTGCATTCGATTTGACTAGATAGTGTTTTCGTTTTGTATGTTATTTGAGTCAAAATAATTTATTTACGTAATCTGTTTTGTATTATATATATTTTTGGGCTCCCTTTTATATTTTTCTACGGCCTGTTTCAATAATTCTTCAACTACTGCTGCCGCAGCGTCTAGTACCTTATAAATTTTAAAATTTAAAAAAATACAAATTAATTTGGCCGAACTAAGTTAATTTATTCAAATTAAATCAAAATCTCAAAAACTTTAACGATAAACAAACACACATTAATTTGATTCAACCATTTCAAAAACCTCCAAAATTTCCTAAAAAAACGTCACGTGTACTACTGATACGGAAATTGCCCTCGTAATAAAACGTCACGTGTACTGCTGATACGGAAGTTGCCCTCGTCTCGCACCCCTCGTGTGTACAGACGAACTTCCACACTTTAATGGTAGAATACTGCCACAGCAGTTGCCACGATTTCAACCGTCGTACGAACTGTCACCGTGTAAATCAATCTGTAAAGCAATTTGAAACCAACACACTTTAACTCTTGTTATTAATTTAACGTAGTGGCTATGTTTAATATGTAAATTAACGAGAGTGAAACTATGCAATATTTTTCAATACTAAATAATAACTATGTCTACATCAAACTAGCAGACAGACTGGTCGTCTACAACCCACGTTGGTAGGTAATAGCATTAACATTCAAATTAATAAATTATTTTTAACAAATACTAACTTTTTACGTCTTCACGGTTAATGAATTTCCTAAAACAGAGTGACACTAACCTCAATCATACACATAATAAACTTAACCATTAATTTGCGAATATTATTCGTAAGCCACCGAAACCATAGACCCACAGAGGAAGCGCACCAATTACTTGCAGCTACTTCCACGGTATATGGCGCAGATCTGTAAACGCCGAGTTTATTTGTTTACGCCATCGATACTAAACCTTTTTTTTTGTCAAACAAAATTTTTACGGTCGAAAATTTATGTATGCCTTAGTTAGGTCCTTCTGTTTAAGTCACTGACGAAATTGAAAAAGATTACGTTACAGGAAACCGGTATTCATGTGTTACTTTCAACAATACGGTACAATTGAGAATAAAACTTAACTAATCCCGTCTTCATTAATATTAGCATATGCCAAAATGAAATGAGAATTTCGATGTAAAATGCAAGCTGAGTTGGTATTCGATTTAAAAAGAAAACATTTTGATATCTATTACTAGCTGCCCGTCGGACTTTTCCGGGAAAAATGAGACTGTTACATTTTACTTTAATCGCCATTTCATTTAACTTTTATTTATGGTTAATTTATTAAAACTATTCTTATAGTTTAATAAATTAACCATTACACTAATTTATTCCACGCTTCAGTGGAGCATAGAAATATATGGCCCAATCTGGAAACATAAAAAGGATTGTAAAAAATAATCTAATATATAATAATTAGTATTATATACCGTTAAACTTTATGGCAAATTTTCAGATTGTGATCTTATCATACAGCCTTACAATATCTTCGTCCATTATTTGAATGTAACTGTAATGAGTTATAAGTTTAACTAAATGCACTCAAGACATTTCCACACGTTTTACTTAAATTATATTTATTCACAAGTTCTAAAAATATATTTAATACCCCGTGCCCCCCTGGACACTATAAACTGTATGATGACGAAACATTTATATCAAATTGATAAGAATTTTGATACCAGATCTTAAAAAATAAACAAAAATCTTTCCTATGTAAAATAAATAATAACTACAATACAATTTTTATTACTTGCCAATCTAATATTTAAAGCAACGTAGCAATAAAATAGCTTAAAAGTATTTATATTAATGATATAATGTTTTAATTACAAGCATATCAACTTAAAGACACATGTCTATATTGAATGACGTTTGACCTTTTGAGAAAAGTTTTATTATTTCTTGAGTAATATAACTACTATGTTTCATAAAGTTATCTCACTAAGAACCATTATACGAAAAAAAATATTAAGAAAGCGAATAGTAAATGTAATAAATTACAAAGAGGATAAGCACATCCATTATAAGACCAATGCTTTTTTCTACACATAAAAAAACAACGCTGATTCTAAACGACTACTGTGCGAAGCCACAAACGAATGGACCGATAGTTATAGTATAAATATCCAACAGACCGAACGTTGAATACCACTGGTTTACACTGTTCCTTAAGTCGAGGCAATCCATTACGCATAAAGAGTGCACTAATGATATACAGGAATAAACATACGTTCTACAAATGTGTACGCTGAATTGAGAACATTAACTGAGTTTACTTTATCTTGTTTATACTGCCGCTGATTGAGATGCAGATATGGAGTAGCCGATTACGTTTTCTATATTCAACTCACGCTTAAAGTTAATTCCTATTCTGTTGGTGTAACTAGTTTTTTATAACTGTACTTTAGTTTGATAACGGTATAAAAGGCGCGATAAGACATTTCAATTGAACCGGCAGTGCATGTCGAAACAGGCGTAAAACAGAGTTTCGTAGTTGGGTAAATCTTTTGAAATTATCTTAGCCTGTTATAACTAAAATAATTTTAATTCGAAGTTCTAATCAAACGCCAATATCTTAATTTTTTTCAAGTATGAGAAAGCACATTGCGTTTTTTATTTGGCTACATATTAACTGAGATTTGTATGTAACCTATTCTCAAAACTGCTTGCAGATAGCAATAAAAGTGTGAAACCGGTGATACTGTGACAATCGGTAAGTGAGTCCAATTCGCACTTGGCCGGTTTTTACATAGCTTTTATGTGTTTAATATTTGTAAAAAATTGACATTAAATCCCAAGTTTCATGTAAAAAAGATGGAACTATCAATATTATTCAACTTCCAATTAAATTTTAAATTGAAAATTTTGGGCAATGATATTAATTTACGAGTATATAGGTTATCAAATACCTCAATTTTTAAATCTATACATATAATGAAAATGTAGACTTTGTTTGCTTGTAGATTAAAAACATTTACAAAAATAAATTTGGGGGTGATGGATAAGGAAGGGATCACTTTTGAAATTTTTGTCTGTGATATCACAATTATACAGACAAAAAATCGGTTCACAAAATCTACTGAACTGATTCGGATGGAGTTTTTAGAATACAGGAATTTTTAGTTAACTTGAAGTAATATTAAATTTTTATTTCATCGTATTTTATTCACTCAATCAGAAAATATGAGAATTTAATATTTTCAAAAATTAATGTACATGACATTAGTACAACAAAACCAAAGGAGTGCCTATCTACACAAATGCATAGTGTACTTACGTACATCGATAGATGGCACTACGCGCGTTTTAAATCGCGCAATAATATTTTCCATCCGGACGGACTAGTTAAAAATATAGGTGTTCATAACATAGAAAATTATCATCACGATGATAGATTATTTTATCTATTAAATGATCAATGTGTTTAGTATCAACTTAAGTGCAGCACAAGGTGCCAAGAGAAAGCTAAACTATAAAGAATTACTGTTCAAGTTTTCAAAATTTACAAGTATTTTAGTCGGAATAATGGTTTTTAATTCATCGAATAAAGTATAAGAAATGGCGTTAAAATAGCGCGACGTGTCACCGCGTTACTAAAGAGTCTATGTAAAGTATTTACATTTAAGGTTCCGCAGTAAAACTACAAATCTTTATAATTTCGCCCTCTTTGTCCGTCTTTGGACAATAATTTTAAACTATATATATATATATATATATATATATATATATATATATATAAAATTTGGCAAATAGACATTTCTGATGGGGATTTCAATTAATACGAGTATGTGCACATACAAAATGTGACTTTTAATTTACACCTCCATCTACGTGTAACGTGAGAACGAAACATTGTTTCATACTCATTGAGCGAGGTGTCTTTGCCCAGATATTTCAAAATGAAATTGAGATTTACTATTTTTATCGTTGTTAAACCTATTTGTCTGACATATGCTTAAAACCACAAACAGCAATATGCCCATTTACTAGTAATCTTAACAATTTCGAAATCCTAATGTGCTTTTTTCCTCTCGTACATATTTTTTTGTTCGTTGGGATACTGGAGGAAATCTCATTTTCAGGAGCAATATTTTTTCTGTCTTGTTACTGTTTTAACCATATTAATTATGTCTATATAGGCCGTCAAGAGAAACAGCCTTGCAGAGAAGAACAAAGTTTCTCGTCGGTTTGTGAAAATAAACGCGATAAAATAAATGGATGCAACATTACAATCATAATATACTCGTAACAAAAAAGATAAAGCATTTTGAAGTAATCAACTGAGCTCAAAGAAGAGAGAAGTGCTCTAAAACTGACAGAAGCTCTAACGTCGCAAGTGTAGACAAGATTTTCCAATGCTACAGCATGAGAAAAGTAGCAAAACTTTTTGAGAACAAACTTCGAAATAGAATACAATAGTAGTAACAGTACTTAACAGGTCGACTTGTCTATATAGACTTAGTATGTATCAAATTCGACTTCCAGGAGTTCATTTTGGATTACAGAGGATATAAATCTTTAATGAATTACAGAAACGATATGTGACGCTTAGCCGTCAAGATGTTAGATGTGACATTTTGACTACGAGAGATTTTCGTGTCGGAACGGAAGGAAATTTAGAGGGGTTTGAGTTTACTGAAGTAATTATAACTTATTGCAATAAATAAAAGACAATTTAATCATTAAAATTTCAAAACATATATAAAGCGTGTATTAAAACGAATCATACCTAAAAATGAGACTGTCCACATTGGTACACAGGGCATTGATCCAATAAATCCAGTCAAATACCCACAAGATATTTCTACATAGAAATAAACAAAAAAAAACAACCTACCTAATATGTCGCGCATTTGATTTAATTATTACTTGCTTATTGATTATGGAAATTATCGTCGTTGATATCGTCTTTATCAGTGGCTCATCTTTTATCTGTGAGTTGTTTCTGTGAAATCGAATTCCAACGAGAAGGTATGTTTATAAAATTTTGTAGGATTTTCTAATTTTATTTGACTTATTAATATATATATATATATATATATATATATATATATATATATATATATATATATATATACACCTGCACTAGCGAATGTAGTATGGTCAACGAAATATTTGATTAATTTTTAATTTTCTTTTCAGGCATTTAAATCAAATATTTCTTTTTAGGGTTACAATTCTTTGACATAAGTGGAAGCAAAACACCAACACGTTCTAGAAGTCATGCTAACGTCTTTGAATGACGTAGGCGGTATAGACATTAAGTGTTTAGATAAAATTCTATGAAAGTCTTGTTAGGTTAAGTTAACGAAGCGTTAATATTTATTTATTAAGAACTTTGCTAACCGTAAAACCTTATGTATAATTTTAGCATTCTACCAAAGAATACTAACTACTGAAAAGAAGTCCCACCAGAAAATACATCAATCTCAGAGTCTAAATCCGAAATTGAATCGCAAAGTTAATTACATCACACAGCTTCTAGAATCATACCCGAAAAGATATTTTAGACAGAAAGCTAACTAATTCAGAACTTATTACTGGTCTTTGGAAACTTCCCCACAAGAATAGGAGCGTAATGACGAGGCAAGTTTTCGATTTATTACGAGTTTACCTTATATGTTAGTTAAGTAGTTAATAACTCAATGTTATTTTTATACACAAATTATATTGTTATTATTTGAAACTTTTTATTTAAAACAAGCAGTACATTTTTTAAACTATACTGTATATTATATCATAAACTCATATATCGTAAACCCCGTCATAAAAATTTTAGATTTCATTGTGAAAAGCATTTCTATTTAAACAAAAATCTTAATCAATTGTAAATAAAATTAAGTAATATGTACTAAAATTAAGTAATTAATTTTAAATTAAGGTTTTCAAGGATTTTAAACTATTACTTAGAATTCTTTTATCTGTGAGTTGTTTTTATGAAATAGATTTTTTTAATAATCACACCTAATATTGAATATATTTGGCGGTAATTTTGTAGAAATTCATTATTCACTATTGAATGAAACTACGTGATGTAGTATTATTTCTAGTTTATTTGAGTTCTTTACCACGACCTAGATTTCGTTGTATTACAACATCTTCAGGAGGGCTATTAGCAAAAATACAATCTTAAAAGTAAAGAATTAAAACAATTTCGGTGAAGAATATAAATAAAATAGAATACTACATCACGTAGTTTCATTTAATTGTGAATAATCAATTTTTACAAAATTAACGCCAAATTGAATATATTTAAAAAAAATACAAAACTTTAAATATAGGGGTCGCTTAATAAAAAAATTTAAGTCGGTAAATAATTAATTAATTATGAACTGGTTATACTTGCAATAAATAACATTTGACTAAGTTATACAGTACAATCTTTGCTAATATCCCACCTGAAGATGTAATACAACGAAACCTAGGTCGTGGTAAAGAACTCAAAGAAAGTAGAAATAATACTACATCACGTAGTTTCATTTAATTGTGAATCACACCTGATACACGATAAACTGATGGACATAAGCTTATCGTGACATGGTGGATACCGCTTCGAGCAGTGGCCGTCGCTTCCGAGCGAATATTATGATTAATAATTTCCAATTTACCTTTCTCTGACCGAATGTTTGACCTATTTATAAGACGCGGAAAGTAATTGCAAACGCATAAAAAGGTGCGTTTTAAACGGGCGCTTAATTCCATTGACAGTTAAGAATTGGTCGCTAACATCACATATCACTGCAGATACGTATCCGATCAAACACGCGAATATGGGAGACATGCTATTGATCTTCAATACCGATAACCTTCAATTTAAATTGTGCGACCAACTTAAATTGAAGGGTACGGAAAGTCATTATAAGCGCATAAAGAAGGTGCGTTTTAAACGGGCGCTTAATTCCATTGACCATTACGAATTAGTCGCTCACATCTCATATCACTGCGGATGCGTATCCGGTCAAACACGCGAATATGGGAGGCATGTAATTGATCTTCAATACCGATATCCGTTCAATTTAATTTGTCCGACCAAATTTGCTATCCGCAGCGCCATAACGGATGCAAATTAATTAAAGTGCAACATTGTCGGCAATCGCAGATATAGGATTCATAATTGCGCCACTTAATTGCTTAATTGTGAACGGTCGTATGCAGAAAATCAACGGACCAACCTGTTTAGCAACAAATCATTACGCTACAAACGCCACGTGTGTAATTGAATACGTCCGAACGAGGCGCCTATTAATGATTTGTTATTTACGAGTCATTCATCATGAGTATATTAAATACCTGTAATTAGAACGCTATCCGTTACCGGACAAACATTACGTAATTATTTACATTTTATAGATATGGAAAACAAATGGACGGAAGTCCATAATTGGTTCAATTTACATATTCTTACATTTATTTCCAATATTTTGAATGCTCCAACATAGCACAGAATCAGATTTAGTTTCTTGTCTGCACACTGTATAGAGCTACGGTCAGAAAACAAATGGACGCAAGTCCATAATCTGTGCAATTTACATATTCTTACATTTCTTTCCAATATTTTGAATGCTCTAACATATCATAGAATCAGATGTAGTTTCTTGTCTGCACTCTGTATAGAGCTACGGTCTGAAAACAAATGGACGCAAGTCCATAATCTGTGCAATTTACATATTCTTACATTTCTTTCCAATATTTTGAATGCTCTAACATATCATAGAATCAGATGTAGTTTCTTGTCTGCACTCTGTATAGAGCTACGGTCTGAAAACAAACGGACGCAAGTCCATAATCTGTGCAATTTACATATTCTTACATTTCTTTCCAATATTTTGAATGCTCTAACATATCATAGAATTAGATGTAGTTTCTTGTCTGCACTCTGTATAGAGGTACGGTCTGAAAACAAATGGACGCAAGTCCATAATCTGTGCAATTTACATATTTTTACATTTCTTTCCAATATTTTGAATGCTCTAACATATCATAGAATCTGATGTAGTTTCTTGTCTGCACTCTGTATAGAGCTACGGTCTAAAAACTACCTCAGTCTCCTTTTTTCCAAGCATATACCTATTTTTTTATGAAAAATGTTTCGTGTAAGGGCTGTAAAACTTTGAAATTAACTGGATCTGGCTAGTGGAAACTCACCTTCTATAAATGTTTTCAAAGGCCTGAAAAAGTCCTTGCTCTCATATTCCCTTCCTTAATTCCATTCTGTTCCCCTTTCCTTGTTCCTAACCATGTCATGTCATTATTTGTAATTAAGCAATTTTTTTATATTTAGTCTAGTTTCCGCTTCTTTATTATTTATGATCTTTTTTTTGCTTTTTATTAATATTTTAATTTATAAATATAGCAGTAGATTAAGCTATGCATGTCTTTTACAGGCTTCCATATTAAAAAAAAAAATATATTTAACCATTGTATTTGACTGAACGAGATTGTTCGTGTACAACCAGTCCGCCAAATATATGTACTATCAAATGTACATTAAAGGTTGAAATAAAAAAATTATATAAAAAATAGTAAGTCCATTGTTGTTGATCGATGAGAGTTGTTACGTTTTTGACCATTACCGGCTCACAATTATAGCTAAGTTTCTCAGTAATAACTTTTATCAGTAAGCAACAAGGTTGTAACTTCAGCAATAACTGTGCAATTAATTAAAGCTTAGTATTTTACTGTGCAAAAATTATTATATATACTGTGCAAAAAATATTTTCCAATTCGTTTCCTCACCATTTCTATTATCCATGCAAACCCATCTGTAAAAAATACGCCCATGACAAACGCCAATCCAAAAGGCAAATTTCGTAAAATCCTTGGTTATCCACGTTGTTTATGTCATTAGGTAATGTGTTATCATGAGAAATATTGAACGAGGGACAGGTATTTTGAATAAATCATCGAAAAATTCACTTTTGTATCGACACTTTGACTTCTGAAAAATATTTCGTAAAATATAAATTCATTATTTGTTCGAAATAATACAGTGCCATCTAAATTATTTTCAGTTGCAACTCAGTTGGTGTTTTCATAACATTTAAATATAATATTGCTACCTAAATAATACAGCGCCATCTTCTAATAGAAATTTTATTAGTGGTTAATTTTGTTGTACGATGTTATTTAAGTATATAATTTAGATGGCGACTACTTAGTCACGAATGTGAGTCTAATAGTCGCAAGACATTAGTATTGTTTCCAATAGCCGATGATCCACCATTTAAGTCATGACAATAGCAATAATAAAAATTGTCTGGAAAACATTTTTCTTCCTCTTTTCGGTTTTAATTATCCTCTACTGTAGCAGCACAAACATTGTCAGCTAATATGCAATGAAACTCTTGCCTCATGCAAAAACCGCGTATGCAGAACACGCTGAGTTAAAGTAATATTTCATTCAAGTACTGACCTACCTCGAATTTTGGAGACTGGAGAAAAATATTGATATCCACCCATCGATGATATCCACAATATTTAACTTACTAATAATTACTTGCTACTAAATCTTTCATTCATAAAATTTACACACTGTAGTCGTCACTTATTTAAAATATAAAACATAAAAATTTGTAAATTGTAAAAAGTAAAAGGTTTAGCGCTAAGCAAAGCAATCATTTTTCTTTACAAACGATTTAAAAAATGAAATATATTTCTGTATAAAAATTTTAAAGAACTTTTATTAAACGTTACACCCGCTCAGAATTCGATTCTTTTATCGGCGCAGCCGACAAACCCTCTCTCTGTTTGTACCGTACTTGGCACCTCTTTCGCATTTATGTTTTGGTGGAATTTGGTTAATTTCAAATTAAACTTCTAATAGAAAATTCCCCTTAAAAAAAATCGTTAAACAGATACCAATAGAATGGACGTGCAACGATAAAACATTGAAATTATTAATCTTAATCGACAATTTATATAAATTTTGTTCAACAGCTCTTTTAATTTTAAACAATAACTTAAAAGATATCAACTAATGAGCAAATCTATTTCTTTCGATCGACCGACTCTGCTTCCAATTCCCAAAATGCGATAGCGCGAAATTCGAACAATCCTATCACATATTTGTATTCAATCCGCCTAACTATCGTTGGTTTATCTTTCTATCTTCACGGCCGCCCTAACAATGACATCCGACCGACAATGTCATATCAATGCTCCGAGCCAGATATTAACTGGTAATGGATACCGGCAATAATAGTTAACGCACGTCGGTCCGCCCGCGTGCCGCTGATGACGTCAATTAGGGCGGGCGATATCTTGTTTAGATAATAGCAATAAAATTATCTTGCGTTATGACAGACCCCTATATACATATATCGGCAATTGAATTGTTGGGGATTTTATGTAATTATATAATAATTTTATTGTTTTTATTTTAAGTTATAAAATGGTGAAAATTTTCTGTGAGGCTCCCTCTCGGAAGATATTTTCACTGACGAAATTTATTTTTCAATAAGCCTTTGCCCATGGATTTGTCTGCGCGAGTTTGTAATTAAAACTGCGGAATTTGTCCATTCAACGAAACGATAACAACACGTTTTGTTGTTTTAAAATACACTTCACGCCATCTATTGACATATTGTAGTACTAAACTTTTATTATAGAGTAAAAACACCGAGTTTATTCTTATAAGAATTAAGCTCTTTTTTGAGTTAAAAAGTATACCTACATATTAATACGAATCGCGATTATGTTTATATAAAGTATTATCAAAATTTGTCCAACCATTTAGGTGCGATTTAGTACAAACATCCAAACACCTTTCATCGTGTTACGCTATGTTACTCCGTTATACGTACTGCACAATTACCAAATTTGGAGACGGTTTGTTGCTTGGTTACAGAATCTTTTTGGTAGCAAACAAACAAAAAACACTATAATTATAATATTAATAGGTATTATTAAATTGAAATTCCGGTGTTGTTAAGAAGATTCTAAGAAGCAGAAGAAGACTCTATGACCTTGGATAATATTTAATTATCCAATATTAATGTCAAGAATTAATTATATTGGAGTTCTCCGCTTTCTCAGAACAATCAACTGCTCGGTGACTTGATCGCAGTTAGATTAAAGCGCGATGTGGTATATAAGATGTCGGTTAATTGTTATAGCAAGAATCTCTTTTCGGATTGCTCTCGAAAATATAACTCGGGAATAACCTATAATTTTTTTTTATTTCGACTTCCATTACCCAGAATTAGTTTATTTTTTCAAAACCAATGAATTTTTTTATTTTCAACACTCTCAATCAGATTTACATTTAAATATTTCATTTTCATAAAGAGAGCCCTCATAAAAAATACTTACGAAATACACTGATTTACCAATATTAAAAAAACATATTTTTAAGAAATAACACTCCTATATATATATATATATATATATATATATATATATATATATACTCGTTATATTCAAAGTTGAATATGGTGACCGCAGCGTCGCTTTGATAATGTCGCGCAGCGCCCGGTGTGCATACACCGCAGGATGCTTAAATACTAGCGTTAACGTTGAAATGGTGTATATCTTGAAAATGGAATGAGATGTGAAAAAATATTCTGGATTATAATCGTATTATTTTCAAGTACCAATTTAAAAACATTCTGTGTAATGAATTTATTGGAATGTATAGTTGTTATGTCATAGAATTTTTTAAACGTTTTGTGTATCATATAATTAGTTCGCTTCCATTAATATATTTAAATAAATGAATACGGACATCTGTCTGTAAAAAAAAATGTTGCTATTAAAAAAATTATGTTATTAGTCAATTTGCAAAAAAATAATGTTATTTTGAAATTAACCAAAATATTTTGACCAAATCACATTTTTAAGGGGCCCAGACGCAAAAAGTCCAAATTGTTATGGTCGAATATTGTTATGACAACGCTGTACATTCATCCGTCAGTCTACATGTCCAAACAAAATATTTTATTTATTTAATTACGTACACACATAAGGTGGGTACCCACGGTACGCCGCGCTCTTAACAGTCGTATGCCTTGTGATCAACGGCGACGACTATAGGGTTGAAAATATACACATTATATGTAATTCTTTGGTTAAAAACCGAAAATTGTATTTGTTCTTTGGTTAAAAACCGAAAATTGTATGTCGAAGAACGTGTTTATTATGTATGGAGGGGATTCTGTGCATTTAAATGTGAATTTTTTTTCCTTGATATCACAACTTTGACAGCGATTTTTTTCAGAAATGGTTGAGAATTGTCCTAAAACTTTTTAACATTTTCCACTAAATTTCACGCAGAAAATCACCTGTATGGATAACAGACATACTTTTGTTGCGAATAACGCTATAACAAAGAACGTATCCTTTATTGACACACACAATGTGCACCAATATATACAAAGAAAGTTAAAAAAAATATTTTATATATCTAGATCTGCGAGGTAGCGCTAAAAACAACTCTTTGGGCAGGATACAAATATATTTTTTGAATTGTTTTCGTTATAAAATAACAATTAGGGTGAACGTTAAAGATGCGGTTTTTAGACTTTTTTGTCACCAGGTATACCTTGATAACCCTAATACTAGGCATCCGGAATTTCAATGGTATTTAAACTACAAATTAAAAGTTATGATTAATAAAAGATATACTTCTTTAATTATAAAAATCCTCTATCATATCACTTTAAAATATAGTCATTCTGTACCAATACCACGATCTTTAAAAATATTAATCTATGGCATCAAGCCTACGTGCCTTTGAATAATGTAGCTACCAAACTCCCGTAGTGCAAACTCGACTCTGACTTGAGTGGTATTTAATTAGTTTTATTAATTAATATATAAACGTGCTTCAAAAAGCTCCAACTTCTATAGGTCCTTTATCTCCGATACTAATAGATCCAAATTTATTGAAACTAACAAGCCTATAAAGTCTGTGATTCGAAAAAGAATCTGTCCGTTAATAACTTTACCGAATTTATTTGTAGATATACGCACATTTTTCATATGCATTACTCTAAGGCAAACACACATACGATAAAGAAAATATGTTAAGTATAAAAAACTACTAGGAGGATAATGAACTCTGCAATTCCACCGATTGCTTAAGATGAAATAAAGAATTCGCTTAAATAGCCAAAGAATTTTTTTCTACATCTCGACCATTGCCTTATTCTTTGTAAGGTACATTAACATTTCCAAGCTGCCAGCATTACTGCAAGATGATTCTGCAACAGAGCCAGCGCAGGTTTATCTCAGTCAGCCTCGTCGACTCGCTGCGAGAACAGAAGCCGGATATTAAATGGCGGCGACGAGAGAGCTGAATTTGAATAATTCACGATATTTCACACGCGGAACAAGGCTAATGGAATTCACTACTTGTCCCCCACTCCCCCTCCAAATCCATTTTCGCGATATTAATACAATGACAAAATTTTACCCGATACTGTACTGCGGTGTTTTTTGTCGGAACGAGGCGCTTACGTATTCAGTTGTGAGTGTGCGAATTAAATATGTAATACAGCCATTTTAGACGGCACCTTTATTCACCCTAATAACGATTAAAAGCTTTTAATGTAAAAAAAATAAAATAAGTATGTCCCTTTTGAGAACTTTTATGACTTGCGTGTTTTTTTTTATTTTTATTACGTTTCTGAATAAGAATTATTCAAAAATATAAGAAGAATGTGTTACTTCTTATGATATATTTCCACAGGGTGATTCGGCTTATTATTCTGAATAATAAAAAGGAAAAAATGAAATAGACTTAATTTTTTTTATTCAGAATAATGTGGCGAATCACATCTATAACAAAAATTACGGAGAAAATGTTACGTCAATACTACCAATCGTCAGCTGATCTTGTTAATTATATGTAATTTTGTAAGAGGATTCTCCAATAATTCTTAAAGTTTTATTTTCCTACTAGTAGTAGAATCTGATATAATAAATATATGGAAGAGATTTTATGTCAAAAAATTGGATTTTTTTTGTAAATATCGCATTTTGAAGGTGATGATCTCGGAATCGGTTGGGTTTTATCATATTGACCAAAAATATTTCATGTTCAAATATTTAAAGAAAAAGCTCTGTGAAATCACGGTGTAGGTCAAATCTCGTGTAAATTGTAGTCTCATAATGTGATGCAACTAATAGAAAAAAAATTACGATATAGCAAGTAATACATAAATAAATATATAATATCAATAAGTTCATTATTGAATCGAATTCAGTAAACAAACAAGAGAAAATATGTCAAATGCAACAATCTACAGAATGTAAAACAAAGAATTTTAATACAATAATTTATAGCAAACGAAACCAACCCACAAAATCTAAATAGCAGTAAAATTGTAAATGCAAGCATTGAAAACTTATTTTAATTCACTTCTTATTCACAATTAAATGAAACTACATGATGTAGTATTATTTCTACTTTCTATAATTTCTTTACTACGACCTAGGTTTCGTTGTATTACAACATCTTCAGGTGGGATATTAGCAAAGATTAGATCAAGATTAGTAAATATTAATCTTTGCTAATATCCCACCTGAAGATGTTGTAATACAACGAAACCTAGGTCGTGGTAAAGAAATTAAAGAAAGTAGAAATAATACTACATCACGTAGTTTCATTTAATTGTGAATAATGAATTTCTACAAAATTAACGCCAAATATATTGAATAATCACTTCTTATTAAGAAATTATAACAAAACGCATAATTAATAACAAAACGTTTCTCGTTTTGTTATTAATTACGATCATTTGTATGTAAACAAAAGAATAGTCTGTCTGCATCGAGAGCCCTGATGGGACTATGTTAAGACGGGAAAAACCCTAATTATTGTATCTAAGGGGGAAAAGCATAAACAAGAGACGATTCGCGCGTCCCAATGCGCCGGTCGCACGCTCTTCCGGCACCGTCGAACGTTAATTTTTCAAATAGGACAGGAAATGAACGAAGATATTAATTAATACGGCTATGCAGAACAAACATTAGGAGGGAAATGGAACATTTGCGAAGAAAATTATTGCTTACAAATTTTGGTGAGAATTTGCTGAGTGAATTGTGTTTTACTATAATTATGCGGAGAATATTCTATCGAAATTTATTAATGGTTCCTCGAAAATGTACGAGTTCACGGATTTAAACAAAGACGTTTCACCCGTCGCACCCTTATAGTCTTCGGATATAAATTATCCATCTTTGCCTTAGTGTCGCCTTTCACGCTATGTAGACCTCCATCTTGACAATTTTATCTCACTTTGTTTATCATCTTCTATACATATAATTAAACAGTACAGTTAAAAAAAATCGGCATACAAAAGATATTAAAAAAAAAATTAATTCATAATTAATTAATCGGGAAAGGTTATAAAATAAAAAAAAAAAAATAAATGCAAAAGTGTTTTTAAATGCAAAAGTGTTATAAATGCAAAAGTGTTATAAATGCAAAAGTGTTTTTAAATGCAAAAGTGTTATAAATGCAAAAGTGTTATAAATGCAAAAGTGTTATAAATGCAAAAGTGTTATAAATGCAAAAGTGTTATAAATGCAAAAGTGTTTTTAAATGCAAAAGTGTTATAAATGCAAAAGTGTTATAAATGCAAAAGTGTTATAAATGCAAAAGTGTTATAAATGCAAAATTGTTATAAATGCAAAAGTTTGCTTGTTTATCTTTTTGCTACGTCTTCACGGCTAAACTAATAAACTGATTCTAATAAAGTTTGTTGGAGATAGATTGGCACCCAGAGAAGAATATGTAATAGTATGTGACTTCATCATAATTTCAATACAGCGAATGTTCCAAGATGGCGGATTGTATTTTTTAAACCGGATATTACTTGATAGGAGTATGATATGAAACGATTACCGAATAGAATATGATATGAATATAACAGAAGTACGATATGAAAGGATTAGCGTACTTATTAATTCCATCTCATACTCTGTTCACTTCTTGCTCATCATTCACTTTACACATAGCAGCTATAAATAAATAACCCTCAGTTTTTATTCACAATTAAATGAAACTACGTGATGTAGTATTATTTCTACTTTATTTAAATTGTTAACCACGATCTAGGTTTTGTTGTATGACAACATCTTCTGGTGGGCAATTTGTAAAGAAAGGAGTCTAAATCGGGAATAAATATCTTCAAACTTACGGGGTCGTATATACACAGGCTATATACGCGATGCGCGGTATAGCCGAATAGGCAAACACACGAAGGCGCACAACGTTGGTGGACGTTTACGCTTACTTAGAATTTATATCGTGACGAATTCCCAATTGTTAATATCGTAATAGTAACTTGCAATCTTAATATTTTCATTACATTATACTAATAATTGCAACATACTACATACAGATAATAAATTTTAAGCGAGTGAAGTCGGAGGTAAAAGCTAATAAACTACAAAGAATAAATGCACCGTTTTTTAAATCGTTACCTGCACACGCATCACGTAAAAAAGTATTAAAATAATTTTGAGGGCGGTTTTTAATACTATATAGGTTAGGGTCCAGCAATAAAAAATACCAACTTAAAGGATTACTCCTTAGAACATAAGGAGTAATCCAACTCCTCAAGATATAATAAATGTCACAGGGAGAAAAAATATTTTAAGTTCTTATTTCAAATAGTACGACAATGTCGCCTCTAACGCGTTTCTGGCTCCATTCCTTGAGCCTTCGTTGACGTGCCGCTTTCACAATACTTCTGGCGACAGTATCCTAAGATATTTAATGTGTCATAAATAATACGTGAAACTTAAAAATATTTATGTAGCATCAGTTGTAGTTGTAAAGACCAGCAACAATATCAGATTCGAAAAAAATATGAAGATATAAAAAGCGAGTCCGATTGTTATAATTCCATTGCTTGAGCGATCGCTGTCTGATGCGGTAAACAAAGTGCGACTTTCATTAAAATTAGCCAGAAAGGAACAAGACAATATTAACATAAAAGACAAATGGGTGGCACAGGTCAGATCACAGAGTAGAGGAAAATAAATAAAAAAATTAAATGCGTTTATCTCACTTCATGTATTCCTTAGCCAAATGGTAAAAACGTAATCCTTATAATTTCGTCCTGCCCCTCTCCCCGCCTGTCCGTTTGTTCGTCGGTCTGTCTATATATCACATCCATTTTACACGGAGACTATTGACAGTAAAATAGTGCAATTATGAAAAAAATAATATTAGGGGTGGCACTTCATACATGTAACTGAGGGATGAAAAAAAAACCATTGTACATAGGCGTATGGGATATCGTTAAATAGATTTTTAAATAGAAGTTCCAAAATAAGTTTTTTATTAAAATCAATAGTTGGTGAGATATGCGCTTCTAAAGTTTTACAAAAAGTTTCCGCCCCCACCCGCTAATTTTTTGACTAACGTGTGTAAAATTCTGAAAAAGTTAACATAGTAACAAAAATAAACCTTGAATGAGAATTAGTTTGAATAAAAATGTCGCATAGTTTTTGAGATATTTTACACATTTTATATTTTAGACTTTGTTTTTCACAGTATCTTTGAGAAATACAAATTTCTATGTTTAATATCGTTTGGTGCTACGGAACCCCTCGTGCGCGAGTTCGACTCGCAATTGGCCGGTTTTTATTTAAACTCCATTTTTTAAACTGGATGAAAACATAATTTCTAACAATCTTAAGCGATTTCTTTCAAATGTTTACCCTGGTTTTAAAATTATATTATCTGTAGAAGTACGTAAACTTTTTTAGAAATAATTATTTTTCATGTAATTTTTTTAGTGGAAAACATAAAATTTATTACTGTCATGCGCTATTCTTACAAGACTTCTTTATCCACAATAGTACTTCTGAAGCTATTCTTATAAGAATTGGAAAAAATTCAGTTTCAGGTCGAAAATTGAAAAATATGCGTGTTTTGTCTAGTCGCGTAACACTACTCTTAAGAAAAGATTTCTTTTATGAAATGTAATTAAAAGAAAATTAAGTGAAAAGCGGAATATACTTTTCCAAGCATGTTTACACCGATTTTGTTATAAAAAAAAATCCAAATCATTCTTTTATCGATTGCTAGCGCCATTACACAACAGTAGAAAGTACCATCTCGATAGAATGACGAAAACTTAAGAAATAATATTCATTTGTCTGTTTGTTTGAAAACTAGTTGTTAAAAACGAGTTTCGAGTCAATTCAAAATTTATTTATTTATTTACTTAGTAAAAATTCTTGCTCAACTTACAGCATTTTGGTAATGTTTTGAGCAAGTTATTGTGAAAAAATATAAACAACAGACAATGAAACAAACAAGGATAATTTTGTTATATAATAGGCACAGTAATCATATCGACATATTAATTAAATTAGAACTAAATACTAGAATATAATTATGATAAATTTTTACAAATATCTACCTTCAACCTTTTTTGTCCTTTTTTTACACTGACAATTGTAGGTAAAACTACTGTATAGTACTACGCCCTACAAAGAGTAAAATTTAAAATTTATATTAGATACTACGCTTCTCAAACATTTCGTATGACGGACTGTTAAATACACAATTTTCCAACAAACAAGAAAGGGGTGCCCTTTAAGATATTAAGTTGTAAGAAAAGCCGACACGCAACTGTGGAGCGTTCGTTTCGCTCACACATACACACGAACAAGGGACACCATTATATTCTTATTCGGCACTTCACAAACAACCGGCGACGCGCGTATTAAGCTTCGCGCATAAATAATTTCATTACTCATCAAGCAGACATTAATTTGGCCCGCGTAACGGAGGCAGCCGAGCCGAGACTTAGAAACTTAGATGTCGCATTAAAGCAGGCGGCGACACGCGGAGGGCCAGTCGCTCGTCCTTTGAAGTTGCGCTGTCGTAAAACGTTTGGTAATTGTAAGAGAATGCGATCTTAGTTACATGAAACTAACCCAAGTTTGGATACTTTCAGACGTCGTCGACACTACGTGAGGTACCCAAGTTTATTGTTTCGATCGATTCTCTGTGAGCATAATTTATCACTTTGACATAGCGGGCTTGACAGGAGAAATATATTTAACATAAGTAGTTAAAATTGTTCTGAAACCAGCAGGAGATATAGATCCATCGATGTTTCAATTGTATTATAATAATAAAAGTAAAAAAAAATAATTTTTTTAAAATTAATATAGAATTATTTACGTATATTTTCACTGCACACAATTAAAGTTAATATTTAGGGCTCCGTACCCGAATGGCTAAAACGATAGCCGATCTGTATACCTGTCACAGCATCATAATTTTTAGGGTTCCGTACCTTACTCATAAGGAAAAAAGCAACCCTTAAAAAAATTAAAAAACTTCCCATTGACCTAGAATCATGAAATTTGGCAAGAAGCAAGGTGTCACAGCACGAGTAAAGGGCAAAACCGTTATATGTAAAATCGTTAATATGTAGTTATATCACGTAAAAAAATATTTTTTCAAGTAAAACTTCTTTACGCACGCTTGACTTGGGGAGTAAGCTGGAGAATGCGTGACGAGAGCGTCACGAAAAGTGTGATCGGGCAAGGTGAACGGAAGTTGAGAGGGAGATATAAGTTAGGAAGACAGAAAGAGAGTTACGTTTCGTATATTACTGTAGGGACAAGAGAGGTGCGAGCATAAAATATATATATATATATATATATATATGCGAGTTTGCTAGCGTTACGCGAAAGGTGATTTTTTTATTATTTTGTAAATTCATTTCGTTCTTGAACAATTTTATAAATTATTATTTTGTTCAATACATTAAATATTCTACGTTTAAACTGTAAATTCATTTTAAACTTCATATTTTGTGAATTTGAAGTTTTACTTCAGTCGTGTGGTCTAAAGCACACTCGTTTTTTTTTTCAATATGCGCCTATGAAAAAAATATAAATTTAAAAAATATAATAAAATATAATTTTATATGACAACGTAGTTGAGTTACATTTATACAAGGAAATTCAAAAAAATTATTTTAAAAGTATTTTTTATAAATATTTTTTTAAAAATAAATTATTTTTTCAAAATAAATTTTTAATTCTTTTAAAAAATTAAAAATTTATTTTTAAACTATTTTTATTTAATGTAGATGAAGGATCTTGCTGTAAAAAATACTGTCTTGCTGATTGCTAGTTTATTTGGCTACAGCATTACCCTTCAATACAATTTTGATCCATTTATAAACTGCTTACTGTATCACGAACCTCTGCATTCTTTCATGATGAAATTTTTAGGATTTTTTAAATACAATCTTCTCTAAAGCATACATCAAAAAAGAGACTGAATTTCACTTAGTCTTCTCATTGCAACGATTCCTTGCGTAATCCACATATTTCTATGGGATGATGTTCGTACAGAAATAGTAGTGGTGCACACATTTACGCTCGTGACGCACCACGTTTAATGGCCTCGCAGGGCGTCTTATAATCCGCGAACAAGCGACGCGGCGGCACCAGTCCGGCGGGCATCCGGCAAACCGGTCGCATTGAAGCCTTAATAGGCGTCATTACTTCCAGGCGACACAGTCGTGCGGGCATGTCGCTTAGTTGTATCCGTCCGATAAGCCCCTATAGGCACTATAGGTCTATCAGTTTGTAGAAGAGTTTATAGAAAGCTTTTAATTTGTAGAAGAATGGTGCGAACGGAAGCTTAAAAGTGGACCATATTTGACAGCAAGCGACAATCGTGCATAGAAATTATCTAGATTGCAAATAAAGAATTAACGTGGGCAAACTTCACTTGGTACTGCTAAAAGTATTACCCATTTTTTCATATTAGCCTAACACTGTAGTCTATGCTATGGTCTACACCATAGTTACGTCTACGCTATTTGTTTTATCTGTTCTCTATATTAACTTAAAAGTGGACTATATTTGACAGCAAGCGAATGTCATGCATATGAATTTATCTAGATTGCAAATAAAGAATTAACGTGGGCAAACTTCACTTGGTATTGCTAAAAGTATTACCCGTTGTAACATATTAACCTAACACTGTAGTCTATGCTATGGTCTACACCATAGTTATGTCTACGCTATTTGTTTTATCTGTTCTCTATGTTAACTTAAAGGTGGACCATATTTGACAGCAAGCGAATGCATAGGAATTTATCTAGATTGCAAATAAATAATTAACGTGGGCAAACTTCACTTGGTACTTCTAAAAGTATTACCCATATTTTCACATTAGCCTAACTGTAGTCTATGCTACGGTCTACATCACAGCTATGTCTATGCTATTTGTTTTAACTGCTGCTTATATGAACTCCACAAGTCAAACAAAATATATTTGAAAGTTTCGGTGTAACAGATTCATTAGAATTTTGGTGAAGTTTCTCTACATATAATACAATTGATTTATTTAAATATGGGTTTATACCTCCTTTAGACAGATATAAAATGCCATTTTATGAAATCTAATTATTACGATTATTAAAATAACCACATCAATAATATTGGAATATTGATATTATAATTTTGGTGGGAAAAAAATAGATTAAAATGCACGAAATATCGACTTGATTTTAAAGAATCAAGACTTGAAACAATTAATTTTATTCAGAAACGCACGTTTTAAAGCAGAGAAGGGCAGCATTTTGCAAAAAACAATTAATTTAAGACAATTTATTATAAAATTCAGAAAATGTAATTTTTTGCAATAAAATCAACGTTCACCTTTTGCGTATATGACACATAGATTGAAAAAAAAATGCCAAAAAGACGCTGCAAAAGAGTTGTCACTGTGTCTGTAGGGTTGATCACAATGCATACAGCCTTTGACGATGCAGGGCACCGCGGAAACCTGGGTTCGATTCCCGGTCGTTCGTCCAGTGGGCTGGTATTCTGGTTTGGCTGTAGGAGATTGCTCTCGTAGCAATCAGTCCGTCACTTTTATCAATTGCATACATTAAAGTACTTAATAAATAAATAAATTACTAATAGAAAATGTAAGTTAGAATATTGACTGTATTGAATACACTTGGCGTTAATTTTGTAGAAATTCATTATTCACAATTCATTTAATTGTGAATAATGAATTTCTACTACATGATGTAGTATTATTTCTACTTTCTTTAAGTTCTTTACCACGAACTAGGTTTTGTCGTATTACAACATCTTTGGGCTATTAGCAAAGATCTTTGCTAATAAAGGGGTTTGCTAATAAAAAGGTCGTGGTAAAGAACTTAAAGAAAATAGAAATAATACTACATCACGTAGTTTCATTTAATTATGAATAATGACTCTGTTATAGTCTGACATAGTCTACATCCCTGACAATGTACTGTACAACTTATATCGAATGTTAGTCGTAATATTCCTGCCAATATATTATACAACTTATGTTGAATTTTATTCCTTACACACCTAAAAACGTACTGTATAACTTAAGTCAAATGAACCCTTACGATCCTTACGATGTACTGAACAACTTATGTCGAATGTTATTTATAACACCTGAAGATATACTGTATAACACAATTAAAAGAAACTACATGATGTAGTATTGTTCCTACTTTCTTTAAGTTCTTTACGACGACCTAGGTTTCGTTGTATTACAACATCTTCAGGTGGGCTATTAGCAAAGATTGTACTGTATAACTTAGTCGAATGTTATTCCTAAGATCCCTTACGATGTACTAACAACTTATGTCGAATGTTATTCCTCATATGCCTGATGACGTACTGTACAATTTATGTCGAATGTTATTTCTAACATCCCTGACAAAGTACTGTACAAATTAAGTCGAATGTTATTCCTAACATCCCTGATGATGTACTGTGTAACTTATGTCGATAAAAAATTGGATTATTATAAATTACTTATATTTGCATTAGTTCGACTTACTTAAGGACCAAGCCGTCGTATATACAATGTTCCAATTTTAAGAATTTCTCAATTCCCACATCTTATTCTTACCACAAAATTCTATAAAGTTTTTCTTACTTTGGCGAGTTTGCATTTTACTAATAATTCAATTGATAATTCAAAAACAGTTACAGAATAAAACGTAAAGTAATTATTGACACGTCCACTTGAACACAACTGCAAACACAAACTTTGAACAAACTTTGTTGCCATTAATAAAACAACTTTCCATAATTATTAGTAGCACGACACCGGGAAATATTTATAAATTAAAACACTTTGGACATCCTTCAACCCATAATTTTCAAACAACAATAAAACTTTGAAACGCTCGCAACTCATAACTTACAGAACGCCCATTACTGAGCCAGTTACTCGCTTCCGATATTGAATCGTATGATTATAGTCGGTGTGATTAACGGAAACATTTTCTATTCAGGTCATTCACTTGTTTATGTCTAAACACGAAATTATTTATGAATACCATATTTCGATAGGGAGACAGCTCGTAAAGCGAAGTTTAAGCATAACATATTAACAAACGGATATATTGCGTCTACCGAATATAGAATTTTAATTGTTTAATACACTGAAATAGAACAACATGGTAGCAATTAATGTCCCATACTTTATGACATTTTAATGTATTTACTGTAAAAGTGTTAAAATATAATTTCTATACGATACAATTATCAAATGGAATTAAAAAGTTTGTGTTAGATCTTGCGAACAAGTATATATAACCTCCTTTTTAAAATAGAAACTAAAGAACTCATCATAAATTTATTTCGTGGATTAAGAACTACAATAATTATATCAAAATAGAAACGGGTTTCAAAATAAGTTTTCTAGAAAAAAATAAAAATAATATTATTGAAATATTTTTACTGCATACCAACTATTTAAGTCACTTTAATAATAAAGTAAATTAACTCAAAAAAGCAAATTGTAGAAATTTTTCTACTTTTTATATCAAATAATTGAAATTACCTTGTGAACCATTTATTTTAATTATTACCGACTAACTTTGATTTCAATAAGTATGAAATTAAAGTTAAAATCATTATACGTTTAAATCATTTGGTGAATATAACTCAAACACATATTTTGGGTTAAGTTACTATACTATTACGTGGGGTTTATATTGTAAAGTATAATATTAGGGGAAGTGAAGAATAAAGATATTTTAGAAGCAAATTCCATTCGTTCTATATATATAAAAGTCATAATAAAACCTTTATTGCCGACTTTCGAAAACATTATCAATGACACAGGTTTTCTTTACCTCCATTCCAGGAAAGTGGTAGAGAAAATAAATTCCGTTATCCTTCTCAGCAGTTGAAATATAAAGAATCGACAAAATATTTCCTATTGCGAAATTTATTATCGATTCTAGCAACGTCACGAATAAGTGTGACGGAGTTAATGTGTCGGTAGCGGGGATAGTGCTCTACATCGGTGCGTAAACTTGTCAAATTAATCTCTAGCGGCCATGAAGATTATTTTGTAGTTAGTGCAAATTTTAAAATATTTATATATTTCTGAAAATCATTATGTTAACATATGCAATTTAATAATAAAGATTTAAATTTAATTAGAATTTGCCAATTATTTGACGAAATTTTATTATATTAAATAGAATATTTATTTTATCATTTATAAGAGTAATTAGAGGTAATTTATTAAATTGATTAACCTTTTATAAAATTGATATAGTTCATTTAACTTTAAATATAAAGTCGATGACTACTTATGTTAAACAATTAGGGATATTAATGGGCATTTTAATTAGAAAAATAAAAATTTACTTTAAATATAAGTATAACATTACATAAAATTAAATTTTTTTTATCTAATAATATGATATATATATACCCGCATAATTATGCGGTTAATTATTATCCTTTAAATTTTAATCAAAATATAATTTACATATCTTTCAATAAATTATAGAAAAACTAATCGTTATTTTCAAATAAATAATAATAAAATTTATTTATTAACATTTGTTTTATCAATATTATTATTTCTTGAATAACATATTATGAGTGACATATTGAAGATTTTAAAGAAATTTTTTAACTTTTAAAGTAAGAATTATTCAAAATTTGTAACAAAATATTTATAAAAAATTTAGATATTTATTGAAAATATACCATTTTAACTTAAACTATATAAATATTAGAAATAATAATAATATTTCACCATAAATCAAGTTAGAAGCTTTATATTAATTATTTCTTTGATGGGAAAAATATCTCAATTCCATTATTAACAGTAATATACCTCTATTTTGGTTTCAATTAAGAATTAAATTAAATAAGAAGAAAGTTTAATTCTAAAATGTTAAGTCCTCGCCGTGATGTGTTGAATTCATTACAAGGCATACCTACGGCCTTTGCCGGCGCGGTGCACGGCGGGGATCCGGGTTTACTAATTAAAACCCTCTCAATACAAATTGTGAAATCAACTCACTATTAAACATTCCTTTATTTAAAATAAAATTTAACCATCGATCCTTGCTTTTGGTTAAATCTTCCAAGATCTTAGCTTGCTGACGTTGTCTTATGTGATTTAGATCAAAGCAAGTTATATAACACCCCCGTAACAGAGCTTTAGAAAAATTGGACAAATTAAAAAATAGATAATAAACAAATGTATTTTGTAAATAAACATGTGGCTGAAAACATTTTGAGGATAGAGAATGTTTATGGTAAATAAACTATTCTTTTCTTAATAATTGTTATAATACAAGATTATTCCAATTTTTCAAAAATAATATATATACTAAAAATACTATATATGCTCTGAATATTTTCGAGTGAGATTTAAATAAGATTACATACATGATATTTAGTCCTTCCAGAGGTAACTGACAAAATAATAAACATATTCATAACCTCTCACCCTAAACTCTTATACTTACACCTTCACTTCGCTCCACTGTGGGTAATTATTTTTGAATTGCAAAATTTTCCCAAATTTATAACGTAATTTAAAATTTACGAGTACTTAGATGCATAGATCCAAAAAACTACTTTAAAAACAAAACACTTTACTCCGCAAACAAAATGAAACCCTAAAAAATAACCGTCAGTACAATAAAATGTAACTACTTTTACCCCATGAATATAAATGTTGTGACGTTATCGTAAAATCTCATCGACTTCCCGTGAGCATGAACGAACGACATTTGACCGTCGCTGCTTTTATCGAATCGCGATAAAGTTTACGAACAATATTTATTTACGTTGGATACCGTAAAAATCATAACGGAGCCCGTCCGCGATCCGCCCACGATCAAGATTTAATTAAAATTGATTAGGAGCGTCGAAGCCCTACAAAATATTTCAATCCGTAAATATTTGAGGTATCCAAATACTTTCGGTTTGGAATTTAAAGAAAACAAAATCCTACTTTACTTTTAATACTGATCTTGCAAATTTGTTGGCTAAATATGCAATACCTCCAGGATAAGAGTAAATGATGTGCTATCTCTACCGATTAAATTTGGCAAAAGTGTACGACAGGGATCTGAAAGAGTGGGCATCTTAGTGAATGAGAACCAAAATCAGCAATTTAAGATATGCGGATGATACCACTCTCTTTGCGACGGCAGAGAAAGAACCAGATGACTTGTTCAAAAAAGTCGATCATGACAGTAACCTGGTCGAACCCTCGGTCAACAGAGGTAAAATGAAGGCCATGGTCATAGATAAGCGTGGCCAAGTCTCACGGACAGAACAGCTCTCTGAGCTACAATTTGTCAGTAATTTTATATATCTGGGATCATTATTCACTGGCCGGGGAAGAAGCGATAGAGAAATTCGAAGAAGGACTAAAATGGCCAAATTTGCTATGAGCAAATTAACATAATTATGGCAAAATATAAAGGTCTTTAATAATTTCAAAATTAAAAAAGAACATCTTCTCATTTTTGCTGTACGGCTCTAAGTCGTGGACAATTCAATCGGCGGACCGCAAGAAGGCGTTCAAAATGTGGTGTTAGAGACGAATTCTGCGCATACATTGGACGGCCAAAAGAACGAACATATCGATTCGAAAATAACACAGAATCAAAACCACACTGTCTACCATCTACTACAAAGAATCCTCAGCTACTTCGGTCACATTGCACGCAGAAAACCAGATAATTCAAAAAAGCTAATGGTTGCCGAGAAAGTAAATGGTAAACGACCCCGCCGAAGTTTTCCTACGCGATGGACTGACAAGGTCACTATGCTCACGGGCCTCCCAATAACATCTACTATTAGGAAAGCCGAGGACAGTGCTGAATGGAAAGAACTAATGAACGAAGCCACCAGAACTCTTTAGGACGGACACGACCTTCAGATATTAAGAATGCGACGTTGAAGAAATGTGCAATTGACACGACACGGATTAGGATTCGGATTCGTCCGCATAAAAATTGATCTATGACCAGCTTTGATTTTCTAAAAATGTATATTTAGCAAACGACGTACATAATTCAAGTACATTTTAAGCTACAAACAAAGATCGTGATGTCTGTGGGCACAACCTTGAAGCATTTAAACTTGTAGACTGAGAATGACCCAGCACTGAAAACTTGCTACTGACGTCTCTAGGGAAAGACGTTCATATTAGCAACATCCATCGTTTTACTGTTGGGTGCTAGATGGCGGGACACTCAATAGCAAAACAATAACCCCTAACACAGGACCACCCGTGAAAATGTCGCTTACAACTGGCAGAGTGGAAAATATGGTTTCTTTAATTGCACCCTTGCGACTTTTGTGTTTGTTCTTGTGGAATTGTTTATGACTGAAATCATAGTAAAGGTATGAATATTATTAGTAATGGATGATTTAATGAAGAATTTGTTTATTTAAACAACGAAGCAGCGCCACTTAGCGGCGTCCTATGAATTTGTTTGTTTGTTATTCGTCGAGGGACTGTATATTTTGTCAAGATAAAAACTAAATCAGTTGCTAACACGTTATATTAGTACACAAAATGAGGTAACGATGGGTTTATTCCTTAAAGCGCTTTAAAATAACAATAATCACCCATTGTCGTTTTCCAAGTTTTGTCAATGATTGACAACGAAATAAGAAAAATCTTCAACAGGTGCTGTGTTTTTGCTAATACACATCCTCGTTATTTTACCCCTCAATTTAACATCTAAACTTGGCTTCCTCATTTAGCTTTCGAGATGTGTGAACAAGGTAACAATTTCTGGAAGCCACCGTCGTCTATTGTTGTTTATCGTAATTTTATTAGTTTTTTTCTGTTGCTCATGGAAATAGAAATTAGTGAGACGTTTACGATATCACCAATACATTCGCATGTTGGTGTCTTTCGCGGCCTTCTAAAATCAAAACCGCCAGCGTAGAAACTTAGGTGTACACAGAACCTAAATAAATAATAACTCAAAAACGTACGTAATATTTTATGTTTTCTGAAAAAACACATATTGAGAATCATTTTAAGGTGTGATATAGACTACACTGAGTCGTTAAATGTATTCTAATCAAATGTTAATTAATAACTTAAACACATTATAATATATAATTAACAATTTTTAAAAATGTAGAGAAACTTTAATATAGTAATTTAAAGATATCATAATATATAAATACAATTTTTTAAACATTTCGAAAAACGTAGCTCCTCTCCTGAACATGTTAGAAGGTATGAAGAAAAAATTTAAGAATTTTTCGAACATGTAAAATGATGTTATTGTAAAAGAAGATTATGGACCGTCCCAAAAATATAATAATATTTGAGAACATAGAAAAGAATAGCACACAAATTACATTTCGCGGTGTCTGCTCATGACATTCGGCTAATATCTTCCCACAGGTGAAAACATTATTGGTTTAACTAGTTTCTATTAAATAATGTGTCTAGTTTCTTATTAAATAATGTGTCGATAAATGATACATTTTACGAAACTTTGATTGCGTAGATTCCAATCGGAAGAAAATAATCAATCTTACTTGAGTTTCTCCAGTTTCGGTATGGCACATACTTGACTAATTTATATTTACCATGACAACACAAATATCACGCTATTACGATATTAACGAATTGTTTCAATAAAGTAGAAAATTTGTTGTCCTTCGGGAATACGTTACCTGACCTTTCTACCACTACTCTTGGTTTAAAGTAGTGGTAAATTTATTTAACAATTTCCCACAAATTTCAGTCCGTGATTTGTCCACACTTTCAATAGTTGTAGATCACGATAGAGATGTACACTTTCAAGAGTTGTAGATCACGATAGAGAACTACACTATATTGAAAATGTAAAGCAACTAAAAAAATCAGAACCTTATAAGACCTCCATTTAGGTTGCGTCTTATTAACAATAAATGCGGCAGGCGAAACGGCGAGATCGTAACGAATTTCTGTTTTAAACTCGGTGCGCAGTGAGCATGCAAATCCTCAATAAACTCATTTTCTGGCCAGATTTCTCAAAAATGATCGCAGCAATTTGGGACGGGCGGTCACCAATTTTATATCTGTAAGTATTTTAAGTTTAACTATTATTTTGCAGAGCCAAGAAAGAAAGCAAAATATGTGAAATTTTTACATTTTAGCAGTGCAAAATTATACTTGCCTTCGCCCGATTTTGACCATTTTAAATAGCGGCCTACAACTAGCCAAGGACAATTTTTCGAACAAATTTGGAAAGGAGTCGTTAAAAATTATGACGTCTGTCATCTGGGGAAATCTTGTTAAAGTGAAACTTTCTTAGTAGCAATATTTCCGTATAGAAAAATTGCTAAAAAGGTACAATCGTTCCGCTGTAATTGTTATTCAAATACGACAGCAAACGAAATCAAATAAATGGCAAATTTTGATTTCCCCAGTGCCTTTTTCTATTTTATTGATATTACACATATGGTTGTAAAGAACTTTAATATCTAATAAATATGATAAAAAAACTCTAAGCCGATTTTTTAAATATAATTTTTAGGTCTCCGTACTTTAAAAGGAAAAACAGAACCCTTACAAGATCACTCAAGTGTCTCTCCGTGTGTCTGTTATAGTCGCTTTTCTCATAAACCGCAGTCATAAAATATATTAACCCACACATATCTCAAAACTTATAATTCTGCATATAGTGTGGGTATCATTTTAAAGCCCTAGTTATAAGGGTCTCTACATAATAGTATTTTTTTTATTTTAGAAAAATAATATGGAAAATGTGCAAAAAAATATGCCTCCTTTTCCTATTTCCGAGACTGCTAAACCAAAAATGATGAAGTTGTGAAATTGTGTCACAATTTTTGAAACATGCATAACGTTTTTTCGCCTTTGAAAGATATAATTAATAGGCAATATACTTACGTTGTAAAAAATAATATTTATAAATTGTTTAACCTGGAAGAAGCACATCAAATCAAAACGAGACGAGCTGAACATGCGGTTCAGAAACATCTACTGGTTGATGGCACGCAACTCTAAATTGTCAATCGACAATAAATTGCTAATATACAAAATGATCCTGAAACCAATATGGACATATGGTGCACAACTGTGGGGAAGTGCTTGCGACTCTAATTTAAACATAATGCAAAGACTGCAAAATGGTATGCTAAGAACCATTTCCAATGCACCATGGTTCATCACCAATACAGAGATCCACGAAGCTCTGAAAATAACAACAATTAAGGAGGAGTTAAAATTAATAGGGCATAAATATAAAACACGGCTGGAAAACCACCCAAATGATTTAGCTACTGCGTTAGCAACCATCTCCTACAATAAACGACTGAAACGCCATGATATAATTGGTGACAGATGGTGAAGGATGAGGCGTCTCCTGCTGAGGAGCTCCTTGGAAATGATAAAACGACATAGAACAAATCTGCTTATAGTTTGGAACTGATTGCAAATAAACACAAAAAAAAAAAGAAATAAATTGTTTAATAGAAATACTATGTATCATTAAATGTTTGTAAGTGCCTAAATTTATACGGAACCTTCGTATTGTCAGGTCTACTCGTGCTTCGATTTCGATTTCGTTCAGATTTTTTCTCACACTTCTAACAAGTGCTTAGTTTTTTCATTTCTTTTTATTGTCATTCGATTATATTTTCTTCAAGAGCAAATAATAATCTATAAGAATCAATAAAATCTATTGTACAAAAATTTAAAAAAAACTGTGCTTTTAATTGAACTATGAATTATTATAAAACTTGCTTTTGATCCCAACATGGCACAAATAAAATGTTTCATATTTAAGAAAAGCATTTAGGTTGCTGATATTTAGTATTTTAACTTACTTTTGTAACCCAGCTGTATAAATACTCGAGACGTGGCGGACAGAACGCGGATTCTAACTCAAATCAGAGCGGGAAAGTATTTCTATTGTAACAATTTTCTATTTCAATTCAATATTGAAACAAGAAATTTAAATATATCCTTCATTTATATTCAATTCTTGTCCCTATTCATAGTCGACGTGAAATGCAGATAATTGTTCTTAGAGTAAAATTTGTGGCTTTAGCGATTGTAGTTCGATACCAACATATTTAAGAAAAGCATTTTAGTTGCTGATATTTGGTATTTTAACCTACTTTTGTAACCCAGCTGTATAAATACTCGAGACGTGGCAGCGAGAATATGGATTCAAACTCAAGGCGGAGCGGGAAAGTATTTTTGTTGTAACAATTTTCAGTTTCAATGCAATATTGAAACTAGAACTTTAAATATACCCTTCATTAATATTCAATTCTTGCCCCTATTCATAGTCGACGTGAAATGCAGTTCTTAAAGTGAAATTTGTGGCTTTAGCGACTGTGGTTCGAAACAATCTGGTCATACTGGTTGTGCGTCTACTAGACAGTATGTGGTTTTAGGAATGCGCCGCGTGGTTTTACTAACGACAAAAGTTGCACTGCGGTTTCATTCCCCTGCAGCCGCCGTCACGTCAGCGCCTCTATTAATCAAGGTGCGCCGCGCGCGAATCGCCGTCTGAACAAACGATGCTGGGGTGAGTAGGGTAATAATGTTATGGTAATCCACTCTCATATACACGAGGTTATACAGAATGTGAATGTGGATTATTATGTGTAATTTTAAATTTAACGTACGCTGTATGGTAATCCACTTTCATATATACGAGGCTATATAGAATGTGAGGGTGGATTATTACGTATACTTTTCAATTTAACGTACGCTGTATGGTAATCCACTCTCATACACACGAGGTTATACTGAATGTGAATGTGGATTATTATGTGTAATTTTAAATTTAACGTACGCTGTATGGTAATCCACTCTCATATACACGAGGCTATACAGAATGTGAATGTGGATTATTATGTGTAATTTTCAATTTAACGTATGCTGTATGGTAATCCACTCTCATATACACGAGGCTATACAGAATGTGAAGGTGGATTATTATGTGTACTTTTCAATTTAAGCACTGTAAGGAAAACACTGAAAATTTGGGACTTTGTAATGTCAAAAGTAATAAATCTATTTGGACGAATCTAGCTTTGCATTTCCAAAAAAAGGGAATTTTCTTTTTGGAAAAATGATATTTGCTTGTTTCACCGTAAAAAAATTTTTGTATTTTCCAAGTAGATTCTGACTCAACGTAGATAAAATTCCACTTATTAATTTATAAGGCAATCCGACTTATTAAATGAGTCAGTGGTGTGGTAATTATTTACAAAGTTATTATAATTACTATTCATTTTTTTAACTAATTTATTAATTTATTTTAAGTAGTATCTGAAAAAGACTAATTCGATGTTGTCACAAGTGCTACTTGAAAGGAAACTTTACTAAACGAAAACAAGCAATGTACCTACTTGTCGTATCATTAAAGAGAATAGAAAAATAAATGAAACTACGTGATGTAGTATTATTTCTACTTTCTTTAAGTTCTTTACCACGACCTAGGTTGCGTTGTGTTATAACATCTTCATATGGGCTATGAGCAAAGATTTTTTACCAAATTATTATTAGCAAAGATATCTTTGCTAATAGCGCACTTGAAGATGTTGTAATACAACGAAACCTAGGTCGTGGTAAAGAACTTAAATAAAGTAGAAATAATACTACATCACGTAGTTTCATTTAATTGTGAATAATTAATTTCTACAAAATTAACGCCAAATATATTCAACATTTCTGTAGTTAGGTTAACTCTCCTTCTAAACAGCACAACAGTACTAGCTGAAGTAAGCAAAGAGATCGATCTTCAATTCAAAAAGTATGAAACGTATTCCGCAACGAAAACATTCTGAAAAAAAAATTACCCGCTCGAATACAAGTTTGATAATCTAAACTACCGTATTATTACCCGCTCGAATACAAGTTTGATAATCTAAACTACCGTATTATTACCCGCTCGAATACAAGTTTGATAATCTAAACTACCGTATTATTACCCGCTCGAATACAAGTTTGATAATCAAAACTATCGTATTATTACCCGCTCGAATACAAGTTTGATAATCTAAACTACCGTATTATTACCCGCTCGAATACAAGTTTGACAATCTAAACTACCGTATTATTACCCGCTCGAATACAAGTTTGATAATCTAAACTACCGTATTATTACCCGCTCGAATACAAGTTTGATAATCTAAACTACCGTATTATTACCCGCTCGAATACAAGTTTGATAATCTAAACTACCGTATTATTACCCGCTCGAATACAAGTTTGATAATCTAAACTACCGTATTATTACCCGCTCGAATACAAGTTTGATAATCTAAACTACCGTATTATTACCCGCTCGAATACAAGTTTGATAATCTAAACTACCGTATTATTACTGAGACTTAATTAAATGATTAAAAAATGAGGATAATAAAGACTTCATAACAATTTGCAAGTGGGGGGTTAGCGCGAGGAACGAGTGATGCGTGACGCTCAACATCTCTCGGCAGGACCGACAGATCGGTCCCCGCAGAGTTAGTTTTCGTCTCGAGGAGGAAGCAGACGCGCCAGACGGGAGACAAGACAAATGAGCTGTCGGCTCATGCTGAATATCGCGCAAGTTTCCCCGCTGTCGGTAATGAGATTTCACGCTATTTACGTCGGCAGGACGTCACAGATACCCGTGAGCGGTATTTAGGGATCAGGTGCTTTTAGATGATATGTTTTACAAGTCTAATGCTGAAAATACGATTAATAAAGAAAACTGTAATATAAGGTTAGTGGCTATTACCTACGGCTTCGCTCGCAAGAAACTAAATTTATGGAGGTCTGTATGTTTACAGTAGTCAGTATTTCATGACCAAATTATTAACTTTAATTTGTACTAGGGCTGTCTTGTGACTTTATCCTCGTGAATTCCGAAATAAATGCACGTACAGTTCTAAATGTGTTTATTTGTTTTTCTTTGTCTAGTATAGACACGAATAATTATCAGTTTAATTTAAATCCCGCACAAACCGACTTGTACTCCCTCCTGCCGTTCACCTGTCCACAACCAAATGTTTCTAGTATTTCTGAGTTTATCTCAAACAAACGAATAGGCAGACAGACCGACTAATATTGTACAACAGTTTTTTATGGTTAGGTATCCCATAAGGAACCCAACCAGCCTAGCAGCAGACGTTTATTTTAAAATCACAGACAGAATCTTCAATTAGATCTATATGTATGCATAGATACACAGATTACTTGATAAAATTTAAAAAAAAACAATTATATATGCACTTATATAGAAACTGACCTTCAACTTGTTCAAAATAACATTATGTGACTGAGCGATTGATTTATTTTCATTTAACTCTGATATTATAAAAATACTTCTAAATTTATACCGCAAGATTTGTATACTTAATTTTTAATTGAGTTTTTAGGGAACATTGGTTGTAAAGAAATCTTTGCTACCATTGTACACTAGATACAAATTAGATAAAAGAAAAATTACATATTTAGACGCACAGCAACGCCATCTATCGGAAAAAAATACTTTTCACCGGAAGAAAAAAAATTTTTGATTATTCCATAGGAGACGGTTCGATTTTCTGGAACCATTAGGTATCCCTATATGCATAATCGTAACACGAACTGTATGTGGCAACATTTGGAAATGATCTAGTTACTGAATTTTAAAACAACATATAAAGAAATAAACCATTGCATTTTAAATACTAACCTGGATAGTGCTTGAAAATTCAAATGACAAATACAAAATGAATTAAGACAATTATTATTTTTTACTAATTTAATCTCCCGATCCAGGAAAAACTAAAGATCGCGTAACTATCGCCAGCTTGGAATTTGCTATAAACTCTGTTGGACTATTTAATGTCCTTTCACGGATACGATGAAAAACGTGACATTAATTAATGAAGTATTACAGTTACTTATAGAATATAAAAAAATTGATTCTAGAATTATAACATGGAAAAATTTATTGCTGAACAGTTAAAAATGATAGGTTTATTTTAATGTAATTTTTACTATATACTATTTTTCATAACCTCAAACAAGGCATTGCAGGTTTAAAAAAGTAAATTACATAATCGATATTATATAATCGATTTTGTTACTAATATTATAAATAAGAAAGTCCATTTTGGCAGTATTTATTATTTAATAACTCTATAATCAAGCAACGAATAACCCCTAAAGCTTTGGCATGCATATAGTTCGTGTGGCAGGTTAACGAGCTACTCGGACGACCGACAATAGTCGGAGAAAACAGAACATGAGATGTTTACTCTCCGACTCTCTCAGCTCAGAACGTTACGAGTTAAAACTCGCTAACAGAGTAAAGGATAGATCATACGACTGAACACACGCTAACGGAGATGGCAGATATTTAGTCAGTAGTGTGCGTTTCTTTACCCTACAAAAGTCGGCGTTATGGCCACCGATCTACAAAACTTTTTAGTCTGCGTTGCGTCTACTAATAAACTGCAATTAACTCGTAGTTAATAGTAATAACACGAATTAACTCGCGTTGAATAATAATACCGCGAAGTATTTTTAGGCGTTTGTTACTCAATCACAACTCAACTGCTAGACAGATACTTTTTAATTCGATAAACAGTATAATGTTGTAAGACGAAACTTGATATTTTTAATCAATAATAAAAAATTATTACTACAAGACGGGAAAATGACGAAACGTGTATATTAAATCTTTGGGTGTAAATTCTATCGCTTCAATAGAAAAACCAAGTGAACGGAGCCATGGGCAAAAACCAGAATTACATGATCTATTCATAAATGAAATTCACACGCAATCCACAAACAAGTTGAACCGAACGAGTTCAACCGATACAAATAAAAACCGGTCAAGTGCAAGTCAGACTCGCTCACGAAGGTTTTGTAGCACGAAACAATATTACACTTATAAATTTGTATTTCTCAAAGACACTGAGATCTGTGAAGTTATTATTGCGATCGGTTTCGAAAAAGTGCATATTTCGAAAGTTACAAAACATATTGTATTTAAACCAATTATCGTTGAAAGATTATTTTAAGTTCTACTACCTTAATTACAGAATTTTTCATACATTAGTTGAAAAATTAGTGGGGTGGCGCACTTTTTAAGACTTTAATAGCGCATATCTTATCAACTATTAATTCTAATAAAAAAAATTTTAAGTTGTTTTTTTTTCAATTTTTAAGACCTATTTAATGATACCCCACACTCCTATATGCACTGGATTTTTTTCTCATCCTTCAGTTATATGTATGGTGTTGGCACCACACCATACATATAACTGAAGCATGAGAACAAAATCACCCCCTAATATTATTGTTTTTCATTATTAATTATTAATTCCATTATTTTATCACACAAAACATCTAGTTCACAGAAAACATCTAGCCTCCATATTTCAAATATATATGTGTATATATTCAAATATATATGTATATATATATATATATATATATATATATATATATATATATATATATATATATATTATTTGGGGGCCAGAGGTAATTCTTGAAAGGATGCATTCCCTGTCAGATAGTGAACTCGCATGGCCGATGCCGAAGAAAGCCGTGTTTACCCGATTGAGCGTCACTGACCCGAGCGAAAGTCACCGATCCCAGCGAACGCTCAGCTTAGGTCACTCCTCAGAATATAATTAACAATTCTTTAGACGCATCTTTGCATTAGACTTAGAAGTTTTCACTTCAAATTGTGGTGCAAAGGTGCGTCTAACGAAGTTTTCACTTCAATAATTTTAGTGCAGATTCGAAGAACACAACTGTTGTGTACACAAACACACACGTAAATAACAAAAATGGATGAAGGAAAAGGCGAGGTCAATGGACTACTTTCATACATAAAATTCTGTCCAACCAGTTAGATCTACACTACTTCTAGCATATATTGGCTTGGACTATTTTTTTTAATTCCTTTATATACGTATATGGATTGAGCAGATCATCCAGTCAAACCGCATCAATTACATACGACCCAACAATTAATTATAACACAAAATGGTGATCAACGTTCAATTTAAGTGGTCGCCATTTATCGTGGGGCGGCTGTGTAAATCGCGCGGCCGGCGACCCCACCCGCACGACTGCTGCATCCCAATCCTGCATCCGCGATGCATTATATTTGTGGAAGCGCTCGCGGCGACCGCAGCGGTCTCGTCTGCGCCCGCATCGGTCGCTCGTTTTGCCACTCCGCGGTAGTTGTTGTGCAACCACATTAACATTTAAATGACAATTCGTTCCAATTTTGATCGAATTTATAACATTTGTACCAATTTGGATGTATAAACAATTATTAGAAAATAAACATCTAAAAAGTCACAGTAGCAAAACTGCCGCAACTTTCAACAAAGAACTACACCGCTGTTGCCTCCTTTAATAAAATTCATCTTATTTTAAATATTTTTATTACTCTATAATAATTAATTTCGGAGACGTAAGTGCTCAAATTGGGATATATTTTAATTCAATTTACTGCCAAAGAAACACATGTCTAATGATGTAGTTCTATCTGAAAATTATTCGTACTGATAAATAAAGGTTTCGAATTATTTTAAAACTATCGTCATTTATAGACTGAATCTTTGCTCGAATTAGACGGAGTTATTATGGGCATTGGCCAATGTTATTCCAAGTTTCCTTTTAGTTAAATACTAATAATATCCCAATAATATCCCAAATAATAAATGGGTCAATAGATTACGAAGTCATTTATTTGTTCAACCATTAATAATAACCTAATAAATAATGCTTTTGGCAAGGAAGAGGATATGCATGCAATAATATGCGGCTTTTACGTGATACGTGCCTCTATTAAAATGCACTAAATAAGTACTAGGCACCAACACGGGTAACTGTGTTACAAACCCAAAAGAACGCGCCAAACCCAAAAGAACGCGGAACTTGGCGCCTTGGCAAAAAGTTGGGGATGCCGCCTTGAGGGCTCTAGACAAGCCCTCTATTTGTATGTCGTTAAAACATTTAGTTACTCTCACGCCGAAACGCTCTTTATATAAAAATCACACCTCGGGGAAATCAAGGTGGATACAATTTGTTTCACACCCTCCCCTTCCACCATCCTTCCGAACTTGGACTTTCCTCTTCGATATTTGCGCACTATGTCGGCGGGATTATTATCTGGATCGCGCGTCTATTACTTGTCGGGATTCTTATTTATTGGCCGAACATACGGATTCGATTCGGATAAAAGTACATTATCATATAACAATCATAGTGGGATTCCGTTATTGAAGTTTGATGAATATTTGTTACGTACGGTAAAAGTAACGTAAAGGCAGGAAACATTTGTAATAACAAAAAAAAAACATGCAAATATACAATAAAAGACAAAGAGCAAAATTACGTTCGTTTTGAATATATGATATTTTGCTTTTTGTTTTATGTATGTAAGTTGAGACTTAATCAACTTTACCTGCATGACAGACAGCCTCTGCACCGGAATTAGAAGTTTCACTTCATGATTAATGTACAAAATAAAACTTACTCATTTTTTCTATATAAAGCTAGAGCAACATCAGATAAAAGTTGGTTAGCGCCCATCTTTGAGTGTAACAGTAGGAGGTTCAGTCTATACATTTATTACGTCTACAGAAAAAGCAAAGATTAAGAAAATGTATTTGTACTATTAATATTACCAATATGTACGAGAACAACACATGCAAACCTTTTTGATTATTTTTATTATAAAGCTTTTGTTATATACAAAAATAAATGTAGATAGGTCCCAGTTTTCCAATAAATATATCTCAATACATTTATTGGAAAATAGCACCATCTATGATTAAGAAAGCGACATGCAGAATCGCCGCACCATAGTGAATTTAATTCTTCTCGCATAATACTGTACTCTGCTATGTTTTCGAACGTTTAACTTTCAAACGGTCGGGCGGCACTGAATCGACCGGACTCTGTACTTTTACATTCATAATATCCTAATTTCTTGTCACATGTATTTCCCATCTCTATTAGCCTGTCATTACTTTACTACGGACAAAAACAACAGCCTTTCCCCCTCCCCCGCGTCTCCATGGGTGCACAGATCCCATTTGTTTTAATCGCAGGGAAGGAGTTGAAAGAAATACGCGCACCTGTCGTCGAAAATGTTACGTGCGACCCTCTCCACGTAATATTTTTTTTGCAATATCACCGAAATAAGTCCGTAACTATGTTTATTTTTCATAAAAATCACTTGTAGACCGCTAACTGATATTGAAATAATTGACCGAAACAAGAAGAAGGTAGATAGAGTGAATGAAAGCTCAAGACCAAGGTTCAGTACATCCTATAGGTTTCTAAGGTTACGAGCGACTGCTGCTGTTTAAAATAACCGTGCGCCCGCTTGAAGGTTAAACAAAAACTAACTATACAGCGATTACTATACTTCACAGTTTCTATTGGGACATGGCGCTTTCCGGGCTAGTTTATATCGATTTCACTGAGGGATAGCCAGGCGTGCTCTTGCCCTTTCGATACGCAGGACGTTAATATGTTTTGTTCAATTGCAGTGAGCATGATGATACGTGCAGAATCACGTCAACATAGCAGTAGAGTAGAATCACGCGAAATGTAAGGACGAGGTATCTTTAGTCGCCAGGACTTGGTTGAGTGTGGACCGATCTTTGAGCATTTAGTGCGTTTGCCAAAAGCGTTATAGAGAAAATGGTGGTACTAAATGACTCATTGAATAGGGACAGTACTTAACCCTGTTGAGCGGAAGTAGTCACCGGGACTTAGTTGAGTGTGGACCAATCTTTGAGCATTTAGAGTGTTCACCAAAAGCGTTCTAGAGATAATGGAGGTACTAAATGGCTCATTGAGTAGGGACAGTACTTAACCCTGTTGAGTGGAACCGTTGTAATTGTAGATATGGGAGACTATTAGGGCACCTTCGAGGGTCCCTTCTTTTATACGTGGGGTAATGTCAGGGCCCAATGGGGGAGGCCCTGAGAATCCCGGGTGAAATGGCGGGAATAGTGTTCATAAGTACGCATGAGGTCCTCTTGTGTTGCCAAATGCGATCTTATTCTGATTTTCTTAGGTGTTATTCTGTCGTTTTATTCATAGCAAATTTTTTGAAGACCACTGGTCATAGCGAGCTGGGACTGGCAATTATTTTGTATTTGAAAGTCTATGGATTAATTTTATCTATTGTTCTCCCGATCTGCGTAAGAAAGTTATAATTTTTTTGCTCTTTTTTGTACCGCTTTTTTCATTCCGAAAAGCGAGATACAACTATCAAAAACATTTTTCTGCAAAGTTTAAAAATATACAAAAACAATTCATATAAAAAATACGTAAAAAAATCTAATGATGCAATTATAAAATTGTAACCAATATTAGCACAGTGCATTTTAAAATAATTAAATTCCAAGTCAAGAAAAAAAATGTTCAAAAGGATTTATTCTTTCATTTTAGTACTCCTTTGACATTATTACACTTTTAAGCCTGTTATGAAAACAGATCTTAAATACCAATTATAGGGTTCGGATTCCTTCTTTTTAAATAGTAAATTTTCTACTTTGGAAGATTCATAAACTCACAATGCGAGGTGTAGCGTAAAAAACGTTTATTTATTAATAACCAACGTAAGAAACACAATTACAATTAAAACCAAATAATAACAAAACAGCGTAGCGCACGCGGGCGTGTATAGTAACCTACATTTGTATTGTATTCCAGTATTTCCTGTAAAGTAGCATTTGACAATATTTATTATACCTTAGAACCGCAGCATCTAGCGGTCGTCGTCGGTACTAATTGTATGCATACACTTAACTGAATTCCGCTTGCAATTTGGCATACTAATGAGAATACAACATAATTAACAGCGATATCGCCGGCAACGGGTGTTTTGCGCGCACTGTTACGGACTGTTTAATTGTAAAGAGAGTGTAAACCACTTAACACACTTCAGAGATCTTTGCTGAATCCGTAAAATTTATAATGACCCTGATGTTTTATAATGTTTTTATTAAGATGTAATTAAGAAAATATTACTTTTAAAACTTTCACAAGAAAATGTGAATGTCTTACAATAAGTAAAGATTAGAAAGCATTCAAGGTTTACAATCCAGAAGGAAATTGGCTTGAAAATAGAAGTGAAAAGTAAACATAACGTCACATGTACATACATCGTAGGGATGTAGTTTTGTTATTAAGATGACTGGGAGCACATTTTAGTGCCTTATATATATATATATATATATATATATATATATATATATATATATATATATATATAAATACCGACACAATACTACGACATCCCTATTTTAATGGCTTCTTAACTAAATTTTGAAGATTGTTACGAATGTCATTTTTCATGCTTTCATTCGATCACTCCTTTAATCAACAAAGACGATATAAAAACAAATATAAAAACATAATTTGACGTTTCACCCTCGACTTTAACTGTAATACAAAAAAAAATTAATTCTACTACGTTAAATTTTCATATGATTACAGTAAGTGGGAATATAATAAGCCTATAAAGGTATCACTGATTCGAAATTCAAGGTAGTCACTGATAACTATATGAATACCGCTGATTCAAAACATACATCTGTATCGCCATTTACAAGTTCTTAAGTTATGATCACGCAAAAATTATAAAATATATGAAATACATGCTACAAATCTGTTATTAATGCTTACATTCATGATTAAAGTGGATCTATAAGCCTTATAGTACCATAAAGCCCATGATCACAAATTGTTTCCAACATCTATTATATAGCAGGAGGGTTACTTCATCAATAATCGTAAATCATTATGAGGGCATATAAAAGGGTGGACTTCTGTCGAGGTATGTACACATACCAAGAGAAACCTGTATATTACTACATTAAATCGGGATGTATATACAATGAGTATAATATTTTTTTTAAGTTGAGAACAAAGTAAAAGGCTTACTTCTACTACGTAAACTCATTTTCAAGTTATACTTTTTTAGGAACGTTATTAAAAAATAATGAGAGTGAAATTTTAATATGCGCGCATGCGCACGTACGACGCAACGAAAATCGACAAGATGAATTTAGTCACGATGCAACAAAAATCGGCAAGATGAAGTTGCTCACTAAACATATATTTAAATGTGTGTAGTGACTGATAATACATTCATGACAGTTTAGGTATTTGTAAATATATAAAATGTGTTTTATATTCATACAAATATAAGTTATATCTGTGCTTTTAAATAATATTCTTCAAGAATTGAAATTTAATAGGGATCCATATAACAAAAAAAATTATTTATTTTGAATTATCGAGATAAAAATAATGCTTATAAGATTTTTAAAAATATATTTTAAGTGTATATCTCTGAGTGAAGTTAGGTTTCGTTATGTATATATTTACGTTATAAATTATCATTTACTAAATACTTAAAATGAATAAATTACAATAAATTTTCAGCGCATTCATTCATTTTCATTATTAATTAAACTTTGTTTAGATTGTTTCAGTGAAATTAACAATTCATTGTACACATTTTAATTTTTAAAATTTAATTATTTGATTTTATCTCTATTAATTATTTGCATGCTAAATGAAGTTATATTATGCCAAAGAAGTATATTATGCCAAAGTATATTATGCCAAAGAAGTATATTATGCCAAAGGTTTATAACTTCTAACGCGCATACCACAATTTTTGTTATTTATTTTATTTGTTTACTCACTATCTACAAATTACTCGATACTTTACAGAGCATCAATGTAATAATAAAGAGACAAGTAACGAGTAAATAAAAAATATTCTATGTAACATATCTAACAATATCACGTTACGTGCATAAATACATTCTCGTTAACAAAATTAACAATTATATATATATATATATATATATATATATATATATATATATATATATATATATATATATCATAGCGGAAATGTATATAAGTTTAGTAAAAAAGTAAGATGAAATAGGTCGAGAAAAGAGAAATAACGATAATAATATGTTGTACAATAAACTGATAAATAACAACATGATGACGTAAACAAACCCTACAGTACTGGAAAACTACCAACAAATAAAATTATTGAGAAATGTAATGGAAAGCCTTGTACATTTAAACAAAATAGCAGTAAGTACTAAGTAAAGTAGTAATGGAGTATCCATTAAAAAATGTAATACGAGTTAATGCGACTTACCCCCATATGCACCACACACAGCCAGGACTCTCAGTCGGATTTACTGACAGTTAAAAACTTATTTGATATGGATATTTTAGCGATTGGACCGTGCAATAGGGCATCATCGGTAAAGTAGACTCTTGTTCCGACTCGACGGACAGTTAATGAGAAATAGAAATATGTTTTTAACTGTCAGTAAGTCCGACTGACAGTCCTGACCGTATATGGTGCATATGGGCGTTGGAGTTCAGTCTAATTCATTGAAAATAATCGAACTAATGATTTTCCTTCATAATTGACCATTTTTACAGAAATAATCTAAAGACGCCAGTGTTCAATTATTAACCCTTAATTAGGTAAAAAGTAATAAGTTTACATCCAGATATGTTAGTCTTTTAGCAAAATAAAGTAATTTCATTATATTTTTAATCTTTATACTATTGGCCATGCGACCGGTTCTTGCTTCCAAAATTCTTTAACCCAAAATCCAATAGATGCAACAACGATTTATCGTTATTGTATGAAATTGTTGTATATATACAATTAAAGCTTCGTAAATTACAGTATCTCCAACATTTTTAAAATAAACATTAATATACTGATTAAATTCTGTCAATTCGCTTAGAAGTAAATATTTAAATAGTGACTTTATTTTATAATCACCGTGTACGTTAGGCATATTATACACATTAAAATAATTAAAAATTTTTAGACCCCGTTGTATTTTACACCATCGTCAGGCTCAAATCGCTTCAGCAAATGGTACAACACTAGTGATGTACTATGCCACAAAACCTGGTATATAGAAATTAAATAAATATAAAAAATTAAATAAGAAAATATAGCAAGATTTAAATAAGAATTAAATAAGAAGAGCTAGCAAGGTGGACAGAACTTAACATAAAATAAGTTGCTGCTGAAACTGGTGGAAATCTTAATAAACTTAGTAAAGGCAAATATTCCTTAAAGACAATAAAAATATGACTGTGTTAAAAGCGTGCGTTGCCAGTAGAATTAAGAAAAATCAACTTCAAGGCTGAGTTGACCAATGACACTATTTGATACGAGACATAACTATGATAAATTTTTTAGTAAAAAGGTAAGTACTTTAGTAGTCAAAGTAGAAACTAGTCTCAAAATTATCTCAAAAAAGGCGGTAACGGTAATAATCAGATACTTTACCCCTGTGAACTCTCCTTCCGAACTCGACGGCAAAGTTGGAGGCGGACTTCAGAACTCTGTATCCGAATGATCATCCCTCCAAGAGATAAGCCCGCGAATTGTTCACACTCGCTTTATCGACCGGAGCAGGTGAAACTAATGTTCCTAGTTTTACAACTCTTCCTATACACTTGGGCACCAATAAATCACTCATGACGTTTGAATTTATATGTACGGTGCCGAGTGTGACCCAGTTTAATGTTTAAAACATTTATCGGGTATTTTTTTACGTCTAGTATTTTTCTTTTTATTTTGCTACCAATATTTCACTATTATATAAATAGTGTATATATTCAAACCGATCGTCTTGGATCGTTTTGTAACAGTTTAACCCAATTCTAGTTTAACCGATTCCTCGAGAGTAGCTCAAGCCATCTTTAGATAAACGGAAAACTTATATGAACATTAGGGTTAATATTGAGCCGAGAAAAACAAGTTAGACTCAAAGTGGACGACTAAGGGGACAAAATGTTCTATTACGAGTCAGACTCGTAGTTATGTCAGTTTTCTATATGTTCATGAATGTTTTAAAATATATCAAGCGGAATTATATTATTGACTATATTTAACAAACTTTTAATACAAAAAACAGTTTATTTTATATTATTACGTTCCCATTCTGCCGTTCATTTCAGTTATACGCAATCACTGTACCATAAAATTGTTAATCTCATAGAATTTAAATGTTGTATTTCGTCCAAATAAAACTTAAATGAAATAGCGCCCGAAAAATTTAAAAGAATTTTAATACCCACATACATTACGACGATTCCCATTCTAAAGGTAATTTATACATAAGCTGCATATACTTTTAATAATGCTAGCTAGAGCTATCTATCAGATACGTTAAATGACATGATATAAAAGAATGTAATTTATAAAAAGTGATGTAATAAATTACATAGTAGACCGCTATTGTTTTTCTTTCTTAAAATACCTGTAATATGGTAAAAGAACAATAGTTCCTTACAGGTTGAGCTCATATTAGGGAAATGAAATTAATACTTAGCACGGAAATAAGTTTCATAAAGAAAAAGGGTCATCGGAATTTGAAAAAAATAGTGGTGTGTAAATGTGGAGCCGCGAAAAAATAATTTATTCAAATTAAATTTGGCTGTAAAGATTAGGTAGACAGATTTTTAAGACTTTTAATTTACTTTTTATTTACTTTTTTATTACAGACTTTAATGTTTACTTGATATTAGGTGAATTTATTGCAACACAAACAATGTCTTTTAGTCAATAAAAACACTATATATTGAAAATGCACTATTATAGAGAAATTTTGATTTTGGGATTTACATGATTAAAATTATGTAAGTCCCAAAATTTCGTAACATATTAACAAATAATTTTAATACTAACATGAATAGCGAAAAACGGATGATATGATAAGGTAGAAGAGGAAGAAAGGAAATAGTGATAATGAACTCAGAGACGAGTAAATTTTCAAACGAATTGAGAACAGACATCGACGATGCTTTCCAGATGTCAAAATCAAGTTTGCTCCAGATTGTAGTAGAATGTACAGAGAAAGAGTGGTTATAGAAAGTAATACTATGTTTGGCAATAAGGAGAATGACAAGGCATTCAGATCGTAATTATGAGAATCTAAAGCTTTCAATCGTGAATTAAGATAATACTGACAAGACTATGACTATGCGCATTGTTCCAAATAATGAACAGAAAGGGTAGAATCTATAAATAGTAACCGGTTACTTATTTCCAACCAGTTGATACGTGTCATAAACACATATATTTCCTTATATCAAATAAACAGAGAGTATATCAACTTTGTAGGCATTCCAATTTATCTGAGCGATGTTCAGTGAGGTCAGAAGAGCACCTCCATAATCAAGCAAGAGTAGTCAATTTTAATCCGGTTTGGTGTTTTTTTTAAATTTCTGCGATGTTTATCTGGCATTTTGAATAAAAATAACAATCCCTGTAAACGCTTTACTTTTTCTCCGATTTGAGTTATTACGACGAAATCGTTATTAGCATTATTTTCCCAAAGCAAACCCTTTAAGTTACTCCACATCTTACCAGAGTATCATGATTAGGTATTATATAAGTCGTTATCGGATATTCAAACATCGTTATCAGTAAAAACATTGTGAAAAAATGAGCTAGAAAAAAAAGGAAAAATTCCGTAAGAAGACATTTTGAAAAATAGCAATTTATATAAAATAAAATATTAATAATTACAGAGACTGCCGTTTGACAATTACAGCTATGTAGATGAGAAGCGGTACAGATTTAACACGTAATATAAAATAAAATATGTATTTTACCGAAATTTATCCGTCAAAATTCTCATCTACACTACTTATTAAAATTTATTACACAACCGCCTATGCATTGTTGAACACCCGAGTTGCCTTTACATAAAACCGTAAAATCATAAACAATAGACATTCATATCTTCCAATATATCAGAAAGGACCCGAGCGACGAATCCCCTTTCTCACACTCGAAGCTTCACCCGGAGCACTTCCTTGTGCCATCAAGTGGTGTGCCGCGACGCGGCAAAAAACCATCACCGCATAGCGACATGTCATTTCCGCCGTACAAATTATTACATCTTCCATCCGGCGGAGCACGGGCGTCTGGATACCGGAAACGAAATACTCCAACTGACTTTGATTCTGCGCGTCATTTGCTTTTATTTGACAGGCAACAGCAGAGAGACAGAGCCCCATGTTATTTTTAGGAAATATTTCCATAACACTTATTTTAAATAAAATGAGTACCGCTATCAAATCTTAGACACGATTTTAAATAGACGCATTTTATAGTTCTTAACAGAGAAATCGAAAATAATATAAAGTTAGGAGTATCAAAGCGATCGAATATATAAAATTGTGAAAATAACTGTCAAAGTAATTACGTTGTCCGTTGACAAACGGCGCCAAAGTGCGGGAAATCCGTAAGTGTTACAATTGTTTTTAGTGTTTCGTGCCAAAATGGGGAAAACGGGACGTTTTATATATCCAATTTGGTGTCTATCCGTCTGTTTATTTCTCCCAGTCTTTTTTTAAGAACGTCTGACGTAAAGCGCTGATATTATGGCTCACTTACTATTACGGATGAACTGAACATAGACATAAGGTAAAAAACTCTGATTTAGAATTTTACGTTAAGATCATTCTGGGAAATCTACCTAGTGATCAAATTTTTAATTATTTTCACGCATATTGTAGATGATTAAAAATTTAAAACAATACAATTCGCATTAAAAATTTAAAACAATACAATTTTCGAAAGAGATATAATATGACCGTTCGACCTGTGCATCTTTTACAGGAACGGTGTACAATAAAGTTTGACTTTATTGTACACCGAAATAATGTCTAAATCAAAAAATACACTAGAAAAAAGGTTTTCCTTTTCTTATTTGAAAGAGAACAAAACAAAAAACCGATCAAATGCGAGTCGGACTCACCCACGAAGGTTTCCGTAGCAATAAACAATATTAAAGTTAAAAGTTTGTATTTCTCAGACACTAGGAAAAACAAAGATATCCCGTATCTCCAAAACTACGCGACATATCTTATCCAATCTAATTTTCGTTGAAATTATTTTTAAAATTAACTACCTTCATTTTTTTCAGAATTTTACACACGTTACTTGAAAGTTTAGAGTGGACACACTTTTTAAAAATTTATTAGCATGCGCTAATCTCATTAAATATTTGATTTAAATAGAAAAGTTTTTTTTGGAACTTCTGTATCATTTAAAGACGTTTCTAACGATACCCCACGTGCCTACGTATACTGCTTTTTTTCATCCCTCATTTACATGTGTGGAGTGCCACCCCTAATATTATTTTTTTTTCATAAATCCACTTTCATTGTATAACTGTTCATAGAAGACACCACCATACAAATTCCATTCATCTATTTAGTGCCAATAGTCTCCGAGTAAAATAGCTGCAACATACTGATGAACAAACGGACAAGACGAAATTATAAGGGTTCCGTTTTTGCCATTTGGCTACGGAATCCCAGAAACAACTCATAAAAATCTATTTCCTGGATCTTGTTTTAAAATGGGAGGGATGGTCACATTGTAAACGATTTTCATAAAGAAAAAAAAGAAGTAAACGAAAATGATAAACCTATCTAACGGTACCCATTACAATGAGTTATGCTGACTTTTTTCATCTCCTCTTCTCGATAAGAAATTGCGATCTTTATCTGAAGCATATACCTGCAAAATATGTACGTAGGTCTGAAACTGTACAAACTACGCGGGAGTGACAGACTATCCAAAAATTTGTTTATTATAACGTATTTATCTAATTTAAAAAAAAGGACAAAAGTAAATCGTTCCATTCCTTTAAAGTGTAATTATTTATTTCTGTACTTTAGTGTATCTAATTGACACATATGGCGCATGTATTGCTAGAAGAGCAATCTCTTACAACCAACCAGAAATTAGTCAACAGTGAATAAAAGATATAGCAAAACATTGATTAAATTTACGATGTGAAATCATTTAATGCGAGTCCGAGTTGACTTGGTCAATGTATATAGAAGCAAAATAACAGAATTACTGTAAGCTTTAAAATGCTAACAGTACAATTAACCTGCGCTTCGGACTGCAATGCGACATCCAATGTTTTGGGTATCTTATCTTAGTGTCGATTTTTTAATCGTCAAATACAGAGTTGAATAAAAAGTATTTGTTCGATAAATCATAAATTAATTTTTCAACGCTCAGATAACTGATATTAGCGAAATGTCTCCGATATCGGATGAATAAAACTATTCGTTGACTAAAGACCCAAATAGCTGTATTCGCCAGTTTACATCTGTCAAAATGACATTTTATTTCAAGTTACTGTTATGCTTTAACGTTTACGTTAATATTACAATATTATTTTTACATAAAATATTATATTACTTTATTATATACTTTAAAATATTATATTACTTTATTATGGTATTTATTGAAACGATAAATACAAAAGGTACCTTTAACAGTCATCGATTTAACAGTAGTTAGATTTGAACGAAATATTTATAGGTATATTTTGACAAATATCAACTTTTTTATTTTCTACCTATATTGCTCTAACACACAAGTAAGGCCGAACCTTTTTTCTCTCTCATACACAGCTCGGATGAAATTCATTCTGATAATTATCAAATTGAATTAACTATCAATCAAATGAAAAACTGCCATTATATATATATATATATATATATATATATATATATATATATATATATATATATATATATATATATATATATATATGAGACGGATTGTCAGAGAAATAAATTAATTAGTTAGTTGTTTGACAGTTATTTGACTCTTACTCTTTTAAATAAACACAGCAATGGTATTCAAACATTGACAATTTGACACGTTTATTGACAGTTTGACAATTTTATTTTTTCAAAGTTTTATTTTAAGACAAATCTCTTTATTTCCATTTTTTTTCAAAATTTATTAACGTTCGTGGTAACGTGGGGACAATACGCCGATGTATATGAGTACAGTTCTAGTAGCATTCATTATAATGTCTTATTAAAAAAAAATTATATTACACAGGTTGGAATATATCGCTTAGGAGAATAAATATTTAAAATACTGGCAGAAAAATAAAAAAAAAACAATCATAAAATACGATTAAACAGATACTACCTTTTTATTAAATAGTCGTTGTTTTAAAGTCTTACGTGCTTTTATATAAGAGTTGCGATTATAATCGTTTGTTATATATTTTTAAATCGTTCATAACAGATAAATTATCAAATAGAACCCGATTTAAATACATTTTTTTTATTTTTATCGGTAATTAACTCTATCTAATATTATCATCTATATTCTAAATTATGCCGTGCTAAAATAAAAATTTCTCCCGTAAAACACGCGTTAAGTTTGCATACGAGCAATATGTGCACCGTAGAAACAACAATACATTAGGTATTCAATGATTTAAACGCTTTGCGTGCAGGGTACCGCTATCAGTAGTTTGCTTACAAATGAAATACTACTGGTGCTATTATAAAAATAAATAATTAAATACAATTCGAGTTGACTCCATTTTTTTATTCTTATTGGTAATTTGTTATAATATTATTTGCCGCCATTATCCTCAATATCAGGTAGGTACAATTGGAAATTAAAAATGATTTCCATTAAAGTACAAATGAAGTTTGCAGCAATAGCAATCGATGAAAGTGTATTTGGTAATATTTGGAAAAATCCCAGAACCGAAAGTACCGGTAGGTCCCGAAATTAATTCAGTATCACACTAACGATTTTTTTTGCGGAATTTCCGAAATTCATGATTTCGCGCTAAATCGTTTACTACGGAGCGAAATGCGCGGATGCTAAGACGGTGGGAGAAAGCATGCATTTTAATAGGGTGTCCTACTGATGGTTCGTCGTTCGTCTAATTGGTCATTGCCATGAATCAAGTAGTCACCGTGTTGTGTTGGGTTGATCACAATGCATATGGCTTTTGACGATGCGGTGCAACGTAGGGACCCGGGTTCGATTTCCGGCCGTTCGTCGAACGAAGCTGAACTGATGTTATGGTTGGCTGTAAAAGATTGCTCGCCTGGCAATAAGTCCGCCATATGTATTAATTAAATATATTAAAGTAAATAAATAAATAAAAAAATTAAATCATTCTTTAAGGTAGAAAATGTTTATAATGCTAACCAAGAGATATAAAGAACTCGAAGAAATAGTTATTTTAATATATTTGCTCAACTACAGTAACGGGAATATCGCTTTTAATAGGAATTAGGATGTACAATACACAATCTCCACATATGCTGTTTTTACTACATGACTCCGCAAATACAGTGCTTACGATCAAAACTTTGGATTACAACTAGCTGCACCCCACGGTTTCACTTGCGTGAAATTCGTAATAAGAAAAAAAATTATATGTTGCTCTTGGTTATAAACCTCTTATATGGTACTCTTGTTTATAAACTATTATCATACCAACGTTCATCAAAATTCCGTCCAGTAGATTTTGCGTGATTGACGCACAAAATAACATCCAGACATAAATTATAAAAAAATTTCCGACTTCTATTATCATTTTATACGCCAAATCTTTTAAAAATATTTTCCCTGTACTGAATTTATTCTGTTAAAATTTTATTATACGTAATTGATTAATACATCTTATATTAACTGTAAATAGAATACAATTTTATTGCCACGTTATTCGTGTCTAGATGCATATTCTATGGGATAATTAGATTTTAAATTAAATTTTCAATGACTTAATAAAATGAATAATATTGAATATATTTGGCGTTAATTTTTTAGAAATTCATTATTCACAATTAAATGAAGCTACGTGATGTAGTATTATTTCTACTTTCTTTAAGTTCTTTACCACGACCTAGGTTTCGTTGTATTACAACATCTTCAGGTGGGCTATTAGCAAAGATTGCTAATCGATCTTGATAGCTGTAATACAATGAAACCTAGGTCGTGGTACAGAACTTAAAGAAAGTTGAAATAATACTACATCACATAATTTCATTTAATTGTGAGAATATTAATTGTTTGCAAACAAGTTCAAAATATAACATTCACGCTCTCCAATAACTTAAGCCACCGCGCCGCATTTGCTACGAGACGTTATCAATTCAATTACAACATTGATTTCTCAACCTGAAGCTCGCATTCCGCGCACGCAACCAAAAGAATCGATCAACAAGCCGTACTCCCCACACGACCATACCACAGCCCGCCGGGCCGTTGAGTTATTTAATTAGGCTCGTAAACCAAATGCAAGCCATCTCCGCCGTATCCCTTTACGCGCGCACGTCCAGAGCACACCGCCGCGATCCGAGTCCGCGAATATCCATTGCACAAATTACCCCGGGGAAGCCGGGCGCCTTTCCCGCATAAAGAGGTCGTCGGACGGAGTCCCAGAGCGAAAAAGGCAGACACAATGGGCCCGCGGCAATTCCGAATTCCGGACATTCTTTTTCGATTCGCTCGCTTAGCGAGACCAGATGGGGTACCGTTGGCGCGCTGACAAAGCGCCATTTATTCATCCGTTTTGCGTAACTTCGACTGATCTATTGCCGCTGAGCTGTTGCACCGTTCTTTGTTCCCGACCGGGCCGGCGGCTGAGTGCGAAAAAGGAAAATCTTGATGTGTTTCACATTAAAAGGCAGCGCGTCACTGGAAGAAAACCAAATAAACCTATGTTGAAACAGTTACGCTTTTACAAAATATAAGTAGAACAATATTGACAACATAGTAGAACAATATTGACAATATAAGTAGGACAATGTTGATAATATAATACAACAATATAAGTAGAACAAACTGACAAGACTAAGATAAATCTCATTTCATCTAATGGCAGGCAATACACGATACGGTGTTATTCAAAATCAGAAACGAACTCAAAATATAGGTACAAAAAACAAGTAAAATATGGAGGCGGCCATTTAAAAGTTCCAGGCTGTTTTTTAGGGCTTGGTGTGGGACCTATAAAAAAAATTAAAAATATACTCTTGATTAACGCCAATTTAAAAAAATATGACAATATTCTATAGAACTGGAATAACATTTCTATAGAAGCCTGTCGTGATTTGTTCCCATCGATATTGTGCCAGTGTCAAATGATTAAATCCGACAATGGCAATCACTCTGAATATTAAATTGTACCACAGTAATTTGAATTTAGTGTAAATAAGCAATAACGAGTAGATATTTGGTAAATAAATATAATAACGTGAAACACTTTATACGTTCACATTTACGTTTTTAACGATGTTGACTAATAACAAAAATATGCCACAATATACAGTATTTGACTTTAATTTTTTTTAATTTCAATGTAACATAACGCTCAATTAGTCTTAATAGTAGATACTGGCTAACGCTTACCTAACAGCTTGTTAAATTTAAATAAAGAAACCTTGTTTTCAATAATTAATAGCTGCCTCTCAACTAGATGCGAAATGTGCAAACATTAAAAAGAAGAAAATAATACATATATAAATTCAATTTGAGGCTATGTAGAATAAAAAGTAATTTTAACCCTATATGTTGTTTTACTTGGTCAGTATCATCACTTTTGGATCAACCCTCGTACATGTATTACCAAAGATACAGGGATAACCCTGTACATAATTTACTCTGTTGAAATAAAAAAAAATAAGATATTAAATTCATGTAAATATTAGTAATTTATTTATTAAATCCGATTTAGATTTTGAAGTAAATATATTGTTGAACAGTGTTTCAATCTTAGTCCAACTAATCTTTACTAATGTTGTAACTGACATATTTATGAGTTAATATTCATAAAAGCCTTACTAGCAACAATATTATCTTATTGGGAACTACTGTTTTGACTAACATGAGTCTACGTAAATTTATAGGCGATAAAAAACATTTACAATATAATACAATGTCCAACGTTCTAAATACGAATTGAGTTTTTAATACAAAGAAAGCAACTCATCTATCTAACAAATAAATGAAAACAAAAGTTTGCAGTGTCTGGATACATTTAAGATAGACATATAAATAAATTGTTGCCAGAACTGTATCTTAAAGTAAATAGAATTTAATTTAAGGAATGTATTTGTTTTTTCAGGGTGGATTGGCGTAGAGTTACAATCGCTTTCACAGAGAGATATTAAAAGAAAAAAAGGTAGTTAGATAAATTTACTAAAATCTAAGTACTGAAATCGTTTATACGTTTCTACTTTTTATGTTGTTTTACAGACTTACTGAGAGAAAAGGCGGAAACGAAACTATTGTGAAACACTTTTGTCCTTCATCTGTCTGCAGCCTAACTATAGAACGATTGGTTTTGCCGAGCTGAAATCTCGAATATGTATCCCAGCGATAATCGAAAATATAGTGAATTAAAGGAAGCTTTCTGTAGATTTTTTTTGAGAAAGCTAAATCAAACATTTTTAATATAAAGGTTCCATAGCCTAAACTGAAAAATAGAACCCTTACAAGATCAGCCACGTGTCTGTCTATCAGTCCGTCTGTCACAGCCGATTTTCTTGAAAAATATTTAATTTAGAAACTTGAAATGAGGCACAGTAACATATTTTACTAACACACTTATTTGTACTAGGTAACTTTTTAAAAGTATTCATATAACATTAAATAAAGTACAAAATATTCTTTTTATTTTATATATCATGTGGATATTATTTAAAAATACTTCCAAATCCAAAAATATTTTTTTTTAAATTTTAAATTGCATATTTGAAAAAGTATCCAAATACACTATGGACTGGACAAAAAAAAATCGTCCCTTTAGTGAGATGTATAAATTGAAAGAAAGTATCTACTTACAAAATTTCATGGTTGAAACTATGTGACAGACAGATATAATTAAGAAGTTTTTTTTATTTCACTGTGGAGCCCTAACAGATAAAGAGTTGAAAATATTGGAAAATATAAAGAAAACGTATAATAATTATTTCATTAATGCAGATAAGTGCAATAAATATAGCACAGATATATTTAATGAAGTTACAAGATTTAGCTTTATTTTTCTCAAAATATTTAAGATATTTTAACTGAGCTTCATTTTTCTCAATTTCTCACAGGTATCACAAGAACTGCTTAAATATTGAAATCGTCTAGAACATGCCACGACTACAAAATATTGAAATAAGGCTACGTCTAGAACATGCCACGACTACAAAATATTGAAATGGGACTACGTCTAGAACGTGCCACGGCTACAAAATATTGAGGTGGGGCTACATCTAGAACGTACCACGACTACAAAATATTGAAATGGGGCTACGTCTAGAACGTACCACGACTACAAAATATTGAAATGGGGCTACGTCTAGAACGTGCCACGACTACAAAATATTGAAATGGGGCTATGTCTAGAACGTGCAACGACTACAAAATGTCAAAGTGTGCATTCAAATATTTTATTAAAAATATTTTAAATACATAAGATTTCAATTGAGTAATCCCGGTCGGAAAAGCAATTAAATTCGAACAGGCCAGAAATAACAATTAAAATAAGGGGCGAGAATAGGAGAAGTAAATAAATTATGGAGAATAAATTGTTTATCTAATCCGAAATTCTGGTGGGAGTATTTCAGATCTTGGAAAAGGATTGATTACAAAATGGGACAACTTGCGATGCTCATCATTTAAATATTCGTAGTTCAGCAGTGATTAAATTATCTTAACTAAACCTAAAATAACCCAATAAAAATACCTTCTCAATATATTAATACGTGTTTAAAGAAAATATATATTTTCATTACGTCATCAGACAACACATTATGGCGAGCTTATTTAAGCTTTTATCAAGTTCATTACTTTAAAAAAAACACCGGAAACACCTCCGCACTGATCCATTTATCCACGAAAGAAAGTAAAAACAACAGTTTAAGGCATAAATTGAGGTAAATAATAAATGTGGCAACTCTTGGTGGGCGGTTGTAAAACACACGTAACCACTTCGCCGGAATATTTAATGAGTAGCGCCCTCGTGTCGAACCGGCGACGGTGCCGTAACCCGCGCACCAGATAATGGATTAAACTCTGCACTAAACATGCGCATAAATAAAGCCCGACAAGACGCGAATCGCAAGATTAGATGGTATCGTCTTCCGATCCGGCCCGGGTGATGACTGCCCTGAAGAGAACACAATGAGAAAGGGGATTGATAAACTAAGGCATTTAGCTTTTGTTTGCGACGAAGGGAACTTAAAAAAATATATGTTGGGCTATTTATAGCAAACTTTATAGCTTTCCTTGTGCTCAGCAAAATAAGTTGTCAAGTCAAAAAAAACGGATAAAATTTTTCACAAAATTATTTAGTATTTTAAAAACGTAAACAAACATAAAATAAAAAGAAATAAATTTTCTGGAAAATAGGATGTACAATTTTGGTTTTACGAAAGTTTTTTAATTACATAGATTGCAAGTTTAAGTTTACTTTGCAGTGTAACTATAGAATCAGGATTTAAAATTTCTTCAGCTAAAGTTTTCCTATATAATTCAATATATGATAAAGCGAAAATATTTTTTTTCACAAATACGCTTTTCGTATTATTGAAAATAAATTCGAAAAGTATTTTCAAGTTATGCTAAATCGTCAGATCATAATTCGGAACCGAATCACAAATAAAATAAACGAGGCGACGTGTCGGCAATAATCGAGGCTTAAATTCAACAACGATGCTTGAGATGGTTCAAGAATATATGTAGAATGAGCAAAAATGGAATATCGTACTAACTCCTCTGAAGACAGCAATCTCCCGAGTGGGAAAATTAAGGTTCTGCGCCCAAGAAAACGTGGATCAAGTACGTCAAAAGTCGAGGATAGTCTAAAACAATTAAAGAATAATTCACAAAAACAACGAAACACATCACCACAGACCGGAAAGTCTAGAAAGAAATACAGAAACTGTTCCCGATCGAGAGGCGCGTATTGATTACAAAGACGCCCTACCACAATAGCCAGCTAAAGACAAAAGAGAAAAGTTACTAAGCCTAAGTTTGTATATACATATAAAGTCTAAAATTTTGTCAAGATATTTTTATCATAGCTACTAACTATTTTTATGTCGGAAAACCAACTTATTTACCCAATTTGTCGCTCATTGCAGACGAAAACTATAGGAGGGTGGAAGTAGAGCGCTGGTATTATATTTCCACCTGTTCGTAAAGGTTTACAATTGTCAATTTTTTTTACTTAGAGCCTTAAAGTTGCATAATGGGGTATTGTAATACTTAAAAGTAAGGTACTGACCCCAGTCAGTGCCTTATTTTTTTTTAATAATAAATAAGTTAAATTTAAAATTTGTATATAAAGTAGTATTGCGGAGAAACGCGTGCCACAGACAAACATCAGAGTAATTGCGTAAATGTTACATGGGTAGTTGGCCGTGAAAAATTAAAAATGGACAAATAAATGCATTGTTAGACATGAAAACAATAAGCGATTCAAATATATTCAAATCGACGAAACTCGACTCTACATATAATTAACTATACGGATACAAATATTCATCAGGGCAGACATTTATATAACATCCGGTAGCAAATCCGTTCACCGGCAAGCGGTACTTCGTCGTCGACATATTATAAGGCTATCCCTTTATGCAAGTCAACAAAGACGAGATTACGAAGCGAATACGGCCTCCGAATAGGTCGCAAGCGAGCCCCCGTCTAGAGCCGAAGAAACGGAGAAACATTAAATCCACTTGGCATTTGGAGAACCGAAGGCTTTTAAGACGAATGCCACATCTGATGTACGATAAGACGGGCTATATTCAAGCCACTGTATGACAAAAGACGTTCATATATATGACTGGATGAAAGCAAGCAATACGCTTTGTGATGCGAACGGTAATGGTACTTGCGTTATGAATATTCAAAATTGAACGATATTTTTCATCTATTCCATTTAAAAATCAAATATAAACTATTAAATTTTCAAAATTATAGGTACAGACATTACCAGTGTAATATGATAACAACATACTTAGACAAAGCCTAACTACGTAGGCAAAAAATTTTTTTACATAAATATGATTACATGTCAAAATCCTGCTTTCCTTTTGACTAGACAAAAAAATCTAGGTAATCTCTTTATTAATTACTTCCAGATAATTAAAAAGAAACTAACAATTAGCAACAATTCCAGTATTCGACTAAAAATTCATGTTTAGAAACTTTTTCACGCAAACAGGCTTGGCTCGTTTTTTCCAAGTAATTGCTTGGGAAAGGTTTAGATTTTAGCATCAGGCTTTTTTTTTGGGAGTCGTAAACTGTCCGTGTATTTTGAATCTTTTAAGTTGCTATTTAGATTTAATGATTTTGTGAAGCAGGGGCCAATTCTAAGTTTCATGGAATTGCAAATATGTAAAGACTTTTGCCTAAAATATCAAAATAATAAAATCAATATCATTTATGTTTCAATCAGCTCTAATGAAAGGATCTGGTTAATTTAAAAAATTTAAATTTCTTCTGTTCACGGCGATCGGTGTACGGCGACAAAATAATTTTCCGTAGGACGTGCTCATCAATGTATGAAATTGGATTTATTATCTATTAATAAAACAAAATTTATAAAAAAATGTGAAGGTACGTAAACGTAGTCGTAGAAGATGAAATCATTACAGGCAACTTAAAAAAAAGCGGCAAAATTAAGAGACGAAGTGGAGCGTTATGTGGAACTTGTCGAGCAGTGTAAAGTTTAGATACAAACCATTTAATTAGAAGGCCATCGAAGTACGTTTGTCTAGGCATAAACAAATATAAGCAGAAGAGAAAGCCAAAGACGAGCTGGTAAATTATAGAGGTTGCTACAAGATAGTTCTGAAAAAGAAAATTATCGTATAATTGTAGGAAATAAATAGTTATTAGAATTAAAAGTTACATTAGAAATTTAAGTTTTTGTCCGCGGTACATCATGCAAATTCAAAATGTGCTTTAGCAAAAGCTTCTATTCGAAAGTTTTGGTAGCGCAGTAGCCGCGTAAAACGCAGAAAACATTTTTCGCAGAAATTATGCAAATTTGTTTACTTTTCATTGTCCGAAAAACCAATATAAAATATACAAAACATTTTTTTACACCAATACATGATTACCTTTTCTACACAACCTGTACAAATGCCAAAACTAATAGAAATAATCGAGTAGAGACACCGCGTAACTTCCATTTAAGAAGTTTCACTTCAAGTTGAACCTTCATTTCGACATTTTTTTCTTGCATCTTGATGTCTCTCAATTTGGTTAAGAGCTTTATCCTGGACTTAAAATTTTCTTTCATTGTGTTGACATTCCCAAACATGCGATTGTTATTATTTGGACGGTTCATGGTCTTTTATAGTATCTTAATTTAATTTAGTGCCAGTAGTTCTTCATTCTATACTTGATTATCAACGTCTTGGTACTTTTGTGTATAGTTCTACGTTTGTGATGTGTAACAACTTGTTCGTATTTTTTGATTTACAGTGTGAATTGGTTAAAGCTTTTTCCAGTATTTGCGAGTATCTTTATGATACAGCAAATATGCGTAAAAATAAATATTTTAAATGCGAGTGGAACTGGTGCACATTTAAGTGCAAGTAAAAATTTAAATATTAAAGGCTATTTTAGTATTATGTTAAACGAAGATGACTCCTACATTTTTATTTACAAACATTGATAATTGTCGCCATGAGAATATATTAATATATATTTCACAGTCATAAGAAAAAAAACACAGCGATTTTCTTAAAAACCATGAGATCTAGAATATACTTTTGGAATAAATTTTTAGTAATCATCTTTTTTCATAATTTTAATTTGAACAGTTTCCAAAACGAGAGAAATAAATTTTCTTGGACAATTTTGTTAATTTTCTATAACTAACTTTATACTAGTGTATAAAACTCAATACGTGTATGCATTTACACAATTTTCAACCAATTTCCCTAAAATTTTCCACACTTACTATCTACTCCATCGCAATAAATCTCTAGAGGGTGGCGTAGTACGACACCCTAGGAAACTGATCAATATTGTTGTTCAGTTGTAGTTATGTAATTCAGGTAAAACAATGTACTATCAAAAATGATGATATCTCGTATTAAAACGCTTTCAACTAAGTTATTCAATTAACTATCATAATTCGTTACATTTATTAAATCCTAGCTCATCCCGCGTTGAAATGGTGTCATTAAAATTTTCAACTGAGTTACTAAAAAAGTGATCTCCCTGCGACGTACGTCGGACGAGAGCCCAACATGTTTGTTTAATGCATGTTTTATGCGCATTTCCTCGCTCTAAGACGTGATTACGCATATGAAAATTCTCAGGAGCGTTTTACGAATAAAATAGTATACAACAGTCATGTTATACAGTACGTAAGCTCATGACTTGTAAATAGGCGGACCATAATTTCAAGATGACTCCTACATTTTTCATCTTACGTAAGTACATCGTAAAAAAACAAATTACACGTTAGTAGAAAAAATGTATAAAGAAGGTTTTGAACTTGGTACGACAGAGTAAACTCGCGGTAACATTTGGTATAACCTGGACGCATATTGATTTTACATAGATACACTTAATATAAGTATGCAGATATGACTTATTAATCTGTACCAAGACTAGATAAACGGAATACTTACGTAATAAACTTGGACTGAAATACAGAGTAGTTATATTTACTAATAACCGAAATATATACATAAAGTATAAGAAATTTTATTCCCAATTAGGGTAACTTTTGGCAAAACCAATGAGTGACTATTTTTTTCTTTGTTTTCAACCTAATCGTGTGAATTATTAAATGAAAGCTACCAAAATGGGAAATCTAAAAATATAGCCTTCGCTTACATTTTAAAATTTTCCTTGAACATTTACTATAAAAAACAGTGTTAATCTTTATAGACAGTATCTATTAGACTAACAGGAATGTAAGGATCAGAGAGATAGGCAAAAGTGTCTACATTTACCGAAAAATAATTAGCAGTACATAAATCCACTTAATTTAAATTCTTGTACAGAATACATAACGCGCTAGTTCAACTTGATCGTTTTTTTTACGGTGTTTCTTATTATCAACTCATAGCAGTATACATGGAAATAACAAGTGACTCGCTTCGTTTTATCCAGGCTCAGTGTCTGGTCGACACGAAGCTTTTATTTCACACCCTTAATTCGTCAAAAAAAGTTAGTAAAAAAGACATTTTTAAAATTCAATAGTTGCATATGGGCGTTGTTAAATTTGGTATAGCGAGATACACTATTTCAATGTTAATGCTTTACCCATTACAGGGTTAAGGGTCCTGCAGTGAATACACACCGGGCGCGGCACAACGTTATCTAAGCTATACAAAGCGACACGACGAACTCCTTATTCAATTTGAAATACTTAGTTATATGAGTATTTGTTCGCAAAAAGAAAAAACGATTTTATTGGTACTTCTTCGAAGTTTTTCTAATTTTTTTTCATAATCATAATTTGATTGAAAAAATATAAAAAATGAAAAAAATTTGAAAAATAAATTATTATTCCGTAATAAAGAAAAAAAACTTGATATATTATTTTCGTCTGAAATTCGTGAGGATTCTGAAAAAAAAATGTTGCTACACAAATTAATCGACAGTTGTGTCCGTCAAATAAACAAAATATTTGCATAACGGATCGATTTCATAGAAAAATTATGGCTGATTTTTATTAGAAATGTTCGCTGTACAAATATGTATTGTAGGCAGTTTGTTAAAAGTAAAAACAGGCTATCGTGAATTATTTCATATTTTTGATTTAAAATTTTATATACATTTAACGATATAGGCGTCATCGCACTCAATAATAAACCTTATTTCGACTCGCTTCGCTTTTACTGTCACTACTCGATTTCATTGTGATCTTAACTCGGGAAATGTACGGTCTTATGTACATCAATAAAAATTTTATTTGATTTCCGATAAATAGTTCCTGAAATTATCCATCGTAAAAAACATACGTAATTTTTGTGATAGTACACAATCTTCGTTATTATTCCATTTGATAGACTTCATTAATATTATGGCATTTTCTTTGAAAATATGTTGTCATGGTAGCGCTATAGGAGGCTTTCACCTAATATTATAAAATTGAAAAACAATAATGTGACTTAATCTTACCGCCCATTTCCATTCCGTTAGGGTATGAATAGCATACAGTTCTACATTATTAAAATGAAGTAAATTTTCCCGATGAAAGTTGGTTTCACTTTAATAATTTAGAAGTATATGTGTATTATTTATTAGAGTTGTTTATTGAATATATTTGGCGTAAATTTTGTAAAAATTCATTATTCACAATTGCGAATAGTAATTGCTAATAGCCCACCTGAAGATGTTGTAATACAACGAAAACTAGGCCGTGGTAAAGAACTTAAAGAAAATAGAAATAATACTACATCATCTAGTTGCATTTAATTGAAAGTTTTTTTGTTTTTTTGCTATTGCCTCATTACAACAAATTACCAATTTAATTTTTCACGACTAAATGAAATTACGTGATGTAGTATTATTTCTACTTTATTTAAATACTTTACCAAAACTTAGGTTTCGTTGTATTACATCTTCAGGTGGGCGGCAATTTATAAAGATTTCTACAAAGATCTTTACAAATTTCACACCTGAAGATATTGTCATACAACGAAACCTAGATTGTGGTTAACCATGTAAATAAAGTAGAAATAATACTACATCACTTAGTTTCATTTAGTTGTGAAAAATTAAATTATAATGAATTTCTACAAATACAAATACATTCAACATTTAAAAATTATTAAATAGATTCCAATAAAATTGATTGGTCGTTAGCTTAGAATTTCGAATAATATAACTTATATTACTCGAGTTATCAGTTCCAAAATTTGAAAAATATTGACAAAAATAAAATCCAAGGGACAATAAACTAATTAATAAAAAATAAGATTTTTCAGTATTAGGTGCTTGTTTTATAGAAACCCGAAAAGCAAATGAGATATCAAGTTATTATTTCAATGGACCAGGTACGAAACAATTATTTTTTACGAAAAGTTATTAGTGTAGAAATTTATTAAACATTTATAGATAAACTACGTACCACAGCTAAATCTTTTAAAACCCACCATGATCCATCAGCAGATAGTAACTTCCGTGTACATAAATGTTGCGTATCCTTACCTGCAACAAAAAAAACAAATATTCATAATTTGATACGAAATTCTGATTCAGAACAATAAAAAAAGAAAGTTTCAGTCATGAGCTGCAATTTATTCCCTACACAAAACTTATATCAAACATATTATTTAATCCCGACACGTATGGACGAAGTATTCAAACAACTGGCGAGAAAACCGATTTAAATATCTCTCAGTAACTAGTTGAACTTAAAATTAGAATCGCTAATTTTTACCACTAGACACGGGGTAGAATCAAAAAGGATACGCGGAGAAATGATTGATAGAAAGAGATGAATATCGGGTACATCTATAGTTTGCCGCATTATCGACAGATTATCAGGCTATCACTAGTCCACCCTGAACCCTTCGTCACTAATCTCCCGACAAAACTTTTCCAAATCCCAACTTTTAAACTTAGAAATTTAATAGAAAACTGTTACGTAAAAACAGTTATATTTTCGGTAAAATTGACTAAAACAATTTAGAGGCTAATAACGCGGGGCGCTCTCACTTGAACTGAACGTATTCTATGAGTCATCAGCGCTGATTGAGTTAGGTCACAGCAACCACTTAAGAACATTGTGTATTCATTTTTCTTGCTCTAAACCTAGTATATTGTTACTTGGATATTTAATATAGATATTTTTATTTAAGAAGTCTTTAAAAATTATACTGTACACGTACACAATGTGTGTGATCATTGAAAGTAAAAAAAAATTGAATTGAAGTAAAATGTATCTAAAACTACAACCGATTTTAACAAAATATTTTTCATGAAGTATTTTATCGCCTACAAATCTAGTCTTATATCGTCACTTTTAGAATCCCAACAGACAGTGGTTAGGATGGCAATTTTTGCTTACGATATGTCTAGCTTTCGTTGTATAGCAATATACACCTCTTTGAAATCGGGGCCAAAGACGCTTTGCTTACAATGCTATTTGACAGTAGCACAACTCGATCTATTGAGTTAATTTCAATATATGTCACTCATAAAAAATATCACACTGACAGCAACTTATCTCCCATTTTATTGATGTGAAACATCTATAGGCGCAGGTATAAACTGGATCGTTGGCGTAGCGACGCTTGCCGTGGCGACGGGTCGCCACGCTATACAAAGGTATATATATATATATATATATATATATATATATATATATATATATAGTCTATATGTAGTAGAGTGTACGGTATGGCGACGTGTCGCCATGCGCAACCGACTACGCGACCTCCTCCTCACTCAGTTCTACGCTGTTGTTTACTACGGTACACATAACCTGTGCTTTATTAATTTTATATTAATTGTAAATAAATGTTTATTAAATAAAGTCACCATTTTCGGTAAGAAATTCGTAATACTTTATTTTTTCATTATGTTATATTTAGTTTCTATAATAATCTTGTCTTTTATGCATATTAGTTGTACGAACACGATATTTCACATCTGCCAGGCGTCCCGTGACGGCTCACTGTTTTTTTCTATTCAGATTTTCTTTTTAAAGGCCTTTAAAAATATATCATATAAATATGCGCCAGTTTGAACGCCTTTAAATAATGTTATTTCTTTAATGAGTCAACAAATATTGCCGAACATAGATATGCGTTTCAAAATATAATCCATCCGTAGTCTTGGAAACAACTGGATATTTACAGTTATTGCGCTAGATTTTTGTTAGCAGGGTATTATTTACTATATTCGATTCATGGGGCGCACATCAGTTAGTGGTGTATGTAATCATTGCCGATGTTATAAATATAAATCAAATTTTACAGAAAATATCATTTCTCATAAATTCATTAAAAATACTGTAATGTTCACAAAATAGCGTAATTATTATATCATATTATTTCAGAAATATTTAGGTTAACTCGAAAATCACGTAGAAACGGATAAATTAAAAATTAAACAAAAACTCTTGGCGATTTTTCACAAAATTACCAACCGTAAAAAGTAAAGAAAAAAACGTATTTCATTAATGAAATTACGTTTTCTTGTACAAATACTTCATTAAAATCACAAACCGCCTTAAGTGACCCAGAGTAGGCACGCCTTAAGGGCTAAAGTACTGTTTTGCTAAACGAAGCAATATAATGTATTATTTATACATCTATGTGGAACATTGTGAACTCATTACATTAAAATATCGCTGTCGCTTATTGGTAAAACATATTAAAATAACTTGTGTTAATTCTGATTAAGTATCAACGAATATTAAATTCAACCAAAGTAAGATATTGTGAAAAGTATGTAAAAAAATCATCTTATTATTTACACAGATGTCATTGAGGGTATAAATCTAAAGCGAATTTTGCCATATTTTATAACATGGTTTTAAAGGTGCGCTTCATTATCTAAATATATTATTTCTAAAAGGTGTTTTTTGGTCGAGCGGCTCGATCTCTTTAACTACTGCACCAAAAAAAATAAAAAAATACCCACTTAAAGCTTAGGTTTTCTACTTTGGGCGAAAAATATAAAAAAATTCGAAAAAAATCTTTTTGTTAATAAAAAAAATAATTTTTATAACAATTGGCATGAGCGCCATCTGTGGGCGACACATCAAATATCTTAGCCAATTATACTTGGAACACGCTAGATGGCGATATAGTGCGAAGACTTCGCACGGGTCAGCTAGTTTAATTAAATTTATAATAATAAATTAATAAATTTAATATTGTATCCACGACGGATTAATTATCGCTTCAAGACTCATCTATAAAACACTGTGCGTTACAAAATTTATATGAAAAGATCAAAAATTGTTCTAGTTTAAAATCGTAAATATTAATCGGTACTTTACAAAATATTTACCAGGATTATTTTATTCACTACACACACACACACACACACACACGCGCGCGCATATATATATATATATATATATGAACATTAGTTTGTAAAAATTTGTGACCGTCACCATTAATTTTGCCACTCACTGTTATCGTATTGTCAACCTTATCCTGTATGCGGCACAAATTATGTCAAAATTCGAAGTTGTGATGAAAATGTAAACCAAAGTTTAGATCTAAAGAAATTGAGTAAAACCGAAATCGAAAAGTAATGGAACCAAACCGAAATCGAATCGAAGTCGATATTTTGATAATACAAATAAAATATTCCTATAATTAAGACCTACTTACAAAATAAAACAAAGTGCATTTATATTAAAGATATACCGTCCATAGACCAAGGATATGACCAGGTACCAACGTTCAATATTAGTATGTAGTAAGTTTTAAAAAATAATTAGTGCTTGAAATGGATATGAAAGAAGAAAGGAGAAATGAATTTAAGAGAATACGAGGCTCAAGTTATGTAAGGAAACATATTTGAGACGAGTTTGGAGACAACACCGAAAAGTAAGTTGAGAAAAATTTAAAACCAAAAATGTAATCGGCCGAGCAAATTACAATTAATGTCAAGTTACCTGCCAACAGTGTTTTACGTTGCTCGCCAGATTTTATAGTATATATATATATATATATATATATATATATATATATATATATATATATATACGAACGGTCGAGTATACAGAAAACGAGACGAGCGGAAATAAATTAGAATTTCTTTTCACTACGGAGCCCCAAAAACTTAATTTACACTTATTTTACCAAAAGCTTTGTTAAAAGATTAAACTTAAGCCAGAATTCCTAAAACCTAAACAGCTTACGTAAAATATCATCAATACTGTTATATAATATCGTTCGGCGAGCGACTCTATACATTGAATACATTTGGAAAATTTAGTGCTGAGGGCGTGTCTGGGATCGAGAAGACGAGACAACTTTTTTAGGTTTTTTTTTCTTTTCTAACATTCCCTAAAATACTCTTCGTTGTTCTGTTTATCTCTTGGCCTGTTTGTTGGAGCGTCGCGCGTGAACTACTGGATTAAGGTAAATGAGACTTTTGCGGAAATTATATTTAGGGGTAATATAAAATATAGGCTCCTTTAGTCACTGTGAAATGTACTCTCAATGAGACTTGACATTCAATAACTGTCACTTGGGGGATATGTACTGAGTGGGCAAATTTACAAACAGATGAAAAACTAACTTTATGGGATTGTCACAGGGATTTAGTTTAAAATTCAAACTAAGATATAACTTTCATTCTGTTCAAGGGTATTTTACATGCAAATCATTTCAAACATTAACAAAATATCTAGATATGGCCTGTTTTGATTTTAAGAAGACATTGACCTGAGTCGACGATGATATGCTCTCAGTAAAATTTTGGTATGTACCAGTAAAATTTTCCGCCAATTAATTTCGTGTACGAAAACAAAATACGTTCAGTTTGAAAATTTCGAATCACGGCCTTATGTTAAATACTCAATCTGGATTCAGCCAAGGAAGTACCTCTTTTATTTCTCGTTGTGATAAATGACTTGCCCTTGGTATCAGTATTGCTCGTTGCCTTCTGTCTGCCGATGGTTTTAAATTTTTCTTGAGAGTTTTATCCCCTAGAATTCAATCTGATTATAAGCTGTTTCGAAGTGATATCGACTCAGTTTTCAAATGAAGTCTTAGCACTAAGTTACATTTTATTGTAACCAACTATGCAATGATGACGTATTCCCGCGTAAGTACACGAACGGTAATAGTGCTCGAAGGAGGAAAATGTATAGGGTGCTAGAATTTAACATGTAATTTTCTCACAATTTCCATGACAATGAGTATATTGTAACTTTTTTTAACCCTTTAGTTCTTAGTATCCTTGAAAAAAATGCAGTCATCCGGTATCCGCATGAAATAACTTATAAACTGATGTCGGAAAAAATATTAAAAAAGTTTAATTGACTTTTCCATAAAAATGTACGTTTACTACCCTTATTTGTTTCCTTCAGATTTTATAATAGGCATGTTCGTGTGTATATCCTTCCACTCTGAAATTGCTTTTGATAATGAATTTACTTAATTAAATAATTACTTTGAAAACGCGGTACGAAAAAGTCCAAAGTTTTGCTTCGACCTGTAAGTTGGACATGAGATTTTTTTAAAATATAAATTAAACTTAAAAAAATCTATGCGTACGCACAAAGGTTAATCTCTATATACTTAAAAAGCAACAATTGTCTGTCTGCTCACTTATAACTTCAGATCGATTAGATAAATTTTGTATACAGTTTCTATTGTGTTTATTTTCACTGCCATTTAGAGTATTTGCCCAGGGAGCTTTTCATATATAACACATATTAGTGCAGACGATCTGGTATAGCACATTAGTACAGACGATCAGGGCTATATTAATATTTGTGAGGTGTGCTCTTGAACCCGGATAATAACGAAGCGCCATGAATGACTGAAGTCGATAGTGATAGTGATCATTTCATCGGAGTGATGTTGAAATTCAATAGCCAATCGTGGAATTTTTGAGCATCACAACGTTTACGTAAGCAGAGCCACGGAAGAAGGCATGTAGATTATAAAAGCGTATATTAAACTTATAAAACTATAGTGTAATACGAGCATTCAGTACATATACAAGCTAATAATCTCACGAAACGTGTAACCGAAACATCATAACTTCTACGCGGGCTGTGCCGCGGGAAAAGCAAGTAGAATATAAAGGTGTACATTAAACCTTATAAACTATGGTTTAATACAAATATGCAGTACATATGTAAGCCAATAGTCTCACGAACCGCATAACCAAAACATCATAACTTCTACGCGAGTTGTGACGCAGGAAAAAGCAAGTAGAATATAAAGGCGTACATTAAACCTATAAACTATGGTTTAATACAAGCATTCAGTACATATGCAAGTCAATAGTCTCACGAAACGTGTAACCGAAACATCATAATTTCTATGCAAGCTGTTCCACGGGAAAACCAAGTAGAATATAAAGGCATACATTAAAGCTATAAATATGATTTAATACAAGCATTCAGTACATATACAAGTCAATAGTCTCACTAACCGTGTAACCGAAACAGCATAACTTCTACGCGAGCTGTGCCGCGGGAAAAAGCAAGTAGAATATAAAGGCGTACATTAAACCTATAAACTATGGTTTAATACAAGCATTCAGTACATATGCAAGTCAATAGTCTCACGAACCGTGTAACCGAATACCTGTGGGCTACGAGCGCACGTCTAAGAGCTCTTACAATAACATTTTTAAAAATATCCCCGACCGGCATCTGGCTTGTGTGCCCGTGAAATGTTTGGACGAGACGCAGAAGTGGGTGGTTGCACTCGACACTTGCACGCTCTCCGGATGTGGCGTATCCCGAATATGAATCGATAGAAGAATAGCATGATGAAGGCCAGGTGAGTAATGGCCGGCTGAAATGGGGTGCGGTGTTACTTGATGTCAGATGACGTGTTTATTATGAAACTCGACGTATAATAAATTGCCTCAGTAAATGTGGGGCGTGTTCCAATATGGCTATACCTGGAGACTTTCTTTGTGCAATAATTTTTTATTTCTATGCCTGATCTCTCGTTTGCGGTACGTTTCTTATAAGATCAATTTATAGAACATCACTCATGTTAAAGAAAATCGATGTTTTCAGTTGGGTTATTACACAGTAAGGATGAATGATGTTGACGCATCGACGATTAGTCAACATCTGCTGTAAATTTAAGCTGGCTATTCTCTCTATACTATATTATTATTCGCAAAATATTGAATGTTAATGACCATCGACGTTTTGACATCATCGATGTTTGACATTGATGATTTTCCAGACGGCTATTCAATGACGCGCTGAGTGTCTAATAATAGAGGGGGAAATTCTATCCATCACTCGCTCTCCCCACTACCGACGTGTTTCTTAATACACAAACGTATATTACCGTAGTAAGAGGTTTGTTACGAATGGGCTGTTACGTACTGTATATTACGTAATCCAAATTAGCAAACATAAGATTGTACTTTAAATCTTATCATCGTCAAAAACGTCATTATTTGGGAATATATTGGATCATCTTTATGTTCTTCCACGAGTCCAGCGCTTTAGGTAAATCTTTAATTTGGACATGGTGTTTTCAAGAAATAAATTATATTAATTTAAAACCAAATTTTTCCTTTGAAAAAATTCTTGAAAGTTTAAAACGAAATATAAAAATAGAACATTATTTTTATAAACTCGCGCTAGGAAACTAATAGCGTGCAAAATAAAAAATTATTTTTAAAGAAAATTTGTATACCTCTATAAAGATTCAGAATTAATCGCAAATTAATGTGTGAAAGCGGCTAAGAAATAAAGTATGCTTAATTATTTTCAACGAAATAAGAGTTGCTTTGCTCTGTCCATTATAGTATAGATAGCACTTCCAATTTTATCGTGAAAGATGAAAATAATATCACATTTCATATATAACGCTCGCCAATAACCCGATAACTTATAGAATTGCTTTCACGGAACAAGTTAAAGTCATGTCGACGGACTGAACGAGTATACTCGTGAAGGATTCATCAAACGTAATTTAGGAGTTCAGAGAGATTGCGTGAAGTACTTTTTGTTCTACTGCCATTCACTTTTTTACTATCGTAATATTTCTCTCGTAACAAACACAATAGGATACAACGTACCGTGACACAAACTTCATAAATAACGTCCTAAGTACGAGCTAACAATTTTTATTATATACCAAAAATCCATAAGTTAAAAATTATTTTTAGTATAGAGGCACTAAAAGCAAAATAATAAACTTGAAACACAAAAAATAAAACAATAACTTACAAATTATACATTATCAAAAATAAAGAATATTTTAAAGAAAAAACCATTTCAAAGTTTAATTTCATAGGAAAGGAATATTTATTAAAGGTTGTATTGTTTTGTGAATGAGAAGATTGAGAATATTATGTTTATGTAATGTATTTATCACAACGTATTTTTCTTAATGGAGTTATATACAAAAAGGCTATAAATCTGATCATAAAGAAAGTTGAATTACGCGGAATCTTTAGCATTTTAAAGAAAAGGTAAAAAAGCAAAGACCATGTTAATAACGTCGGTCACATTAATACGACATACCTTTAGATACAATAATTACGTTTTGGGCTTTAAATATTATAATACACCAGTAAGTCAGCTGTTGCTTCCTGATTCAAATGCGTGTAATCTAATCAAATCCGATCGAAGCGTGAGGGTGACGGGAGAGGACTTGAGCCGCGATAGTTTGAGCAGTAAAATCGCGGAGCACGAACTAATTCGCATCGGGGCGCGATCGCCCGATAACGACACTGGGCAATTCCGCACTGCGACATGAGGACATCCGTAATTTACCTACATCGAATTATGAAACGGAGTGAAAAGTGCGCCTTAACATTATGAGAGCAAAAAACACATAAGGTTAGCAACGAATAGAACCGCCATCTCAATTCATGAGTAATTAGCTCAAGTGGTAGCCGAACAGCTATTAGATAATGAGAACTTAACCAGGGATCTGTTTCATAAGACTTTTTAATTTTTCTAAACGTGACGCAGGGAGTCGCCCTGTATGAGGACTATCGGCGAGATCAAATATCCCTTATCTGAATCTTTGGAATCAATGTTTGGCTGTGTTAGAGGAAAATACATACTCACTCATCGCTGTGCATGTATGACGCGTTGCTTCGCTCGCTTTTAGCCCTGAGCGGAATGAAGCAAAAGTATTATAAGTTCTGTTCGTAAAATTCCTTTTAATTTTAAGAAATATTCAATAATTAAAAATAATTCTGGTACCACCTTCGGTAGCGCAGTATGATGGAGTGGTATTGTAACTCCAATACATTATTTACATAAATTATTGAGGTGTAATTATTTACCATCCTCGCTCGTTATTGAGACAAGGGACTTACGAAATTATGAACCCTATCTAAACATAATATAGGTGGTCTTGGACGCATTTATTCGGGAAAATATTGAAGAAACTTTTCAAATTAAAATCTATCTGGAGTTGCTCGTTCTTGTACACTATATTCTATACCTACTTGTTTATATTACGCTTTTCGAGTTTCTTGTATCCTTGGAAACAGTTCTAGATTATTTTTATAGTTCTAAATATTGTGCAAGTCAATTAAAATGTCGGATTTTTAATAAAAATTTGTAGAGTTAAACTTCTTGTTGCCTGGGACTTTCGTGGAAAGTGAAATTAATTATTATAAATGGCGTTTGGAAACGTGTAAGATTTATTATTTTTAAGAATAATTTTTTTTGTAAGCTGATCACAAATTTTTTTTAAAGTTCACACCAGTGAGTGTGTACGCTTCTAGACAATATGCATTAAATAATTTTGCAATATACACCGTACAAAAATTATATGAATTCTCCTGTACTCACGAGTTGCCAAGTAACAACGGAAATTGACATTGAGTTTTAAATATCTATACATACACTCAAACTCTCTATATTTTCTTTTTTCTTATTGCTTTCTGCTCTCCGTTGAAGTTTTTCACATTACTTAATTTTCCGTGCATATTGTTTCATTAATTCGAAAATATTGTTAATGTAGCCTAGAGGTTCATGAATCAGAAATTAATAAACTTATCAATAATTTGTCCCAACTTGTTAGTCTGTGTGTAGTTGTGAGATGTTTTTGCTCATTATAACGAATCGTCTAGAACGTAAACGAGACAATTACCTTATTTTCCTAAATCGAGATAAGCCATGGTTGTATTATTATTATAACACTATATAAACTTTATAATTTTTTCTTCTTTTGAAAGAAAACCATAGAAATCAGCTAATAATGTTTGGGGTTCGTTGCAAAAGCAGACACATTACTCTAATAAAAATACGACCATGGCTTAAAATTAAATTTTAGAAATAAAGTGAAATTTATTGTTATATTACTAGATGATATGACAAAAAATATTGAAATAGGGGATGTTACAGCAATGTTATTTTGTAAGTTAATTGATTGGAAGCGGCCTAATTATTTTTGGAGTGCTATTATCCTTCGGCTATATTATTGTCACATTTTGTCTACATTATTGTCACATTTCGTCCGTCTGTTCGTTCGTCACAGTAAAATTAAAATAACGACAAATATCCTTTTAGACAAGAAGAATGTAATTGTTATAAAATGAAAAAAAAATGCTCGATTACCACACTTTTTCAGTTATGGATTATATATGTGTGTGTGTGTGTATGTGTGTGTGTGTGCGTACGTACGTGCGTGCGCGCGTGCGTGTGTGCGTGCGTGTGTGTGTGTGTACAAATTGTAATTTTACCTATTGCTTCGGATCAATCCGCACAAAATCAGTTTATCCATTTTAAACAAATGCAAATGGATTTATACAATGGGAGTTTTAAAAATTAACTTGCTTTATTTCGTCAAACAGTTATTGATGGAAACTATCGGCCTTGTTTGTTCGAAGCTTAGCTCGATTGCTGACCAAATTGTCGGATAATCACTACACTCTAAAAGTAGGCCACCGAAATTTCGTGATAGGTAAATTTTAATACAACAAGTAATTTTTGGAAACAATCCAAAAAATTTGCTATTGATGTTTCAAAAATATTAATGATAACTGTTTTCATAATAAATACAATAGAAAAAGCAGATGCGTGTAATTATAGTTTAAGGTTATAGACAAATTGTTCAGGATTCTTGTAATATTTTTTCGCTAATAAATTCACACTTAACTATATCATATAAAAATATTGGAACTATACAGATTTTCGAATCTTTAAACATGTTCATAAAATTAAATTTACGTCTACCGTCAACACAGAAATTATGAAACTCCATCGATTTCCTTCATCGACTTCAGCGATTTCTCTAACCTTACTCATCAAAATAAATTTGTACATAACGTCAAAACGAAAATGTTAAAATGTTACAAAACCTCTGACTTTGCTCATCAAATCAAATTTGTGTATAAGTTAAAACAAGAATATTGGAACTATACTTATTCACGGATCTCTAACCTTGCTCATCAAATCAAATTTGTGTATAAGTTAAAACAAGAATATTGGAACTATACTTATTCACGGATCTCTAACCTTGCTCATCAAATCAAATTTGTGTATAAGTTAAAACAAGAATATTGGAACTATACTTATTCACGGATCTCTAACCTTGCTCATCAAATCAAATTTGTGTACAAGTTAAAACAAGAATATTGGAACTATACTTATTCACGGATCTCTAACCTTACTCATCAAATCAAATTTGGGTATAAGTTAAAACAAGAATATTGGAACTATACTTATTCACGGATCTCTAACCTTACTCATCAAATCAAATTTGGGTATAAGTTAAAACAAGAATATTGGAACTATACTTATTCACGGATCTCTAACCTTCTTCATCAAATCAAATTTATGTATAAGTTAAAACAAGAATATTGGAACTATACTTATTCACGGATCTCTAACCTTGCTCATCAAATCAAATTTGTGTATAAGTTAAAACAAGAATATTGGAACTATACTTATTCACGGATCTCTAACCTTGCTCATCAAATCAAATTTGTGTATAAGTTAAAACAAGAATATTGGAACTATACTTATTCACGGATCTCTAACCTTGCTCATCAAATCAAATTTGTGTATAAGTTAAAACAAGAATATTGGAACTATACTTATTCACGGATCTCTAACCTTGCTCATCAAATCAAATTTGTGTATAAGTTAAAACAAGAATATTGGAACTATACTTATTCACGGATCTCTAACCTTGCTCATCAAATCAAATTTGTGTATAAGTTAAAACAAGAATATTGGAACTATACTTATTCACGGATCTCTAACCTTGCTCATCAAATCAAATTTGTGTACAAGTTAAAACAAGAATATTGGAACTATACTTATTCACGGATCTCTAACCTTACTCATCAAATCAAATTTGGGTATAAGTTAAAACAAGAATATTGGAACTATACTTATTCACGGATCTCTAACCTTGCTCATCAAATCAAATTTGTGTATAAGTTAAAACAAGAATATTGGAACTATACTTATTCACGGATCTCTAACCTTGCTCATCAAATCAAATTTGTGTATAAGTTAAAACAAGAATATTGGAACTATACTTATTCACGGATCTCTAACCTTGCTCATCAAATCAATTTGTATACAAGTTAAAACAAGAATATTGGAACTATACTTATTCACGTATCTCTAACCTTGCTCATCAAATCAAATTTGTGTATAAGTTAAAACAAGAATATTGGAACTATACTTATTCACGGATCTCTAACCTTGCTCATCAAATCAAATTTGTGTATAAGTTAAAACAAGAATATTGGAACTATACTTATTCACGTATCTTTAACCTTGCTCATCAAATCAAATTTGTGTATAAGTTAAAACAAGAATATTGGAACTATACTTATTCACGGATCTCTAACCTTGCTCATCAAATTAAATTTATGTGTAAATCCAAAACAAAAATTACATTTTTGTGTAACATCAATACAAAAATATAAAAAATATATCGATTTCTGGAACTTTAACCTTGTTAATAAAATCGAATGACGTGTAAAGCATTAGCACAGAATCGATACGAAACATTCCGATGAAACTCGGGTAGGTAATCACTACACTCAATGCAAACCAAATCACATTTTAATATCGAATGTAAATAAATTATTGCGTGTTTACAAATATTAGGGACAACGATTTCCGGTATAACGATCTTATCAATATTAGTATCTTTTCAATTCCTCGATACAACAACGTCGGCCCGTAACGAATTTCCGACTACATTACGACTAACGGCACAGTGTTTATATGTGGAATAAGACAATTAGGCCGTGCACAATGTGGACAAATTTTCAAAGCACGTAATTTTAACCTACATCTATGTAAATTATTCACCCTCCCGTGGTTCCACCTACGGCTATTAAAATAATAACCGTAGGGCGATTGTGCTGCACGGCGCGCTTATTGACATGCGTGTACATAGAAGCAAACAACGTTCTTATACGTTCTCCCACGGTTATTAATAAAGTAGTACGCCGTGTTCTTCAAATTGTGTTCAGTTTCACATCTATTTACAAACTACATGTATTATAGACATATATTTAAATTTCAAACTGCCAGCTAAACAGCAATAAGCTTTATCAGGTTGGGTTAGACTAAAACCACTTGTGATAAGCTTCTTTGTGTAGTGTCATGAAAATAAATCAGCTGTGATAAGTATTAGTCGGCCAAATGATATTACACTATGTATTACATACAAATTTAAGTTTCAAACTGCCACCTAAACAGCAATAAGTTTTATCAGATTGGGTTAGGCTATAACCACTTGTGATAACCTTTTTTGTGTAGTACCATGAAAATAAATCAACTGTGAAAGTATTAGTTGGCCAAATGCTATTATACTGTCTATATATATGTGTTAGTTGGCCAAATGTTACTACACTATGCATTATAGACATATATTTAAATTACAAACTGCTAGTTAAACAGCAATAAGTTTTATTAGGTTGGATTAGACTATAACCACTTGCGATAAGCTTTTTTGTCTAGTAACATGAAAATAAATCAGCCGTGATATGCATTAGTCGGCCAAATGATATTACATTATGCATTAGATACAAATTTAAGTTTCAAACCGCTAGCTAAACAGCAATAAGTTTTATCAGGTTGGGTTAGATTAAAACCACTTGTGATAAGCTTTTTTGTGTAGTATCATGAAAATAAATCAACTGTGATAAGTATTAGTTGGCCAAATGCTATTAAACTATGCATTATAGACATATATTTAAATTACAAACTGCCAGTTAAACAGCAATAAGTTTTATCACGTTGAATTAGACTAAAACCACTTGTGATAAGCTTTTTTGTGCAGTATCATGAAAAGAAATCAGTTGTGATAAGTATTAGTTGGCCAAATGCTATTATACTGTCTATATACCTGTGTCGGTTGGCCAAATGCCATTACACTATGTATTGTAGACATATATTTAAATTTCAACCTGCCAGCTAAACAGCAATAAGTTTTATCAGGTTGGGTTAGACTAAAACCACTTGTGATAAGCTTTTTTGTGTAGTGTCATGAAAATAAATCAGCTGTGATAAATATTAGTTGGCTAAATGCTATTACACTGTATATATACATGTGTTGGTTGGCCAAATGCTATTACTGTCATACTGTCATATATAAATGTGTATGTGTATATATCGTCGTCTATCTTTCTGTCTGTTCGCTTTTAACTTGAATTCTGTTTCCGCCACTGCCTAGGTTGTTTCTTCTGGAATGTTTTTGTGTATAAAATATTAGTGTAGGACGCCACTATGTTAATATCTATGAGGGGTATCTTAGAGTGAGGGCAAGTAGCAAGCGCTGTTATGGCGAAGATAACGGCGAAACTGGATCGTGGGAGTGGAGTCGTTCTGTCACTAAAGTTCAACATCACAATTTCCACGTGAGCAGAAGCTACGGGCAAAAGCTCTTTGACATAAGATTTTATATTAATCAAAAAATTTTATTATATTTATTTCATAACAAAAATAAACCGGTGTTATTACACTACGTATGATATGATAATATTTTCCCGTCAATTAACACAGAGGAAATGAGGTACTCGTACAGCAACATTAAGTGCGATGGTGACAATTTGTGTTCTATTAAATAACCAAAACAGTCGAACTAAACGTTTATGGACGAAGTTGAGTTCGAAGACGTAGTTTAAAGATTGGCGAAATTGATTAAGGCTTAAAAAATATTACAGAAATTTTATACGGATAAGACACTACCTATGTACTGGTACGTATCGTGGTACATACACACACACACACACACACATATATATATATATATACATATATATATATATATATATATATATATATATATATATATATATATTCATATGAAGAAAATATTATAAAAGTTAATATTATGCTAGTTCCTAGATCAAAGAAATATGACATATATTTATAATCAAATGGCGACTAAGCTAACACAGAAATCCTAACTTCGTGACAGCAGAAGGTAAAAAAAAACGGACGAACATTATTTTGTTGACTCCAGTCGGTGAAGCCGTTTGAAGATGACTAGCAATGTGTGCATTACAGATTTGAGAAACTTACAATATTACCCCAACTCCAAACGGTGGTAAAATTTTAATTTAGCTAGACGAAATTAAATTCCCCGTATGAATACATGGAAAATGAAAATTATTATTAAATAGAAAATGTTTTTCTAGTCCAAATTGAATTTGGAAAGAGTTCTTTTTGTTTTTGGTTCGAACGATTACACGATTACATCACAGCGCAATTACATTAGTTGTTTAACTAATTTACTTGATGGGATTGTAATTTTGTTCATCACAGTAATTAGTCTTAATGACTAAAAAGTAACAAATTATATTTAGCACAAACAGAAATTCAATTGTTTATCAGTTATTAAATGAAAGAATATAATTAAAAACTATGTATTTAACAAAAACAAATTCCGTTCGCGATTGTTCCATTATAAAAAATTGATTTGATAAATATATCCCATAAAAATTGCATTTCAGCAAGAAACTGCTATAATTTTTTCGATTTAATTGCCATTCATAGTAATACTAAACATAGAATATGCAAATACAAACAGAAATGTATTTCCAAAGTAGACCAGAAAATCCTAAATTTAAAAAAATCGTGTAAATAGGTATTCTAAATTTGATGATCGACATTCACTTGACAGCTTTTTCTTCGCAGTAAGCAAGCGTACATTCCAAATGGTTTTTCGTATTAATATAATCACGACTGGATTTTTTTATTAAATACGTTATTTTTCCTTATTTTTAAAAAGAAAAAAAAACGAAAAACGTGAAATTAGCATTGGCGCTAAACTTAAAGAATGTAAATTTATTTATTGCGAATTGTTTTATTTATATGTTTCTTACATATGTCTTCCTACAATAATTAAAATTAAGTTATTATAACTATATGGATAACAAGCGTTTGTTATCCATCTAATTATAATCTAGTTATAGTATAAATAGTTATAATCCAGTTGTAGTATAAGTTATAGTTATAGTTTACATCTAGCTTTCTTATCTTATCTTTGATTATATGGCGTTCGTTCTCTCCACAGAGAACCTTCAAAAAACTAATTCTGGTACCGGGAATCGAACCCGAGCCTCCTGGATGAGAGCCAGGTATCCCCTAGCCACTAGATCATACTGGCGATCATCTAGCTTTCAAATAACTATTTTGAAAAAATCCGGACACTAGCTGTCAAACAACTATTTTTTTACTTCTTGCATAAGTTAATTTATTTATCTTTTGGCTCTAAACCTGCCAGTATTTTTCTACCACATATTTTATCTGGAATCGACAAAATTATCGAATAGCTAATAGCTGTTATCAAAATATTGCGAAAGGACTTTACATAAAAAACTGGAAACCAAAATAATAAGTGTTTACTAAATATATAATTTTTGTTACGTAATCATATTGAATATTATCAAGTTATCTAATCAACCCTGTGAACTGTTGCGGGAGAGAGCTTTCTGAATAAGGATCCAAATCGAACTTATATATTACTTATAGCAAATAAATTTAATGATAAATAAAGGAAACATCAACTACAACAAAAACAAAAAATAAAAAGAGGAAACAATATAAAGGAAAAAAGGCACGACCTGAAGGACGACCCTGAATTTAAATAACAATACATACAAAAGTGTAGTGGAAAAAGTATAGCTACACTCAACACAATTAAAGGACTCAACACAATTACTGAGGAACAGTTCAACGCACCAAATGGCGCGATCTCCAGCCGAAATAATAAAATTACCTATAAATTTGGTCGAATGGCGAGGTGCAAAGAATTTTCAAAGCGTTCAAAAGCCAAATGGTGCGATCCTCGTACTAAACACAGATCTTATATTGAATAGTCAACTTCAAACTACAAGCTGGACAGAGCGACTTTGTTATTTTGTTTTAATTGTTGTTTTGTTTTAAACACATTCGTTATACTTGATCCTTGTTATTTTGTTTTAAACACATGCGAAAAACAATAGCGACGATTCTAAATCTCATTTTTTTCAAAAATCCACATTATTTACAAATATTTTTCCTCCCATAAAAGACATGCTAGGCTGTAGGTATATTTGCATGGTTTTGCATGATGAAAAATATTTTTTTTAAATAAATACTATGGACTTTTTAATATTGGTAAGTGCTCTAAATGGTTAGGGAACCCTAGCAGTGAGGGTTCTACTCGTAATTAAATGATTTCAGTTATTTAAAACTTTGCTCTTCTTTTAAAAGATCTTATTTACAATTATTTGATAAATAAAACCACCTGTCGTTTCAGGACACAGCTGTATAGTATATTTTAACTATCAACGAATAAGCGTTGTTTATAGTCTCGTCATAGCCGGTTAATATTGCGAAAAGCTTTTATATAACTTTCCTATGACCGGCGACTGTACGTCAACATAAATAAATCATTAGTCTATATTATAATAATGGCTCAATCGACCCATGCCGTTCGGTGTATCAGAGTGGTGACACGGGGACGGGGCGCGACGCCGCGGCCAATCACGGCACACGATCATTCACGAATTCAATTATGTATACGAAGTAAAGTAATTACGACAATATTCACTGAAGTGCCGAAGTATGATTACTTAGAAAAGTATATAATTCTATAATTTACCCAATACGGTGGAGGTCGAAGCCACCTTAATAAATAATTTATTGAATATGCCCCTAATACAATTGACTGTTAATAAAGTTGCGTTGTAACCAAGAATTGTTTAGAGCTGTTAATCTTTGTTTCTGTTACAACTGGGTTAACTCGTACCGTATTACAACTCGGCTTTTGTTGAATATTCCTACTCTTACAATACGTTGTATATGTAATATTCAACAAAAGCCGAGTTGTAATACGGTTTGGTCGCTTAGTATATTTTGATAGACGAAAGTTGATGAATTACGATAAAATTAGAAAATAAAAATATTTTTCACTTAATCGTTTATAAACATCAAAATAGCACGTATTATATGGACTATTTCGGCATACCGATCTTTATTTACAAAAAACAAACATTTGTCTAAATTCTCACACCTGAGTGGAAGACTCCACTCGCGTGACCCAGGCTCCTAAAGTTTACCAATTAATAAATAAATATATTCCGAACGTTCTATAAAATAATAAAGCCTACAGAAATAATAAAAAAAAATTTATATGCTTAAGACCGCACTTTAGAAGTGAAAACTTTAGCAACCAATATAATCATAACGTATATGTTGGAATTTTTCAATATGAATATTAAAAAATTAATATTAGTCGTTTACTACTCATAAATTCAAGGAGACGAGTGAACAAATATTGTCTATTAAGCAAACCCCAAACGCGGGAGAGTGGGTGTTTTATTGGAATCCTATTAATAAATAATATTTTTGTAAGAAAATAATATAAGAAACTCGACGAAGAAAATATACCAAGCAGAAGAAAAACTCGAAGAAGAAAACATACGAGATTCGAACTCGGACTTCGATCACGTTCTGTACATAATCCAGTGCTTTACCTCACATTTAATAAAATTATATTTACTAACTCGATTGCTCGATTCGGCTGCACACGATCTAGCGCCGAGTTTACCCGAAGAGCGACAAACCATTCGGCCATGTTTGGTCTACCGCCGTGTATATCCGAAGCGCGTCACACTTGGCGAGATGCGAAACCGAAAATCTTTTTCCATAAAAAAAATTTTGGTCAGGTGGATCAAAGAAGTTTTCACTTGAAAAATCAGTTTCATTTTATAAACAGGGAGGATACCCTAAAAAATATTTGCTCATAGCTATGAGGGTGTTATAAATGTGTACAAAACCAAATTTCAGCTTTATATGCACTAATAGCCTGCGAGTAAAATGTATCTGACATACAGACGAACATGCCAATCTATAACTTATAAGAGGTCATAGTTTAGTTAGTTACAGATAATGTTTTCCTAAGTCGTTTTATTGAATTACTTACTGAGTTTCCCTTTTCTTTAAAGCTAGTTCTCTTTTATTCTGAAATTGCGATTTGGCAAGTGTAGGGCGTCTCATTAATGCTTCTTATTGTGTCTCGGTGTGAAATCGATACAAACATAGTGGCATTAAATTTAATAACGCTTAATACATATTTAATATCATCTACACCTATAAATACACTCTGAAATAAATGAAGCCATAATTTTTTTTGTCTTATAATGCGATAAAAATATTCTTTATGATGAAAAACAAATCTTTATGCGATACGTTATGAAATTTTAATATCAATATATGTACAAACACAAGTTGTTAGTAAATGGGTATAGCAAGGTAGCTTCTATAGGTTCCCGAGTACAAAATAAGACGATTTTAATCAACACAATTTTTTCATGTATTATTCCATTCTCGGGAAACACTATTTAAAAATCAATACAAGGGTTAAGATACCTATAGTGCACACACACCGGGTGCCACGCGGCGCCGTAGCGATATTGAAATGAATAGTAGTTAATTGATATTGTTTTTCTCATTTCTTTTTTTCATGGATGCTCTTTTTATGACAATGAATGTTTGTTCGTAAACAATAAATCATTTCTCCGTAATAAAGGCCCACACCAACAAATATTATAGATTATTTTCTTCTAATATTCCGAGAGGAATCCAAAGTACGTTCTTTTTTAAACCAATTTATTAACAATATTTTTAGCTACGAGCTGAAAAAGTGTACCTCGATTCCCATACCTGTTTCAAGTGTAGCTTTAAATTTTCCTCGGCCCTTTCGAAATACGACCCTTTCGAATTTCAGATTTTAATGAAGTTAAACCCCATTACAGCTCATTTAATATTGCTATTTTCAGATTTCAAAATTTTGTTTTTTAATTATGTCATTAATTTTAAACCTAGACTTACGTAATCAGACACGTTTTCATTAATTGAGAGTAAGAATGAGAAGATCTGATAACTCTTAAGAGGGATTTAATTGCAAGAAATCCCTGTATATTTCGATATCAGTTAAAATATTATTAAGTACCGTAATATTTTAATTTAGATTTATTAATTCTACAGATTTTAACATCTCATTAACTAAAATTTAACCTCGGTGTCAATTATACGACTACAAGATGAGTAATGTTGTGTAAATCGAAATGCACATTACCCAATGTTTTTGTGGTTTAATTTCATAATCAAAAAGTTGTAAAAGCATAATAAACTTTCCGTAAATACTAAAATGTTAATTGATCGCAAATAAAACTACCTCAAAATTAGTAATTATTTTGTTATGTTGTGTTAGTTTAAAAATTAATTGTTTATTCTATAAATACTAACCATAATAACAAGGTACCAGGAACCACTTTGGAAACATTGGGAAAAAACAAATACAAGTCGCGACGTAATAACAATATGTAAGTTTTATACTAGGCAGATTTATATATTAACCTACGTTGAATACTGGTACATTCAAAGATTGATTAAAACAACGGTAATAATAATGTTATACAAAATACATAATAGTTAAAATTAAAGATTAAAAATATACCTACAAATAATTGAATAACAAGAAATGACAACTATATATAATTTATATAATAATTATAAAGAAAATATAGGAATATAAATTTAAAAAATCACATAAAATTACTTTTACGAGTATTGAATAAAAATAATAACAATAACGCTGTACAAAATAATAGAAATAATTTAAGATCGAAAATTTCCTTTTTCCAAATGTTATAAAAATCATAATAAAAATATGATAACTTTACAATAAAATTCATTAAAACATAATTTAAATAATAATTACCAAAGAGAATACGAGAATTCAAAATGAACTTTAACTGATTAATTATAATCCTTATCTCAGGAATTATAAAAACAGGCCAATTGTTTCTCAGGACACAAAATAGGGTTTCCAACTTTTATATTTTTCTAAAAATTGTTTATTTAAGTTAAAAAAATACTTTTATTTGAAAGTTGATCAAATATCTAAACTTATTCAGATTTTTTAAAAATATGGTGGAATACTTAAAAAAATTAGATACGCTGCAAGTCACTTTGTAGTTTAATATTAGTTACTTGCAAACGGAACTTAAAAACTTAAATTGAACCTCAATACCATTTCAAAAGGTCTATTCAATGACACTCTCGATGCGATACGCAAAAAAGTGCCCGTCTCTACTTTATACGTGTACGTATGTACATTACACAAATGTATTATTAAATACTTTGCTGCATAGAAATTAAGATCCCCATAAAAGCGTTTGCTTTCAAAATGTAATGCATTAATTCTAAAACTGCAGAAATTATAATGCCTTATTTAGATACTCGCCGAGCACAGTACGACTATGTAAACAACTTTTTCGGATATATTCATTAGTATAGACGAATATATAAACGGGTCTGTTCGTGGTCATATTCGTGCACGAATTATTCGGCTCGTTATTCGCCGATTATTCGCCGATAATCTAAATGAGGCATAAGACTGTGACATCATGAAGGACGGACGGACATAAGAAAATTATAACGGATCTTATTTCACTACCAAATAATATTTAACTAAAATATATTAATATTAATGCCAGACATTTGAAGAAAAAATAAATTTAGAAACCTCTGGCAAGATCTGAGTTAAATACGTATTACAAACACATTATTTATGTAAATGTCTGGTCCATTTTAACCTATTCCAAATAATTGGTGCAGACTGCCCTTGTGAAATGTAGACACGAAATTCGATGGTGCATATTATAATGACAACCATTATTCAAATAAATGTATCGAATGGATGAATAAATGAATGAGTGATACTAAATTTAAGGTATAATAAACTTATTCATCGTTAAACAATGGTTTAAACTATTTTATAACATAGTGCTTATAATATACATATTAGTATATTAATTCCACATAATAAATTTATAAATTCAAAATTTCATTTTCAAGGTGACTTTGTAAATTCAATTCAAAATTTCAATTTACTTCAATTCCAATTCTTGAAGGTAAATTTGGCAAATACTTAAAAATGTTTCATCGATCTCATTTTGAAAGCACTTTTTTGGATCAAGAAAAGACAAGCCAGAAAATACTTTAGCAACGGAGCCCGTATCCTGCGGGATTTACTGGGTGCGGGATAATAATTGCCAAGCGAGGCAGATCTACTTACTGCACTGCAGTGGCGGTGCAGCGGAGTTACTACCTCGCCTGCTTCCCTCATATTCTAAACAGTGCATTAAGAACAGTCGGTGCAGTTTCATCCTCGGTCCGTTTGTTTAAAGCGAATTAAATCAGCCGTGATTATTGCTTAATCGAAGCGGAAGCAACTTGCGTCGGAAACGCAGTTAAAATATAAATAGTTTAAATACTGGTTGTATATTTAACTGACTCAAAGTTTCCGAACGCGTAAAATAAAGACACGTTTCTTAAATAACAATGCAATAATTTCCTATATAGATAGTAACCCACTTTGATCCTGTTATAATAATATTTGCACAATTTCAAAAGACTTTGAAGAGTTTAAATACTGGTTGTATATTTAACTAGCTCAAATCTTCCGAATGCGTTATATAAAGACACCTTTCTTCAATAACAATGTAATAATTTCCTATACAAAGAGATACTAATCCACCTTTTCCTTTATAGATAGTAACCCACCTTGATCCTGTTATAATTATATTTCCACAATTTTAAAAGGCTTTAATATAAACCTGCAGGAAAAGATCTAAATACAGAAATAATCCAGAAAGCCAGCAATTAACGCTTTCTAAATTTTACATCTATTACCATCTGTCATCAAGATGAGGTCATTAGCAATGATAGAGAATCGCATGATCCAGTCCTGATGTATTATATTCGGTTGCTTCAATGCAATAAACGTTTTGAAAAGAGTCAACCTTGTTCTTAGCATTTTTACTATTATCTTCCCCTCAATACAACGGCAAATATGCAGATGTTTTAGGGAATCTTAGACGGACCTTACGAATTATTTCGTCATTAAATAAAAATTATTATTAAATATTAACAAATTAACATTAACAAATTATTTAAATATTAACAAACTTTCACTATTTTTATTTTTGTCTATAAAGCAAAAAATAACATTGTGTATTGTAGATTGTCCATAATAAATACAAATATGATATTCCAGACATTTTTGTTATTCATATTCCTGTTTGTTATTCCTAGACATTTTTGACATAACTTTGATATACGTACGTTTAAAGTTTTGGCCAGCATAAGTAATAAAAGGCCTCCGAACGGTAGTTTTCTTCGATTTATTTAAATTCTGTCATCATTATTTATAATCTACATAGCTCAGGAGAAAATAAATAACAGCAGTAATATTTTTATTCTAACCTGGCAAGTATGCTTTCAAATAAAAAGGTAACAAGACAAAAATACTATGGTATTAGCATAGATTAAAATGTGTTGATGATAACCCTTTTTTGTCTCTTCAACCTATATTTTTTTAATAAAGCTTTTCTTAGAAATACAACTTAAATTATTGCTTGCAGCAAGGTAGTTACTTAATAATTTAAGTTGTATTTCTAAGGAAAGCTTTATTCAAAACATATAGGTTGAAGAGACAAAGAAAAACTAACAAAAAAGGGTTATTATCAACATTTTAATCTATGTATCATATCTTTTTCATAGTCTTTTTCCTGATGGTTTTATATAAAAATTAATAGATATCTCTGACAATAAAGTAACATGTAATTTGTTAATTAATGAAATAGTAGATACGTAATTTGTTAATTAATGAAATAGTAGATACGTAATTTGTTAATTAATGAAATAGTAGATACGTAATTTGTTAATTAATCAATTAGTGAGCAATAGTCAGAATACAAAACGACCTAGTTACAATAGTTTACAATAGAATATGAAAAAAAAATATTATAAATCATTTAGAATGAGAGACAATCTGAAAAATTATTTTGTCTCTCATTCTAAATGATTTTTAATATTGTTTTTTTCATATTATATTGTAAACTATTGTAACTAGGTCGTTTTGAACTCTTGTAACTAGAATCTAAAAAAATATTTATAAGCAAAGGAAAAAAGATAACAGCATAGTTGAGAGCTTTGACGCTTGTTTTACTGCAAAACCATGACTCGAATCCATTGCATTTGAAAGAATTCGGGCGGCTAGTCTTCAATAATAAAATTTGTTACTAAATAATATATGTATATGTATGTGACAATAGTATAATTACTACATAGTATATTTAATCAAAAATTTAAATTAACAATACTAGGTGTTAATTGCAAAGCTGGTTTCAACAAAGCTTACAGAAAATTCGAGTTAATAAGTTTAAACTATTGGTTTAAATTTATTTTATATGTTATTCTTTGTTTTATATCACTCTAATCATTACTATTAATATGGCGACGGTTAAAACCTACTTTTAGGAGGGGGCGTATATAAATGTTTGAAGTTAGCCTCACAAAGCAAAAAAAAATATCAATTTAAAACAAAAAGCCGGAACAAAAAGTAACGAACTAACGAAATACAATTTGCAACTGTTTGCTCCCGGCGCGGTCCGGGGATGTGACAATGATCGACCGCCAGGCGGTTGACAGATCGCAGCTGTCAGCTACGCAACCTCCGGCGTAAAACGGAAATAGACATTGCATCGGCACGGTTTGTTATTGACATTTCCTATAGATACATATTTTATATAGGGTCACCATTCGAATAATTCCGTAAACTATTACTTGATAATTATATAATCTACGGTTTAATCATCAGACGATTATTTTATGAACCCCATTCCATCCGTTTACATACATAAAGTCTCTTTATACACGTAACTCTTTAATAATCCCGCTCGAGATGCACTCGGTGATATTAACAGTTTCATAGGATCATTTCTATTTTGAAAGCAATACAGTTGAATTGCCTGTGTCTTCTTAATTAATTTCACCAATCATGTGTCAAGTACTGACCCAACTTTTCGTCGCACATGTGAGTAAAAAAGTATAGGAATAAAAAAATGATTCCTGCTATAAAATTTAATATCCCCCGGATTTGGAATCTACTATTCGGATTTTTCTGAATACAAAAACATATGCTTTTCTCAATTGTTGCCAGTGTTTTAGGGTTCTGTAGACAAACTAGTAATCCTTATATTTTCGCCATGTGCGTCTGCCTGTCTGTCTGTGCGTTTGTACGTTAGCCATTTTATTCGCAAACGATTAGTGCTATAAATTTGAAATTCGCACAGTTATACATATTTATAATGCCTAGAAGGTTGTGAAATAAAATCTTACACAACAAATGTTTTTGGGTACCTCCTCTACACGAAACTTGTATGTGAATTTTTGAATAGGTTCGTTGAATTGGTGTTTCAAAAATATTGGGGGTATGTCACGGACACTTTTTCGATATAGGTATCCATCTAGGAAATATTAAGTTTTAATGTTATTTTTTCTAGAGTTACGTATTCCCGTCCCATACTGCCTAAATGGTTATTTTTGAATATCTGAAATGTATTTACAATTGTAGTATTTGTAAAGCAATTAAAAGGTAAATTATGACAGCTAAATAGGTTCTATTACTTTAGGAGTAATAATCGACCAATTTATGACATGTAGTTAGGTCTGCTAAAAGTTCATAGAAACTACGTACAAGTGATTTAAATCAACTGCAAAAATAGCTTTATAAGTTTAATGTCTGTGAAAGACATCTATATTTGTATATTATTACATGATGAGAAAAATAATATTTATATGTGCACCATATTTTTACGTCTATTAAAGCAATTCGACATAGCAATAAAACGTATCAATCTGCACATATCTCAATAAATATCTTAGTAACTCAAAAATATCTCTATAGAGTTTTTAGAAGCCTATGCAAAGGTTCTGGGAAAGCTATGGCGATGATTCTAGATATAACAGTTCTTTTTAAATATGCACCATATTTTTACCCCTGTGAAAGATATATTTACGTTACGAGAAATTAATATTTATAAATAATTTAGTAGAAACACTATATACCCTTAAATGTTTATGAGAGCCTCAATATGAGCGGATACCTGGAACTGCGAGTCCTTTTTTTTTTTAAAATTACGCGAAATTACAAAATTTAACTAGGTTTTCGGCAATTAAAAACTTACTGATAGTATCTATTTAATTAGATATGCATTAATTTGATCAATAATAATTATTACTTTACATGATAAAATAAGATGACATCATAAATTAATAAAATATTGTATGCAAATCAACCGTTGTAAAATCATTTTAATATATAAAAGAACTTGTCAAGCGCGAGAAGAACTCGCACTACGAGGGTTCCGTATATATTTAGGCATTTATAAACATTTAATTTTACTTAGTTTTCCCATTAAAATATATACAAAATTTTAATTATTTAGAATGAAAATATATTATACTACATATTGCACAGGCGCATATTTAAAAAATATATTTCTTTTATTAAATGTAACTAAATATTAACGATTTTCTTGCTTTACTTGTGCTGCGAGACTTTGCTCCTTGCCAAATTTCATGACTCTAGGTCAACGGAAATTATCCTATAGGTTTTGATTTATTTGCAAGTGTCAAAATATGCGGCATAAACAGCAGTGTTTCTAGGGTTTTTTTATTGCGCTGACTTAGAAACTTGAATTTTTCATCGCTCCAAGAGATCGTAGACCTAAGTATGTAATTCAACTTGATATGCCTCCACACGGTCCTGAGAAAAAGGATTTTGACAACAGACAACGAAATTATCCTATAAGGGTTTCTTTTATCCCTTTTAAGGTATGGAACTCTAAATATGATAAACCTGAGAAAATTTATGGCTTTACAAGAAACGCCATTTTTTATGTTCGTTTTAAATCATCGTGTCGAGTACCGCCCAACTTGCTTGATCTTACCAAATATAATCTAAATCTTGGCGAGTCAGTTTCCTGTTTCGTTTTATAATTATTTAAATTACTACTTTTAAGTTTACTCGATTCTTTCTACCGAAAAGTAATTGATTCTACTAAAACTATATAAATACAATAAATAAATATACTATTTACATTACAAGAAGCATCCACCATAAAATACAAATTTGTCGGGCGCAAACATTTCCGCCTTTTAAACACAGCCGCCCAAGGCGTTAATGTCAACGTCGGCCACCTCCCGAGGGCGCGGGTGTCGCATTACCGCTGCGCCGCATCGTCCGGCGTCTCGACGCTCCTCCCCATCTAATTAGCGGCGACTAATGACGCGACGCCGCCGATACTCGTTTGATGCGTTCCTGATGCGCGGCAAATTGGCCTACTTTATTTCACTGCCGCCAAATGGGACAGTAACTTACAAATGATGGTCGATATTAGGGACCTTAATATACTTTTAATTTTGTCTCTGGTTTATTGAGTACATTTAGGGTCTGCGCGCACAGAGCTACTTAAAAAGCGAGCGAAATTCACATCTCGGTAGTTTTGTGTCTCTGCATTGCAATTCGTTGAGGTTTTGTTGAAAAATAAACTGGTAAAGTGCAAGTGGAGCTTGCGCAATTACCATTCCGTATCAGTGGTATTTTCAAACTTACATGGATGTGATTATACTCACTACATATTCTCACATTTCCGCACAGGTCGCAACACCGCCCGTACAACATGTACTCCTCTCAGCACAATAAAGTAATAATAATAATGATTGCATTTTTTTATTTAAAAAATGTATTATAGTTGGAGACGCCTACGTTGCATTATCGATAACCTATATGCATTTCTATAAATGGTTTCAAACTACAATGCAATATTTGTCATCCTGCGTTTTTTCGATGTTATAAAAAGCTGTTATAGGTAATTTCACGGTGATCCTTTTCGTTTAGTCCTTATTATCAATATATAATTTTTTCTAGTATTATTTCTTCTAAGTTGACCAGAAGGCAGCTGTTTTTCAAAATTTGTTTAATGAATATTTAAAAAAGTTTGCGTAAATATATTACATTTGCATATTTTTGAAATTATATTTTTAAAAAGCTTTTATTTGACTCGATGACGTTTTATTTTTTTTTATATTCTAAGCTCGTCCTCCAAAGGATTAGTTTATCAAAACCAAAATTTAACTTTCAAAATTACACACGGCTGTGCTTGGGCCGCCATTTTGTAGCTTTGTTCCGAATTTTGTTTTTCTATATTTAATAGGCAGATGTAGACGTAATTCCATAAGTGTTTCTTTTTCTCAATTTCTATGTGGAAAACTAAAAATGTAGTGAAAATTGTGAGGTGTAAAATATTTTGATAGTTTCTAATTTTGAAATATTAAATTCCCTATTACTTTTATAGGTATACTTCTCTATAGCTGTAAATGTTCGTAATAACAATTTTAAAAATAAAAGAGCCTAAACATAATAACAGTTACTAAATTGACAGAAATGGAAATGTCTTACATTTATTCGACCATTATAAAAATATTTTAGAGAAAAGAAAAAAAAAGTGAAAAAATCTAACTCCATATTTCAGCTTGGCTTTATTGCAACTATGAAGATCATGGTTTCATAAGTTCACATCAAACGGCTCAAAAGTTACAAACAGATGAAAGAAAGACAGCGTTTATTTTAAGGCTATCAAGCGAAAAGCCCTAAGAAGAGTTATGGGAATGGATTTATTTAAATTAACTCGCGCATCATTATTCACATATTTCATTACCAGCATATCTGCCATTGAGTGCTAACAAGTTATTAACTAGCTACAGTTATGATAACCGAGTGCAAATGCACTTGGTTGGTTTTAAAACTACGAAGCTATAACAGGTTATCAGCTCCAATAAATTTTATGTCCTGGGGAATCTAATATATGTTATATTATATACAATAAATTGTATGTCCTGGGGAATCCAATAAATCCGAATCCAGTATCCAATACTATAATAATAGAGGACAAAATCTTCAAAGGCATTAAATCACAGGGCATAATTTAGGCGTTAAATCACACGGCATAATTTAGGCGTTAAATCACACGGCATAATTTAGACGTTAAATCACGTTAAAGACACGGCAGTTGAATCTTTCGATTGAAACTATGTCTTATGAATTAAATTTTGTAGTAGCTGTAATGATGCTTTATTTTTTCATAAATCTTTTCCTGTAATTTAAGTTCAAAGATTTTCTTATTTTTCATCTTTTTCCTCTTTTATAACATATTACTTTTATATTTTTGCCTTATTTTTAATAAGGCAATTAATTTTACATATATAGGTAAATATTTCAGTTTAGTTGGTTTCATACATTTTTACGAGTTAATTCCAAGGAGGAGAGTAAGAGTTAATTTTGGCTAATAGCCCACCTGAAGATGTTGTAACACAACTAAACCTAGGTCGTGGTAAAGAACTTAAAGAAAGTAGAAATAATACTACATCACGTAGTTCCATTTCATTGTGAATAATGAATTTCTACAAAATTAACGCCAAATATATTCAAAACTACCACTGATTAACGTAATGGTGGTATTTGTCCTTTAAATATTTGGAACAGGACATTAGCAAAATATACCAGCCATTCAAGTGTCTAGGTATTAGTAATATGAAAATGGTAATAAAAAATAGTCTAATTTCAGGTAATTTGCAGAAAAAATATTGGTAATATACTCAAAGGAATATTACCAATCATATTCCGCAAGTCTAGATTGAAGAAAATATTTTCTGACCTTCTTTTTGTATTTATGAAGGCGCCATAAGAACATGAATCGAAGCAATATAATCTACAGATGAGACATCATACAGATGTTCGAAAGTATACTTAGAATAGTGCCTTCGTAGGATTTCAGTTCCTTTGCGTGTGAAACCCTAAAAATAAAAGATTTCACGTATCAGAACACTTTTATTTTAATTACGTCGACTTATACCATTATATTACCACAAATTAAAATCTTTCCTCTCCAAAACAAATGCAAAAATGCAACATAACCGTTATCGACAAACCTACAAGATCTGAACGAGTGAAATGATACGATAAGCAAGGGTAACATCGACCTGATGAAGCGAGCCCTTCACACCTACTCTGACTAATTATTAGACAACACGAAAGCAGGCGGAATGCCGTCGACGCTATCCACAATCGCTTCCGTCCGACCTTTATTACGTGCCGGAAGTCTATAGACCCAATAATTACACCTAAGTGAGGGATTAAACCACAAAGCGATGCTACTTGTTAATCTAACGTTTCCGAGATATCGAGAATCTTGCTTAAGTATTATAAGAAAAGTACTCCATGTATCCCACGTTATTAAAGTTACGTTACAAAAATTTTGTTTTCTTTAAGCGCAAACCAGATAAGTTACTTAGACGTCACAAAAATTGAAAAACTAAGTTCAATCAATAAATTTAAGAAGATAACAGCTATTAAATTAATATATGTACTAAATTCAACAGATGGCGAACTTACTAAACTTCTGTAATCGTATCCTTACATAAAAAATTGTAATGTTCGTAAGGATACTTAGAACAGTGACTTCGTAGGGTTTCAGTTCCTTTGGGTGTGAAACCCTAAATATAAAACATTTCACGTACCAGAACACTTCTATTTTAATTACGTCGACTTATACCATTATATTACCAAAGATTAAAATCTTTCCTCTCCAAAACATGAATACCTACACAAAATGATACCAGGTTTACAAAAAATGATACCCAGGGTATAAAATGAGGAATCGATCGAATGAGCAATTGTATAAAACGTGGAGGTCAAATTCTTGCCCAAAATGATATTAGAAGCGAATCAATAGATATGGTAACAGTGAATGTTACTGTACAAAGGTACCACTCAGGCAAGCTAATAAGCAAAATGACGAGATGCTTTCTCAGCTCACTTCTCTTGCCTTTTAGATATTAGTGCCTTTTTGACCTTCGACATTTTCTTTTTCCTATGTCTTTAATTTTCACGAAAATATTGGTATGTTTTGATCAATTTTCCTCCAAACATGTTTGATTTGAAGAAATCGTCTCAATATCTCTATATTTACTTCCATCTCCACACATTGCTATGAATATTATGTTATAAATAATTTGTTCCTTCTTACTATGAGACCAAAACAAGGCACGTCGGTTTCTAAACAAAATATTTGAACTAACTCAATTCTATCCGTATATTTTTATTTATTAAATATAAACATTATTAAATTAATTTGATTAAATGTGACAATATTGTTGAAAATGTTTATTTTCTACAATTAAATGAAACTAGGTAATTTAGTATTATTTCTACTTTCTTTAAGTTCTTTACCACGAGCTACGTTTCGTTGTATTACAACATCTTCAAGTGTCTATAAGGGATATACCATTAAATACGTTTGCGCTAACATTGTTTTCACTCTTACATTGCCGCTTTAAAACAAAAAAAAATATTTTAAAATTTACGTTTTTAAAATTGTCAATATCTGCGTTTTATTCACTACGATTTGGTTTTGTTCAACTCTGTTGAAAGCAGATAAATTTTGTTGTCTTCATCAATATTGTTACTGGGAAAAAGGGTTTTGCATACGTAGGAACACTATGGGTAATACTCCTTTCCTCCAATAATGACAATTTCTATTTGAGCAAACTACCCGATCTAGACGCGTTCAGTAACAATGACAAATGCTTATGACATCAAAATTCCCTATAACTTACAAAATTAAATGCTATCACAAACAGCGCCAATTGTCGTTAACAATGATCGATCGCCAAAGACAACAGACGATAACAAAGAATATAATTTTCCTAATTAACGTTGCACCACGAACAGGCACGCAAGTGGCTATTTGATTGTGATTGAAGATGACTGTAGTGAGTAGTGCGTAATTCCTTACGATTCAGCACCTGCACAAAAACAGGATGCCCATGAGTTCTCAACTCTGGTAAACAAGGGAAAAAAAGATAAAAAGAAAACTTCGCATAAGGAAATGATTGTAAGTTAACATAGATATTTTTTTAATGAAACCAAATTAATCCTCACCACAAAAGATTTATTATTGCAATTATTGTTGTAAAATTTAGTTTTTGTTCAAAGTATGTTTAATATCTATGTTTCTAAACATAATTGTACGCGGTTATAACCAATCTTCTGGCGAATTCAAACAATTCATGTCATTTTAGTCCTCTTAAGCTTGCCGGATACATGCAGTGGATTTTATATATAACTGTAATTATTAGTAACAAAACTTAAGAATTTTTTTGGTCAACATAACTTTATTTAATATCATAATTTCTTGCTATAACCATTTAAAACGATGATCAACATCGAAAAATTGTCTATAATTTTTTTATTAATTTTTAAATTAGATGTGATTGATATTTTCTTTGTTTTTTAAATCAATTGTATAATTTTTCTTTACGTCAGTCAGTACACAAACGTTTTTGGTCTCGCTGATATAAACACGCCTAATTAATATCAATTGCGACTAAGTTCCAAGAGCAATGACCGACATTCAGTATGCAACAAGTCCCATTACTATAACGACGATTGCACCACGAGCTCCGCCGAGCCGGGCGGTTCCTGTTACCCAACTGTCGTCGGCTAATCGGTCAATTAGACGAAACGGGCGTCTCGACGGCGACGTAAGTGGCCGTCGAGCAAACAAGAGTGGCATATTTACAAACAACCACCTGAAATCGGCCCGAATGGCTTATAAATAACTCGATACTGGCCATTTAATCTCTGTTTACATTCGAAATTATTAACAACCACAAATTTGTCACTCAACGTTGATTGTTTGGGAGTGACATTCGGAATTCAAAAGATAATTGTTTGAATCAATTCACGGTGCTGCCATCTTAAAAAATGAATTCGAAATGAAAATGGTTACGTCATAAGATTGCAATGTTCTTTATATTTTCCGTGTAATAATAAAATATATATATATATATATATATATATATATATATATATATATATATATATATATATATATATATATATATATATATATATACCATATTTTGACCTCATTATTTTCATAACATTAAATTATAAATATACGGATATTACAAATTTTAGGTAATATCATGGTTTTTGAAAAACAATAAAAATAAACGATCCCAATAAAAAATGTATTATAATATTCATATAATTACACATAATACTTAAAAGTTGAATTTATTTCATTACTACTCTTTACAAATGTTTCCAATATCATTTTATATACTGAAATTAGGAGTAAATTATTTTTCCATTAAGACACATTTCATGAGAAACACCCCCATACTGGTCAACGGGCAAACTTTGTTATTCAATATTCCGCCCTTAATATACGAGGAAATGTTAAGGAAAATAAGTTGGCTGCCAATATCCTAAGGACAACGACAGCAATCTATCTACAACATGAGACAAAAACAAAGTTACGTCTCGAACATGTCACTTAGAACAGCTGCGAATCTGGCTTAGGAATAAACTGATAATGAAAAAGGGTCAAAAAGTTAGTGCAGCTAAGTGGAGGGAAAAAATAGTTTACTGGCGGTTTGAGAAAGTTTGCGAACGGCATTCGGCCAGTAGATCGACAAAATCTTCTTTTACCGAATATAATACGAAAATATGAACTGGTTGACGTAAAAGTTAGAAATTGTTTTAGGCCAAGAAAAATCAGCACAAAAGTTAATGGTTGTGGAATTGTTGCGTTAATTATTTAAAATACTTTTAGTTTCAAATTAATTGTAATGAACGGCAATAAATTTAAACTTTGTCTATTTTAAAGTTAAGTAAACATAACTGAAAAATAATAAAACAAAACAACTAAATAATGGCCAGGCAACGGACTGTATAAAAATGGAGTTTACATTGTTTTTGGCAGCACTGTTAAATATCAGTCTTTTCTAACTTTATGTAACAATTAAACGATAATAACATTTACGTAGAATTAAACGATAATAAAATTTACTAGAGGTCTCAGCAACTTTTCTGATTTCTAGATTTCTGTAGCATATATTCTATACCATACACTTTCTGCACATGTAAAACGTGAAATTTCTGATTATCAAAACCAAAGAGAGTTTTTCATTGTCAATCACATTATACCTACGTTCTTCCACATGCCTAGGGCTTTGGGCAAATCTCTAAGTTGGGCATGGGGTTTCAAGAAATAAATAACAATTATAATAATAAACTACCCACCAACTTTGTGATCTATCACAAAACAACCAATGGAGTAGAAAACGGCAAGATTCGGCTTCCCACGTAACATCGATTTAAACGCATATATATAAGGAAGAAAGCTAGCGTAACGTATTGTCAGTCTTGCTAGTTAACTGTTTATATGACAAATAAAGAAAATATAAAGTTACAATAAAAGAAACTCAAATCCTATTAAACATTTCATCACTTCCAGAGCTCAAACACCTAATGGGATTTGTTATGATTCCACAAATGACCCTTCCATATTGTTATTTGTCGGCCGAGAGCTCGCCCGTTTACCCTCATCCAAATTCCTGCGGCTCGGCAGAAAAGCCCCGCAAATGACGCAGTATAATTATAGCGAAATATTCCGCCGTACGCGCCCGCCCGCCCGAGAGCATCTTTAATCAGCGAAGGAATGGAGGAGAAAACTTTTTCAATTTCATAAGTGCGGAGAGATTGCGCGAGCGTTTAACGATATAAAAAAATTGCGATGATGTAATAAATGCCGCGGCCCCATTCCGGGGACGCCCCGAGATCCCGATGCAGTTTGCCGCTTCGAGTCGCAAACTTGTTACCGTTACCTGGCAACATTTCTGAAATGTGTCGTTAAATTTTGCTCCACAACTAGGCTCCCGCCGTTCAACGGGGCGCTTCCGAGTATTCCGTAGGAAATTCAAATATTTTAGGCATACGTCAAAGTTTTTATTTAATTTTTTCCTTATAAGATAATGAAATAAAAATAGGGGTCGTCGGAAAATGGTAAATAATGTTAATAAAGCCGGTAATGTACGTGGTCATAAAATATGTAAACGAATTTAAATATTTAGGTATTTTTATATCGAATTGAAACACAGGATGAGGGTATTGTAGAGGCGTAAATGGTAAGGAAATTATAGGAATCTAATGCAACATGATATAAACTATGAAATAAAAAAATTAAGGGAGGTGTGCAAATTTTGTACAAGTAACATAAACAAACAGCAAGTGCACATCCAGATGAAACAAAAAATTAAATTCTATAAGTCTGTGAACTCAGAGAACCGTAAAGTCATCCTTATGCCTATACCGAAAACATAGCCATCAAAATGGATAAAGAATAAAATCCAAAACAAAATTAAATCCATCACTCAAAATCTTTTCTAATGGTTTTGAGATGATTTGATAATATATGACCGTCTTATTTTAAATCCGACGCGTGTGAAATCAGTAAATCTTCATGCGGAACCTGGCCATCAGAAAACAAAGATTCAGCGCCGCAAATTACAATAATCAAATCATTCATTTGTTTTACACTTCCCAATTTTAATATAATATACCAAATTATTACATAAATAAACTAAAACATAAGTTAAACCATAGAGAGAGAAAAAAAAACACCCAAGGTAATAAAACCAATAATTTGACAATTCTATTAAAATATTATCTACATTTTTTTAAAGCTACAATTCAAAGATACACGATGGTGCATTATATGCTTTAAATTTTTCTTTTCTACTTTAATGTGAGACATAGGTGGAAATTTATTTTTTTCTATTTGTAGTTTTCAAGTCTTTAATTCGATATTACACTTGGCATAAAGCAACGAAAAAAAATTTTTAGCGAGTTCGATTTTACATTTGCCCTTTTAATTTCTTTATCTTTATGTAATATATCACTCGTTTTATCGAAATGAATCACACCTTTGTACTACTGCATGTCACCGGCAAATAAAACAAATATATATTATCAAACATGATATATTGCTTGTTGCCTATTCCCCTCTTCTCCGCAACTATTAATTTAATAATCTCACTTTAAGAAGCAGTCTCAATAATAATTAAGTTAATAATAATTAAAAGCCGCAGTTAAATTGATATAAAACGAAAATAAAATAATACAAGACGTGTATTTTCTATGAACTTTCATTAGCCAAATGCTATCTCCGCTGCAAACAAATTTCGCAGATAATATTATTAAGTTGAAGATATACGGCTGCTGGAGCGTCTCCTTCATTTAAGTTTTTCCAAAGCTTTCACAAAGCCGCTACGATAATTTCAACTGCTTCAATTGGAAGTGAATTAATAAAAAGGAAACGAGAAACTGATAAAGACGCCGACTACTTACCGCTAAATTGGCTTCGAACATGCGATGTGAATTAACGGCAACTGTTAAAGAGTAGTTCTGGCGGTAACTGTTAAAGAATATAACTGTTAAGGTTCAAGTTGTTCTCGTACTCAAATTAACTGTTATTTAATTAAAAAAACAATTAAAGTACTCTGAGGCGATATTTCGTTATATGTAAGTTTTAATCAGATTGTGGAAATTTTACAGGCGAAAATTGTAGGTCCATCTACAGAATTTCTCCAATACCATTGAACGGATTAAGTTAAAATTTATGTAAAAATTACCTCACTCCTAAAACATATAGTGTAAAAACGGCCCCAAATCTTGTGTCCCTTAAACCTAAAAAAATAATGGGATCTCATGTGGAACCAAGCATCTAGGATTTTTATCAACTCTGACATTTTCTTACAAAATCTCTGCGTTCCAAAATCGTTTGTTAAAGATAATTAATCAAGTTAGCAGTTACGCAATATTAAAATGTGAGATTTGAAATTCTTACTCAACTTTAGCGCAAAGGTGAGTAGGGCTGATAAATACGTTGAGTAAAGTATTGGAAACGTCCAGTAAATGGTTACAAAAGCCCTTATTCCACTTCATGGGAGTGCCGCCTTACCCCAAATATGTATTAATAAGTTATATGTAAAATAAATAACATCAACTAGAATAGAGATTTTAAAGATTTTTTAAAGATTTAGAAAGTCAACGTTATTTGTCCTACTTGTAGTATATCTGAATCCAGACCTCGATCGACAGGATAGTCACTTCAGTCAAGTGAACTTGGACAGTTAACACGTTTTATGGCTGCTTCACTTTATATCTATACATTTAATATGTCCAAGTTTTAGGTCGAATTACTGATAAAAAAAGCTCTCCGAAAAAAATAAATAACATCAACTAGAATAGAGATTTTATAAAGTTTAAAGAAAGTCAACGTTCTTTGTCCTACTTGTAGTCTATCTGAATCCAGACCTCGGTCGACAGGATGGTTAAATAACTTCGACAGTAAAGACGTTTTATGGCTATATCACTTCATATTTATGCATTCAATATGTCCAAGTTTTAGGTAGAATTATTGATAAAAAAGCTCTCCGGAAAAAATAAATAACATCAACTAGAATAGAGATTTTCTAAAGTTTAAAGAAAGTCAACGTTCTTTGCCCTACTTGTAGTCTGTCTGAATCCAGACCTCGATCGACAGGATAGCTAAATAAGTTGGACAGTTAACACGTTTTATGGCTGCTTCACTTTATATTTATGTATCCAATATGTCCAAGTTTTAGGTCGAATTATTGATGAAAAAGTTCTAGGGAAAAAATAAATAACATCAACTAAAATAGAGATTTTTTAAAGAAAGTCAACGGTTTTTGCGCTACTTGTAGTCTATCTGAATCCAGACCTCGATCGACAGGATGGTTAAATAACTTCGACAGTTAAGACGTTTTATGGATGCTGAATTTTTGTACCTAATGTTTTTTTCCGATTAGGAGGTGACTTACATATGTAGAAATGTTTACTTAAAATATAACTCCAAAATGTATAAATAACCGCACTCCACTTCTGTAATTTTAGCAACAACAAAAAACCCAAAAATTAATAAAGATAATTACAACATACACATACGCAATATAACAAAAAATATTTGCGCTGAAATTTGGTTCAAGGACATTGAAAAAAGGTATTTTTCCTTAAACATAATTTTACTTTCTAACATTATCCGAAGTCAGACAAAGTGTACATAATGCGCACTTAAATTTTTATTTTCCTGGAAAACATCAACGTCTAATGGCTCCACACAGTGATTCGGTTTTAAATATTCTATTACACAGATACTTTGTTATTTTCACGAAAAAGGATAATGACACAGGAATTTGTAGCTTCTACATTATTAAGGGATCAAAGCGGTGAGGCGAGCGTCTTTTGTAGTCGTATCTGGCGTATAATACCATTTGTAAAATGATATTTCGCACGCGTAGGACGTGAGAGTTACGGAAAGCTTTATTTATAAACAAACAACGTAAATGGGAGCAGTGGGCTACGAAGAATTCGGAAGTGGAAATTGATTCCAGTAAGCAATGTGTGATTTAACAATATTACACTTGATAAAACTTTTTAAACTAAAAACCGACTTAAGAAATGAACATTTTATAAAGCGCTGAAAAGTTAAAACTAATTATTATTTTAGCTAACCAAAATATACAAAAACCATTGGCATCGATGCCTTTTAGGAAGTACAAATAATTACAACTTTCTTTTTGAGTCAGTGCAAACAAAAATGAACAGGTATCCGAAATTCAGCGTAAGGTTTGGTTGACTGTTTCTTTTTTTTGAGTCAGTGCAAACAAAAATGAACAGGTATCCGAAATTCAGCGTAAGGTTTGGTTGACTGTTTATTTTTTTTGAGTCAGTGCAAACAAAAATGAACAGGTATCCGAAATTCAGCGTAAGGTTTGGTTGACTGTTTCTTTTTTTTGAGTCAGTGCAAACAAAAATTAACAGGTATACAAAATTCAGCGTAAGGTTTGGTTGAGTGTTTCTTTTTTGTTGCGTTAAAAATGTTATTCAATTAAGGAGTTTTTCTACAACATTGTCCTACAAAATCCAACAAGTGCGAGTTGCATTTAGCGCAATGAGTGTTCAGAATCAAAATATCGAATTACGAATTTTTGGGTTACTACAGCTGTTTGCTATTGAACTTTCACAAGTATACTTTTATGCCACATGAAAGTGGGTACCAGTTTTCTGTGATAAGAGCCTTCGAATTAAAGTTTTGTAAATAAATACATTATGAAAAAAAATGTTTCCAACATTCTTATGAATTTTAATTGAGAAATTTTTATCACTCATTGTTATCATCAATATGTAATTTCAATTTACATAATTAAATTTTTCACAACAAATGTATGGAGATGATGGATGGAGATGGTGGCCTATATTTTTCTTTCAATGATTACGTCGTATATTTTTTTACATTTTTCTGATTAACAACTTCAAGAGATTAGAAGATGGGACAAGCAACGTTTCACAATATAAAAAGTTTTTGTTAAACGACTTTTTTATTTTTGATTCTTCACAATAAACAAGTTCTACATAACATTACCTTTCATTTAACATGTCACACGCCGGGATTAAAAATATTTTTTGGATCACTCACTCACCTCCTCTTTACATTAAAAATAATTATTAAAATTTTTTTCTAAGAAGTTTTATATCATCAAACTCGTACTAAATTTCTAATTTCTGGAGTACAATATTTAGATTTTGGAGACTATAGAAAACACTGAGGTGACATCGTAGCTGTGCCATTGTCGGAAAACTAAAAAAGACTGTTTATATTATACTGTACCTATCAGCATGACATCCATATGCTCGTCCAGATGCAGTATAATATAAACATTACGAAGTAAAAAATTGGAATAGAATTATCACTACATGTCATTAAAATCAATGGCTAATTTATTTCTGTAGATATATTAGAGGGATATTCGGACAAAATAGCACGTATAATATTACTTCAGACATTTCAACATGTGTTGAGTATTGTGAGTTGCTCATGTTATTCAAAAAAGTACAAGTACAATCGTCAGGATAATATACTGAAAGAAAAGGAAAGGACATGTTTAGATCGCTTTTTAATATAACCATTTCAATCTTTTTACACTAACTTTCTTATTTTGAATACAAAAATAAATTTCGCGCATTTTCGGTAATTTTCCATTTTCTGAATTTGTATTGGCTTTCATTTTCAATTCCATAATTTAAATCTCACTGCCGCATATAACGAAAGATATACTCGATATTATATTATTATGTATATACTTGTATACATATGTACAGCCACTTACATCTTCACTAATGCTCCATTCATTGCATTACCTACACATTCTCATCTTTTCTCACCATCCTACTTCTTGTTATTGTGTCTGTCAAGAATTTGCACGATTAAAAAAATCATTATACAAATAATACAAAATCTCCGGTTACGGTACAGAGATCCGATAAAATCGATAAAATTTACGGTAGATTTACTCAAAACCGCCCCAAATCTATTTTATTCGACTAAAACGACTACTTTTCTCAACATACGCCCTCACGAATCCAACCCGCGCCCTTAAATTACTATTATCAACGAGCCAATTTGAATACATTATTCAAATCACACCTTACGAAGTAAAAGAGGTTCTCCGCACACTTTACACAAAACATAACTCAACGCTCGCCCATTACCCGCTACGGGCTAATCGGCGTGGCGTGTCCCGGCTACGCGTACTGGAACTATTGATTCGATACACTGAAAAGCGGCATTTTCAGTCCTCTACAGGAGTTGAACACGGCCCCGTTCGAGGGAGTAATTGAAAAATAAATTTCCGACTTCTTAGTATCGTTTATCACGCACGCCGAGCATTAGTGCTTTGTTAACTAAGTGCGATGTTAACTTAGACTCGCGATTATAATCTGCGTTAATGTCTTCGTCGTACGTGATACCGCGAATGTGTCCGCATTCGTTTCATTAGCGTTAGTGCCCTTTGTAGTGCCTCTTTGTGGAGAAGTTGAGAAAGATGTCTTAATTAATAAGGTGGGGCATTAAATCGCAGCTTTGTAGGAGGAATAAAAGCAGTTAACCGAAGTCTTGATTTTAAGATCGTAGTCTGAATAGGGCAGTAATTCTAAAATCTCTACATTTTACGTTGATTGGGTACATTTGGTCCCCAGACAATCGAAGAAGTGGTAATGTCGTTGAGATGATTTGTGTAATAGTGTACACTGGTTCGCACACATTTTGGCAACACAGCAAATAAATTATATAAGTCACGGTCCTATGAATCCTTAATATAATATGTGATTGGTTTAGCCACCTTGACAGCAGCAAAATCGCTGCTATGAGAAGGACGAGGCTTTCCAGAAGTCTTTGTCATAAACCCTTGAACTTCTAAAGAAATTTTTAATTTAATATCGTGATAATACTGCTGGAATACCCCCTTAAATATTCGAATTGTACCATAATTTTTCAAAAAGTTTTATATCGTCATAGAATTTTTGACGTAATATTGTCTCACATAATTTACGATAAGTCGAGAACAAATACTCTCAGTTACAATAATATCAGAATTAATATAATTTTATAAAAGTTCATTCCAAAAACAGTTATTTCAATTAACTATTATCGTTAACTAAGGTTCTTTAATATATTTTTTAAATGGTCTTAATTAAAAATACTCATGCAGCAATAAATCGGATGTTTTCATTTTAACCTTGACAAGATGAATCAGCAGATGTTTAGGAGGCTAGTAGAATATGTAACAATTCTTATGATTTTTCATGATTGATTCAAGACGGTTCTTAAATTCGTCTTTTAAATGTTCAGTATAAAGATCTATGTTGCCCCTTTATTGAAAAGTGAGTGTCTTTTGGAAACCTAACAACGAAAACAACGAGTAAATAAAATACCATGAGTAAATAACTTAATGGATATAGCTGAAATAAAATGTTTGTGAATTATTTAAAAATAAACAATGGGGAATTGAACGAATGAAAAAGATCTCAGACAAAAATCTAAGCCAATTAATTAATCGCAAACGGTTCTCAAAGGTCGTACTTTCTGAAGCTGAAGAACAAATTTACTAGTATCGCAGCACTTGCTGTTTATCGATTATGTAAATTGTTAAAGTTATCGTAACGCATATTCGCGTGTGATCAGGTCTAGTGGATATATTAAGATATTAGTTCATTCGAATCGAATTATTTATTTATGGTCTCTATAGATAAATATTTCAGTCCTTTTTCAAATGTGGTAGGGAGCGATCCTAGACAAGGCTAGAATTTATGTCATTAAAATATTCAGCACGAAAATGTCACACAATATCAACGCACAGACGCTGTCGCCTTCCAAAAGGCGCAAAGGCAACTTTTGTCTCGTTTTGAAGATTTTACATTAGTGAATATTTTCAAGAACAAACTCAATAAAAAAATCAACCAGGTGTCAAATATACACAAGCCTTAGTATCAAAACTGCTATCTGCTTTTCATCAATATAACTGCCATTCCTAATATTATTCGCTTCGTATTTAAATACATTTTTTTGGATTAGTACACTTTATTAATCAGTTAAAAATATGCCTAACATTTTGCACAATAAATTTTATAGAGAAAGTTTTAAATTTCCTTCTAACCTTGTAAATTTGTTATATTAAAAAAACTATTGCAATTGACATTAAATAACATTTTGGTAAAGAGGAACCAGAAACAAAAGTTTTTTATCGTTAATAGCCCATCAATCCAATAATAAGAAGAATATTTTATTGCTGACATATCAGTTTACGTGTAGTTTTTGAGGCGTACATATTCAGTACTTTCAGTATATAATTCACAAAAAAACTTATACCAAAATACCAAATAAACTATATCTGTATAGACAATTATGGCAATTGCTACGACACATTTAGGCCCTTATATTTATTTGAGGACACATAGTATTTCTATAAAAATTATTTATAAATTATAATTTTTCGCAACATAAATAGGCATATTGACTACTATACCTTTCACAGACATATTGCCTACTATATCTTTCACAGACCTAAAAACATGGTGCATGTTTAAAAAATTATAAGATCTAGGAGAATCGCCATAGTTTTCCTATTATCTTGTATTCAGATTTTACCAACCATATTTTTCATTATTTTCAGCTAAGTAGATTCTGAAATAAAGGAGGTAGGGAATGCTCTATTTTCGCATATTTTTTTTAAATACCTTTCCAAATACGCAATTTAAAATTAAGATAAAAATATTTCTGAATTCTTCGTAACAATCCCCGCCAAATGATACTCCTCGTGATATATAAAATAAAAAAAAATGAAACCTTCATTTATCCTCTATTTAAATTTTACCGTATATGATTTAAAGAGAGGATAAAAGAACATACCTACTGCAAAATATTTGGGTTAAAAAGACATTTTACTATACCAAATTTCAAGTCTGTAGGCGACACGATTTCTGCGAAAATCGACTCTGAATATCGATTTTTAATTTTGAATTTTTCCCTTTATTTTTAAAACCCCCCATTATGCTAACTTTCAAGGTTGTGAGCACCCTATAGGTTTTGAAGAAGGTATAACTTCCAAAAAATATGCTTTAAAAAAATAATTTAACCATATATTTTTGTTGCATCAAGCTAAAAACTTAAAATTTTTAAAGCAATCTAAGTCTATAGGCCTCAGTGTACGATATTAATTTAAACTTCATATCTCAAGCTATCTCTGAGAAAAAAGAGCTTTGACAGACAGACAGACGGACGGCGGACAACAAATTGATCCCATAAGGGTTTCGTTTTATTTCATTTTGAAGAAAGAAATCATTAAAAGATTAAAAGAATTATAAACGCCAGCATACAACACCAAACAGAACTGTTTCTCTGATCAGTTATCTGTTTAAGCCTGTAGCGCCATTTGATGGCGCATTGCGACTATTACTTTTTCTAACACAGTCTGCAAATTTATTTTACAATAGAATAATAATCAATTTAATATATGTAGCCATCTTACCGTTCTCTGAGGGTATAATGCGACAATTTTCTGAACCTATAGCCCTTCTTTCAAAAATGAGTTATCGAATATCAAAAGCAACATTAAAATAAATCGTTTCGTTTCAAAGAAAGAGGGTAATGAACATACACAACCCTAAATGCACATATACATCTATATATCTTTCTCTACTCTGGAGTGGACGAAAACTGAAGCCGCGCACAATCATGTCGCAGAGTACACATTCGACTCGCGGGCCGCGCTCCGCGCGACAAGGCCGCATGAATTGATGAAATATGTTTTATTGCTCGCGTATTAAACTCGCTTTATTTCCTTATTCCATTCGTTTACGAGCGGCAAGTTCTGGCGAAGAAATTTAACGAGCTAACTACTTGATTGAGAGTTGGCCCCCATAAAGTGTTTATGAGTCGCATCGTGCGCAAACACTGAACTCGGCGCGAATGGGTTTTTGAAACTTACAAATATTTAAGTCTCCTTTACACGAGTCACGACGATAACCTCGGTCTTGTCAAGTTGTGTTATGACAGTACCGTGCTCGCGAGTTAGCTTTATTGATTTTAAGCTCTGTCGGACACTACGTGGAATTATTTTTTAATTATGTTTAATTAGAATCAAATATACGATTATACTGAAGTATGTTTGGAAAGTTAGATTTTAATCAAACAAATGAGAAAATTGCTCATATACTAATTGCAGGGCTTATTGCGTATATCAGGTTAGTGCTCTAGTACTCAGGTGTAATTTCTATACAATACTTTTAAACGACTTCAAAAAAGAACGATGAGTCTTTGTGTTTTGTAAGCATGAATAAAAATTGTTCCGAAAGTGTCAAACAATTTCAAAAATGAATATATACATATATATATATATATATATATATATATATATATATATATATATATATATATATATATATATAATTTTGATACAAATCAAAGAGTATCATCTTACAAATTAAGTGCTTGGTCAGAGTACATAAAATATTAACATGCTTAATAATAAAAGACCTCTAAAAGAAGAAATTAATCTTGTAACAGCTAAATATTAGTGGAAAATCGGAATGGCCAATAATGTTATACAGTTAATGGTTATTGATTTACTTTTTAATTCGTTTACGGCGAACCTGTAAAAAAATTTTAGTTCAACTCAATTAAAAAAGGTATTATTTAACTGCTTAGACTTTTTTAAAAAACACATTTGTTATCATCTTCCATTTTTTTTCCGTTTCTGAAAAAGTTCCAGTGAATCTTGATCACTTGGGTTAGTTAATATAAATACAAATTTTCGTTAAAAGTGCATCATTTTATTTTCCCTTTTTCGTATATTATCTTCTTGGTATACCCAAAATATTAATAAAAATAAGTTTTTGAATCTATTTTTTCGTGCAATGTAATATCTTCCTATATGCACACGAGTGTACTTCGTTTTTCAGATGGCGCTTGATCCCGGCATACCTCTTCCCAATTTATCTGCCACTGTATTGCGAAATAAGAATTAATATAAATTGTCATTACGGAAAAATACGAATAAAACAGTTAATAAGCATCTAAGCACTATATATTATTCTTTATACCGCTAAATTAGCAACCATCTCGTCAATGCACATAACTTAAAATATGAATTAATATAAATTATCATTACGGATTAATACGAGTAAAACAGTTAATAAGCATAGATGCTAGCATAGCACGATATATTTATGCCTTATTCTTTGTACCGCTAAATTAGCAACCGTCTCATCAATGCACATATGCAATGAACTTAAAATATGAATTAATATAAATTGTCATTACGGAATAATACGAGTAAAACAGTTAATAAGCATCTAAGCACGATATATTATTCTTTGTACCGCTAAATTAGCAACAGTCTCGTCAATGCACATATGCAATGAACTTAAAATATGAATTAATATAAATTGTCATTACGGAATAATACGAGTAAAACAGTTAATAAGCATCTAAGCACGATATATTATTCTTTGTTCCGCTAAATTAGCAACAGTCTCGTCAATGCACATATGCAATGAACTTAAAATATGAATTAATATAAATTGTCATTACGGAATAATGCGAATAAAACGGCTAATAGGTGTAAGCACGATATATTTATCCTTTATTCTTTGTAACCTCAGATCGACGAAGAATGTTTTTGACTGAAATACCGCTAAGTTAGCAACCGTCTCGTCAATGCACATATGCAACTTAACCTAGCGACATTAAAGGAAATACGAATTTAACATCTAGCCTTTGGCTGAATGGCTGTTTGCCTAACCATAAATAGTGCCGCTGCCGTCTCGTAGCGGGAAGCGTAGAGAATTTTGTAGCGAGCAGGAAACATAAAGAGGCGACAAAAAACACTTTTTAAGCGTCAGTCTACGCGAAATAAAGTATTAACAGAAAGGAAGCTCGATAGCGTTCCTCCTGCGGACCGCTTCCTTGTAAAATGTTTTGATATTGAATAACAGAAAAAAAGGCTTTAGCTTTACATATTCAAACGCGCATTTACGTGACTAGATTTTATTCATCTGTATCCTTTATGTGTATTCTAAGAAGGCTCAAAGAGTTTTCTCCGTAAATCGAGTTTTTCATACATTTTTGTACATACGTAAGTTTTTCTCGCGACTTCTTTCACTTGGAATATTAATATACTTATATGAAGCATTTTTTGTTTAAATTAAAAGACAAAAACCAAAAAGAAATAAATATTAGAGAAAATAGAATTTATCATGATCGACTTTTATAAATTATAATAATCTAAATAGAATGGTTAGTGCCAAAAAAAACTATTTACTATCAATGAAGTCAAAATCAGTTACCCCAAATCCTTCAAACGTTTACTTTGAGAAGGTAAAATCTAATTGATTCCGTCGACGACAAATTATGATCAACAAAATACTGATTTGCGTTAATAGAAAAATTATTAGTGTGTTAAAATCTTAACAAGAATTCTAAGCGAAATTCGAATAAGAGTTGGAAGATTTGCATCTTACGAACGTTCTTTTAAACGTTAAATGAAACATATCCAAGGGTCAGACAAATACGCCCGAAACAGATCTACAACCGCGCCACGTCAATTAACGTTTAAAATATTCCATTCTCAAGCGCGAGATAGGGTAGGACTTGGCAGCCAATTATCTCGTTAAGTACGTTTTATTTTCACAGCGAAGGGTTTTCTTGAGTAAGATCTACTTAATATTCTCCGAACGTGGGCTCTATCGCTGGACCTATTTACACTTTGGCGAGTGAAATGTAAAGTAACAATTAAGCGGGCGGGTCGCCGCGATGACCTTCCGAGAGTGGCTAATGGACGGGGCACTCGTACGCGCCCGCCGCCGGAAATGTGCCTAAGTGAAGAGTTTCGCGTTTATTTATACATTTTGTTGGACCGCGGCTCGGCGGACTTTATCGCTGATCCTGCATTCGGACTTACTTTTGCGCGATAAATATGAGGAGCGACCCGACAGTCGGTGAGGATGAGGTGGTGTTATAGTCACAAGCCTGGAACATTTCAACGAACGGCCAACCGAGTCCCTCAGCATATGCGTTTCTTTTTTATTTGTTGACACGACCAAACCACAAGCAATTTATTTTATTTCTTAGTGAATTGGCATAAACAATGTCATTACAGCGCCCGTTGCAGTGTACAAGTTATAAAATTATGATAATTTCATTTAAAGGGCTTGGGAAAGGAAAGAAAACAATTAGAAAAACGCTATTTTACGTGTATTTTCATCATTGCATCAATCTCACATAAATGTTTAAGTAAATTTGACAGTGTTTCTCATTTAGTCGCAGTGACTTGGTTGACAATGGACAGAACTTGAGTCGTTCAAAGCATTCGTTAAATGCGTTCTAGAAAAAATGGATATGTTAAATGACTCATTGCGTTGAGGCAGTATCTATCATGGTTGTAGATGTTCAACGGTACATATTGGACATCACTAGGGGACATTCGAAGGTCCCCTTTTCTGTTTGAGGGGTAATGTTACAAGCCCTGACGGAAGGTGGGGATAGTGCCTACTATGAGATCAGTTATGGCCCACGACATTGAACTACCCATATCCTACCTTATAACAGCGAACTAGCTAATACATTGTAACACAACTCAGAGGTTGCCAGACTGAAAGAAAACAATGTTTGGAAGTCAAAGATGACATAAATAACCTTAAAACACAAAGATATATAATATATGTTAATGGGTACTTTCTTAATAAACAACATTTATCATGTTAAAAAAATTTACTTTAACCAACAATAACCTTCATCTTAGATGTGCAAAAGATTAAAAACCTCTAGACTATTTTTTCTTAAAAACATCTAGGCGTCGTTTATTTTAAGTTTCCATCACAGCCAATATTATACTTGTTGAATATTTTAGTTTATGGTAATATTGCCCCTTGTATATAATCCATATAGTCTATGATAGAGGATGTAAAAACCAGAACTCCGTCACCATACTTCTCTCTTTTCTCTATTCGATGATATTAATAGTAGACGTGGTTATTTGTCAGGATTCCTCCTCAAGGAATATTTCACCAATCACCGACGCGGTTCCAGCAGCGCAAGAATAATTCAACAATAATCAACCAGACCGAACACGTTTTAAACAGGTCGCTACAGCTATCCCGAGTTAGCAATAAACTCTGTTTCAGAAACGTTTTAACAATCTGCACAAGAGACGTCGAAAATCTCTTAGCACTAAACAAAGAGGCCATCAATCCTAATCTAGCCGTCAACAAATGCCAAAATAACCTGCATACCTCGCTGTTAATTTCTAACGATCTGCGCGCACCAAACCGACGAGTCGTTTCAGCTTCAGTTCGCCGGCAGATAAGTCGTAAAGTCGACAAAGAACGGCGGCATCGCGACGGAAATAGGCCGTCCAATATTGCGACATTCGCTGAAAACTAGTAATGTGACGCAGAGCTGTAAGGAGCTAAAACTGTCTTCGACTACTTGTGAGTTACTGGAGGTGACGCCTGAACATAATAAGAGTTTACAAAGCGCACCAAGGGAAAAAACGCGTGTGTTCGCAGAAAACCAGTAAAGTTAGTTAATAATAGTTAGTTTAAAGAACAAAGGGATTAGGTCTGGAAGGCCTATAATAGCTACTTTGCTTTTCTGTGCACGAGAAAACATTTCGCGTAGTATTAAGTTAACGTTGGCGCTGTTCGCGGTAGCAGTCAGTAACAGAACAGTGGACAACCTAGGATTTGGATGAGTAGAAATGAAAACTTTAGACATAACTTACAATAAGTAGGAAAGTATTAAATAAAATAAAGGACTAACGGAATACTCGTCAGCTATACTATATATAAACTGGAAACGGTATCAAGAGCGATTACACCTCAGTTTATACGGAGAACCCTGGTAGTGTGAGCTCTATACGTATGCATCAATCATATATAAATTTCAAGCAACTCTGATAATACCTGCCGGTAGATTTATAATCAATAAATCTGCGACAAACTACTTAGAACAGTACCTGAATACGAATTGACGTACCACATGACAACAAGTTACTAAGCCGAACAATATACTTGGCAAAAAAGGATGATGAACAAGATGATGAAACAGGTCTTAGATATATTTATGACATAAACTAGCAAGCAAACTTAGAAAATATTTATTAGACGTAAGTGAGCTTCGAATTCGTGTTTCAGGAATTAGAGTTGAGTTGCCTCATAGGCTAAACTAGTAAAAAAATAACCAATCATTGCAATTATTATCCATTAATAAATAAAAAAAGGAATTTATGGTATTCAGGTCTGTTGAAATTCCAACAGATAGAATATAATGTAGTTACAACAAGAGACATTTGTCCCACATCGATAGGTGACAGTGTGATGGCACAGAACAGAAGTTCATCGCTTACGATGCCAGAAACATTGCCAGTGCCATTTTTGAAACAGGTTACAATTAATTACAGGTCATACTTCTTCTCGTAGCTTTTAAATTTCAAATACTGATTTTAAACTAAACTCTTTAAAAATTCTTCCAAACTTATCTTTTCTACGTTTTATAGCAGAACACAAAACATGATTAAATATATTGGCTTTCCAGGTAAATATTATAGTGTTCTTAGAATTTTGTAAACGGTTTGTAATAATAGTAAGTGGTGATACGAATAACGGTCAATCAGTTTCAGTTTCATTAGCATAATGGGTCCTTCCAACAAACAAAGAGCTTTTAGTTAAGAAAACAAATACCATAATAAATATAGTAAATAATAAATTAAAACGAGTAAATTATGGATTACTGTATAAATAAAAGTCGCATATCCCGAATATCCTCGACATAATGTCATTCATTTATTTATATACTAACTGGTATATCCAGTTTATATGTCCGACTATTATATACTAACTGGTATATCCAGTTTATATGTCCGACTATTATATACTAACTATTATATACTAACTGGTATATCCAGTTTATATGCCCGACTATTATATACTAACTATTTATATACTAACTGGTATATAGTCAGTTTATATATCCGACTCATTTCTTCTGGAAAAAATTATTGCAATCAATAATTGGTTATTTGAAAGTAACGATCGTGACAGATGGGAAAAAAATGTATACTGCTGAATTTTGTTACTTATCTGTAAACAAAGGGAAAAGTATATTAAACCTAAATTTTTAAATCAACATAATAATGTAATAAAAAAACCATGAAGGAAAAGAATGAGGAAAGGTGAAGCCTTGAAATAGCATTAATATATTTGGAATAACAAAAATACTGAAAAAAAGTTGATAAGGCTTATAATGAAATAATTTGACAAAAAAGTTGCAAACCCGAAATTGAAAATTTAATTCCACGTTCAATATTAAAGTCCACAAAAAAAATAATAACGAAATTTTGCGTAAATCTAACACCACACTACAGCTCCTATCATAACTGGACGAAGAACGTATTTCAAACAAATTATAGGTAAAGATGCGGAAAAACTGACGACCAGCTCTTCCGCTAACCATCAGCTTACCTGCTAGCTAGCAAAAAAAGCCTTATCACCCTCCGTGCCTTACCCACAAAAGCATGGCCCTTGTGAGATGATGACGTGTGATGTCAACAGAAAACTTCAATATTTTATGCCACTTTATCACTGCTTTACCCTGTTTCGATGACACGATGTGGATATAAGTATTGATTGTAGAAACAATCGAAAATATCGTTATTAAATTCCAAATAATACTTTTATACAACGAGGTTTCTAAAGAAACTAATAGTGCGAAATTATTATGATACTACTTTTAAAAAACAATTCTGAAAAGAAATTTTTATTTTTACAATTAGGTAAAATCGCTTATACAGTTTTTTCAAACGTTTCGGAATGAAATATGCATACAAACTTTTATCCCTAATACATCTCATATATACGCACTTATATATATATATATATATATATATATATATATATATATATATATATATATAGTATGTGTTACAAATACATTAAATTATATATTACAATTACATTAAAAGATTAATTGTTTATGTTCAACAATAAAATATTCATAGTTTATGTTCAAGCTGTCAATGTCAAACACATAATAGTCTGTGGTCAAACAGTCGCACAGAGTAGAGATAGTCTCCAAAGAATTTTAAAATGTCAGATTAACTGGATGAATTTCGAGCTGTGAATTTTGTGTTTTTCAATGTTCCTTTTTCAATAGTCCGTGGAGTGTATGTCAAGGCAAAAAAGAGTTTATTTCATATTTTGTGTAATAGATAACTGTATTACAATAAAAATGCGCATACAAGCTGAAACTGTATTTCTTTTTCCAACTGTTACTAACATTTAATTTTAAATTTCATAGGTATTGCAGGACATTAAGGCAAACGCTAATGACGAATGTGTTCTCGCTCCCAGCGAACGTCATGATAAAAGAACCTTAATAACGTTCAAACTTAAAAATTTAATGAATCACGATCGAATTTCAAGTACTAGTAGAGGTTGAATATTAATATGAATACAAATTCAACATAAAAATCTCTGAATGAAAATTAAAAAACTCACCGAACAAAAAAGGCGAGACAAGAAAATGTAATTAAGAAATTAATATAATTTTACCACGACGCGACGGCGCAGGATGGCAAATAACAAAAAAACGTCCTAACACAAAAACTTTACCTGCGACTAACGAACGCGAAAACTTCCAGGGAAGATGCCGGAAAACATCCAGGCAATCTGTATGTTTTATTGTGAACGCTACACACACCATACGGAAAAGTTACGTTTTTACGACTCGTCGTTCTTTTGTTTGAGGCGGGCGTTTTTCCCACACGCTGCCTGCTATTTAGCAGCTCGTTACAGCTCTATAAAAGAGGGTTTTATTAACTTCAATCTTACGATTATTTGTGATGTGACGAAGTCTTTCTAACAAAATAATTACTGGCATAAAACAAATGTGAACAGAATACCTTGTTGCTTTTCGTCGCCTGATATTTTTCATAGACAGGTCTTTAAGGAAATGGCAGATTTTAGGCGTTTTGTTCCGTTAATAAGGCCTGTGTCCTTCCCATTAAAATTTTGAAATAGTTATGTATCTGAGAATGATAATAATTGGCGCATTTAAGAAAATAATAAAAAATACTATTGATAATTAAACAAAATAAAATAGAAACTTTAAGCGCTAGTAAATAGACAAACATTTAAAAAAAAACAACAATGACTTCTATCATTTTGTCAAACAGACATTAATTTAAATTACGTCAGCGTTTAATAAATTCTTGATATGACATTTAACTTTAGTCTTAAAATGTATGTGAATTAATTACGTATGTTTTTTTCTTTTTAAAAGTCTTACTGAATAATGCTGCATTAAGATGCAACTTTATCGGGAGCAATAACATTTCTTTAGTGTTGATAGATGAAATGCCAAGGAGTAATTTCATAATGTTTCATCGATTTATAACGCATTTGTAACGCCCTCTATTGATATTCATTGAAATGAACGTTAAACTTTGAATGATGTTTTTGATTATATTTAAATCTAAAGAAAATATTTTGAATTTGGAATATTAAAAAATAGCCTTCATTACTAATTACAATACCGCGTGAGTAAAATTTACATCACATAATATTAACAGCAATCATTACTTTACACGGTGTCAACAACTGTTATATGTGTAATTGAATTAATTATGAATAAATAATTCACAATAAAATTCAAACTTTAAACGTATAGATTTTCACGCACATTTTATTTTTTTTTTCACATACGAAAAATAAACTGGCAACCTGTTATACTTTATCTATTGCAGTGTAGATGAATAAAATTTCATGTCCGTATATTCGATGAAATGTCTCCATAACCACATGTCTCATATCCAAATTATGACACCAAATATTTTTGTCCAGCTCCTACCATAATTACCTTTACGTGTCACCACTAGAATAATGAAAAAAAATATTCGATTCGAACTGAGAAACCCTTTCTTTTTCCAATTTACTTAAAAAAATTATAAAACTAAAAATAATTAACCTAAATGGATTAACTAACGAATCCTTCATATCCAATTACCCCAACCTCACACATCACATCATATCCTCACAGGCAAGCAAGCACTTCGCTTAATTGGGGAGTGACATGATACTGTATACAAACTAAATATCAATGGTAGTAACCCGAACATCGATCGTCGACAGGAACACAGGATCCGGACATCCTTCCGGCGCCTGTCTCCATCCGTACACCCAATCTCATCGAGAGGTGGCATTCTGTACGCGTGGGCTCAAGTGTACGTCGGCCCGGCCCTTTGTCACGGAGCTGAGTACATGTATGAGCCCAAGACACGTACACGTAGTAATAACGGAAGCTTTACGTAAGCTTTTGTAATACATTTATATATACATATAAACCTGTACACAGGTATACTTAATATAAAATTGACTTTATCGCAATCAAAACTTTATCGTATCACAAATATGAAAGGCTCTACTGGGTTTCAACTTGAATTTGACTTTGTTAATTTATGTACAAATAAGATTTGTTGTTTCGAATTTGGTCGTAGGGGTGACCTTCGTGTTTTGAAATGGACGGTTAAAATTTCCATTCATATACGGGAGACTAATTGATTGATAGCAAAGTACAATTTCAAATTTCAAATTTCAAATATCATATATTTAATTAATGAATTTATTGAATATTATCTTATTATCGACGGTTAACGGTAATAGTTTTACAAATAAATGCTGTGAAATAATTTATATGTGAAAGAGTTATGAATTTTATACAAGAAGACCCCTATATATTAAAACTCGATGCAGATAAATAATATTCTGATCTTCTGACCAGAATATTATTTATTTGCATCGAGTTTAACGAATGATATGTCCACCAATTTTTTATCTGCATCGAGTTCTGACGAATAATATGTTCACCAATTTTCAATATTTTTATGTCTTCAGATTCGGCCAATAATTTGTGTTTGCCTGCTCTGATAGAAGGAAAAATATATCTATTAAATAATAGCAGTCAGATACTCTTACCAAATATAACCTTACCTTCCTTAAATACAATCTTAACTTCCATGAATTTTGTAATGAAACTTACTATATTTAGTAAATTCATTATTGTCTTTTTAATAATGTTTTTAACCATTTATTAACTTTTTATATCGTCCGACATGAAATTAATCGATTATATTTTTCTGTAACATAGACAAAAACGTAATATATTTTAACTATCCACTGTTAGTCGATAGCAGGCATTAAGAAATTCCATGTTCGTTTTGAACACAATTACTGAAACTTATAACAATTAGTCAAGATGATTTCATACGGGTTAATTTCACGTAACATAAATTAACCTTTATCAGATCAACTCAGGTGTCTTCTAATTATGAACCCAGATTGGATCAATTAAATTATTATAAGGAAACATAATAGTCTTTCCTTAGAGTGATTATATGTTAATAACTAAATTTCATTCAAGCAAGTAATACTAGTAGTGGTTAGTATTAAATATTTACTAAAAGTAAGTTAAAATGCGGTATTTGTAATATATTGTTTCGAAAGTGTATTTATATAAAATACAATGTTTGCTTGTTATGTACTTCAACGTCACGTTTTCAATAGATAAACAATAATGTTCACTATTCAATACAACGTTATGATTGGTAGTTTGAGACAAGGGATTTTTATATTTTTATTGTGTTATAAAATCTAATTACCACAGGAACACTTGTAATGTCTATTTTACCGAATTGTGATATAAATCTTATCAAAAAGTGTATGTGAAAATATATGCCGAGTTCTCGTCGAACAATCAATCAACAATATAGAATAGTTGAAATCAAAACTTTGCCAAATTAATTTTCTGTATAAAACTTATAATTAAAAGCGTTACAAGAACAAGCAAAATATATTTTCAATTTAATGGTGAGGTTTGAACTTTGTAAGTTTTTCATACTTAGGTATTCCAGAATTTCAGACTTCGAAGAAATAAACTTGCGCCTTAATTGACTACGCGTTGTGACGCACTTGCCGAGTTAAAACCTCAGCGTTAAATTAAAAACATGTATTACTTTCTCTGTGTACAATTTTTAATTATAAGATTGATACAGAAGGTAAACTTGGCAAAGTTTAAGATTTCAATTAATTTTATTACTGAATGAATAGAGCGATTTCATAAAAATGCTTTGGGGGGATTTCAAGTCTTTTAAAAGTTAATACGAAATAGACATATGCCAATGGCTAGAGTTAGAACTTTTTAAACACTCTTATTTAACGCTGGATATTATATAACTTAAAGATTATATACTGCTGAATAGATATTGTATAATTTACCTTACTTATCACTAGGGGAGGATAAGATATGATAATACATTGTCCGTAGTTCTAGTTAGTTTAGAACTAAGCGATTATACAAACTTTTGTGAAGTACCCGCAAGCATAACTTTGTTTCCAATTTTCAGCCCTTCGCGCAAACTTTTTTTTATTTTTTGCTATGTAGATAAACTACACTACCTAAGTTCCAAATTTCAAAGTTCTAGGTACAGAAGCGGTCGATACTAATTGCGTTTAGATTAGTTCGTGATATTAGTCTTGTCGTCCTTATATTCATCGAATTTGTTCCGTCTTCCATTAACATTCCATTTCCTTGCTCTTGGCATTATATTAATGTATGTGTGTGTCTGTATATATACATATATATATATATATATATATATACATATGTGTGTGTGTATATATATATATATATATATATATATATATAAAGGTATACACTGTCTTTTTTGGGTTTATTATTTTTTTGTGTTTTCACCTTGATAAAAAATAAAGGAACCACGACTGGTACATTTTAAATAGATTTGAATTTTAAACAAGTTCATAAAACAAAATAAGCTTATAATAAAGTCACACATCGGAAAATTGTATGTGCGGAAAACAACCGACAACGATGTCTGCTCTCATGCGTCTACCCGCATTCGGGTTGCTTATTCAAGCATGTCTCTCTCACCATCCCATTTTTCACTTCTACTATTTTTTCTTCTAACCTATGTTAGGGTCGAAAATGTTTTGCATAATTTAAAATACATGTAGCGCCATTTATTGATGTAGATAGATACACTTTGCATTTGCGTAATTACTACACGTCGAGTAGTAGGTATTTCTTTGTTCTTGCTATACTAATGCGATGTAAATTAATTTTTGAAAATGTTACATTCGTATACCTTCTGATCGAGTGAACCGATTAAGTCAATCCCTGTGCTTCAAAAAAAACACCATCTGAATTTAATGAGTAGTTTTTACGTGACGCGGTTTCAAACAAATACACAAACAGACCAAACTTTCAAAAAACTATATTTGTTGTTCTATTACATTGATATTATTTATTTATTCATCTACTTTACTGTATATAATTGATACATATTGTGGACTTATTGCTATGAGAGCAATCTCTTACAGCCAACCAGAACATTAGTCCAGCCCCGCTAGGTGAGGGGTGGGAATCGAACCCGGATTCCCGCGGTGCGCCGCACCGCCAAAGGCCGTAAGCCATGTGATCTACCCACCACACTACGGGTTTATTTATATATTCTTGAATCATTTTTTTTTAAATATTTTCAACGCACAAACAGGCAAATCCTATAGTTTCTTAAGCAGACAATATATGTTCTTACAAGTTACCTTTATGCGTACACTTGTATTATAATTATCGATTCGCTAGATATTAATATTTGTGTTTTGAATTACACGGCCAATACCGTATGCCTTTCCATTTACCTAGAAACCAAGAGACCGTGCTTTATAATGATACTATACTTAAGTAAATATTTAAAACGATAACTTTACTGAATTTTAACCTTTTCTTGTTTTAGCTTCTAACACGAAGTTCTACTTAGGGAGTAAACAACGGCAATGGAACACCATAAAATTCTATTTCTTTAACCCGTTGGCCATTTCTTAATTTTGTGATACCTTGTGTTACGAGTATTTTCCAAAAGGGTTATATCTTCTTAAAAATCATTAGTTGTTATTTTATACAATTAGATTTCAGTCATGACAATTTCTGCAAATATTTCAACAATAAAAAGAAAGAGATTCAGTTTTCTTTTATGGTATGTGTCACGAAAGCACAATTAATGGTGAAAAGACGTAGTATACTACGTGAGCATCTCATTATTATGTCGCCTGTGTAATCAGATAGCTTTCACTAATCAGATAGCTAGACTTTAGCTGAAGATAACGCGAAATTGTCCATATGCAGACTGATATGTGTCCTAAGTAAAATTATAATTCTTATACTAAAAAAATATTCACTTGTTTAGTTACCTTGTTATATTGTAAATGTTATTGTTTATAGTACTTTTTATTCTTTGTCAAGTTGAAAATTTATTTAAATCATAAGTTCCATAGTTATAGGTTGCAAAACTTATAGTTCGTAAATTGTTGAAAATGTTAAAACCATCAATTTTTTTACTTAAAACTATATCTACGTCCGAAGCGCTCTTTGTCCGTTCACTCATCATAGCTTAGATTGCCTATTGACATGATACCATCGAATTAATATCGCAATAAAGTATCTTATTTTTATTAATATGTATTTTAATTATAGGCTCTCAATGGATGCAGCAACAATTTTGCCTATAAAAACAAGTTTTTTTTTGTTTTAATATAATAATATACTTCACGTAAGCTGCAACACCATTCTATCAAATCAGAATCGTCATATACTCTTTCACTAGGTGGCCATGACATTTCTACTAATGTCTGTTGTCGACAATTCCTTGACATTAAACTCTGTCCTCGTTTAGAATGTAGAAATTGAATAAAATTATTCAGTGTAAAACAAATAACTTCAAATCACTATCGTAATAGTTTTGAAGTACTTTTTATTACGTCTGTTGAAACACAAAATTGAATTGTATCAATTATATTGAACGAAAACCCAAATTTGATAATGATACTAGCAAGTGATTATGTCGTTATATGCACTTATGACAACGTTAACTATTATTATATTACACAGTAAAACTTATGACGATTTGTCTGCAAATTATGTATATCGATGCACATGCCTAAGAGCAAGCGTCACGTTATTGGCGATTTTATTTATACGATTTATATAGAATAGTCTCATATGGGTAAGAAAAAAAGTATAAAATTAAAAGTTAAGACTTGTTTTTCGCTAATTTAAAATTAGGTAATTTATTATAGACTACTAAAAGAACGAGCGCTAAAATATCAAAATATTTGCGGTAATAAAAGACAAGGCTTTGTTATATTCAAAATCAATTCTTTATAATTACGTTATTCAAAGCAAAAAAAATTAAAAGATTTTGATGCCATCTGATTATTTACTGAGAATTGGTTTATATCGCTAGAAACATAAAATACGCCAAGGATTATTTTACGGTTTCCAACGTCTTTATATATTACTTGACATTATTTCTCGCTAAATAAGGAACAATAACAGGATGTCATACTCCACTTTCCTGACATACTTCTTTCGTCTCATTTCAATTACCTTCGTCCTGGCGTACATACCCGATTAATTGCCACACGCACTATTTTTTAACCTTCCTTAAATTTACTTTATTTATCCATTTATTTTTTATATAATGTATAACAACAGATTAATATTAAATCATGCACGATGTGCTTATTTCTCTAATTAGTTACATGACGTATTCTTCTTGGGTGTAGGGCGCAAGCTGTATGTCACGCGTGTCAATCGACTCTAACTCCATAAAAGGTAACAGACAGATATACATATTTATAACTTCAGCTAATGAATTGCATATATCATACCCACACAATGTTTACGCATAATTACATTCCACTTAAAAACTCGACACACCTTTTTAACGCGAAAAGATTTTGTGAAACACGAAGACAGGCTATTAAAGGAGAGCCATTCCGTAACTATGAGAGTGTCGCGTTCCCAATCGCATTTTTTAAGTGTCATCCAACTTTTATAATGTATTACAAATTAAACAAATTTCAGAGTGGATTTTTTCATTTACAAAATACTAAGTGTACCGCGCAGATTCACCCCCGTATTTCTTATTTTAATTATCTTAATCATGCTGCTGCCTCCTCCCCATCCCGCGCTCATTAAACGCTTCCGGTCCGTTCGCGAAACGACATCGATCGTCGATATCGATGGTTTAACGGTGGGAACACTCGAGATGGTCCATCGATAATTAAGCCGGTCTCTCTCTCTTCTTTGTGCAGTTTAAGCAGCGTTCTCCGACTTCCGTTACATTTTTTGGAACTGCTATGTCCCCATAAATCTTAGCGTGATGCTACACAGATTCGGGTATATGACTTATATATGCAGGCGTTATTTAAGAAGCAATAAAAAATTAAAACTTATTTACATATTTTTTTATTTTTCTTCAGCAACAAAAGTAGTACTTTTCAACACATTTGTCAATCTTCAAACTCTTTCTCTCTAAGATGTATAGATGAACTAGAGTTGAGAGAGTAGACACTATCAAACTCTTATGTAAATATAGACATTTTAATTAAATGAAAAATATTTATTGAAAATAAAATAAACGCCGCCATCTAGTGGAGAATCGTGAGACTATGTTTTAGGTAAAATAAATAATTATTGCAATGTAGTGGATAATAATAAAACTAAGATTATAACGATTGCTTATAAAATCAACATATATCCATGTTAAATAATTATATAGTAATGTAACCTAAATTTTGAGATCAGAAAAATAAGAGGTGGAACTATTAAATATATATATATATATATATATATATATATATATATATATTTACACACACACATATATATATATTTATATATATATATATATATATATATATATAAATGCGAAATTTTGTGATGATGTATGGATGGATTTTTGTTGCACTTTCACGCAAAAACTACTGGACAGATGTTGATGAAACTTTACAATTTATGAAGATACTGTGTGATTTGGCTATTATATAATGATAAGAATCAAATAAGTCCAAAAAAATATCTGTCATCTGAGTGTTATCATATCGTGCGCTGCCTAAACCGTTAAAGTTACACGAAGATAATGTATAGCGGGATTGTTTCATTTAAACCGTTTTAACTAAAATTCCGCGACAGCTTATATCTACCTTTTATATGGAAGCCATTATAAACAAAATAGTCAGATATAAATACTATTATCACTTATTTTCTGATTTCTAACTCCGTGTCATAGAATCATTTTCATAAAAGATCGAGTTTTAATTTTTAGGCGATTACAGTACTTTCTTCGTTTCTTACATCGATCGAAAAGAAAAATTGATAGGAAAGGAAACTGTCAGCCCCTGAAGATTCATTTTAGGTTATTGGAAGGGACTCAACCTCAGTTATCATTGGATATAGATTCGCGAAACACAATTGGGCAACAAGTATAACATCTGTTAGGTCAGATTTCGTCCACGAGCTAGATCAGGATTAAACACGCCCCAAATATATCCTATCGCAAGTTTATTGACCACCCGTTTATGTCACTAACCTAGAACCACCACAGAGTTTATACGAAGTTGCAAAGTAGCGTCGGCGTCGTACGGCGAGCAGCTGAGCCCTAGTAACAGCGGGTTGGCTTAAGACATAATTTCAAGTAGGGTTGCATGTGATCACGTGATCGCCGCGCTATCCCTGTACTCGCACTAGCACAGTCGGCGCGATTAACATTTACATAAATATCTAAAATAATCCAGTCGGATTTTCATTGCAAATGGCGAGCGGGAGAAAAAGTATTTTCATGAAAACAACGTGCCAGGCTGACATATTCTATTATTAAGGGGTTTAATGTACGGTTATGTTGTTGGAGATTATTGTTTTTAAAACTGGTCAGGCTCCAAAACAGAGATTAATTAAAATTTGTTTGAATTTAATGCGTTCTGCATTCACAGATAATAAATTCACAGATAATAAAATCCACAGCCAAATAGACAAGACGTGTAAGCAAATAACCAAATTAGACTATCTTAATTCCTACTATATATAAATGAAATGTTTTGAAATCTATTCAAAAATCGCAAACAAAACAGATGAGTAGAGAAATCGCTTACATATTTACTACTCGTTAACCACGACTCATTTGCATGAATCTGAAAATATGGCCGAACACATGAATAAAATAAAATTATTATAGTAAGTTTAAATTTCTTGTGTCTGCTTCCAAGACTGCAATACATGCTTACCTTCGAGAAAATCATGTAACATTGACGATAGACAAGTGAGAAGTTCATTAAATCTATGTAAAACGAGTTATTCCTTTCCACTTTAGGATTTAAATTATGATAAACTCATAGCATAAGTTATATAAGAAATGTATCATATAAAGTTCACACACACAAGCACGCGCAAACACACACTTGTATATATGTATGTTCGTGTGTGTGTGCGTATGTATATAAATATATATATATATATATATATATATATATATATATATATATATATATATATATATGAACGAAAGTGTGATATAAGGACTTATAAATATTGAAGAACGTATAAAGTTTTTATTAATTTACTACAATTTATTAATCGTAGATTGTATGAATATTATAATTCGCATCGTGAAAGGATTTGTGAAGGTTATGGAAAGGAAGATCAATTTTGTCGTAGCATCAACGGTTTACGAGATATTAAGTTTTAAAGTTTCCAAAGTGATGAAGAGTTTGGCAGTCACTCAAACAGCATGAAATTGGCAAGTTACCAATAAAAAATATTGTCAAAAACAAATTGACTTAATCTAACCGCGCAAAAAATAAAAACAGTCGAGTGTGTCTTTAGGACACATCTAAAGTAGGATTGCTACTTTATGCAAGTCGTGTAGTTTTCTATATCTCCATAAATCCTTGATGCAAATTGACCAAAATAATTTTTTGAGGTTTCTAAGAAATGCTAATATCTAGAATTTTTTCAGTTTTTTCAAAAACATGGTATATAAATTAGAGGTGGCATGATATCACTTTAGGAGCCAATATTTAGCAAATGGGGCTTAAATCGAAAAATCGTAAAGGAAGGTTCCATTTACGATTTTTTCATTTGTTTCAGTATGAACCTATGAACAATGCTAACCTAAGTAGGTTCCCCATAACTCATTCGTAGCACGTTACATATAAGACATGAATATACTTTCGGTAAGTCCATTTTATTTAAATATTATACTATTATAAATTGAGACGTCCCAATGAAGAATTTACTTCCAAAAAAAATATTTACTTTATGTTTAGAACTGTAGAAACTGTGGTGCTGTGAAAACGGACAGACGGACATCACAAACTTACAAGTTTTTTTGGTTCACTACAGCACCCTGAAAAGGAAACTTTATTGGACTAAATTGATAAGGACTATGCTGGGCACTGGTTGCCCGTTTGACGAGAACAAAAGAATGACAGTACAATAACGATCCATGTTTATGAGGATAGTAATAAAGATAAAATCAATTTCTAGAACTCTATTAAAAATAGTCCATAATTGTAGAATCATTTTCAATCATATTCCATCATATTTTTGTTAGAAGCCTCAACTATTTGACCCACAACGTGTACTCAGCTACTCATACACTCATAAAATAGATATCGGAAATGCAATGGAAAAATCTAATATACAATAATCCAATATGTCTAAGTAAATCCTTGGCTGATAAATTGTTATCTTATTGTTGGTTAACCGTAATCTATGTCTCGACCGCGCATCGTTTATGTACGATTTAACAGAATCCCTATTCGCAATACTATGTACTTACTACCAATAAAACTTTTTTACCATAAAAATTGAACATATTTCAAATAAACACCGAATAATAAGAGCATCGAAAAGAATTATGTAATGAAAATAAGAGTACTCGGTTGGAAATTCCACGGTACAATATCGTGTCCGAACATAAATAATTTTGCAAAACACTACTATTGCTAGAGAGTTTTGAATCAGTGCCAAGTTGATGCTTCTATCATCTCTGGCATTCACACACAGATGAGTGCTACATTTCACTTGATACCGACTCCAAAAATCTTTAGCAGTAGCAGTATTTTGCAAATTTGTTTATGTTCGGAAACAATATTGTACCGCAAAACTTCCAACTGAGTACTCATATTTTCATTACTTTATACTTTTCAGTACGCTTCTTATTTGGTTATTTGAAGAATGTTCAATTTTTTTTAGAAAAAAGTTTTATTATTCTAGTTTTAACGCCTATTTTATCCTATGTTTCCCAGTAATATATTCATATATATCAAAGTACATAGATGTGTAAAGACAAACATACATAATAAGGACCTTTAAATCACATTCCCTCTTTTGGCTTCACCATAATTCAATGTTATATATATATATATATATATATATATATATATATATATATATATATATATATATATATATATATATACTAATTTTTGGTCAATTCATGTATCAGTTTATACCTGTACTTACTTATCTATCTACCGCCTAATAGCTTAGTAGATTCATTACCTTTGTATATACCTGCATAAACTTATATACTTACATACATATTCACTTTGATATACTGAATCTTATTAGGGAAACGATTCCATAATCAACGCATTTACTCTTCATGAGTGAAAAATTCCTGTCGCCATCTCTCAGTTCCATCATTGTGCCCTGATTTTTCTAAAGGGCCAATTTATGCCGCCTTTAGTCGCGTCAATGCTTTAGAGACTTTATCATTAGATTATTAGTAGACCTAAATAATCGAAACTCGATCACTTCAATGTTGAAAGTTGAAGAATGTAATGGTGAAGTTGTTCAATGTTCAGAATTTTAAGCTTTATCTCCAATTTCCATACTCGGATTCTAGTCGAATTTTTATGTAATCATGGGAGTATACCCTTCGAAATTAAAAAAAGAATTATCCAAATTAGTTGAACCTATATCACACAAATTCGGTCACGGCACCAGTGTTGTTTAATATTGGGGAATACTATCTTATATCATCAAATTCCAAAGTTAGATTCTTACCAAATTATGGAACCATACTGAGATTAAATAAATCCAAATAAAAAAAGGATTGCTTTAGAAATGCCAGAGATATAAGGTAACATACAGTAGCATAGAAAACCTTCTCCGTTTTTGGAGTCGGTTAAAAATTATTTACTATAACGGAATGAATGTTTCACTTTTTTTTAATGTCAGAATGTGTACTGTTATGAAACACAAAATAACGACACAAAAAGCAAGTACATATATGTACCTAATAAAATATCAACTTATGGCGAAGCATTGGCCCTGAATAGAAAAATGCTTAATAAATTATAAGTGCATCACAGAACAATGGAAAAAAAATGCTAGAAATAATACTCAAAGGTCAAAAAATAAACGTTTGAATAAGGGAAAAAAACTAGAACTGAGGATATAGTAAGACGAACAGATATGCACTTTAAAATAGAATTGGATACCTGGTTTTGCCTAAAATGTAAGAGCATTATTGATGATGTTTTAATACATTTTTTGGAAAAACACTGTCGTTAGAAAGAAGTGATTCGAAAACTTTGAAAGACCGAAAAATAGAAAATTATAAGATCGGTAAATAGGAGCCTAACTCTGTATATAAAAATAGATAACGAGTTTGTCTCCCGGTCGGAATATAGCGTACACTAATTCGCAGAAATATAAAAGAAGAGGAATGGGTAAATCCAATGAAATGGTAGAAGAGGATCCAGGAAGAACCATAAATAAATATTTTAAAGTATTCACTAATTGGGTAGGTCTTCTTGTTGCAAAGTATCTCATTTGACTTTTATTATGTTTTTCTAGTAATTTTCACTAGCATTATCTTTAATCGACTTTTGTCCTGTTATTTTATCTAACTATAAGCAATTTCTCTTAGTCAAATGTAATAAATATGAGACAAAATGTTATCTTTTAGGGAATGGAGCTCTCAAAGATCTGCAATATAGTTTGTATTGGACTTAATATGGTACATCCGATAATGCAGAAAATAAATTTTATTTGTCGGACTACGTATATTTTTGCCAAAATTACTAAAGAAATGGTAGTGAAAATATGTTATAAATTCCCCAATCTATCTAAATTGTTTCTTATCATGGCTTTCAAACGTCCAGCTCTAGAATACTTTCAGTATTTCTGGAATTATTCGACGTCCATACCCAATGACATAAAAAAATTCGACAACAAAATTCCCTTTTTAACGTAACATCAAAAATTAACTTTATGTGTAGGTAATGAAAGACGTAGATATATAGTAATATACGATAATAAATGACTGCTACTCATAAAGTACCAGTAAGTCATTAAATCGAAGTATTGATTAATTTGTAAGTATTGACCGTAAAGTCTATACGTGGAACTGAGATCTCCTCAGTGAGGGATTTATACAGTACGTTACTGAAAAAATCTACAAAATATAAAGACAAAGCAGATAAGGTCTAGTGTATCCTCTAAATCTTATTTCTTTTCTCTTTTATCGTTCTTCCAGAAGAAATTACTGTTTTTTATAAATCGATCATACTGTAAAATCCGTTTCGGCAAATACATTTTGTAAGCTAGATTCTAAATAAGTGAACTGCTGCCACAAGCGGACGTTCACGTACACAAGTTATAAATGCCCCGAAAAGCTCTCATGCAGCCAGCCAGCTACCCGAACAAACAAAAATCGAACGCTCTGCACAGGAATACGTAATTTTCAGCACAATTGAAAATGTACATTGACAAACCAAACGTATTTCTCAGGGCGCGCGGCCGCCCGCCCCGGGAATAATTTATTCCCAGCTAGGATCGGATCAGACCGGTGAATTGATAACCGGACACATTTCGCATGTCACCTCCGCTTTATGCGGGCACCGGGCGGCGTAAAAATTTATATCGGTACTTGATTAGGGAATGACAAACCGAGGCGGACTTCGTGATTTGTGAATTGCGCCCGTCCTTTTCTGGTCCGGCGGTTGATTTATGAATAGCCTCTAGAAGATTGTGCCCGACCTTGCAATAAATCATATAATTGCAAGTCCAAGTAATCGGCTAAAGGATATATGAGAATGTTTCAAATCTTTCTCTGCGGAGCTTGACTAAAGTATAGCCAATGATATTTTTAAAAAAAGTACAAACAATAAAAAAAACTGTAGTAGTTTTTTTTCTAGTAGTTTGTACGATATTAGTTTAATATTTATAAAATGACCAGAATGTCTCTTCGCCATTGAGAGAAGAGAGTTTTCCGTAGTGAAAGTGCTAAATGAAGAGATGGAAGGTGTGTCTACCCTTAAGTTTATCAGTATTATAGTAGGAACCGTAATCGCTATGACGTGAGCTCAGCTATGATGAGAAATATGATTTGTGTACTTACTATAATATTTTTTTTACCTACCACTAAATTAAAATTTCTACTCACTTTCTGAGTCAGTATAAAACTATATCCCTTAAAACCCACATTCACAGAACTATAAACATTTTCAGAGAATATTACCTATAATAATAGTAATGTACTTCGCATAAAATTTCTTTTCAATAAATTCATTACATTCGCATTTACAATAAATCGTTGAAATTAAAACATTAAAATCTACCTACACTTAAATTAAAATTTGTATCCACTTTGGGAATAGGTGTGAAACTATATCACTTTAAACCCATATTCACAGAACTATAAGCATTCTCAAAGAATATTGTAATAATAATAATAATAATGTACTTACTATAATAATTTTTTCAATAAATCCATTACATTATAATTTACAATAAATCATTGAAATAAAAACTTTAAAATCCACCTATTCTAAAATTAAAATTTCTACCCACTTTCGGAGTCGTTGTAAAACTATACGTCTTAAAACCCACATTCACAGAACTACAAACATTTTCAGAGAATATGGTCTACAATAATAAAAATTTATTTGCTAATAAGATATACAGAAAACAATATACACAAAAGTTTTCTTAAAAATAAAGGGAGGAACAAATACCAAAATTAATTACATATCTTAAAATTACATAATGCAAAACTTTATCCACAAAAAAGTGACTTGCTTGCCTTATGTAATTATGATATAAACATCACCGACACAGCCGGTTTACAGCTGTCACCTGTCGGTACACACACACATATGCACGCACGCATGCCCACACACACACCCATGTGTATATATGTGTATGTACAAGAACATTAATAGCAATTAATACATACAGTACAAAGTACGTAAATACGTAAAATATGTTCATATGTGTCACATTACAATTTCTGTACATCAATTATATATTTAAACACACCCATGTGTATGTGTATATATGTGTATGTACAAGAACATTAATAGCAATTAATGCATACAGTACTACATACGTAAATACGTAAAATATGTTCATATGTGTCACATTACAATTTATGTACATCAATTATATATTTAAACACACATATTATACACATAAATACAAACATACACACGTCATTACCTATGACAGAGGTATAACACAAATGAACCAAAATTCGGAAAGAAAAGTAATAAGTGAAATCAATTTTAAAAATCCAAACGTCGATATTTTCCATGGATCCTGCCCATATACATAGTTTGCTGTGTCAAAAGCCACTTATAGATTGACCTTTCAGATGAATCCATTGATGCAGGCGTCTTCAAGTATGGAGGAAACTCGTTCCATATTTTTAAGGCAGCAAACTTGAAACTGGTCTATAAACTGTTGTGCGATATTTCGGGATTAGGAGAGAATTAATTATTTCTGGCTCAATATTGCCATTAACTGATTATTCTGGTTCTCTTAGCAGTGTTACGTTGAGGACCTTTGAAATTAGGAATCGGAATCGAGACTGAACCTGATCTGTTAAAATGTTAAAAAAAGAGAAGGACTTACCTTTACTACTAGGCCATACATATACATTAAACAGGATTATTCGAGATGAAGTTTTGTAACTATCCCTAAGCTGTTACGTTCAATACAATGCCAAAATTTGACAGATGCAAAGTTGTTTGCCTTTAAATTGTAAATTTTATGTTTTATCCCACGGTTGCTTATTTATATCCAAATAGTTTGATAATTTGTGTTTATTTTCATATAAATTTCTTAAATATACTTTTTACATAACCTATGTTTTACATTACCAATTACATAATTACTGTTCTGTAGTAGTATACACATGCTTTTTATATCACGCCTTATATTGTATTTTATCATTTCTCTGATATTTTATTTTTTTATGTTTTGTGAGTGATTCTACAGTTACAAGTTCAATGCAGAGAAAAGAAAAGAAATATTTTCGTAATAAAATTTATACTAAAATTAAATTTATAGCTCAAAAGCAAACATTTCAACTTCATTATAGACAAACTACAGTAAAAAGTGGGAATTTAAATAAAGATTTTAATCATCTTGATGAAAATACAAGAAAGGTAGACAACAGTATTATAGAAAATGTTACTATTTTATTAATATGAAAACTAAAGGTATGTTAGAGAAACATTCTCCGCAGTAGACATTAAGTATCTAAATTATATAATATTATTAAAAAGTAAAATTAAAAAATTCATACTTTTTTCCAAAACTTTTAAGACTATTTCGGATAATACAATTTTAATAACATTTTTAAAATTATCTCATAGCCTTCAAAAAATATAGCTAAAAATTTTAATTAAATTTTCGGGTCGTAATAACTTACAATATTTCACAAGCGAAATACAAAACTTCAGTCGTAATTAAATAATTACACACACCGACTCATTAACATCTGAAAGCTCCGAGATTGCAAGAGAACCGACATTCATGAAAGGTCCAAATCAAGCTTCAATATAAACAATAAACAAGTCAACAAAAGAGATTAATCGTCGGCCGCCGAATCTCCCTCCCCGGCGCAAAGTTCAAATTAATTGTTCTAATGATAATAATGATAACGAACATGAAGCACGAAACATCAAAAACTTAATTGAAATATCCTCAGTCGGCATCCACCGAGTTCAGATAATATCTCTCCGTAACGCGATGAGTAATTAATTGTGTTCGCGGCGAGCGTTTATACAGAGTGAGGAAACGAACATCGGGATAACAAAAGGCGAAGAAGCTTCCAGCTTCGAGTAATAGTTGTTTTTCAACTTTGCTCACAATGGCCGACAGAAAATAGCTGAAATTGGAAGCGGGAGCTGAAAACGAATACAAAAACCCACTGAATGGGCGAAGTGAAGCGGCGGTGGCCGCCGATTATCTGTAGCTTCCTTCTGTATTCGTAAGAACACCGTCACAGTTATACGTTAAACGATATTAAATTGAGAATTGAAATAAAATTTACAATTGAATTACAATATAAGAAATCACTTCTAGATTTCTTATATAATTCGAAAATATAACATCTTCCTCTTTTTCAACCTTGAAAAATATTTTCCTTAGTTACCCCTCCACTGGCTCAATTCGGGAGAGTCTGAATTTTCAAATGTCAGTAATATGGAACTCTGCAACGACATTTATGTATACAGAATAAGAATCGGTTCATCCGTATATATACTCTTTATGTGTACATATGTATAACTACAGCGGTTCGTCGCTATACGCATAAAGAGAACGAATGACAAATTTCTGCTTTGTGTATTGCAATCGGTTAAAAAAATAAATGTGAGCTAAATAAAGGAAATTTTAAAAAACATTAAATCATTTTAATATTCTTAGATATTAAAGTCTGTTTTAGGCTTCTACTGTTGTGATTTTCTATTGATAAACAGTAATTGACAATTGTACTGGATATCGATGAAAATTCGGATACCACCGTTGCCAGATAGTTTCAAAATTCGCATACCACCGTTGCCAGATAGTTTCAAAATTCGCATACCACCGTTGCCAGATAGTTTCAAAATACGCATACCACAATTGGCAGATAATTCACGTACCACCAATTTGCAAACCACCGTTGCTAGATAGTTTCAAAATACCAATTCGCAAACCACCGTTGCCAGATAGTTTCAAGGATTTATGTGAAAATTACTGTCGCTGATGTCCCTTTTAATTATTATTTTTGTAACTTTATTCTTTTTATATTTATTCAAATATTAAATCGAACGTTAGATGGAATGGAGAGCTGTGATGCTTAAATTATATTTACGATCTCTCTATTCAAGAAAGGTTAACTAATTCTTTAAATTGGTACTAATATCTGTACCCAGAAAGCTACAATGCCGCCATTACCTCATAAAGGTACTAGATTCCTCATAAAGGTACTATATTTTCCTTCATACTTATAGATCTATACTCAACAGATTTCTATATTTTTATTTTGAATTTTGTTTCAAGATTTTAAAATTTCTGCTTCACAAAAACCAACGATTTAAAGCGTATTAACGCAAGCATTTTGTGTAACCGCGTACAGTGCACCTGCGCCCTAACGAGAGTGGCGTCGACAATTGATTGTTTTACTATAAACGGTGAGTTTCGTTGCAAGTGGCCGACGCAGCCGGCTTGCATGAGTGGATACAAGCTGCGATGACCGGTCATCGATCAATTACAGTACCTGCGTCTCTATACTCGCTATGGTACTCGGTCACTATTTCCTTTGTGCCTCCGGTAGTTCCGTTAAGTGGACGAAATACAAAGAAAATGTGGAAATTTGTGGAAAGAGCAGAATCTTCTGTTTAGAACATTTTCACGCAATGTTTTCAGTGCTCCTTAAATTTCTTTATGTTAAAAGTAACGTAATTTTTGTTAGGAGTGTGTCAACTTTCTCGACAAAAAGTCACGGACTTAATATTTCAGATTCTAATTTGAAAATCGTCAGATTTTGTTACATTATCGGTTTCGGTTAATTATAAATTTTATTAATGATAATTATTAATGTTTAATTCGATTAACTATTTCGATTAATTTAGGTTGGATCTAATTAATTTAAATATGACATGCACTAGGACTATTTGAATAAGACTGAGCTTAATGACTATACAAATAGTAAGTAATGGTATCATGACCTATAAAATATAAACATCCTCAAATTTTTTTTCTGTACAGTTATTGGATGCTCCATAGGAACTGACTTCGCTATATTTATTCTACGAGGTAATTTGTGTTGTACTAGTGTGCCAAAAAAGAATAAAATTGCAACGCAATTTTTTACAAAGTAGGTCCTACGAATAAACTGTATGACTTTTTACAAAGTATTTCCTACGAATAAACTGAACACTCAACAAAACTTGTTAAAGAGAATAACCATGTTTTTAACAAATTATTAATATCAAAAAGAATAAAATTGTAACACTATTTTTTTACAAAGTAGGCAAAAGTATTTCGTACGAATAAACTGAACACGTAAAAAACTTATTAGACAAAATAACCACGTTTTTTACAAATTATTAAGATCGAAGAGAATACAATTGTAACACAATTTTTTTATAAAGTAGTAAAAAGTATTTCCTACGAACAAACTGAACACACAACAAAACTTATTACACATAATTTTTTCAGTTCTGAATCAAATCAGTATTTATACTGCCAACAACATTTTTAACAGACTATACAGTTTATTCTAATGTCTTTTCTCACCTAACAGACAACATTAAAAATAAACATGGAAACAGCCTATTTTATTTTAACGCGCTTAACCATTCAAATTTATTATTTAAATATTTATTTATTTAAATTAATTTCGGCAGCTTCCAGTTTATAACCGACGTAGTCATTTCAGTAAGACTTTTTCACGCATTTCATCTTCTGGACTTTGAGTGGCGTTTTGAGGTGAAACAAATAAAATGGAGACCTGCGCATTGACAATGAGCATGGCTCATTACAATATCTAACGGAAAGTTCGATGACTTCCATTTTGTACTAGTTTTCATTAGAATTATCATTTGTACTGCCAAATAATCGCGTTAAAGGAAATGAGTAACAAAGTTAGGCACACGTTTCGTTGTCCTAACTGGTTCGAACTAATATCGTTTCAAGGTTCGTGGTTTCCATACGAGAACTAATATTATAAATGCGAAAATGGGTGTTTGTCTTTTTTTCACGTAAAACGGACTGACGTGACGTTTTTAAAACGACGTGTACACAATATAAAAAGAGAAACCAAGCCTTTTAATACTTTAGAGGGAAATGAAATGTCTTTGTTTCATTTGTATTATAAAATCACGAACATAAAGACTTAGTATTTAATTTTCCTAACCATGCCGCCCCATTATAGATGGCGCTACATGCTTTATTTTATCCTTAATACATAAATCCGTATGTTAATGACCCAAGTTTGAATTTTTTCTCGTTCGAAAAGCTTCACCACGCCATAAATCAATCATGATCGACCATTATGGAAAGTACTGTATAAATCCAATAAAATGGGAAGTATTATAGAGTCACGACTAACATACTAATCAGAAGACTTACTTGCTATTATGAGACTTAATTATTCTAATAATAATGATCAAGAGTCTACGTAAAAGCAATGATTGTAAAAATTGTAATTTGTACAAAATTAAAAGTAATTCCCGTAAGAATTGGAAGACACAGTTGATATCCTACCGCCGTTATAGCTATCCGCTGCTGGATATAGGTTTTCCCAAGGTACGCCACCACAGACGATTCTCTGCCTTCCATGTCCAACCAGTTCCCGCAAACTCTTTCCGCAAACATTGAGCTTCGAGATTTTTTGTCTCTCCTCGAGAACTCGTCTATCCCACCAGTAATTGGTTCTTCGGCAGATATGGTTGGCCCATTGCCACTTCACCTTACCGATGTTAAGGGCTATATAAGACCACTTTGGTTCCCCGTCGGACTACCTCATTTCGGATGTTATTCTTCAGAGGAAGTCCGAGTATAGCTCATCCCATAGCTCGCTGCGCGACCTTATATTAATGGATCAGACCAGCCGTGAGTGACCACATTTCAGGGCACAGATCATTACGGGCAGAACGCATTGATCATAGACCTTCGGCTTTGGCGATTGTGGAATCAGATCCCACCACGCCCAACAAAAAATCTGAATAAGGGTAGTAGCCGTACATTTTACTATATAAAAACTAATTTTTTTAACATTTTCTCCCACATAGATACACAATTTGCTAACTATGAATATCAGATAATTGCATTCGTTTCAAGAATGTTCGGGATTAGCGCTAATTTACTCGATGTTATGAAAATCGTGCGTTCGCTATGCCTACTAATGCATGTATGTGTTTATATTTCAGATAAACACTGTAAATATACCTACTAATGCATTTAGAGTGTTTATATTGCAGATAAACACTGCAAATATAAGAGCTAATAATAAACATAACGAAACAATGTTTGAAATGCTTTTAGTACAAAATAAATACTCCTAAATTATTTGTATGTTTGTACGACATCGAATGTTTAACGATCTTTTAAAGTCCTCAACAAAAAACAGTCAGCACTAGAGATGTGAACTTTATGCAAACATTATTAACACTTGCATCCCATATGAAAGTTTCGTCAATTATGAACCACATATATATGAGCACGCTAGATGAATAATGATGTACCTTCTAACCTTTTCAGCCAATTACTAATCCTATAAAATACTGAAATCATCGCTTTAGCTACCCACCAAACCTACTAGATGCATAAATTGACCCATGTTTTATTAATTTATTAATAAATTGTATTAACGCTACTGTTTATTTAGCATAACAATTCCAGTTGTTTAACTAATTCTATAAAATGCATAAATCATCGCTTCAGCTACTCACCAAACCTACTAGATGCATAAATGAATCCGTGTTTTATTAATTTATTAATAAATTGTCTTAACACTGCTGTTTGTTTAGCATTACAATTTCAGTAGTTTAACTAATCCTATAAAATTCATAAATCATCGCTTCAGCTACCCACCAAACCTACTAGATGCATAAACGAATCCGTGTTTTATTAATAAATTGTCGTAACACTCCTGTTTATTTAGCATTACAATTTCAGAAGTTTAACTTAAAAATACCCATTTCGTTCTCAAAGAAAAAAATGCACAAAAACATTCACCGCAAACCAATTTAAACAAATTGACCAATTTCCCAGCAAACGCCACAGTCACCGTAGGTGAAATACTATATTCAAAAGGAAATCAACGTAACACCGTGCCGGAAGTGGGTTGAGCCAATTAGCGGGCGGGCGTGATGACGCAGCGTATCGCCGGCTGCGGGCGCGCACCGAGCTGAAGTTCGCTTGCATCCGGCGAGGCTTTTGCGGCAACAGGCCCGAACCTCTTTCCTCCCCCAAATAACGACTTGAGTTCAAAGTTTGTTCATTATTTTAAATGCTAGACAAATTACTCCAAAAACAAAAAAGTTTATTCCGAAAGTTATAACACTGTGATCGATGGACCCGAGTCGCGGATCCTACGATCAGAATGCAAATTGATTTCTTAGCTCTGGTATCGGTTTTCTTTGGAATAATGCAGTGACCATGTCTTTTCTTCCAGAGTAAATTCTTTAAGATCTTATTTACATAATTCCGTAGCATCTAAGTTGCCATAAAAAGAGCCATAAATCCATAAATCTGAAAAAAATCAATTATTCATCATAAAATCAATTCAATGTATTTTTTGTATCAAATCTTACTCCTCCCAGACAAATAAAACTTTGAAAACTATTTAGAAAACCCCCTTTTCACCGTTACAAATCAATAAGGTCACCTGACAATTCTCAAAGTTTTGACATAACGATGTTTATAATTCTCATTATATATTAATTAGAGGACACCTCTAATTATTCTGAATGAAAAAAAAGAGTGCCGTGAAAAAATTCAAAATATTTAATTTTCATTTCTTTTATTGTTTAAAATAAAGGACCAATGCCATAATGCCATCAATATGCCTAACAGCAAGAAATATATATATATATATATATATATATATATATATATATATATATATATATGCATGTATAGTATATATACACAGGCACATACATTTATAAGTATACCGGGAACTGATTGTCCCCGCTCTTAATTGCAGCCTGCCATTTTGATAATAGCAGTGATGTAGACAATATCTTAAAAGAATCTTCAAGTTTGACTTAATTTTTTTGCATGCAGAATTAAGCACGAAAATTGCATTAATATTAGGGATCCGTACTGTCTGTCACATAACACAAATTTCAGAAAAGCTATAACGGAAATTTTAGAATAAAGTAAAAGAAAGAAATTCAATTCCACACATAGTACGGGGTATCGTTCGCAAGGGCTAATTATAAGTGTTCCAAAATATTTTCTTTATAATGTTAGGTCTTATATCTTTAAATCTTTAATCTATTTATACCTATTGAAAGATATGCCAAAGAAATATGTTCTCCTCGCCTATTTCTGAGACAACTTAATCTGAAATTATGATAAAACAGATTTTCAAAACCTTACCCAAAGTTTAGGATAACTACAGCGATGATTCTAGATTTCATAATTTATATGCACCATGCTTTTATACCTTTGAAAGATCTAGTAAGCAAAACATTTACCTTGTGTAAAATTAATATTTGTAAACAGTTCAATAGAAAAAAAATATGGTGTTTTTAACCGAAGTCCGAATTAGAATCGTTCGGCCATACTCAGCCTACCGCCGAGTATACCCGAAGCGCGTCACAATTAGCGTGACGCGAAATTGCAAATTTTTTCGATCAAAATATTTTGGACAAAGTGAGGAAAAAACCAAAAAAACTAAGTTTCTGAAGGATATAGATCAAAATAAATTTTTGTCAACTTTAGCTCTAGTACACTTCGAGTTGTTTCTCGATCTTAATTATGTCAAATACGGCTCCATAGCGGTTAGGTTAATCGTAACGCCGGCATACAGCCAACAAAGGACCCGCAACATTCAGAGCCAAAACGAAAAAAGCCTACTTTGTGCCGGACAATTTGCGCGCGACAGGAATCTCGGACGCGGTTCAAAAAAGCGCACTTATATCAGCGCGCTCCATTTCCAGCGGAATGAGCGCTCTCCTCTTATTGCTACACATTCCCGCGTGTATTTATTAAGCCGCGGGGCGGCTGCGCGTTATCATAATAACGCGACGGCCGTGCGCCGAAAAAAGCGAGAAGAAAAAATGTAATAAACATATTATTGCGGCAATTTGTACAACGCCCAGAGCTGCCAAGACAGACATTGCGCCCCATTAACATTCTGCGGACGGCGGCGGTACACGCAACAATGGAAACGAGAGAGAATAGGTAATTCTTAAGGACCGGTTTCCAGCTACGATATGAATCACGCTTAGCCGGGACAATGATTTAGTTCCGCGGAAGCACCGTGCGTCCAGTTATTTCGGTTATCGCACGTGGGTATTGCCTATTGTATGCGAAAACGCCCCCTACGAGGCGTCCAAGGACGAAGAAAAGAATTGCCAAATATCAGGGTACTTTGAGTGAATTATTCAATCACTTTTGCATATAGTATCGACGTAACACGCATAAATGATAAGACAGAGTAATTTAAAAAAAACTCCAAAAAGGACAAAACCATCTCGTATGAAAACAAAAATTCATCAGAAATCAATCTAAGGTGGTACAGAGAGTACTTTTATCGATTACTAAGAGTACGCGCTAGTGTACTTCCTATAAAAGTAACAAGAGTTCTCCATCACCTCCCTATTACAAAAATCAAATACATTGAAATCTTAACTAAAACGTTACATATTATATAATATTTTAAAGGTTTTACGAGAAAATTGGTTTAAATTAAAACTAATGGTGGTTTAACAAAATTTATAAACGTAAATATTTAAAAAATTATTTTGAAAAATGACATCATATTATTCCAAAAACAGTATCAATGACTCTAAAGTTATACGAAGGCATACAGCCAAACACAGAAACAAAAAGTAAACAACATAACAACAGCAGAAAAATAATTGCTATAAAAGCTCTTTATTTTGTTATATTTACGAGTAAAACAGCACTGCCAAAAGAAGGATGCACTAATTTACTGCGCTTCTCAATCCATAAAACGGAGTCAAGAGACTTAGAGTCACAAGACAAAAATGACGTATAATAACGAATTTAGTAGTAAATTGGAATTTATGATCATAATCTTAAATATTAATTCGAAAGGATATAAAACATAACTAATATTTTTCTTATGTGAGTTAGGCTACCTATGTTCAAGTGCCAGTAGTGGTATATATTAGCGACGACGAAGCGAACATATAAAATATAAATTTCAATTAATTTTAAATAATTTATGGGATAGAAAATATGCATGGATTATAACTTAAAATCTATTATTTGAGAAATTTGTATATTCTGAGGACTAACAATGGTTAAAATTTAAAAAAGAGTAGTGTTATAAATGTTTACCACACGTTATAGAACAATATGTACATCTCAAAATGAAAATGTACTTTTAAAAACCTGTCACACAAGAGTAGAAATCGCACTACGGGGGTTCCGTGCACATTTAGGTATTTATAAACGTTTAAGAGTACATAATATTTCCATTTAACTATTCACAAATATTTCTTTATAACTTATTTATTATTTACTCTATCTCTCACAGGCGTAAAAACATGATCTATATTTTAAAAATTATGATATCTGAATGATCGTTTTAGTTTTCCTACACTCATCGCTTGGACTTCAAAAACCCCATTTATTTATTTTTCATAATTTTCTGTTAAGTAGTAACATATTTTTCATAATTTTCTGTTAAGTAATAACATATATTGTTCATCATTTTCTGTTAAGTTGATTCGGAAATCTATTATATTAGTATATTTCTGGAAATATAACACATAAAATTATGAAAAAAAAACATTTTTGAATAAAATTTTCCTTATAAATACTATACTATATAAAGAATTATATAAAATTATAATATATATTATCTATGCCGAATTTCAAGTTTCTACTTCAAGCGATTTCTAAGAAAAAAACAGCTGTGACAGACGTGACACGTGAGTGATTTCATAAGGATTCCGTTTTCCCTTCTGAGATATGGAACGTTAAAATGACCATTTCCATCATAATAATTACTCTCCCGATAACAACTTTCATAGTTTTCTCATTTTCTTAGCAATTATCATTTCAATCTCTCCGTTGCAGCACACAATAATTCAATTCGAATATTTGGCCCGTTTCCAATAACGTTTCACGACTTCAAACTTTCATCTCTCAAAACAAAACAATATTAACAACATCTGCAATCATTATACGCCAATAAATCATCCTAACGCACATACGCAACGCAATCGCAGTACGCAAACAAACAAACAAGCGAGCAAGCAGAGCCAAGAAACGCGCGGCGCCCGCCCAGACCGGCTAAATGGGCAAAGTTTTTAAAGGGCCGCTTTGATCAAGTTAGTCGGCTCAGTAAACGCTCAATTAGGCGCCATTAGATGAGCGAATGTTTTGCCGGATGCGATCTGCCGGACTTCAGAAATAAGTTTATTGAGTAATGTGTTTAATAGTGTATAGTGAAATTGTGTAATATTTTTTAAAAACAATAATTTACTAATGGTTTATTGGCCATAAGTTTACATCTATATCTTTCATTATATCGCGATAAGACGCTACGACATTGGTACAAAAGTTATGGTATAAATAGAAATTTACGAAGGAGTTTTAAAAATATATTTACAGCCAACAAATTAAACAGAAAATACTGAATTGAGAGTATGACATATGAGCATACTTTAGGCATTTAGATACATTTATTAAACGCTTTCAAGATATTTATCTTTTAATTTTCAAAATATGTCACCATTTTTGTATAATAAAAACTAAACAATTCCATTTCAAATGTTACAAAATTAATCAAATGCTAAATACGTTTCCAATAAAATTTATATTTGTTTAAACTGGAATGTAGTTTCCTCACACGATATTCGTTTAAAGGTATTTAAAATTATTTTTAATATTCCGTTATCCGTGAGAAAAAATAAAAATAACAAGATTACTACAGTCTATCTATCCGATTTATTACAGTTACAAGGTTAATTTGAAAAAAAATGTTTTTTGAAGAATTTGGATAGAAATAGTTTGATATTTCTATTGATATATACTTAATGAAAATTGTTCATTAAAATGCAATATACTTATGTTCCACATAGTTCACGTGTATGATATTCATGGAATTCTACCAGAAAGATACATTAACTGTTCTGGTAAAAGAACCTACTCGATTTGAGAAGAAACCATTCTAACCTCTTCGAAGCGCCGAGAAAATAAGACTTAGAGATTTTAAATTTCCCCGGTACTTGAAGTACCATTTAAATTTTCCAGGAAAATTGTTTTATATGATGTATGTACATGATAAGAATTTCATTTTCTAACTTCAAAATAACCAAATAGCCTCTTTTCGACTACCTTTACATGTGAAGTCTTTGTTTTTCACTAAATCTTGATAATAAAAAATAATTCTATACTACTTTTCCTGAAATAATGACAAGTTATAGGCTATTGCCATATTTGTGTTTTATGGAAATGTTAGAATACAAGTTTATTTCGTATTTAGTAATCATAGAATATTTCCAATAGTTTGTGTTCGTTTTTTTCCCTTTACATAAAATAAAAATTAAATAAAAAAATTAGCGTGCGAATTGAATTACATGCCTCCGTTTGTATCTTTTCATAATGTGTTAATATATTTGTAATTTGCTATTAAGAATATCGTAATCTATCCGCGGACCCGATTCTCGGCTCACATAGACCTTGTAAAAGCAGCCGGCAATCCGGAAGGGGAGCACGCCGGCGTTTGTCAGGGCGGCGCGATAAAGCCGGTGCGAGCTGTTTATTAAACGATATTATATTCGGGGGCGATTAAATTGTTTTTAACGCTCACTTGAATAATATGTGTTTGCTTTAGAGGCTCGTTTGTATTAGATACAAACCGAGTAACTGCGTTCTGATCGCTAGAAAGTTATCTTTTTATTTTCGTATCTGGTTTAATCGCCTTAAACTAAAACTGAACTTTATGGAAAAGTTAAAAATGGATTTTTAAATTCCTTAAAATGGACCTTCCATTTTATGGAGAATATTGCAATATCGAAAAGCTAATTACTCGTAGATTGTTTCACAATTATAATATTTGGAAAGATATTCGCAATAATGACGACGTATTTATCTGTTTTTAAACTTTTTATGGTTTTTCCGTACTGTTAAATGCATCTTTCTTCACATGATACATAGTTTGTTTGGCAACAGTTATATTTCTATTACGTAGTATTAATGCGTACAGTTTTTCAAAGATTGTGTGATTTAGTAGTGTGAAAATAAATATGTTAAAAAGACTATTAATATGATCGATGTTTAACATAACTAAAACGACTGAATATTTATTCCAAATAATAAAAAAATTAAAAAAGACTGTGAGCTGTCAACAAAAAATTATTTTTGGACAATATTTAAAAACTAACGCAAAAAATGCAAATTAAGACAAACTAGCGTGACCCGTGCGAAGTCTTCGCATTATTTATTCCATTATGAATTGACATATAGAGGCGCAAGTATCAAAAGCATTGAGCTAAAGCGCCACTTTATTTATACGTGAGTGGATTTGAAATTAAACAAAAAAATTTACCGACCGTCAATCATATTGACGTTGAGCCGTTAGATGGCAGCATTGCTGTTTTGTGTATATAATTTTAATAATCAATTAATTTGCAAAAACAATAGCAATAATAAATTTTTTAGTTGTGGATGCCGGTAGAGCAAGCAATTATCTATACAATGATATATAATTTATGTGGATTAGTTGTGAGGTTTTTTCTAAAAAGGGAGTGTAACATCTTAACCTTAGCGTATTAATATATATGATGATGATGATTATGATATGATGATGATGATGATGATGATATTGAAGACGTAATTTTGATATGGTTTTGATATATTGACAAATTAAATAATATTAATTTTCTTTTTTTTTTCAGTACTCATTAAAAAACGCGGCGATTCGAATTGCAACTAACATTCGACTAGCCTATTACCTTTATTGTAGAAAATATTTACATTCGTGAAACGAAAAAATTATTTAAATAAACTACAGAAAAGCGCTCAGACGATAATAAGAAACGCTGTTTGTGGTAGATTGTTTACTTGAAAGAACTAAACAATGAGCAACGAATGAAAATAAAAGATTAAAAAATACGTACGCAAGCCGAAATTTAAATATAGCAGAGAAAAGAAAAAACGCTCTAAACTACGTTGCATTTTACAACCTTTTTTTCTTTTTTGGGTTCCCTCCCTCAAAATGAAAAAAAACCTGAACCCTTTAGAATATTTTCTTTTTGAGTTTTCACCCTCAAATTGAAAATAAAACGAATCCTTTAGTACGTCTTTTTCTTTTTTGGGTTTCCTCCTTAAAATGAAAAAAAAACGAACACGTCTGTCCGCCAAAGCAATGTCAGAAACAGCTTGAAATATTAAGTTGAAATTAATATAATATACTGAGGTATAGAGTCCTAAATTGCTGTAAACATTTCAGCTTTTAGGTTCACGTAACAAAAAGTTAAGCCTTTTAAAAACCTAATTTTATTTTTACCATAGTCCGACTAATCATCAAAACCTATAGGATACTTTCGTTCGACCTACAATCTTGAACATTGGCATAATGGGAGATTTTTGGCATAAGCAGAGGGAAAAACCAAAAACGTAGTTCTTTGTGAAATTATACATTTTTTTAAATATGTGACTGTGGAAGATTTAGTAGACAATATTTATTTATTTAATCCATAGTTTTACTCACTGACCATCAAAACGTATAGTGTACTTCCGGTCGACCTATAATCTTGAAAATTGGCATAATGGGAGGTCTTATAGCACAAGGGAAAAATCCAAAAATCAATTATTTGTAGATGAAATTATAAAATTTTTTAAATACACGCCTAAAAAAGAAAATATATTTGTTTTGAAAACTAAAAAAATTGTAAATTGTTTGATAGAAATACATTTTATGTACTGTAGAAATTTATAAATGCCGAAATAGAATGGAACCAACGTAGTGGGGTCTTATGATCGTACTTGATAAACTTTTCCAATAAGTGACGGGATTTTTAGCGAATTTTAGAATTATTTGAGCAGCTTAGTACATTTTAACTTAATATATATATATATATATATATATATATATATATATATATATATATATATATATATATATATATATATATATACATATATAGATATGTAGGAAAGTAAAAATGGAATACCTCCATAAAAAGACGGTATTTGGTACAAAATGTACATAACAGAAATCAATTTAACGAGACCTCAAAATACATAAATGTTTCAATAAGCAAGATCACTAATGGATGGTAATATCAAAAGCATGTTAGCGCGGTGACTGGCCGGCATTGATCTAAAGACACCCCCATAAACCAGCCGCTCCCGCCCTAATGGAGTGTAGTGTAGTCCCCGACGAGGAGGCGGTAACAGTGTCAAACATCCGGCCGAGATATATTTATATGATAATTCGCGAAATCACAATCCGTCAGCCGGTTGACCTCACCGCTTTCATTAATCATCTCGAGCGCGCCGGCGGACCGCAGGTGACGGCTTCGCAACCCTCGTGCGGGCGTGCGAACTACATCGGACATGTTTGGCGACTGAAATGCCATTTGGCTTAATGATTTGACTTATTGTGGCTTTGGAACATACCCTACACGCAGCCTTTACATTCTAGCAGTATGGATACAGTTGTTAATTTAAAATATTAAGCTACTATATCAACGTGCTTTAGTAATATCATAACTTTTTATTTGAGTCACTGTACCAATGTTCATAATGTCATAAGTTCTCTTAATTCAGTCATTTTGGCCATGTAATTAACTCCTACATATTACACATAGCCTACTGGCTTAATGATTTGACTTATTGTGGCTTTGGAACATACCCTACACGCAGCCTTTACATTCTATCAGTATGGATACAGTTGTTCATTTAAAATATTAAGCTACTATGTCAACGTGTTTTAGTAATATCATAACTTTTTATTTGAGTCACTGTACCAATGTTCACAATTTCATAATTTCTCTCCATTCAGTCATTTTGGCCATGTAATTAACTCCTACATATTACACACAGCCTATTGGCTTAATGATTTGACTTATTGTGGCTTTGGAACATACCCTACACGCAGCCTTTACATTTTATCAGTATGGGTACAATTATTTATTTAAAATATTAATCTACTATGTCAACGTGTTTTAGTAATATCATAACTTTTTATTTGAGTCACTGTACCAATGTTCACAATTTCATAAGTTCTCTCCATTCAGTCATTTTGGCCATGTAATTAACTCCTACATATTACACATAACCTATCTATGCTATAATTTTGTAAAGGGAAATTTTAAATGAAGATGATATTCGTGATAAACTTGTAAATATTATAATTTTTTTCTCTTTTTTATGGTACCTCCACATATTTTTGAGTTAAACATTTATACCATTTAAACATTTACACCAGTTAAACATTATTTTAATGGAGTAAAGCTACACTGTACGTAGATATTGTAGACAACATAAAAACTTTAAACAATCGAAACCGTTATAACCACATCGAAATAATATTTAGACGAATAGTATACGATAATGGAATATACAAAACGATTCCAGTGTATATATGCGGCTAATTATTATAGAGAGTAGTCATAGTCCCTTTTTGAAGTCAAAACTTCTTTTGGCTTACTTTCTACAAAATGTTTTGATAGAAAAAAATTCACGATTTCTGCTTTACGTTTACTCGGCTGTAGGCCGAATAGGTCCCGAACGATTTGTCGCTCTTCTGGAATACTCGGCGTTCGGTCGAGCACACCCGAATCGAGCGGCGGAGTTAGTAAGTATATTTTGATTTCGTCGCTTTGCCCAGTGTGTTATTGGAGTAGTAGTAAATCGCTGGATTACGTATGGACGCGACGCAAAGTTCACGTTCATAATGAAACGCATATTTTGTACGAAAATGCAAAACTTTTATAAATAAATTATGTGTGCTTTAATGTATCATATTATGATAATATTTGGTATAAAAAGTAGTAAAATTTGATCAGTTGAGTGTAAACGCTGCATTGCTTTGCTTTTTTGACGTGTCTCCGTGAATGTACAGATAGAATAAGACTTCTCCAACATTAAATATTTTGATTTTATAATTTTCGTTTTCAAAATTTCCAACATACACAGTACAATTAAATTAGTTGTCACAGTTTTCACTTCTACAGTGTGGCTTTAAATACTCTAAATCTTTTTTCCTTAGCAAAGCTGGGTTGGGCAGTTATTATTTTGACATCTCAGAGTCAGCACTACCCTTAGAACAAAGAATTTTAATAATGTGCGATATAGCCAAAAGTTCCATTTATAATATTAATTAAAATCTACACCGCATCCCGAAGACGAATCCATGCATCCTGAACTGCGCCAAAGCGGACCGCCGATAAGCTCGTTGACTATCGAATCGACATTAATTCAATCGATCCTCTATGTCGGCGACGAAATTAACCGCCAAACATTAATACGGGCGCTCACCGGCGCATTTACATGACAATAACGTGCCAATATTACCGTACCGGCACCGCTTTGTCGTCTGGCTGTTATTCGGCGTGTACCTCGCGTCAATTCACTTGCTGTTCGTTTTATAGCCGGTTTGACGTTAATTATTTAACGCTACGACCTAAAGTTAGTCATTCATAGTGCGATTAAATGTTATTACATTGTGTAAATTCAAATTTGTTAGGTTATAGCGGGCTTTCGCATTTCATTGCATTGTGAAGGTCAGCCTAGATAACGTTACTTAGACATCAGTGTTGTAGACCTTGTCGGTGTTTAAATTTATTTTAAAGAAATATATATATATATATATATATATATATATATATATATAAACGATGACTATGTATCCAAAGGATGGCTAAATATCTCTAGAAATGTACCCATATTACTTCATTATTGCCCCAAATTTAAATCGTTATCGCACATTATCATACACAGACAATAGTCTTCATCATACTAATTTTATATAGAGGAAAGTTTGGTCCGTTTGTTTGTTTTCTAAAGTTTGGTATAAAATGGTATATCTAATTGCCATGAAACTTTCATCACCGTATAGCTTGTTGTTATACGTATAGATATACATATAGTATCATAAAATATCTGGGTAATATGTATATCTTTTATTACAGTCAATTATAATTACATCAGTTAATTACATAGTTACAGTCAGCTTCGGTTTGATTGATGACGATTTATCCTAAACTGTTTTACACTGATTTGAATTTACATCTAACTAATGATGATGACAATTTTACTATTCCTATCAAAGAGAGGAAAAATTAATATCTAAGCTCAGATAGAGAGTGTTTAAGTTGAAATATCCAATTTGAGGTATTTTTGCTAACACAAGTTTCAAAATACCACCTATAAAGTTTAGCTTTAAAAAACATTGTTGGTTTTCTAATGTGATTCCTTCAAATGCATGTTGTTCATCAAATTGTTTGTTGTGACTGGCGAACAAACATAGGAAACAGCGGACGATATTTCTCAAAACTCTTGTTTCATATCATTGTACGATTTGGTTACACCCCTAACTATCCAGCCTCCAGCCCAACTGAAGTAACCATTACATTCCGAGATGCATCAACGTTCCTAACCTTTATTAATTCTAGACTGAAGCTGCAAAATTTCAAAAGGATATTTTAATAAAATTTATAAAAAAATTAAATGAAACTACGTGATGTAGTATTAATTCTACTTTCTTTAATTTCTTTACCACGACCTAGGTTTCGTTGTATTACAACATCTTCAGGTGGGATATTAGCAAAGAAATTAAAGAAAGAAAGTAAAGAAAAGAAAGTAAAGAAATTGATTAAATTAGAAATAATACTACATCACGTAGTTTCATTTAATTGTGAATAATTAATTTCTAACGCCAAATATATTCAATATTTATAAAAAAAATTAAGCGACATTGCTTTGTAATACAATTAGCATATAATAATACAATAGCGCAGATATTATTTATATTATACGAGAGGTGTTCAATAAACTGTCCATATTGGTATGTTTTAGGTAAACAAGGTTTAGGTACACAGATTTCGCCATTTTCTATAAGACCTTATTGTTCATTTCTTATACACAATAAGATTACAAATACTAAAATACCCATATGTAATCATTCTTCTCTACACGGTTTTAGAAAAGTATAAGAAATAAAAAGTTCTTTACACAGAGTTCACTCTATCAAGTGGGAACAATACTTTTTGTCTCATTCATTTATTAACTGCTTACATGTGTACAGATCACGATGAAGCGGTAAACAAAAATGTGCTTAAGTTTGATTCTAACTACATACCCTATGACGCAATCGTATCTTCCGTTCGTATTTTTTTTAAGTTTCCTTACTTTTGCTTTCAAATTTAGAGTAACTTGTTACTACAAGTTTCATTAAAAAATTTTTTTACCAGAAGGCTTTTAATGCGTTATATTTTTAAATTTTCAATTTCATCAGCTGTCATTTGGTATCCCTGATGATTTGGGTTAAAAGTTAAAAAAAAAATTGTGTTTCATTTATTTCCTAAAATTAGTAATTAATTTTTTTCATGTAAGTTTTTACTAACTCTAATTACGTTCAAATCAAGTACTGGACGCTATATGGTTCTTGATAATATATGCTGTTGATAGATGGACAGATTAATTCGTTATATGAAATATTAACAAATTAATGAAAAATGCTACTGTGGATAAAACACAATGAAAAAAATAGAATACAATAATAATCGTTCATAAACAATTATATATATATATATATATATATATATATATATACATATATATACATATATATATATATATATACATATATATATATATATATATATAAATATATATATATATATATATATATATACATATATATACATATATATATATATATATACATATATATATATATATATATAAATATATATATATATATATATATATATATATACATATATATATATAATATTCTTAGGATAAAATAGTTTCCAAGGCTGGTAATTATCCCAAATATATTATTTCAGTACGGAGTACCGGCAATTCAAACTCTTACATTTAACGACCAATTTTTCAATCGTCAAATAAGAATTTATATTTATATAGAGAATTATATATAGAGATAAGAATTTATATTATATGTTTATAATTAATATTAGCGGCATTATCCTGTATCTATAGTAGATATAGTAAAACTGTAACAGAATGTATTCTGTACATGGAAAATATTTTAAAAAGAGCCGTATAGACCGTATAGAGCCGTATCGCCCCAAAACTCGTAGAATTTTTATCTGTCTGTCTGTATATTAATATATTCTTCAATCACGCGAAATCTACTGGACGAATTTTGAGTAAATTTAGTATGGTAATAGTTTATACTCTCCAGCAACATTTAGGAAGCTTGGAGTTTTATCTTAAAGTTGCAGATTTAAAAAAACCGCTGGTTTAGTGAATATTACGGCAGTAGCCAACGCGTTTTAGCAACAGTAAAGATAACAGTAATAATAATAACATTTTTGACAGTGAAACAGTAACTTCAGGCAAGTGAAAGGTGAGGCACATCTAGTCAGATGAATAGAGTTATTCTTTGAAAAAAGAAACAAATAGCGATTATTTTGTCAAATTGGTATTTCATTTTAAGTAGAGGTTATATTTTGCTATTTATATTAAAATTACATTCGTATTTTTATATAGAATTTTATAATACTTTACTGTAAGAAATGGAATTTATTGAAATCATAGATTTACAAAAACAAAGCTATCAGTAACAGTAGTTAGATTTGAATAACATGATTGTACATATTGACAAATGTCAAATGTTTGATTATTTTCTGGCTATACTGCTCTAACACACGAGTATCGTAGCTCTTTATTTCTCTCTTCCAAACTGCTCGCGTGAAGTTCGTTCAAATAATTATTGCAACGCAGAATAAACCTTCAAATAACTATTTATCTATTGAAACACTGTCATGATTTATTAGACTGATTAATTAGTGGAATAACTTAATTCATTTGCTAGTTATTTGAAAGTTTATTCGCTGAATGAAAAATCGGTCTAATGTCGGATAAACAAGATAGATATTTGAAGTATTTTTCTATCTAAACTTGCTAAGTAATAATAAAAAATATCATGTGATAGCTTGTCATACCAGAGATGAAGTAGGACACAGAGATGAAGTAGGGTAGGTAGTACCTCATTGTTCAAAGAACATAAAAAAGTCTGAAATTATTTCAAGTACTTCGAGGTATAAATTAACAATAGATATTACACATTTACATCTCACAATCTGTCAATACAAGTGAGAGGCAACAGAAATATTCGACAGAGCTAATAACACTCCATTTCTTACTGCTTTTCACAATAAATTTGTCATTTGCATATGTTTTGATTCTGATTGCTTACGATTTGATCAGGTTCCTCTTTCGCAGCAATTGGCTATAATGTTCACCATGTATATATTAACGGCATGCTACCCTTACAAGGGTGTAACTTAATTAAAAATCAATAAGTTGAACAAATCACCAATAAATAAAACCTAATGCCCTTGATCCACCAGTGAGTATAACCGCAATCTTATTGGTTCGCCGGTTAAACCTGCTAGTGGCGAGGCAACAAAACCACGGTTATAAAGACCGCGGTAAAGCTCGTGGCTCATGTCTGTTTGACATTTTGGCGCGCGTCGAAAGCAATAGCGCCAACGTTGCAAACCAACCCTGCAATTTCCTTCGTTTTATGTTAAAAAGATTCAAATTCAACAAAGTACGTACCTCCACATATTAATCTTAAATTTTTTTATCGTTTGCATGTTTCGATAATTATTCGCCCCAAAACACCTCTTGCAATTATAGTAGAATACCGAAAACTCGTTTGAATTCCGCCTGGTACTAAAAACCAGAGTGTTACGTTCAAAGTTCCTTACAAAAATGACGTTTTATTTCTTCTATAATTGGTTAAATCATTCAGAGTAGTTTCAGACATATTATTCCTTCAGACACACGTAAATAATTACAAAAGTCACTTTCAAAGAATCTGGTTCTGATTATCTGACTATGGCCAATAAATTATTCATTAAAAGTTTAAAGTTAAAAAAAAACTAAAAATACGAAGCAAGCTTTAAGAGCTTTTGACAACAAAATGGAAAATATTTCTTATATTAAGTTTTTTCCGTAGTAAAAAAAGTCTGCCTGTCGTTTAAAATAGGTTAGGTTATGATTTCAGAAATTTAATTAAAGATTTTATTTTATAGCGTGTGTAGTTTACAATGCCAATGACAAAGACTTAGCAGAATAGACCCACAAATATGGACTAGGATTCAAGATTTAAAGCTATGATTAAATGTAAATATTTTAAAGAGGAAAGACACAGTACAAAAATTTAAATCTTTCGTGGGTCCGAAAAGGAAGGAATAGAACCACTTAACTACTAAACAATCGCCTATAGTTTTAATAATAGTTAGTCAAAATATCAAGCTAATTATTTAATAATAAGCCGAAAAGTTAAAAACTTTACTGATTATTAAAACATTTAATGTACACTTTAGCGGAAACTAAGACACTTTAGTGAATAAATGATTGGGCTTTTTCCGCTTTTAGAAATTCCACTGGATTATAATTATGTTCTGCGTCTTTCTTTTTCCCAACACATCATTTGACCACAATTTTGACGAACTTATGCTGCTATTTCGAAGAACTTATGCTGCTATTTCGTTTAAGTAAATGAGGTTTTAGAAAAGCCTACTGAGAAAAAATTTAAAAAGCTTTCTTGCTTTTGATCTCTTTAAAATGGTATTAACGTTTATAATTTTCTTTACTAATTCTTTAAAAGGTTTTGAAAAGTTATACTATTTATTAACCATTCAGACTCCAATAATAAATTTTATAACACATGTAACATAAACTAACTACCGTTTTAGGGCTTCAGATCATTTATTATCCATGCATGATTATGAAGATGCGCGCTGCCCAGATTTTGAAGATCAGTTAAGTAAAATGTAGTCAAAATTTATATATATATATATATATATATATATATATATATATATATATATATATACATACATATATATTTATATACGCGCTAATATTTGGCGTGGGAAAAATGGCCACTTGTAAAGTTTAGATCACATCTTAACTGGATGGAAATACGTATCCGAGGCAATAGACATAATTTATATCTGTTCTTCAATATATTGAAGAATCCTTGTAATCCTTCTTATCTCAATTCTAGATTAAAAATCCTCGAGAACTTGAACTACGTGCTTAATTTCTTAACATTCCGCTTATTATTTAAGATAACACTACCTTCTACGAGTACTTGTTTACGGTACATGCTGTAAACTTGAAGCTAACATTTGAAACGCATCATCAATTTATGTTTCTAAAAGTAGTCTGAAAATGATATTCCTAGCTTGATATTCTATATTCTTTCATCTTCTATTCTTTCAGGGAGAAAGTATAGAAGATGAAAGAATATAGGGGACTTCTCCCCGACCATGACGATATCTAAATTATTTGTTAATTTACATACTATTAGGAAAGTCTTTATTACATAGTTATATTATTAATTGTTATATTGTAATGAATAGGTCCTCGTATAGTGTAACCAATCAGTTATTACAATCTTTCGCAATACTAATTTCTCAGATTCTGGTGTCTGGTTCGTGTGGAAGACATTGCTAATGCGCTAAGTTAGTCAAATATATAAACACATTGTATTCTCAATAAATAAGTTATACATTTACATTAACCGAATTATAGCACTATGATACATCTTACAATATTAACATAAACTAATTTTTAAATATTTTAGACAGTATAGATTTGGTAATTTTAAAATGAATGGACTAAATATTAATTTTGCAACGTGGGTATTTAAACTGCGAAGTCGAAATTACCAAAAAATAAATATCGACACATCTTAGGTAGGAAAAGGTACGACCGAGGGATATTGTTACTGGTTAACGTAGAATTACTCGTGAATTACCCGAATATCTCGCAGATTATAGTTGATAACAAAATATATTTAGTAAATATTTAATTTATAGTTTGGTTTAAACAGCTTCACGTATGATTTCCCAATAATGCAATTATAAGCATTTCTCTAACAACAGAAGCTATTGAAATTTCACAATTCTCATATAAATTTTATGATGACATGAGATCAGTCAATCCGCGGAGTCTACTGTGTGATCGCATAATATATGTGTTTAGAAAATAAGGCACATTACGGAAATTTATAACAATACTCAGAGTATATTTCCAAGCATTTTTGAAATCTTTCAACGATAATTACTATTTTTACTTATACGATTAAAATTCCTTAACATCGACCACTGATGTCCTTTCATTGTTTTATATTCCCAAGCCTATTTCTTACCTACATATGTCAAAAAATAAAGAAACCATCTAAAGTCTAAATTAAAAAAAACAAGTTCAGTTCAATCATTTCCCTTTTGATCGAAAGTAAACTAATGCACATATAGAGGCACACAGCCACGGATGCCCAAAGCCGAATAAAAAACTGAAAACACGTTAAAGATAATTCGCGGCAACTTTATTTTCTCCGTCTGTTATAGCAAGTTTTTAAAATGAGGCATAAATTGTAGTTGAAATAAAATGTAAAACACGCCATTTCTCTAATTGAATTCAAAAAAAATATTACACAGAACTCTTTTTAATACACCTAATACCGCTAACGCACACACACAAGCTCACGCTAGCCGTACGTAACTACTACATTTACCCGAGCGGTGCCGTCGATGTGCGCAAGTATCGTGTGTATGAAAAAAATTACAAATAATTATTAATATTATTTTGAATTTTCTGAAAAAAAATTAATCTTTTCAATTTTATTTTAATGATAATCAACTATTTTCCAGTCAACGAATAACGTCCTTTGTCCGACACATAATTAGAGGTAAAGCTTCGGGGTGCATAATTTTCTCCCACAATATTAAGTCTATTTAATTCTTAGACACAAATTTACGAGCAATTTTATGACAAAGATTAAATGAGATGTAAAAAACTGACTATTCACGCTGAAAGCCTTAATGTTTACATTTTACACGCATTCTTTCCAGTCACGCTGGCCGCTGTTCATACATTTTCCTCGTTGCTTTTTATATCAACGATCAAATTTTTCTCGAACAACTCGCGAAGTCGCGTGAGGCCGCCCGTCGAGACGAGACGTATTAAATGCTAATGAGAAGAGAACTAAATAACTCCGCCAGCGCCGCTGGGCTTGGCTTACACCGCCGAAACAATCACAAGTAAGCAATTAGTCTTACCGAGAAAGAGAAAAAACAATCCTGCGAAAAGAGGATAAGTTTACAATATCTAATAATAAAGAGAGACAAAAATGTTTTGTGTAGGAATTTCTTAGAAATTCTTAGGAATTTCTTAGAATATAATTAGTGTAGTATTTTAAAAAGGAAACCTCTCAATTTTAAGCATACTTATTTCAAGTGAAAACTTCTCTAGGCAAACCGTGCACACTTTTTCTGAGCAATAAACGAAACTGAGCCGTCATGCTCAAGTCGATGACGATGAATCGGGTAAACTCGGTTCTCTCCGACATCAGCCAAGCGAATTCACTGTTCGGATAAACTCATATCCCTACGACATCGGCATAGCAAGTTCACCGTTCGGATAAACTCGGCTCTCTTCGGCATCGACCTAGCGAGTTCCCTGTTCGGGTAAACTCCGCTCCCTTCGGTAACGGCCGAGCGAGTTCACTGTCTAAACACGGAGTGCATCCTTTTAAGAATTACGTTTTATTTTTAGTATTTTATTTCAGTACAATTTAATATAGTACGCGTATGTTATTGTATATAATCTGATTAATATTTCAAGTATATACAGTTAGTGTTTAATATTTTATTTGAAAGTAGTTTACGTACAATACACGTACGTTATTGTATTTTTTTATTTTAGTTCGTGTGGTTTATACGCACACACCAGTGTTTAATTTTATCAGGCACTTTTATTTTTATTTAAATACATCGATTTAGATGCAATGCTGCGATTAGCTTTTGAGATTGAAAAAAATAAAGCATACGCTGCTTTTAGTCGACAAGTTACATTTGTTTAATTTGAAGGTCAGCAATTGTCTCTCTTTGCTAAAAGTACTCAATAAATCAGCCCATGGTCAGCGCATATTTCTGCTGTCGTGTAGATTTCAAATAAACGGTTATAAAAAATATAATTCAACTGAAAAATCAACGATCGATAGGATTATTTCGTTTTTCCAGATTGGGCGCAAGAAAAGCAGAAAAACAATGGCCTTGTAAGGTTTTGTCTTTCTAAAGGATATCAAATAATACATTCTCAAGATATGATCTAATGTTACTACTAACAATACTGTTTACTCGTCTATCTTCTATTTAAGATAAATAACTGCAATAACGGTCTATTTTTCATACAAAGTATGGCAACACTGAAATAGAAATTCTAAACAGTAACCTGCATTTTGTTTATTAAATAATATCGATACGTCAAATAGCCTCGGCTTGCTTGCTATCTGAGTTTCGCTACGAAGAGTGAGGTATACGCAACAGCGCGGGATATAGAGTGATTTGCATCCGAGATATTTTTAGGACTGGATCAGGAAAATATTACCTGTAGCGGTAATTGTAATTTCAAATATAGTTACACACCCAAAGTCATGGGTCTGAACTACTGAATATTAATTTTCCCCACAAAACGGAAAACCATTTGATAATTCCGATTGTAAAATATATAACTACACTGATTTTTCGAGCTAAGGGGATAAATTCAAGAACCGTGTATATACACGTTATTTTCTCAATATAAAAAAGTATCTATTGTGCTATTTCTTTGATTTCTTTACATTTTCACCGATATACTATACTGTTGTTAATTAAAAGTCAATATGAGTCAGGAGTGACTCCAAAATGATAAAATACCACATACAGCAATGTTACATATTTTCAATACCGCAAACTCACTTCCCAGACTGCGCAGTCCAACACGTACTAACTTACACAAAAGTTACAATCTTTCTTGTAGAAGCGAGTCTTTACAAAGAGCGTGCTGCGGGCAAGTGGCCCCGCGGCGGACGGGCACGCGATCCTTCACATCCAATAGTTCCGGTTCCGTGTTTAACTTTTTACAATCGCGTCCTGCCGCATGCATTCATCGCCGCGCCGCCGGCATAATGAAGAGAATGGAGAAGTTTGACAAGTATTCGCGACCTGAATGAGGTCCTTTGTCTAGCTCGTCGGCCACGGTCGATATCGCTTCACCTGCAGGCGATCGGCATTGTTTAAATTTCGTCGCTTCGGAAGACCCCCGGGCATCCCACGAGAGAATGTATTACATATTTCCAATTTGAAATTATTATAAAATTCAGTTAAACTCAAAGGTCAGAAGGTCAAATTTGAGGTTTGAGAAGTAATAAAAGAATCTAGTCAAGTCAAAATCTAGTTTAGTTAAAACAAAGAAAAAAATATCCTAACTTAACAAAACTCCGATAATATGAATTTTCCAATTTTTGAAATAGTCATATTTCACGATCGGTCGTTGCCAGGAAAAAATCACAAAAATTTTTTTTATAGAAAATTGTATGATCTACAAATTTGATCCTAAGTAATTTTATAATAAACTCGCCGCTTAAAAGATATTAGCGAAAAACTGTTTTAATGACCTTCGACCTTGCATAAATGCTTTCGACCTTGCTAGCAGGAGCCCAGTCGATGAAAAGTTTTGACATAAAATTTAAAATGATGATTTGAAGGTTTATACCAAGTTTCATTTTTATCGGAATTTTGGCTACGTTCAGTCTATTTTGACCAGACTACATAAACAAAACCATAAAAACGGAAAAGTACGTTTGATCGTGTAATATAAGAACGTGTGTATAAAAGGCCGGTGAAAACAGCAATACCTCGCTCGTGGATGCTATTACAAATTTGTCTAATAGCATCCACGCATAAATACTCCAATCTCATAATATATCAATACTCCAATCTCATATATATAAATACTTCAATCCAATAATATATCAATACTCCAATCTCAAATATATAAATACTCCAATCTCATAATTCGATAAATACTCCAATCTCATTTTGTCCCGATTGTTTACGTGCCATCATATCAATTTATAGCCACCAATACATCTCTATTCACCTGATCACCAAAACGTATATTATACATATACATAGTTTGGAGATACGGAACACACGAATAAAAACATTTAACAAAACTGTAGAATACATAAACAGGAAATAAATTATAATAACAAAAAAAAATAAGTGTGAAAAATCATATAAGGCATAGCAATAATTCAGATTAAAAATTTCGGATGCAGAGTAATGTTAGAAGTTCCAATAAAAAGTGCCCTAGTAAGAGGCTCTCCATTTAATACGATTTTTGGCATAATAACTTTTTTGACGTAGAACCTTAAATTTGACATGCAGTGGTGGGTTGACAGTAAGGTAGACAGCTGTCAAAGTGTTAAGGCGATTACGAGTATATCGTCACTTATTTATTCTCAATATAGCATTCAATTGAGAATAAATAATTCAGTATTTTATTTCCACTGAAAACATGCTTTTCTTCCATTATTCTGAACCTGCGTCTTACTAGGAAGTATGATTTAAATTCTTTTAAAATAAAATTAGCAAAATGCTCACAAAACGCCCAAAGTAGCGTCTCGTAGTTGCTACATCTATTAAAATAGTCGATGCAAATGAATCGAAATAATTTTATTGGAAAGGGCTAATCAATAGCTAATATTTACAATTTTTTTATATTTATCAAATCCGTGGTTAAAAAAATAAAAGGGGCGAACCCTTTGCATGTCACTTTAAAGCTTAATATTTCACAAATGGTGCTTAAAAATGAGAAATGGATAATAGAACCTTGATATCATTTTAAAGATTTTAAAGTACCAATCTAATAGCAGCTCGCCTAATTGAATGTGCTTTCAGCTTAAATGTATGGAGAAGAGACAAATTGAAATCTCCACATGAAGCATCTGCTTCCAACATTCATCTAAAACTGCAGACATTACAAGGGTATGCTAAACAGGGTCAGACAGACGGACGAAAGAACACGAAGTTATAAGGGATTCTGCTTTTGCCATTTGGCTACCTAAAAATAAAGTTAAAATTATTTCTTTTAACTGCGTTGTTTTTCTTTAACTACACTTTCGGCTTCCCGCATAAGACTTTTCCGATCCGCCTGGCCTTCTGAAAGTCATACAAAGCGTGTTATACTGCATAAATCAAACTGAGAGTATAGAGAGACAATTTTGTTTGTTCATATTTTTTATGGCTCGGCACAGAAAAGACTTATCCGATAGGCATGAAACTTCACCATTGTATTATTTAAAATATCCGAATGGACAATGGAGATATAAGATCCTCTTAGAGAATGTGGGTAATGAACAATAATGATTTTAATGAAAGGATTCGAGATGGCTGAACTGCGTTTTTGAGAAAAGGAATACGTTTCCCGTCGAAAAATTCTTTCACGAATCAAGAATTACTTTCTACACAATTAAATGAAACTACGTGATGTAGTATTATTTCTACTATCTTTAATTTCTTTACCACGACCTAGGTTTCGTTGTATTACAACATCTTCAGGTGGGATATTAGCAAAGATCTTTGCTAATATCCCACCTGAAGATGATATCTTTGCTAATATCCCACCTGAAGATGTTGTAATACAACGAAACCTAGGTCGTGGTAAAGAAATTAAAGATAGTAGCAATAATACTACATCACGTAATTTCATTTAATTGTGAATAATGAATTTCTACAAAATTAACGCCAAATATATTCAATAATCAATTACTTTCTAAATAAAACATATGAAAAGACGTTCATTGACCCCGCTCGTCCGGACAAAAGTTGTCGATCACATTTGTTATTATCAAGATTGATTATTATGAATGCCATAGTGGACAGCGTATGGACTCGGCGTAAATATTTGTCACAGACATTTGGCCTCGTTACATCACTAATAGCCGTTGCAGTGATGTGCGTGATTTTTTCCTTAATACTAGTTACTTAAAAATATTCTAATTATTTGAAAACATAATTATATCTGTGTGTTTATATCTACACTTGATATTATTCACCGACTTTAATAAAATCATAATTGTTATGGACTCAATATGACGTCTGTTTGTCTGGCCGATTGTATGTAACACGTTTTTTCATTCAAACCTAAAAACTTGCATTTTGTAATGTGTGTGTGTCGCAATAACTTATGATTTAAAAAAAAAATCGATTCAAGAATAACCATCACATAAAAAAATATTTATGAGTGTTTAATGTAAGATATATGATTTTAAATCATTCGGACTTTTAGAGAATTCATAGAATTAAGATATCTAAATGAAGAATAATTGGAAGATTCTGCACCGAAATATTTTGATAAAAATTATTTCCAAAATAGATAATCTAAAAAAATTAACAAAATTCTAGATATACGAAATAAAAAATAACTACATGATTGAAAGCAAAATTATTGGCTGCCTTCTAAATTTTACCAATATATGTATTATACATAATTGAACTAAAATTCAGAACTGATCCAAAATAATAACGAAACAAAATTCAAAATCTTTCTTTGGTAATTTAATTATTTACTAATTATTACAATATTAAAAAGACATGGTTTAGATCGCGGAAATCCAATTCGTGCCTGACAACATTTATTTAATTCTACGTCTCTAGAACTGGTAACCTCCCGGTCTGTGGTCTTAAACCAGATAAAAATACTTACTACTATATTTCCTTCACAGTGGTGATAACAAAACCAAGTGACAAGTTGGCAACTTGAAAATCTTTACACATCTGCTCTATAAATTCTATCACATTTATCTTTAGTCATGTGGGGTCTACATGACTAATTTATTAATAGCTCTTTGTTTTTGAAGTGTAAATTTCTTTTGGCTAACCTTGTCCAAAATGTTTGATAAAAAAGTGTTTATGATTTCGTGATACGCCAAGCGCGTGGCGCTTGTGGTATACTCGGCGATAAACCGAGTATGACCGAACGGTTTCATTTCGGGTATACTCAGTGCTAGCCCAAGTACGGTCGAACGAGGGCCTTGTTAGCAAGTTTAATTTTATTTCGTTACTTTGTGTTGTGAGTCATTGTGCATGGTAAAGCACTGAATTAACTCGATGCTTGTGTTTTTTTTTTCTTTTTTGACATTTTATTTTAGGAAGTCTTGTTTCTTTGTTGAATTCAAATTAAAACCACATTTTTTTTTAAATTTACTTAATTTTACGTCGGTGGTTATACGTTTTAAGTGCATATATATCAAGACATGGTTAAATGGAAAAAAAATGGATTGTCGGCAGTCTTTATTCAAATCCCACTGCACGAGTTCCTTCTATAGGTTTGTAAACAATAAACATTTCTCAAACACTAACTTAGACACTTTAACAAATCTCTTCCATTTAGGTTACGGGTTATGGTTTTTATACCATTTATGAAACGCAGTGGGAAATTCCCGAGAAAACACCCTAAATTGATCCTAAATGTCTCAAAATATCCATCCATTCTATATTCGAAGAAGTATTACTATAATAACTAGGCTAATCAAAAAAGGAGGATAGTAACGCGCTCAGTTTGCACGGTAGTCGATACTGAATAAACCCACTGAAACGGTGAAATAGTGTTATAAAATTTGCCTTACTTTGTTTTCATTGTTACTTTTCCGATTATTTCACATAATTATTTTAACTTTATTCCGTGGCCATAAACACGAGAAAAAACAGAAGGAATAAAATCATACATCACTCCATATTATTTCACTCCTTAGACATCGAATTAGGCCGTCCCGTCAAACATCAAAACTGTGCACGATAAATAAATAATTAAATGGATAAATAAAAAAGTGGCACGCGGAACGTGAGACCGTAGCGAATTTCCTTTTTTCCGCGCTACGGCATTGTGCGTCGCGGCGTCATAGCACAAAGTCAGTGTGCGTATTTCTAAATCGGTGCACAGTTTGTGAATTTATCGAATAATATCATAAATTTTGTATTTGAAATTCTATTAAACCTGCGCTACACTACTCGCGAAGTTGATCGAAGTTAGGCGAAGAGAAATAGTGTAGAGAGATTCTTCGATTCGCTTTGTGCGTACTTCAGACTGCGATCAATTTCGATGTGCACTTTGTCGATGTAACTTGACGAGTAGCGTTTATGTTTATATATATATATATATATATATATATATATATATATATATATATATATAAGAATTACGTTTAGAAATAAGAAGCCTCTGACACACAGACAGATAGACAAATAGGCTGACAACCGGACAGACTAGTTGCCACAACAATAAGGTTCCTTTCAGACCCAACTGGAACAAAACCCTAAAATGTTTCCAAAACTTCGTCTGCCTATATTCACATCATAGTTCGAAAATGAACCATGCTTTTCTATAAAATCTCAAACTTCGTCTGTAAAGTGGCTACGTATACAAATTTCAGTATCAAAACAAATCGTAAAAGTTGCACGTACTCGCACCAACATCGCTCATGAATGTAACAATGAAAACCGTGGCACAGCTTAAGGCCACCACAATACGCTCGTTATTGCCTTATCTCACGTTATTCAACGACTCAGCTACACACAACGCGAAGGTATGGTGCCTTACTTATGACTCGTCAGATAAAAGAGCTGTAAGTCCATTACGTAACGTGTTAAGTCTAATACGAAAAAGGTTTGTCATACTGCAAAATATTTGTGAACCCTTCTCTTATAAATGAAATATACGCATCTGTATGTAATATATTCCAATTATATACTTAGGTACCGAAAATATCGACAATTATTTATTACATGAAAGAATTACTGAAAGTTTCAGGTTTCTATGAAATTTGTTGCGAAGCATAGATAAACGACCATCTCACAACGTAAGGCGGGTTTACTAGGGACGCCACTGATAATAATTTATATGGATATCATTAGGACTGCTTAGTGAGTAGACGAAGTTAGCGGGGAGCGGAAAAGGTAACCATTATCCTTTCCGTTGTTGTGTGTTCGACCATTCTAATTGTTCGCATCATGCGTCAATAAGTGAAAAATTGACACAAGAATAATTTGAGTTTCGAATTCTTTTTATTCCGTATAGAGAAGTGATAAAAAGTACCACTTCCGCTGTCCACCGGAATAACACACACACACACACATACATATATATATATATATATATATATATATATATATATATAATATTACTTATTCATTCAAGAAAGAACGTATATACTAATACAATTCCTACTGAATAAAACTCGGTGTTTTAATCAATAATAAGATATGCTACAACATCTCAAGAATTTATGATAAATGAATCCATTAATACATTATTCAATATTACTTACATGATGAGAATTCCTTTTGATTAAATTCATCGACTGTACCAAACCTTATACTTCTATAATTTCAACGATGTTTTTTGCTAAATATCTCAAAACTTCTGCCGAGATACATAGAATTTAATATAAGTTTAAATCACAATTATGCAATTCCGATAAAAAGCCTATCACAAAAAGGTAGCCTGTATAAACAACTTCATAATCATCATATAAAATATTATTTTCTAACAAAATGGAAATAAAAAAATACAACAGGTTCACATCTTCGAAAATAGTGATAAAGAAATTCGAAGATAAATATTATCTGCAACGCCTTCAAATGCATAAAACTGTTGTTCACTCGTACAGAAATTAAAATAAACGACATTTTTGAAAATATAAATATATCATATTTCTACGTCAGCTAAATAAATATGACAAAATTGAAACTTTCATTATACACTTAAAGTATTGAAATATCTTCAATTATTCTCGTTATCAATAGGTTAATCTTAATAACAAATCCAACCTGAAGTTCCGTCACTAATGGTCTATTGAAAAGTTATGGGTCAACAAATATACATCAATAACCTTCCGCATACAAGATGGGGTTATTTTAACTCCAACTCTTTTAAAATACATCGATTGATTGTAAATCTCATCTAAATATGTTAAAATTCAGAGTAGCTGACAGTTGAATATCGCCGCGTCTATTTATAGCGTTAAATCAATGTTGTGCGTGCCGTGCTCGTATGTGCACGCGCGTAAAGTGGACTTCGGGCGTTTTTAGACCACATCGTACGGGACGGCGCTAAAAAGATATGTATATTATATTCCTGTGTTTTTTTTGTTATTTACAAAAAAAAAACTATAATTAGCGTTTTATTACTATTGTTTCCTTTCTATTACAGGTACAAAAGATAAAAAATGTCTAAAAAAACTGCAAAAGGATGATATATTGACGATTTGCTGGAAGAAAATGATTCCTCGTCGGGTGATGAAAACTTTCTTCCTGGTAGTGACTATGAATCCGATCATATCAGCAAGGTATCTGAAGTCCACAGTAATACGGATGTAATAAACGCCGAAGTAAACTTGGAATCATCTTCGGATTATACATCATCACCACCCCAATCATTTTATCTTGAGAAAGATGGAAAAACAAAGTGGTATAAATTGCCACCCCGGTCCAATATTCAAACAAGATCTGAGAGCATAATTACGAATTTTCCAGGGTGTAAAAAATCAACTCGAGATAAAAAAAACACCATGTGAACACTCGTAGCCAATAAATTGTATTAAATGTATTTTTTCCTATATTCGGCAGAAATATGAATATGTAGCATATATTTTTTTATTTTTTTCTGCGTAGTGTTCAATAATAATCAGTTTTTGAGGCACCCGTTGAAATTTTTGACTAAATAATATTTTTTATAAAATATTGTTCGAGGACAGCATAAAAATGTTTATGATTCCGGAAACCCACCCGATCCATGACTCTAGAACTTTATTATTTACTGTCATAACCTCAATAATAATAATTTAACTTTAGAAATGGTGCCGACAGGAAAACGGAAAATGTAGTTTTATACGTGTTGCAAATTGTATGTGCTAATTATATTTCTGCCTTACCTCTTCTGTACGTTAGAAGTGTGAAACGCAAAATTAAAAGAAATATATTACAAATACCGATATTAACAATACATTTACAAATTTCAAAAAAATATGAAGAATATCCAAATCACAAATGGGGATTTATATCCTTGGCGTTTAACCAAGATACAGGCCGCTATTATTTGCAAGTAAAATATTGATATACCACTTTCTTTTTTATAAAAATGTAAATTAAAATATTCTAGTAATTACTTAGATAATCAATAATTTTATTTGAATATGGAATAATTTCATTATCGTATGAAACCTGATAACTTACTACTGTTATAAAAGTTACTCGTATTTGCTTTAGCAAGCATAAAAAAATGTGTCAAAAATATTCCTTTATCGCCAACTCCTTTATGGTCGAAACTAGAATTCAAAATTTTCAAATCAAATTACGAAAACAAATATAATGTTTGCCATGCTATTGAATATACATGTAGATTACAATATGTTAGTTTATATTGTTGAAGCATAATGTATTGGAAATAAAATTATATACATATTTAAGCATGACGTGTTTAGTTTTACATACCTAGATACTATTATCAATAAAAGACCATATATAACCTAAACTTTTATTTTTAATTCTATTATCAAAAAATGAATTACATTGCCGTAACTAAACGACATTCCAAACAATTGAAATCATGCATCGACTCATTCTAACCAACATCCGCGCACTCCCACGCCACCACTTGACGCGTCTGTAACCGCACGCTGTCAACTGACATCAGACAATAAAAAATGACACCGAACATTGCGACAAATAATTAATGCAAGTACCCCCTCCCCTAGCCCGCATCTCCCACTGCGTCGCCGTCAGAAGCGACAGAAGTGAATGGACGGATTGCGAACGCGCGCCGACAGGCGCTCGTTGCTCGCTAAAATATTCAAGACGTTATGAATACCTGCCACCGACGCCGCTAGAGAACGGGTGCGGTCGCAAGCGTGTGCGTCGACACTGATACGAAGAATCGTCGTGTGAAGGAAGGATAAGGCGTAATTGGCTGAATAGTTCAGAGGTTGAGACGCTCGATCTAGTCAGAGAGGGGTGAAAATTGAAATTTCCGTAGTCTGAATATATACGCTCATGACATACTTCCAAAATAAACACGACCAGTTTCATATTCAACTTAATCAAAATGTTGGGGCGCATCTAAAACGTATCTAAAAGATAAAAAAAAATAAAATTCAAATTATCTGTTTTCTGAAAATAACGTCATGATGAATACAAAATAAGTCTAAACCGTGAAGATGTAAAAGGCTATAGATAGGAGTAAGAACGGGTAAAAATAATGTCTAAAATTGACCACAGGAATCAGCTTCTTTTTCCAAAACGATCGTTGCTAGCAATAACTGTCTGGATAGATATTAAAATTTGCTAAGTTATTATAATTTTCGAAATTTCTTAAAAATGCTGCTAAGTATGATCACAATTAGAAGGGTTACATTTAGTTACATATACAAATTGAAATACTTAAGGATGCACAGCGTTTTTATTAAATTATTTACAAATGTTAATTACTATTTTCACTATGTAAATATTTGTATGACTAACATGTCTTTCATAAACATAAGAAAAACAAATTACACTTTTTCCTATAAGCTACGAAATATCGAAATTAAACTTATTTGCCCTTGTTGAACGTAAAGTTCTTGGCTTTTTTGTTTCACAGAATTTAAAAAATATTTCGATGTATCGGAACCCCAATTTTCACATAGTGATCAGATTATGACTACAAACATTAAAAAAAGAAATATTTTCTAATTCTCTAAAAAAGAAAAATACAGGAAATGAGCGTTCATTTCCTGTATTTTTCTTATGACATATTGTATCCACACATATGTTGCAAATGTTTTCGTCCTCATTAATGCATTTATTAGAACAACATTTTTGTCAAAATTTAAATTCAACTACGGTTTGGTGTATTACTTTACATTATCTGTGCGAATTGTATGCACATAGCATTAATAATTTAGAAAAATGAACACCGGGCGCTAATACGATAATTTTAGAAGAATGTACCCTATATCTGATGAACGCAGCGAATGAGGTATTTAGTGTCATAAAAGTGATATAATAATCTACCAGCGTTGCTTACACTCTTTCGTGGGGAGAAGACTTCGTTGGTACATACGTATAGATTATGAAATTAATTTGAGATATTGTCCATCCAACACAAGCGAGTGCAGTAAAAATTAAAATACTAGAAATGTCTAAGGAATTTAACTGGTGCGTAATAAGCAGTTAAATTCCTTAGACAGGAAATCACTGACCGATATCAAATAACACATCAAATAACAATTCTGTTTAGCCACTCTAAAACAATAGGCAAAACAATTTCATTTAGAGCAAAGAATCTATTGATTCTGTTTAGCCGCTCTAAAACAATGGACAAAACAATTTCGTTTAGAGCAAAGAATCGATGGATTCTGTTTATCCGCTATAAAATAATAAACAAAACAATTTCATTTAGAGCAAAGAATCGATCGTTTCTGTTTATCCGCTATAAAATATTAAATAATGGACAAAACAATTTCGTTTAGAGCAAAGAATCGATGGATTCTGTTTATCCGCTATAAAATATTAAATAATGGACAAAACAATTTCGTTTAGAGCAAAGAATCGATTGATTCTGTTTCTTTGCTCTAAAACATTGGACAAAACAATTTCTTTTAGATCACAGAATGAACAGACAGATCACGCCCAGGATGACCATCGGACACGATCACTAAAGAAAATATGAAGCTAGTGGAAATCGATATATCGGAGGATAGACGTTCAAATAGTAAGAAATTAACAGAAACGTGTGGTTTTTAAAAAATAGGTCAGTACAATGTACCTTCTACTCCAAAACTTCTTGAAATTGTTAAAAAAGTGGACAGAAAGGAGTTATCCATACATAGTTCTTTCACTACGATCCTCATTCGAAAAGAGGATAAATAAAATGGTGTCATCCAAGCTCACCATGCCCTAAAAAACAAAAATGGTTCAACTTGTAAAAAACTTATAGCAATTATTTTTTTAGATTCTAAAGGACTTTTATTTAGAGATTTTCAAGAACTTAACATTACAGTAACTGACAACTATTACGCGTTGTCACTGCATTAGACGAGCGATGTAATCAAAGAAAAGCGCCGAGGTACGTAGTCTCGCGGAGTGTTGTTGCTGCATAACAATGCACCAGCGCACACCTCTGTTGTACCCAAAGCTGCTATCCACGAATGTGGTTTTACAGAACTTAACCACTCTCACTACAGACGTGGTTTAGCACCGAGTGACCTTTATTTATGCTTTAAATTGAAATCTGAATATGAGAGGAAACCAAGTTAACTAGGATGATGAGTTGAAATTAATGGTTTTAGCGCATTTTAAAGACAAATCTTCATACTAATTTTAAACGGAACAGAAATGTTAATAAAGCATTGTGAAAAGTATCTTAATACATACGGGGACAACATTAAAATATAGTAGTTATTTTGTATATACTACCTTCATTTACATATTATATGTACACAGTGCAGACTGGAAACATTTAAATTTTACACACGCACGCATAAGATTAAATATAGCATAAAAATTGTTTAGATCAAAATCTAGATTAGGTTTGTAGATGGAAAAAATCGATTTAATAGTTTCAAAATTGTGACGATTCAAACTAACAAAAGTACATAAATTAAAACTGTAACAGTAAAATTATAAAACTAAAACATTAGTGATGAAACTTTTTCCAGAACTCATACAAAAATATAAAAACGATTTAAACTGTGTTTCAATCTATACGTCCACCGTACTTATGGTTTCTTCATAAAAGGTCATTTCATTTTGCAAATTGTTTGTTTGAGAAATAGTACAGTAATAATTATAAGAAATAGTACAGTAATAATTATAAGAAATAGTACAGTAATAATTATAAGAAATAGTACAGTAATAATAAGTAATAATTAAGTAATATTTACTTTTCCACACGTGACATAGGTAGACCTCCATCTAAACTAAATACGCAGATAACGTCTTACAATAAAAGTAAGCACTAGTCAATAAAATAATCTATACATATAGTAGAATTGTAACATAGTAAATTCGTAAGAGTAAATTCTGTACATAGAATATATTTTAAAAAGAGCGATTGATTTAGCATATCGAAAGATAATAGAAGAAAGAAAAACTTTTTTTAGTATTTTTGTCTGTATGTTATTTTGTGCGTCAATCGCGCAAAATCTACTGGACGGATATTGATGAAAGTTGATAGGATAATAGTTTATAACTAACAGCAACACACGAGAGAAAAAGAATTTTTTTATTCCGAATTTCACGCGAATGAAACCGTGAGGTACAGCTAGTAAATAATAAAGTTTATGCTCGAACGTGGCGCACTATTATTGCGTAGCAATGATTTATACCAAAAATATTTGTCTCTCGTACATTTTTTGTCATTTTTATTTTTTCCTTAACGATAAACATAATATGTATGGGTATTCAATATCTTTATGAAATGCAACTTTCGAACTGGTGCTTGCCATCGTTTATTTTTAGGTATGGCTAACGGTGTAAAGCAGAATTCTCTCTACTGAGTACGTATTGAGATATTTTCCCATTATGTTTTTCCTAGATATATTTCCATTGATGTGTTTTCATTCCTAACTATATTTATACTATCAATATTTGTTTCATACATCAATACGACTACAAACTTATAATGATCTTTTCGAAAATTAAATGAAAATTTCTTATCGATCCAACCGCATTTTGAAAACATTTGTACTCAGCTGAGACAAGTTTAAAAAATCAAAGATCGCAACGTTAAAAAAGTGTCTATCATCGTTTATTGTACGTTTAATCCATGAATGTTAACAATAATATTTTATATGCGAAATAGTTGTCGTTTTTTGGTTTTAGTTAAAATAAAAACGAAATTAACTGAAACATAAAACCATAGGTCAAATTTATTACCGTCTAACTCTCGTATTTCGCTGCCAAAAGACAACGGCGAACAATATAGTGTTTGATGCGTATATCACGCGCCACACAGAAGAAAGGCATGTATTGAGAAAATTGAAGAGATCCTCAGCAGGAGTTAAAAGGAACACTTAATATAGTGAAAAGTGTAAGACCCTTTGTTATGTAGGAGATTTCTTGGAAAACTTTTTAAACTTAAGTGGAGCTCTTGAGAATTAGGGAAGTACTTAGGGTTAGTAGTAAGGGAGAATCTCAACTCCAAGCACTCGACCTTATAATTTTTTCTGTTATATATTTTTAATACATCTTCCACTTCGAGAAGGTGAAGGACCGAGTTGAAAGACCGAACATTTTCGATTATTTCAATCCTAAAGAAGGCTTACGTATACATTTAATAACACAATGAGGTAAAAAAGGCTGTATAGTAAAGGCATTAAAAAAATCAGACGACTATAAGAAGAATAAAAACAAAAACATGCCCCTTTTTATAGTTCCGTAATGCAAAAAGAAAACAGAACCCTTATAAATCATTCACCCTTGTTACAGTCGTTTTTCTCAGAAACCGCTTGACGTCGAAACTTGAATTTGACACAGTAATATTAACCCATATTAACCATGTTAATAGCTAAAAGTAGTTATATGAAAATTTAGGGGAGTCAAGTTGGTACTTGTTGGAAAAAATAATTTTCATATATGGGCCGAGATTAAGTACCTACAGGAAAACGTTTTAAAATTCAATGTATTATAGTGTGGAGTATCGTTTTGAAAGGGTTAGTTACAGAGGTCTCTACTTTTTTTTCATAATTTTAAATAATTTAACTTCAGATATATCCTGGAAAGTACTATTTCCGAAAGTACTTAACCTAAAATTATGAAAAATAAACAGAGACTTTAGAAGCCTAGCAAAGGCTGTAGGATATCTATAATGACGATTCTAAATGTCACAGTTTTATTAACATTCACTATTATGTATATATATATATATATATATATATATATATATATATATATATATATATATATATATATATATTAGCGATGAAGCTGAATGCCATCCTCGAACTTAACCGTTTTTTTTCCGAATTTTCATTTGTTTGTATGCGTATTACGTAAAAACTGCTAGAAGTCTCACTGCTGCCTCTCAGTATCTTTGTTTAAACTAGTATAACATAAAAATACTAATGCCCGAAACCAATATTTCGTCTATTCGTCGACGTAGATAATTAAATAAGATAGTTGATAACTTTCTGTCTATCCTTAGTTTGCTTCTTACAAGCGCTTTGAGATTATAACTGTCTATCGACAATCGTAGATAGCTCCGTGCCCTTCTTTACAAGCAACTCATTCCATTGATACATATGGCAAATTCGACATTAAAATATATACGCGCCAAATAAATAAACAACATAAACATATTAATTATATACTATTGAACGTAACTTACATTTTTTGTGAATTTTTATACAACGAATGAATATTTATATAGATAAGTAATGTAGTTATGGAAAGTTCCATTCTGTCAAGTGTTAAATCGAACAATACCAGTATTAACATAACGTTTATAATTTAAGAGAGTAATAAATTATAATAATAAATTTATACTTATTATTATCACTTATTATATACACAGTAATACTTGTTATTGTATATAAAATAAACTTTAATAATTATATTAATTCAACGGAACTCTTATTAATCTAGTTTTGAAATTCTGCTCACTGAGCTCACGCGTGTAATTTAGTTGATGTATATATAGTGTCTTCATTATCGGAATCATCATCCCAGTATGATAAACGATAGTAATATTTCCAAATCACTGTAGCCAAAGAACCACTCCCTTCTTACTCCCCTTACCTACCGATTTCCAATAATTTTTCACTATCCAAAATTGGAAAATTTTACTTAAAACAGACCGATTGATAGGCGTTAATCGCTCGACAATAACAGACAGAACATTCGCTTACTGTTGATGACCTAACTTATTGAAGATAACTGTCAAAAAGTTATCGGAGAGCAACATCTGTCACTTGTATACAATATTGTATAGCCACTGAGTGATTTGCCCTCACATTGATAAATAGCGCGCTGAGATAGTAATTCCTATCTATTGATATGCCATTGATATACAAAACAGAAACCTCACATAGAATTTCATCTTTAGTAATACGAAAACATGGATAGATAGAATATTGGTTATAGGCATTGGTAAATTTGTATAGTCCGATTCACTGTTGTATTTATAAGAACCTAAGAAAATCTAACAGATATATTTTCACGTGACGTCAGCAAGTTGCGTAGTAAGATAAAAGTGTCTGCCTACTAAAGATTACGACATAATTAACCACTGATTACTCGTACATATCTCAATGTCACTAACACACTGGGTAAATGAAGTCTCCCACGCGAGACGCAGAAGCCGAGGACAAAGAGCTTGTGTTTAATAACATCAGCTTTATCCACGGCTAAACCGAAATATATTACTGAATTTCATATTAAGGAGAGTGCCACGGTCAAATTCACGCTCTTGCTATTTCTATGATGTGCTATTTCTAGCTTATACAAACAAGACTGAACAGAGTACAGTTTGCGTATACAGATTTTCGACAAGAAATCTACCATAAGTAGAAATAATATATTCCAGCTTCCCGCTCTTGATAATCTACGACGTCATTGCTAAATTTAATATTTTTCATTTTGTTTAGTGCGTACTCAACGTAGATGCTTAAATATTGTTTGCAAGAAATAAAAGAAGCAAACCGAAAAGGATTTTAGGTCAGAGCGGAGGATGCATCGCTTAATGCTAACACTTGATTTTCCTGTTATCTGTTTCCACCTAATTGTTCACCAGTTCCAGTTATGTGGCAACTGTGTTAATTATACCTCTATTCTTTGCGTTTATTATACGACCCTATTCTTTGCGTTCGCGCCCAGCGCTCTACGCAAATAATAGGGTCGTATAATAAACGCAAAGAATAAAGGTATAATCGTCGTCAATGTTGTCACGGATTACACTCTATAATATAAGAAATACTTAAAATTATATTCTAAAAATTTGGTGACGTATTCTTAAAGGATTATACTAATATTTTACGAAAAAAAAATTTTTTTTTTTTTCAAAATTTTACAGGTATTTCCACCCTTAAGATAATCTTAATTTGAAAATCGCATTCAACGACTTTGGCAATTGTGTTTATTTACTTATTCGCATTCGAATTTTTAAAAGCCCACATTATCTATGCTCTATACTCTTTACTATTGCTGTTCATAATAATAAGATATATAAAAATACAACCAAGTGTGAATCAGGCAGACGCGCTGATAAGAACGAGATACTTTGAAAATAAAAGACGTGCCATTCTATTATTATTTTTATAACTAAAATTTTGTTTTATTTTTTTAGTTAATATTATTCTAAAAGATAATAACCAAAAAATTGTGAATTTTTATAAAGCCTTCTCATTTTTTGTTAAGTCTACTTTGATCGTCAATTTATTTAAGTATTTTCTTTATTAAGGGGTTTCCAAAATAATTTTTAAGTTTTTTTAAAGTGTAATATATATTTAAAAATTACATTATTTTAAAATCGGCTTATAACTAACGGTATACTGATGATGTATTAATGTACTTGCGAAACGTACCTCTATCCCTGTGAACACTTTGACGTAAAACTGACTCATAACATGAATCATAGAAGTGTCATTATTTCATCAATATCATTTTAAAGCTAAATTTTAGGTCAATATGATATCACAATTATATCATATACCATGACATCATAACAAGATCATAAGAAATGCGAGTTATACATCAAATTTAGGTAAATTGTCGTGACATACACATGATCTTTGTGTGACGTAAGTTTCAGGTCATGCATTCACTGGAATACAACATTTCGTAATTCAGCCTGAAAGGTTTCAAAAATTATAACTTGACTAGCTTTTACCGGAGAATTGACTTCGCTTGCGTGGAAAAGGGACGAAATGGTGGTAATTTAAAAATGGGAGTAGTTCAGCAGCATTCTCGTGAAAATATTGAATCTTAGAATGAAGCACAATATCCACTTAAATATATAAACTCACATATGTCCACGTTTTTTTAATAACCAACCAAAAACACCAACAAAATTATATTCCGGGATATAAAGTATGATTATAATTTCCATGACAAAAGATCGGTTGAGTAGTTGAGGAGTGTAATTGGAATAATCAAATAAACAAACAAACTCAATTTCATATTTATGACAACAGTTAGAAAATTAGGATATTTAAAAGGCATATACATATTCGAACAAACGAGTGGTTTCCTAAAATTATCAAAAAAAAACATTAAAAATGCAAATAGAAAATATATAACAAATGGCAGGGATGTCAATACTTTTATGTTAAAATTAACACTACTAAATTAATTTACGGAAGGAAACTCCAAATTAAGATGAAATCATTTCCGTAAACAACTTTTCCGTTCGCTACTCCCGATATGAACTTCGACGTAGAAAGCAGCAGGCGTCTGTTATCGGTACACAAGAGCAGCCAAACAAACCGCCCAATATCCTTCCTCGAACAAGTTGAGAACTAAGGTATAACAAAAAGTATACCTCAATTATTCATAGACACGTTCCGTATCCTCTTCATTGTGCTTACGTTGATTACCTGCCTGCCAGCAGGACTAATTAGGATGGGGTTAAAAACGGCGTTATCACTGGCGCTTGTGTAAATATACACAAAGGAAAGCTTTGTATACAAAAAACTTCAGTTTACAACTCATCCTTTCAGGTTCGGATTGAATTTTCGCAAGTAATTCTCGCTTTAAACCAGTTTTTGCTTTACACTTTTTTTATAATGATGTCACGAAAGGATTTACCAAAGTAAAAATTGTCTCTGGAAAAGAACCCGTAGTAACATTCAAATCGTAACTTTTTAACTAATAGCATTTGGGCGATACTATCTAAGTATTTTCATCACGCTGTATAATTTTATAGATGTGTTGTAAGATGACGTCATATCTGTTAGAGATTATACATCAATTTTTTTACTTAAAAATAATTGAAGTCAAAATACAAGTAGATGCGACTAGCTAGCGTATGTCAACATTTAATTTTGAGTTACGAGTTTGTTTGGCAGATGTGCAATCCACTATTCTATGTTTCTGATGGTTTACGGTTGTAAAATATTGCATTTAAATTTTGTTACCCACTCTGTTCTGAGTATCTCATTGATTTGCACTGTGCTATGGCCAGTGTATCTATATTTTACAAAAATAAATGTTAGGCTTTACTGTTCTATATAACACGTCTAATCAATATTTTACAAAAATAATTCTTGGGCGTTTCCTGTTTTATATAAATAATCTAAGAGAGAAGACCAAAAAAGATAATAATCACCACCAGGAATAAAAGGTCGGTTCGGACACTGCGCAGAAGAAACTACGTAAGAGCCGAGGTCATCACCGTTTCAAATTGATGTATTTCTTGTTATATTGTGGAAAATCATTGCTATCGAACCATTAGCAATGATTTTCCCACTTTAATTATTTATTGATATATTATTAATTAACAATTAGCTACAATTTTAATTTTAACGATGTGATCACCATGTGAAATTGATATCCTGTTTTGTAAGTTACATTCTATTCTTCCATTACATTAGTACGAATATTCTGAAATTATCTGTCTTATCAATGTTTTATAATATTAAAAACATTACATTAGTACGAATATTCTGAAATTATCTGTCTTATCAATGTTTTATAATATTAAAAACATTACATTAGTACGAATATTCTGAAATTATCTGTCTTATCAATGTTTTATAATATTAAAAACATTACATTAGTACGAATATTCTGAAATTATCTGTCTTATCAATGTTTTATAATATTAAAAACATTACATTAGTACGAATATTCTGAAATTATCTGTCTTATCAATGTTTTATAATATTAAAAATAAATGAACAGCCATTCAAAAGTTTAGCTCTTTAAAACCAGTGTTGTTTATTTAATGTTAATTGTGTAATTGAACGTGTTGAACATAAACCAAAGTTACGCGTATTCTGTAGGCCGGGAACAAATATACATTTTCCGAATCGAATAAACCGAATGCGCGAAAACCATATAAAATATTCTATACACCACACGTATTCGTTTCGATTTCGAACGGAATATATTCCGAACATACATTGCTTTTCATACATTTAAGTTGTCCAATTCAGAAAATAAATATGGAAAATGAACGTTTATTTCCGGTCTTAATTTTCCACTGAGAGTGCACTTTGTGATATTCCACTGAGAATATCAGGTCATGAAGAATGTGACAGCGAGCTTATTTGCTCTGGCCATCTAACTTAAAACGTATGCCGATACGACCTTAACATGCAGGACGAAATGTCATCAAAACATCTTAAGCTATCATGCCAACTTAGCTTTATTAGGACGGCTGAAAATTAAATATTACAATTATTTTAAATAAATAAATTTTTGCAAATAATTGTTGGAGTTCGAATTTATATTTCTGAATATAACAATTATTTGTAAAAACGTATTTATTTATAATTTTAAATCTTAAAGCCTCAGAGAAATCGAATTACAAGATATCATGGAGCTATGAACTCCGTTCTAATGGAGAGCCCAATGCAACTGTGACGTGGGCAGTGAAAGTGATACTTTTTATCACTTCTCTATATGAAATACAAATAATTCAAAATTCAAATAATTCTTGTGTCAGTGTTCGTATTAACGCGTACAGGTAGAAATAAAGAGCTATAGAAACAATCTTTTCCTTTTTTTATCTTTTCCTTCTTCGCAAACTTCATCCTATCTCATGGTAGCCATATAAACTATTATAGATGGCGTCATCAGTAAGCCCGCTCTGCGCTGGCAAGAAAGACAGCGCACGGCGGGCTTACTGATGACGCCATCTATAATAGTTTATATGGCTACCATGAGATAGGATGAAGTTAATTGTCCATTGACTCAATTACAATAATACCTCTATGACAAGATATATTATTGTAATTGAGTCAATGGACAATTAACTTCAAACTAAATAATATAAAAACTTTAGTAATATTGAAACAAAACATCGTTGTAAAAACAAATCAAAATCTAACCAAACCTCTACAAATTACCATATATTTTATCCGAAAGTTGGCAAATTATTTCGAAGACACAAATTCCGATTTTTACTATACTTGTGTGGAGAAAACAACGAATGTGTTTTCTCGTACGAGCACTTTGAAGTCTCTAAGATACAGGTTGTTATATCCGCCGGGGAGGCAATAAATAAATCTAGACAAGGTGAAGAATTCAATGGTTTAGGCAGCAGCAAACGCAGCACCATTCATTACTTTTGTGACAAATGAAATTGAAAAACGGGTGCTGCACTAGAAGTGAAATATGACGTGTACTATGAACTTCGGCAACAAATGAAAACGTTGACAAACCTTACATTTATAATCCGAGATAGTGACTTCTGGGTCTAAAGGCGCTGAATATTTCACTTTCACGTCTATAAAATTAGTTACTTTGCTTTAAATTTAGTCCTGGATCTGGACACATGCAACTCATTAAAAGGTTTAAATTTTCAGCGAAAGAGATAATGAAAGGCTTTTTTCAGAGGATTTATATCTTGAATTTACTGAACCATCATGTTAAGACAAGAAAATAATAATAATTTAATGAAGGAAAGAAAATAAAAATTTAATAACATTGCAACATAACAAAGTATTCTTTGTATCAACACGAATATGTTTTCAAAACGTGGTTAGCGTCTAATAACACGAATCACAAACAACAAAAGATTAATCGCCTCATTTAAACATTTAATAAGATCTTTATAATCTGCTAAACATCGCTTACGGTGGATACATTTGTTTCTTGACTTATATGCTAAACGCTATCTCTACGATTCCCTTTAATTCTTTTAGTGTTTTTGGTGTAAATTTAAATAAACATTCTTTTATGTTGGCACCATTAAAATTATAATTATTTAAAATTTATTTTTAACTTACCTTAACAGACCTATAATTAAAATAAACCTAACAAGCACGGGTCGAACCGCACTACGAGGGTGCCGTGAAAATTACATTTAAGGATATACAGTACTTCACTAAACTATCTACAAATATTAATTTTTCGCAACGTAAATATATTGCCTATTTTATCTTGGACAGGCGTAAAACATCATTCATATTTCAAAAATGGTAAAATTTAAGATACACTATCATCTTCCTACAGCCTTACGCAGGTTTATTATTTTTATAATTTTAGGCTGAGTAGTTTAGATGTGATATTGTTATTTCTGAATTTTTATGATGTACTACCATTTGTAAAATTATAAAAGTATATTTTTGGGGTCCCTTATTATTAGCCCTTTCAAATGATACCCCGCGCTATACATGGAATTAAAAAAATGTTGAGTATTAATTGAAACCCTAAAACTCCTAAAATTTCCATAAACATATTTGTGAGTGTTTGTTATTGATATATATGCGGGTTAAAATGTAACAAACGAGCGTGACAGACAAATAGATATTGAGTAGTTTTACAAGGGTTCCATTTGTTTACTTTTAATGTACGAAACCCTAAAAGAAGTTAAGAATATAATTGTAATTAATATTAGTTCGAAGTTTTTTAATAAAGTCGGTTTCCACAGTCGATATTACTGGTGCAGAAAACGTTTCTCTACCTACACTCATACGGCTGTTATAACATGCAATAATTTGGAAGCTACAGAGGCCCAACGACTTTTTTATGTTTAGAAGTAATTTTGAAATATCGATTTGAACATTATTTTAATTCGTTTTTGAAAGTAGAACGTTTCATATGAATTTCAAGTGGAATGAAAAAATTTAAAGAGTTATACACCTCTTAAGTGTAACTGCGCACGAAAGTTTTCAGAGCCAGTATAACCGGTGAAGTGGAAGTTGTGTACGCTCAATAGTCCTTTTTACCCTTGTAAATGAAATGTCTTTACTTATCGTTCAATCTTATTGTATGTCTTATTTAGTTAAACAAAAAATAATTCTAGGCGCAGGTATAAACCGGATCGTCGGCGTGGCGACGCTTGCCGTGGCGACGGGTCACCACACTATACTAAGGTGTATATATAGTCTATATGTAGTAGAGTGTACGGTATGGCAACGTGTCGCCATACGCAACCGACTACGCGACCCCCTCCTCACTCAGTTCGACGCTGTTGTTTACTATGGTACACATAACCCGTGCTTTATTATTTTTGTATTAATTGTAAATAAATGTTTATTAAATAAAGTCACCATTTTCTGTAAGAAATTCGTAATACTTAATTTTTTCATTATGCTACATTTAGTTCCTGTAATAATCTTGTATTTTATGCATATCACTTGTACGAACACGATGTTTCACATCTGCCAGGCGTGCCGTGACGGCTCACTGTTTTTTTTATGTAAAAAAAATATACCATTTTACTTCAGTGAAAACTCGTCTTGAAAATCGGGTAGCGTTTTTCTCAAAATAATATTTTTCAAATCAGCGATAGTGATATCTCTAATACAATATATTTTTTATTTTGCACAATATAATTTCTCTAAATCAATTTTGTTGACTTCTACAAGTCGCATAAACTTTACTTTTTTTTAACAATAAGGGAGATTTTTTAAATTTGATATGAAACTACCACCAAAGTAAAATTCTGAAAAAGCGACAAATGAATGATTATGTGAGTGATACCTCTTTATTTTCTAATTATTTTTTTTAACTTCGATAAGTGTACTAGCCGCAATCGTGGTTACTGCAAAACCTCATTTGATAACACAATTTCAAAAAAAGTCTGCTGAAATATTATGATCAATTATTTTTAAATAAGAAAATTGATGAATAATTATCATTAAATAAAAAATCACTGCTATAAAATAAAGTAAAAACGTATAATATTTTTGAGTCTTTGTTATTCAGATATGTACGGGTTAACTTGTAACAAACTGCCATTGACGGCGCGATGCACTACGTGGATCTGGATTCGATTCGCGGCCGCTCGCTGTAATGATGTTATGGTTGGCTGTAAGAAATTGCTCTCGTAACAATAAGTCTGCCATATGTATCAATTAGATGCGTTAAAGTAGATAAATAAATATAAGGGTTTTGTTTAAAAAAAGCTATTCCTTTTCCGTTCCAAAGGAATCCCTGACGATACCTTGAGAATAAGTTTCGAATTTGTAATTTTTAGCTCATATTTCTTTGTGATTTCACTTTCGCAAGTTGCAAAAATAATATTTGGACATCCGTGATAAAGATATGATATAAAGAAAAATACTCATTTATATAATTCCATCTTGTTATTTATTTGGATATTAATGAAATAAATATTTGGAGAAACAAATATATGAATTAACGCTTTATTCTTTAATTACCATGAATTTTCAACCTTAATATTTTAAATCTATGGAAAAATAAATTATTCATATGGTAACATTAATTCCTATTGACACAATACGAATTGAAATAAACAAACCACGTCAAAATACAACCAGTATACGTATTATCAAAGGAATTCCTTGAACCTCCCTAACAACGATGACACCCCAATAGCCTTGTGTACATTTTCTTTGCTGATCAATATTGTATACGATAAATATTGGGACAATAGTTTTGAAACAATTCACAAACTAAAACCAAATTAAAATAAAGGACATTTAAAGCGAAACATCTTTATTCTAAATTTAACATTAACTAATTTATTAACTTCAATTTGATGTAAATAAATTATTATGACCCGAATGCGTCAAGTGGCAAGTTCACACTCTATCGATTCGTCATCGTAGCGGTCTATCGCCATTTCCAAAACGTTGTTTCCGTTTTCCGTGAACTCAACAAGTAAAACGTGCAAAAAATTAATTTCAGAAAAGTTCGAATTAATATTATACGACAACGAAAATATATATATCGACTGAAGTTTAACCTATTAATAAAAAGAATTTTTGGACATCTTAATTTTTCATGCTTGTGAGGTTACACTACACGTACATCAATTTATTATTACTCAAGTGATTTGAAAAATTATTTAATCCTTTCTAATAACATAGTTATTTTTTTATTTCTTTCATTAACAACAATTTTCAAATAAAACTCAGCCAGTACTAATAAATCACTAACTGACATATAGGAGGCGATATCCGAATGTGCATATATGCCAATTTCACTACGTTTGACGAGTCTTTATAGCCTGCTCTAGCGTAAACTTCTGTAACTGTTATTAGTTTAAGTAGTATTTTATTTAAAGCATCTCTTATATTGTTACCATAACTAATTACAGCATAATAACAGAATAAGAAACGGTACTATTTAATTCTGCGCGTTTGCTGGCCAAAATCTCTAAACAAATTTCGATTCAGGCAACGTCGGATGGTCCTGGCAAATAGATTAAAAGCGCTCTCTCTACCCATTCCTCGATTAACATCATTAGCCCTGAACGCTCATCGATATGCCGTAACATTTGTTGTAAGACACAACAGTCAATATGCCCGTATTAAATAAAAAAATAACCCTTTATTAAAGGAGACGCTAGCAACGGTCATGCATAGCGTGCACTCGTATTTCCTCGTCTAAGGCCGATATTTGTAACGTAAGATGTACAAATCGCGGTCTCCGAAATAAGAATCTGAAAAATCTGCTGTCTGCATGAAGATACGTTTCATTGAAAAGGGTAAAGGCAGACGGCGAGTATTATTGGAGCGTCGGACCTTTTATTTCGAACCATCCGGTGTGGTAATGGTTACGAGATCATTGCGGGTGGGAAATAACTTTCCACAATCCCGTCCGGCTTTGGGCGCTTCGCCACTGTCGGGGAGGGATTTATCTTGCAAATGATTTCGTTTCACAATTGGACACAAAGTAAAATGAGTTTATTTATAAAGAATTTAGCTCGTGTAAATTATCAGATAACAATATTAACTACGCAATGACTTTCGGTGAAGGTTTTAAGTTGTACAGTCGCTACAACCATATTATAAGATCGAATACTAGATCATCATTACTAGCACATGGTATGTCCACGGGATGTCCTGTAGAACAAGTTAGCTGGAAAAAAGTAACTTAGGTAAAAGTTGAAAATGCTAAAAAACACCTTTCAGCTCATAAGCTAACCTCTTTATTTATCCTATATCATAAATAAAAAAATTATATTGTCTTAAGCATGCACTCAAGGAAAGTATAAATTCGAGCACATGTTGGGGACCGACTATTTGCTACCCACGGTTAGTGCATTTCGAAACTTCATTGTGACAGTAGTTGTGTGGACTTTAAAAAAAACTGTGTTATTTTAATTATGGATTCAAAGGATGCTGGTATGTATGTATATTTAATTTTTTTTCCTAATTTTATAAGAAAATAATATTCACCTTTTAAGCCCGAAAAATAAATTGTTTTTATAACTTGCGTGAACTTAAAGTTATAGCACCGAGTGCAGTCCTGTTAACGATTTTTAATTATTTTATACATATAAAATTTATTTACTTCCATATGATCGTGCGGAAATATAAGAATATTTCGTCTTTTTCAGATATCACATTCACTATCCGTAGAAGACAACTTTTTAATATTAGGCGGAAAATTGCTCAGACGGGTCACACTGTTAGGATTGATTTCATATTGACTGTCAGGGTCGATTTCATAATTGTATGAAAAGTAAAAGTAAATACAACAAAAAAGATAAATAAAAAAAGAAGAATAAAAAAAATAAGTGCATCATAAATTTCTGGATGAAACCAGAATCAGAATCGAGAGAGCCAAAAACCTGCAGGAAGGACTGATGACGGGAATATAGCAAGATGATTTTTTCGAATCCCGAATTAACAAACCAAATAACGGACGTTAACCAAAAATTAGCAGAGGTTAGGTATTTTGTTAGGTACGATTTCCTCAGGTATCGAAATAGATGAGGAAAATTTAGAGAAATTCTCCTTAGAAACCCGAAAACTATTTTTCTAAAATTATTCTTGGTATCCGATGCCAGCAGTAACATTGCATAAATTTTAATACACGAAAAAGAAATTATAATTTTTTTATTATTCCTATCAGAGTAGGTCCAAGAAGCAAGAAACTAGGAACTGATAAAAGTAAGAAAATGAACTTTTTTAAATAGTTATTAGTGAATTCAGACCTAATCATAGTAGGTCAACAAGAATTAATATCAAGGAAAGCAAAAGGCTTTTAATTATGCTGTAAAAACTATTATAATTAGACTTGCTTAAGTAATAATTTTTTTTAAAATAATTACCATTCAATACAGAAATTCAGTAGTATTTACTTAAAAGCATCGCTTCCATCTACCCCATTTTACTTACAATTAATTATTAATAATATAAATATACCATAAAAACAATAACTTCTCCAAAAAAACAGGAATCTATTTTTTCCAGCTAGCTTGTTTTATAGGACATACTATGCGCCGTTCCGAATTGACGAAAAACTGGTCTCAATATTAGTGTACCAAATTTGTGTTTATGTGTCCCAGCGTTCTGTTTGACAATGAAATCGGATTCTTTATATTTGCGCGCCGTTGCTTATAATTTACAAGATGATAAATCAGCCATCAAAGCTGCTTGAGCTTATGGGATTACTATATAAAGAGGCGAAGAATTTTAAGTGAAAGGAATGCGTAAACCGGATAGCTCACCTTGCTGATGATCAGAATGAATAAATAATAAGATCGGCTTATATTAAGTGAGTATAGTCTAGAAATAGAAGTAATGGCTCTTAATTAAAAAACAGTTCGAACAGATTCAAGGTTGAAACAGCAAAGTATAGCATTTCCAGTTCACCCAGACTATGTGTCGTAGGTGCACTGGAATTGCGAAAACCAAAAACTGTCTGATTTTATCATCAGATTGTATATTGCTCAATATTTTCTCATATTACAACGAAAATATTAGACGAAATACGAGGTGAATAAAAGCATCGCCTAAAAGTTACGATAAATTTGTAAGAAAAGGATTCATAAATATAAAAAAATATTTTCGAAACACCTATAACACTTAGTAAGAAATAACTAAAGTGACAAACTGTTGGGAGTGTTTAATAATCTCTGCCAAACCACGCTTCGCTGAAAAATGGGACGAAGTTATAATTGGATAAATTTACTGGTAATTTGTAAACAGTTTTTCTTTCATATTTTATGGCTTGCGGTCACGTTAGTTGTAACAGGTGACACAAAACAATGAATAAATACAATACGTTAAAAATATGTACTAGTATGCATATGGGCTAACCACTATACGGTTGTTTCTTGACGTCATTTGTAGGTTAAGAGCAATATACATAATACAATACAATGTTTGACCTCGAATTGTCTTGAAAAAGAAGTTTCTAAAAATTGGATGGAGATTTATTCTGATTTATTTTAATTTTTTTTTCTCAACAAATGATTACAACATTTATATTTTAAAGTTGGTGTCTTTAAACGACTTTGCTAAGAATTTCCTGTTTGCTTTTACCGGCAGCTTCCGTCGCGTGATTACAGTTGTAAACTTGTAGGGAGAAATTACGGAGTATTTGTCATAAAACAAATATTGATCATGAACACAGAATAGATCACTATTTTAGAACGCTACTACAATGATGTAGATCTTCCTGGATCTGGCGTTAAAATGTGGAGATTTTGGGTATTGGACACGAGTGAACGCCCACTGTTTTTCCAAGTGCACCCTTGCTACAGCTTGTAATGTTCGCCATTGCGCTTTGTGGAAGGTAATAGCAAAACTGAGCTTGAGAAAGAGCTGCTGCTTTTTGAATTGGAAAAGGAGGTCTGTGAGAATTATAGTGATCAGCGTTTGTTGGTCATTTTCCGTTCCGTTGCGACGGTGTTTCTTTATTCTGTTTGTGTACTTTTCAGTTTCAAATAAGGATTTTATCGAAGGAATGAGATTTCCCAGGATAAAAGTTGCCTATATTATTCTCCGTTCCATCAACTATTTCTGTGCAAAAAATCATGTCGATCCATCGCTTCATTGCTATGAGAAAAAAGGACAGGCAAGTAAATTTTCGCATTTATAGTTTTTGTTAGGATTAAAACTTGTCAGAAATGTTCACTTTATTTTGGAGAGGCGGTGTCAGATATATTGGCTGAGAAATAACTTAACTGGCCATAAAAATGGTACTTTTTCACAAACAATATACATTAATACAAAAAATATCTGGTTTAGAGTAGATATTGAGATATGATATTCTAAAAACGTGTAAAATGGGCAACGTTGCTGAAATTAACCTTGAAAGTCTTATCAATGAATAAATAACCTCTGCAGAAATACCAAATGCGACAGCTTGATCCAACCCGAGCGTCATTTTATCCGCGACGAGTAATTAAACATCGCTTAGAATACTCTCCTATTGCCAGTGATAATCTCGACATCAATGACACTTAATATTCATAATTCATTTTCACTAAAATGTGAGCGGATATTTAGAGCGTTTTCATAACACATACTAGTATATAAAGACGTATGTTTACATGTTTGGGTACAGACGCTATCTTTGAAATTACTAAAATATTTAGAAGTGTTATCTTTAATTCTCAGAGAGCCTAGTAAATTAATAATAATAATAATATCGTTTATTTAGGGTTATAAAATATGACAGGTAAAGTAATAGAGATGTACAGAAATTTTCTTAGGGCTAGTGACAAAATTAAAGTTAAAAATTAAGTTACACGCCTTAACCTAACTTTTTTTCAATATTTTACCCACAAAAAGGTTACTAGCTCGGCTTGTGCAGTTATGCTATAAGCAAAACCGACACGGCCGGTTTACAGCTAGCACCTGTTGATATACATACATATACAAACATATACTCATATATACATATACACACATACACATATACAGTTTACACGCATACACACTAACATACGCGCACGCATACACAATATATAATAATATTTATTTTTAATACAGGTATTATATACAGACATATAACTACATACACATTATTTCCCATAGAGGAAACAGAGCACAAAGAAAAGAAGATACGAATAATAAATATAATTTAGATGAAATGATTTCGAAGAGCCGATATTTTCCGTTTATTCCGTTTGCATTTGCTGGGTCAAAAGCCACTTACGGATTGGCCTTTTAAAAGTAGTCATGGATCCAGCAGTGATCAGGGGCGGAGGGAGGTCATTCCAAATTTTGGTTGCGGCAAATTTGAAACTACCCCGATAACCGGTTGTACGATGTTCCGGGACTAATAGAAGTCGGTCTCTGTCGCGCGTCACGTGGCGATGAGCACTGCCGGACCAGTTTAATACATCGTAAAGATATTTCGGCTCTTTTGCTGGGAAAAGTCTACGCAAAAAAGAGAAAGGTTGATACCTGCGACGATTGTGCATTTGGAGCATTCCATGCTCATTTAAATACGGTGATACACGAGATCGCCGCGAGATACCGAAACAAAAACGCGCGCATGCATTTTGTATTCTTTGGATTGAATTGACTGTTTTTGTAAGTAAACGCGGGCCATATACGATATCACCATAATCGAGTACAGGAAGAACGAGGCTTTCAACTAGAATTTTCCTAACGGGAACAAAGAGATAAGGACGGTATCTGTATAGCGTTTTGAGAAGTATAAAGCAATATTAAATTTTTGAGGTTATGTGTTCATGAAATCTCAGCTGTGAGTCCATTATAATGCCTAGATTTTTGGCGTGTTCCACCATAGGAATGGACTGCCCGTTTATGGCGAGCTACAGTCTTCCTGATCTTGCTACCTGAGCCCTACTTCCCGTAATTAGAAAATAGAATTTGGAAGGGTTTAACAATAAGACATGTTTACACGACCAATTCCAGATTTTCATGAGATCTTCATTAACTTCTTCGCACAGTCTGTCTTCATCTCCGACACGAAAAGATTTGTACAGCTGCGTATCATCAGCATAAAAATGAGTAAATTATAATACGTGCTATATTATGAACTAACATTGTTAACATGATTTACGAAATGAGGAGAAGTATGGAAGTTAAAAAGGCGGGTGATTATTTAGAGACAAAGTATTCAAAGATCGAAACTTGGAAATAATAGCAATTTAATTTTTTTATCAAAGTGTTTGAAATAAAAAAAATTAGTATTATAAAACAGAAGCTAAAAAACTAAGAAAAAGAAGTAAGTCTTAATAATACTGTTCAGTTTATCAAAATATATTTAAGTAATTGTTTATAGGCAAGATCCAGCAATTAAACGTCGATATCTCAGTAAATAATGCTTAAGAAATTTTAACAGTGTTAGTAAAATTAGTTTTTTTTATCAATGTTGTGATTTTTTTTTTCAATTTTGTGTGCGTGTTTTCTTGGTTCTGTAGTAACAATTTCTTTTCGTTTTAAAATTTTAATTAAATTATAAGTCCATTTGAGTGTTGCGCATATTATTAGCCTATCCATAAAAGTTTTGAGCGTCGTATTACTATGGGCGCGCCGCTCCACAGGTACGCGCCCACGCTGGGGCCGATCGCACCAGCAGCTCCGCAGCGCCCGCCATATCGAATTCCTAGTAACGTCATATGGTCAACGACAATCACAAAGTTAAGGCGAATCGAACTACATACTTCACACATGAAAATCCGATACAAGCATACATACACGTTCGAAAAATATTAAAATCCACTTCACTGCGCAGTAGGGTAATGATAACAATAATTTTAAATATAATATGCTCCTCCCACACTAAATATCGAAACTAAAAAGAAAATTCGTATGCATAATTTTCCCCTCTTAAATTAATATATACTGGTTTTAAAGTGTTAGCTACTGCAAAATATGCAAGTCGATATGATCTATTATTATGTCAAAAATTCAGGTTTCTACGTCAGAGTTTCTGAGAAAATGGGCTGTCACAAACACACGTGTTGTGACAGAGAGCGATCTTATAATTCTGTTTTTCCTTTTGAAGTACAAAACTCTAAAAATTATATAATTTTCACCTATGTTCGCGTTTCAAGTGCACATTTAGTTATGAAATTAGCACAAACTACGTCAGAGTTTCTGAGAAAATCAGCTGTGGCAAACATACAAATGCTATGACAGAGAGCGATCTTATAATTCTGTTTTTCATTTTGTAGTATAAAACCCTAAAAATTATATGATTTTCACCTATGTTGGCGTTTCAAGTGCACATTTAGCTATGAAATTAGGACAAAGCAAGACAAACCACTTACACATTGTATGTACGAGTATGTAGCTGCATTTTGTCAATAAGTGGCACTTTAGGTTTGTTTAACACCAGAGTAATTTCATTCAGTCTTTATATAACATGAAAATAATTGAACTTATTATTGTCTTATATTTCTTTTTAAATCATATATTTTAAAATAATCTAAAGCAAAAATTAACTGAAACTCGACAAGGTATTCACATAAAAACTATAAGTAAAATAAAATTTTTACACAAAAAAATTGAAACAACTTCAAACAATCACAGAATAAGAAATGCAATGAAAAGTATAAAATAATGTAAATGAAATATAAATAAATTTGCAAAATACTACTATGACTATAGATTGTTGGAATCGATGCTAAGTCGAGGCTTTTCTTTCTGTCTCCCTTAGAAGCACACTTATAAGTGCTGCCTTTCACCCATGCTAAGTCGAGGCTTTTCTTTCTCTCTCCCTTATAAGCACACTTATAAGTGCTGCCTTTCACCCATGCTAAGTCGAGGCTTTTCTTTCTCTCTCCCTTATAAGCACACTTATAAGTGCTGCCTTTCACCCATGCTAAGTCGAGGCTTTTCTTTCTCTCTCCCTTAGAAGCACACTTATAAGTGATGCCTTTCACCCATGCTAAGTCGAGGCTTTTCTTTCTCTCTCCCTTATAAGCACACTTATAAGTGATGCCTTTCACCCAGCACCAACTGCAAAATCTCTATCGGTAGTAGTATTTTATAATTTATTTATGTACAGAAACTATATTGTACCGCAAAAGTTCCCAATGAATACTAGTATTTTCATTATTTTATTCTTTTCAGTGTGCTTTTTAGCAAGTGCTTATTTAAAGTCGATTAAATATTTTTATTAAAAAGTTTTATTTTTCCATTTTTAGTGCCTATGTATCCTATGTTACCCAGAATGTAAGGAACTTACGAAATATTCAATAATATCTCATTTTTGAAACCGAAACAGACGTTTGCAACGTTTAATGGACATAACTATATTCATATATGTCTACCTACATACATGTATGTATTATACACACACGTATAGATAGATACATTGAAGAATCCTTTACCCTTTTCCCCTGAATCCTTTTGAATACTCTTCCAAAAATAGATTCGAATTGAGAACCTCCATCTTTTTTGAAGTCGGTTAATAAAAAGATAAAAATAAAATTGTTGAAGAAGTAGAGGAAGATAATTTTATTAATTTAATTAATTTTTTTTTAATTTTTCTTTCAAAGACGTAGTTGGTTTTCATGTTTAATATATAATCTAAGGCATTTAACTTATTAAGACGAATTTATTATAATCGATCATGCCGTTTAGCGTCTACGAACTTAAACACGTGCACTTACGTACATACATAAACTACTTATGGTATAACCTTTACTTTTTGGCTTCAAAGTAGTCGGCATTAACTAACCTAGGAAGTACGTAGTCCAACACACTTCTAAAACCGTAGCATATAGTACATAAATAAAATAGTTACGAAACATTCAAAGTTTGGTAAACAAGATGAAGAAAAATTCTATCGATAATCTTTACCAATGGGAAATATATCGTTGACTGGCAACCCTACTTAAAATAATATACATCTCACGGCTCCTGCATACGATGAGTACGGTCCCCACGTGCGACCGTCACCAAGATGAAGAAAAATTCTATCGATAATCGATAACAATTGGAAATATATCGTCGACTGGCAACCCTACTTAAAATAATATACTTCTCACGGCTCCTGCATACGATGCGTACGGTCCCCACGTGCGACCGTCACCCGCCCTCGCATTCTCAAGAACTCCTAAATATGCTAAACATTCCCATTGTCTGCGATTATATCGCCTGGCGGCGAATTTAATTAGCGCACTTTGCAAAATACGTTTCCAGCCGGCGGCAAACAATGCTACTTCGTATATAAATAAATTGATTACTCGTAGTCCTTTGCGTCTGCGGTGCGATAAGCGGAGTGAATGCGGCTGGTGACTGTCTCAGTTTATACTTTTTGCGAGGAGTTCAAACGGCGGTGAAATTGGTGTGACTAATATCTCCATCGGTCATGTTTATGTTTAATGTTAGATACTTCCTAGTATGAATAATAAAGTTGTTCATATTAATGAAATATAGATTGATCATTCCGGAATACAATAGGGATTTATTCAATAAATCCAGCCAGTAATTATGAACTCTATTCACACGGAAAGATTTGTGCTGCCTTTCTAGATTTACAGCATTTTTTCTCCTGCGTGACACCCAGTATGTATCCTAGACCTATTCTAGTCCGACAGATAGTCATGATACTTTAGTTAATAATATGTTAATTCGTTATTAAATTAAAAACATTTATTTAAAAAAATGTATATATCCATCTACTGAAAACTTATAAACTTACAAATTTATTATGGTTATTTACAAAAGGAAAAGATGTCTCTGTCAGTTAATGAAGTAGCAATATGTTAATTACTTAAGCAGCAGTAGAGTTAAATAATAGCCTTAATTGCTTCAGCTACTAATGTTAACCAAGCCTCTAAGGTGTAAAACTGAAATATCCGTCCTGCGGTTTTTAAGAGTTCCACAGTCAAACTATGATCCTTTATAGCTTCCCCAAGTCCGTTTGTATGTCAATGCCGTTTTACTCGCAGACTACTATCGGTCAATTCTCGTTACCAATTTCTTATACACACAAACAATATATATATATATATATATATATATATATATATTAATACGTGAATAGAAAACTTTGTACCCCTTTTTAAGCATGTTGCGCGCACGGAGGAGTGTACGCTTTGGCATAATTAAAGTTACTATGGGGAAGAGTGCAGAAAGCTAAAATTTATATATAATATAGGTTACGAATACGTTAAATTATATATTATAAATATATTAAAATATTCATTGTTTACATTCAACAATAAAATATGTATTGTTTACTTTCACACTGTCAATGTCAAACACATAATAATCTGTGGTCAAACAGCCGCACAGAATCAGGGATTGCCGCCAAATAATTTTAAACCGAGCTGTGAATTTTGTGATTTCAAATGTTCCTTTTTCAATAGTCTGTGGAGCGTATTTCAAGACAAAAAAGCATTTATTTTATATTTTATGTAATAGATTTCTGTGTTTTATATATTAGTGAAATACAGTTTGCTTAATATATACTTAGTGCAACAGGAAAATCTGTCAGCTTACTTATATACACTTGTTACAAAAGGAAAATTTTGAAGCAGAAATCTGAATTGACTCACTGCCGACCAGAGAGCAATCTGCCCAAACACTGGGCGACAACTAGTTGTAATTAATCGCCAAACTGAACAAATGAACAAGAGAAAACCAAACTGAATTAAATTTTTTCTTCTAAAACAAAAAGTTCTTTTTATTCTCCTATTCTTTGTGTTTCTATGGATTCCTTCTGACATAAAAGTAAGAAATTCATTTTCTCAGTACACTGCAAAATAATGGATTGTAATAAATTTTATCAAGTAAGAGACAATGGTCGTTGTGGCCAATTTTTACTCGACTAATTCTTTAGGTACTTTATATTGCCAATAGGGTTTCAGAGTTTGCTTTCAATTCAACTCGCTTACCATTCCGTCTCCGCGCGAGGTTGAAACAATGGCGGAAGCATTATAAATGACAAGTCACCTTGACTGCCCCCAACTAACTTAACTATACCACATTAAGCAGTCGCTTTAATAGTGAAAATCGACGTTTAATTATTGTGCGTGAGTTCCAATAAAAGTAATTGTTGCTGATGGCTCAAAGGGTTTTATTGAGCCCTATATTTAAGTCACAATCAACGGCAGTGCCAGTTAAATTGAGTAGGAAGACCTACTAAATAATATACTACAGCTAGACAATCAAGGACCTGCCCCAAGGTTATTTTTGTGACATCGATATAACAGATGACACGTGTAAGTATTCTAGGGATTACTTAATATTATATTTTTAGTGTGAATCAATGAATAGTTGGTAGAGTGAGCATCATGCAAACCTCGCTTTAAGACCGTTGTTTAAAATATCAAGAATGCTTATAATATCGCGAATGATTATTATAGAACAGCCAAGTTATGAGATAAAATAACTGACAGCTTTCTGAAAATATCTTCTTATAAATTTTAAAATATCAAGAATGCTTATAATGTCGCGAATGATTATTATAGAACAGCCAAGTTATGAGATAAAATAAATAACAGCTCTCTGAAAATATCTTCTTATAAATTTTAAAATATCAAGAATGCTTATAATGTCGCTAATGATTATTATAGAACAGCCAAGTTATGAGATAAAATAAATGACAGCTTTCTGAAAATATCTTTTTATAAGTTTTAAAATATCAAGAATGCTTATAATATCGCGAATTATTATTATAGAACAGCCAAGTTATGAGATAAAATAAATGACAGCTTTCTGAAAATATCTTCTTATAAATTTTAAAATATCAATAATGCTTATAATATCGCGAATGATTATTATAGAACAGCCAAGTTATGAGATAAAATAAATGACAGCTTTCTGAAAATATCTTCTTATAAATTTTAAAATATCAATAATGCTTATAATATCGCGAATGATTATTATAGAACAGCCAAGTTATGAGATAAAATAACTGACAGCTTTCTGAAAATATCTTCTTATAAATTTTAAAATATCAATAATGCTTATAATATCGCGAATGATTATTATAGAACAGCCAAGTTATGAGATAAAATAAATGACAGCTTTCTGAAAATATCTTCTTATAAATTTTAAAATATCAATAATGCTTATAATATCGCGAATGATTATTATAGAACAGCCAAGTTATGAGATAAAATAACTGACAGCTTTCTGAAAATATCTTCTTATAAATTTTAAAATATCAAGAATGCTCATAATTTCTCTAATGATTATTATAGAACAGCCAAGTTATGAGATAAAATAAATGACAGCTTTCTGAAAATATCTTCTTATAAATTTTAAAATATCAAGAATGCTTATAATGTCGCTAATGATTATTATAGAACAGCCAAGTTATGAGATAAAACAAATGACAGCTTTCTGAAAATATCTTTTTATAAGTTTTAAAATATCAAGAATGCTTATAATATCGCGGAGGATTATTATAGAACAGTCAAGTTATGAGATAAAATAAATGACAGCTTTCTGAAAATATCTTCTTATAAATTTTAAAATATCAATAATGCTTATAATATCGCGAATGATTATTATAGAACAGCCAAGTTATGAGATAAAATAACTGACAGCTTTCTGAAAATATCTTCTTATAAATTTTAAAATATCAAGAATGCTCATAATTTCTCTAATGATTATTATAGAACAGCCAAGTTATGAGATAAAATAAATGACAGCTTTCTGAAAACATCTTCTTATAAATTTTAAAATATCAAGAATGCTTATAATGTCGCTAATGATTATTATAGAACAGCCAAGTTATGAGATAAAATAAATGACAGCTTTCTGAAAATATCTTGTTATAAATTTTAAAATATCAAGAATGCTTATAATGTCGCGAATGATTATTAGCTACTTTATATGAATATTATATATATTTTTCTTATAAGCCTATTTTTTTTTCAATTCTATAATAATGGTCACTAGTCATTTTACGAAAACAAAGTTGAATATCAATGAACGTGTTGAAGAGAATTTAGGTCTATATAACGGTGTAATGACTCCAGCCAATAAAAAGGATGTGGTAAAACTGTGGTCATCGGGTAAAATATGCGGAAAGAATTTACGTGAGTGTAACGTCAAAAAAATGTGCTTGTTAAGACAAAAACTGTTTTTGTTGTCCTCGTTCAATGTATACGGAAATATTATAAACAGAAATTAATGGAAAAAATGCAGAAAAGAAAATGTGAATTATCCAGAATTATGTGGGCGAATTAAATTGAGTTGTTCCTCAATGACAACATATAGAGCGATGACGATAGTATGTGAATAATTTTTTTAAGGGAAAGAGACATATCAAAGTATAGCAGTTATAGCATTGGGCCATCGTTACTCATCCTGCTTAGGCAATTTATAATATGACAATAGAGTAAATTGCAATAATTTTAAGGCAATCATATTTCACGATATGTATCTATCTATTATATATTCTCAACTTGAGCGTATATTGGTCACACATTAAGACGGATTGTTATCCATTAACGATGATGGACAAGATAACCCAGAAGTTTGTATGCGAGTTTATATTGGCACTTTTATTTTGCGATTATATCAGACAGTTTGCCAGAAATATAAACTCGTCTGGTTAAGCGAAATATGTCAATGGTAAAAAAGGAAATTTTGTGAAGGAATCGCAGTGTCGTTCTGGGATTCTTGGATGGGACAAAATTAATTGGGAAGGCTGTTAATATAATATCTATTACGCACCAACGTTACATAACAATGGTGGAACGGACTAATTTGCAATCAATACGCAATTAAAATTAAGTCTTAGCTTCACCAATTTAACGACTACTTGATAACAACCTTCGCACCATTCGATGTATCGGTACTAACAATTGCTACCGCCAATAAGTCATATCGAACTAAATAGTGAACAAAAAGATTTAAAAACAAAGAATTTTTTCAAATAAAAAACCAAAAAGAAATTTTTTCAAATAGCTCAAAAAAAAGAAATTTTTTCGAATAGCTCAAAAACTTTTAACACTAAGATATATTTTTGATATCAAAATCGAATTAAATCAATCTTTTAATATTATATTATATTTAAAAAATCCAATTTTTGTTCTGAACCTCATACGGAAACTATAATAGCAACTTAATTCATTTGCGTAAAATATTTTCCTAATTGAATAATACCTAATTCAAACATATAATCAAAGGAACTTTCTGATGATACAAATAATGTGTAACAACACAATGAATTACACCCGGAAGACTCAAACGCATACACGAGCAATCTTTTGCGTGCATCGCGAAGAAGGAAACTTAATGCGATTCACCACATTCCACTCTCCATTCCTCCGCGAATGTAACACGAACGGGTAATTTGATCGTATCAGCGTCGCGATTGTTCTCGCATTATTCGCTCTAATATAGTCGAAGTCTAAAATTGTCGAAGTCTAATATTCAAATATAGTCGAAGTCTAATATTCAAATATAGTTGTCAAAACTGTCGAAGTCTAATATTCAAATATAGTCGAAGTCTAAAATTGTCGAAGTCTAATATTCAAATATAGTCGAAGTCTAAAATTGTCGAAGTCTAATATTCAAATATAGTCGAAGTCTAAAATTCGAAGTCTAAAATTGTCGAAGTCTAATATTCAAATATGGTCGAACTCTAAAAATGATTAATAAGTCTTTAATTTAATTTATGCTATTGTAACTTACCACTAAACTGCTAATTAATATATTGTGTCTAAGAATTTAGACAATAGCAATTTTGTTTCACAAAAGTTTTTGCACCAAGCCTGTGTTTTTAGATAGAATTGATATATAAAAAATTTAAACCAGCAGTACGATATGAGCATATTTGCAAGACAATGACATAAATATTTTTATCAGTTAAGAACTAAAAACTTAAAATATTGTCACATACTAATATTTAGATAGAATTGAAGGTCTTTATAAAAACATTTAGCTTGTGTTATTTATAAACTAAATTAAATTTTACTCATGTCTTATTTTTTACTTTTTGTTTATAAATTCTATTTTTGGATACCCTCTACAAGGAGGCTAATAGTTCTTTTGTGACAGTTTATGCTGAAATATTTTAAATAGGCCGTAATTACCTGAACCTCATAAATAACGTCAGGTTTTGAAATAAGAAATTGGAAATTTCTTAGATGTTATCATCGTAAAAAAGTGTTTACGATAAGCCAATAATATTTTTTTGTATCTTGTACTTATCTTTTACTCTGTAAATTTGTTTTATCAAAGTTTAATCTTCGAATTCATGCTTATAAAATTGACTACTATCGCGTAATATTAATATAGGCCGAGTTGTAAATTAATTTTTCGGAACTAGTCCTTAATGTGTATTGATTCCAGGTCATTTTATTTTAATCTCAATTTATTTGTTTAAAAGTTTTCTTCTTAATTGCTTCCCACTGCCATGGTGACATATGTACCACAAATTTTCTGACAATTTAATTTACAAATTTTTTACTTGCATTAGAGGATTGGCTCTAAAATATTTTTGGGCAGTTTCTGGCGTAGTTTTTTTGACAGAAACATACGGTTTTTATATGAGATTCAAGAGTACAATTTAGTTACAAGAATAAAACATAGTATTGTTATTCTTCAGGATCACGAATACCCGAGATCGAATCTGGCCAAGCCTATAATTGTTTTCACTACTACATAATTTATATACAAGACTAATATTAGTGAAATTGTAAATCCTGAATGGATTTCCATCATGGTGAAATTATTGTTTCCGTGGGTCATAGTTTTCCGTAGCAAATAACGTAAAGAGTTTTCAACCATCATACCCTGTCGTAGATAAAATAGTTGACTTTGAATTGCCTAGTAAATTCGTACCGCATGGGAACCTAAAAATAGGCATCTAAGCTATATAGTAAGTGAAATATTAGACGTAGTGAACAAACAGCAGGTGGCATGAGAACTGACGTACGCCACGAGTCATTTGTAAATAAAATGCCGTGGAGCGAGAGTAAAAAGGCATTAGCTTTATTGTAAACATTAAATATTGAAAAAGCCAAGAGTTCCAGATACAACCAAAGTTAAAATTGTGTCATTAAGATAGAAAATTATATTTGTTAGGTTTCAGAATTGTTAGATTATGTTAACATAGACCAAATACAAAGCTTTTCATGACGGAATTCACTGAATTTAATCAATCATTGAACTTGCTATACCGGCATGCTTCTAGTTGCAAATTAGTATGGCACGGTATATATTCAATATTACAAGTCGGTTATGTAACAAGAGATGAAAAAACATACGATAACGCCTCGTTATTTTTTTTTAATTTGCACAAATTATTGATAATTAAAAATGATAAAGAGCTAAATAAAGACTCATCTGATTTTACAACTTTTTTCACTAATCTTGTTTTTGTTTTTTCCTTTACACAGTTGACATTATCTACACAAAATGTATGAAACCGCATTCGCAAATGTTGAAGATCGCACGTCTGCATTAATATTATAAGGAAAATCATATCTTTTTCTTTTTGTTGAAAGTAATTTTTCAGAAAAATAACTTGATTGCCAATATCTTTTTAGTTTATTAATACAAACGGACCAAAAAAAAACACAAAACAAAAATATACTTTTCTTACCACTGAAATTTTTACTAAGCAATATATTTAAATTAAAAATAATATGTGTAAAAATGTAATGAACACTACGCGTCCTTAATTGTTAAGTCTTTTATTTGCACTTAAATGGTATTTTCGTAGTAGTAGTTTGACTCGTATTAAAAAAGTTTTTTTTATTAATTGTGTCAAAAACAGACATAACTTTGTGCGTAAATCAGAATTATAAAATTGTAAAGTAATATGAAAAATTAGTTTCAACAAAAAGAAAAATATATAATTTTTTTTATAATATTAATGCAGACGTACGATCTTCAATATTTGCGAGTGCGATCCCGAACGTTTTGTATAAGGTAATATCAATTGTAAATAAAAAGACAAAAACAGGATTAGTGAAAAAGTTAGTAAAGTCATATAAGTCTTTATTTAGCTCTTTATAATTTTTTAAATTAAAAAAAATTAACAAGGCCGTTATCGTATGTTTTACTCGTCTCTTGTTACATAAGTTGGGTAAAACAGGTGTGATGTTGAATATATATCGTGCCTTCTTTATTTATCTCTTTATAAGATTAGTAAAAAAGTTAGCAGAGTCAGATGAGACTTTATTCAGCTCTTTATAATTTTTCATTAACAAAAACTAGTGCAAATTAAAAAAAAATTAACAAGGCCGTTATCGTATGTTTTACTCGTCTCTTGTTACATAAGTTGGGTAAAACAGGTGTGATATTGAATTGATTATCGTGCCTTCTTTATTTATCTCTTTATAAGATTAGTAAAAAAGTTAGCAGAGTCAGATGAGACTTTATGCAGCTCTTTATAATTTTTCATTAACAAAAACTAGTGCAAATTAAAAAAAAATTAACAAGGTCGTTGTCGTATGTTTTACTCGTCTCTTGTTACATAAGTTGGGTAAAACAGGTGTGATATTGAATTGATTATCGTGCCTTCTTTATTTATCTCTTTATAAGATTAGTAAAAAAGTTAGCAGAGTCAGATGAGACTTTATTCAGCTCTTTATAATTTTTCATTAACAAAAACTAGTGCAAATTAAAAAAAGAAATTAACAAGGCCGTTATCGTATGTTTTACTCGTCTCTTGTTACATAAGTTGGGTAAAACAGGTGTGATGTGGAATTTATATTGTGCCTTCTTTATTTATCTCTTTATAAGATTAGTAAAAAAGTTAGCAGAGTCAGATGAGACTTTATTCAGCTCTTTATAATTTTTCATTAACAAAAACTAGAGCAAATTAAAAAAAAATTAACAAGGCCGTTATCGTATGTTTTACTCGTCTCTTGTTACATAAGTTGGGTAAAACAGGTGTGATGTTGAATATATATTGTGCCTTCTTTATTTATCTCTTTATAAGATTAGTAAAAAAGTTAGCAGAGTCAGATGAGACTTTATTCAGCTCTTTATAATTTTTCATTAACAAAAACTAGTGTAAATTAAAAAAAAATTAACAAGGTCGTTATCGTATGTTTTACTCGTCTCTTGTTACATAAGTTGGGTAAAACAGGTGTGATATTGAATTGATTATCGTGCCTTCTTTATTTATCTCTTTATAAGATTAGTAAAAAAGTTAGCAGAGTCAGATAAGACTTTATTCAGCTCTTTATAATTTTTCATTAACAAAAACTAGAGCAAATTAAAAAAAAATTAACAAGGCCGTTATCGTATGTTTTACTCGTCTCTTGTTACATAAGTTGGGTAAAACAGGTGTGATGTTGAATATATATTGTGCCTTCTTTATTTATCTCTTTATAAGATTAGTAAAAAAGTTAGCAGAGTCAGATGAGACTTTATTCAGCTCTTTATAATTTTTCATTAACAAAAACTAGTGCAAATTAAAAAAAGAAATTAACAAGGCCGTTATCGTATGTTTTACTCGTCTCTTGTTACATAAGTTGGGTAAAACAGGTGTGATGTTGAATATATATTGCGCCTTCTTTATTTATCTCTTTATAAGATTAGTAAAAAAGTTAGCAGAGTCAGATGAGACTTTATTCAGCTCTTTATAATTTTTCATTAACAAAAACTAGTGTAAATTAAAAAAAAATTAACAAGGTCGTTATCGTATGTTTTACTCGTCTCTTGTTACATAAGTTGGGTAAAACAGGTGTGATATTGAATTGATTATCGTGCCTTCTTTATTTATCTCTTTATAAGATTAGTAAAAAAGTTAGCAGAGTCAGATGAGACTTTATTCAGCTCTTTATAATTTTTCATTAACAAAAACTAGTGTAAATTAAAAAAAAATTAACAAGGTCGTTATCGTATGTTTTACTCGTCTCTTGTTACATAAGTTGGGTAAAACAGGTGTGATATTGAATTGATTATCGTGCCTTCTTTATTTATCTCTTTATAAGATTAGTAAAAAAGTTAGCAGAGTCAGATGAGACTTTATTCAGCTCTTTATAATTTTTCATTAACAAAAACTAGTGCAAATTAAAAAAAGAAATTAACAAGGCCGTTATCGTATGTTTTACTCGTCTCTTGTTACATAAGTTGGGTAAAACAGGTGTGATGTTGAATATATATTGCGCCTTCTTTATTTATCTCTTTATAAGATTAGTAAAAAAGTTAGCAGAGTCAGATGAGACTTTATTCAGCTCTTTATAATTTTTCATTAACAAAAACTAGTGTAAATTAAAAAAAAATTAACAAGGTCGTTATCGTATGTTTTACTCGTCTCTTGTTACATAAGTTGGGTAAAACAGGTGTGATATTGAATTGATTATCGTGCCTTCTTTATTTATCTCTTTATAAGATTAGTAAAAAAGTTAGCAGAGTCAGATGAGACTTTATTCAGCTCTTTATAATTTTTCATTAACAAAAACTAGTGTAAATTAAAAAAAAATTAACAAGGTCGTTATCGTATGTTTTACTCGTCTCTTGTTACATAAGTTGGGTAAAACAGGTGTGATATTGAATTGATTATCGTGCCTTCTTTATTTATCTCTTTATAAGATTAGTAAAAAAGTTAGCAGAGTCAGATGAGACTTTATTCAGCTCTTTATAATTTTTCATTAACAAAAACTAGTGCAAATTAAAAAAAGAAATTAACAAGGCCGTTATCGTATGTTTTACTCGTCTCTTGTTACATAAGTTGGGTAAAACAGGTGTGATGTTGAATATATATTGCGCCTTCTTTATTTATCTCTTTATAAGATTAGTAAAAAAGTTAGCAGAGTCAGATGAGACTTTATTCAGCTCTTTATAATTTTTCATTAACAAAAACTAGTGTAAATTAAAAAAAAATTAACAAGGTCGTTATCGTATGTTTTACTCGTCTCTTGTTACATAAGTTGGGTAAAACAGGTGTGATATTGAATTGATTATCGTGCCTTCTTTATTTATCTCTTTATAAGATTAGTAAAAAAGTTAGCAGAGTCAGATGAGACTTTATTCAGCTCTTTATAATTTTTCATTAACAAAAACTAGTGTAAATTAAAAAAAAATTAACAAGGTCGTTATCGTATGTTTTACTCGTCTCTTGTTACATAAGTGGGGTAAAACAGGTGTGATGTTGAATATATATCGTGCCTTCTTTATTTATCTCTTTATAAGATTAGTAAAAAAGTTAGCAGAGTCAGATGAGACTTTATTCAGCTCTTTATAATTTTTCATTAACAATAATTACTGCAATTTAAAAAAAAATTAACAAGACCGTTATCGTATGTTTTACTCGTCCCTTGTTTCATAAGTTGGATAAACAGGTGTGATGTGGAATATATACCGTGCCTTCTTTATCTCTAGAATTTTCCATTGTTGAGTCTACTAAATATTATCGCGATTTTTTCCAGGTTTTTTACATAGGAACTTACGAAGTTTGACGGTAATACGTACACTTTTGAATATTTTGATCACTCAAATCTCGCAAAGGACACCGGAAAGGAGGAACAAATCATATAACGTTTTCAATTGAATTTTTTGAAGTTAAGGGGCAGTTTATAAATGAAATGAGATTTCTAGTTTTATTTTTATGTATTGGGTAGGTAATCTACGTATCCTTTAAAAAAGAAAAAAGAGAACGCTCGTAGGATCACTTATTTGTTTATTCATCCGTTTCTCTCAACGGTTCGTATCTTAAGAAAATATGAAATACAAAAAAAACACATAGACGATTCAAGCAAATTGACAAGAGTAATGTTTAATGTAAATAGGTATCTAAGAAATATTGTTGGACGGAATATAAAAATATTATATATAAATATTATATATACTGAAAATTTTTCGAACTTCAATTTCGAGAAACTGCTCTTTACTTCCTAAGATCAAAAAAAAGTCCTAAAAACTATGTCAGTTTAAACGAATATTATCGTGATTTAAAAAAAAATATGAAAAATACAAATTACTTATCGTCTTTATTATGAGGAATAATACACGGAACCGCACTGCCCAATTCCTGTAGCACAAAACAGAATCGAAAAAAATCACTTCGTGCAATTCGAATTCGGACTTGAAAAAGTTATATAGACGGACGGACAGACACGACAAAATTATAAGCGTTACAGTTTTTACCACTTGGCTACGAAACCCTAAAAACTACACATGGACGAATAATACCGCCATAATTTTCCTAAATTCCAATGGCTGATATGAATCAATATTAACATACACTTAATTTAATCGATTGGCTACTCACAATTACGAAGTTATTTAAATTGCTTATTACGCTAACTAGGACTAACTGAACAGATATTAGGGCGCAATATTCAACGGAAGCACGTCATTTTTATAACCAACCCGTAAAGTATTAACAACTTTTTACTTAGTTTAACTTCCTTATCCTTCAGACTTTCACGTTGTGGACAGTTATTATGGCCGAGAATATTTCCTCTTGGTCAACAATACATAAATCAAAACTTTAGCGCGGCGAGATCAAACTTTAGGAAGAATCGAGAAAAATGTCCTGCAGCGAAGCGGAGAAAAATTAGTGTTGACATTTTTTTTATTCTACATAATTTGATGTGGTTTTGAACCGTCTGTATCTTCCAAATGTTAAGGATCCCAATAAACCGGACGAAAGTTCAAAACCACAATACCTTCATTCACTATCTGTTTAATTTCGTTTCCCACACAGATTTAAATTATTTCAAGCCATTTAATTGTTTAAACTGTTCAATAGTTAGTTGTACATGGTTCTGGCATCTACCATTCCAGTAAATCAACCTTTCCTGAATCAGAAATTTCTTTAATATCTTTATGAAATAAGTACTTTTCACATCGAACTAAAAGGACGGTTACATTAAATAAAGTACTCATAAATTTTCAACTGCTTTAAAATTAATATAAATATAAGACGACATATATAAATTTTATGGAAATTTTATTCAAAATTCGCTACCCAAATGTCACAATCGCCACCGCGTTTAGTCGGCCCCACTTCACAGGACCCAACACACAAATTTAATATATGCCAGAAATTTCCGAAATAACAAATTTATTAGTTTCCACTTAGCCTTTGTTCAGAGCAATCTAGAATTCTGTGGGTTGTGTGAGGTTACCACAACACGGCACATTAGCGACTTGCCAGTACGGTATGCGCTCTAATATGTTTGGCTCTTATAAAGTTATATATATATATATATATATATATATATATATATATATATATATATATACTATATATATTATATATATATATATATATATTCATAGATTATGCGAGGCAAATCGGACTGTACGAGACAAGCAGCAATACTGAATTGTTGTGTCATTTTTAATAATACTAATTGTTTTCTATAAGAACGAATGAGACAGGGGGACATATTCTACCCCTACCATTAAATTTTTAAGCTCATAACTCATATTCAACATTTTTTTTTAATTTTCCCACTACCGATTTTTAATAAACATTCATTTTCATGACACTTTAAGAAACACGTCAAATTTATGCATGAATTATGCATGAATTAAAAAAGAAGAAGAAAGAAGAGAAATAAGATTAAAGAAAATCCTTTTCGAAACTTTGTTTTAAAATGTGAATAATTAATCTCTGTATACTCACGTAAATATAGAAGAAATGATCACCACCGAGCCTCGTCAACATATGTTATAAAAAAATTACCTGAAAAGAGAAACAAAAACAATTCGTTAGATATATTATAAATTCATTTTTAAATTATCGTTTTTAACTTATCATATATTCACAATTAAATAAAACTACGGGATGTAGTATTATTTCTACTTTCTTTAAGTTATTTAGTGTCATCTTTGCTAATAGCCCACCTGAAGATGTTGTAATACAACGAAACCTAGGTCGTGGTAAAGAACTTAAAGAAAGTAGAAATAATACTACATCGCGTAGTTTCATTTAATTGTGAATAATGAACTTCTACAAAATTAACGCCAAATATATTCAATATTATCATATATTATTAAATTGGCGATCTAATAGATGGCGTTGGCAGTACCAATATCGTAATACTCACAGAGAAAGGTTATTTTATATATACATTATCCTGCTAAGAAGTATTTTATATGTTGCTCGATGGTATGAGCTATTATAATACCAACTTTCATCAAATTCCGGACAACAGACAAAAATTCTAAAAACAGGTGTTTTGGCTTGTACTATCGTTCTATACGCGGAATCAATTAATTTTATAAAATATTTTCCATGTACAGAATCTACTCTGTTATATTTTTACCATATGTATAGATTATAATATCTTAATATAATACTATTTTATTGTAATCACTATATCTCTAATTAAGAAGAAGCAATAAATGACTGCAACTTTCACTAAAAATATCTCGAATAAATGAATTTTCTCTAAAAACTTTAGCTAAAAATATCTCGAATAAATGAATTTTCTCTAAAAACTTTCGCTAAAAATATCTCGAATAAATGAATTTTCTCTAAAAACTTTCGCTAAAAATATCTCGAATAAATGAATTTTCTCTAAAAACTTTCGCTAAAAATATCTCGAATATATGAATTTTCTCTAAAAACTTTCGCTAAAAATATCTCGAATAAATGAATTTTCTCTAAAAACTTTCGCTAAAAATATCTCGAATAAATGAATTTTCTCTAAAAACTTTCGCTAAAAATATCTCGAATAAATGAATTTTCTCTAAAAACTTTCGCTAAAAATATCTCGAAGTAAAAACTAGACTTAGTTGTTCCCTCCGATAGTCGAGGCCTACAACTATTTGAATCTAAGACTATTTGAATCTCAGGCTGCCATGACTCATAAAAATAACCTGAATATTAAGGGACATGTTTCCATTACAGTAAAACTCATTATTTTAAAAATTATGGAAACGGGAAAAGTGTAAAAGCGAGACGGGATGGCCCGCGGCGTGGGGCGGGCGGGGCGGGCGACAGCTGGCTGGATGAAGTGTCCTAATTCAATTATCGACGTGTTAAATGTCAATATTGAACTCAATGGACAGCGCCGCGGTAGGTAGAGCTAATGGATATTGTTCGGGCGCTTTCCGCGAGGGCGTTCCTCATATCGGTGAACGACTCGATGTACACCCGTGGGAAAAATATACATATATTGCAACTCGCGTCCAACATTAATTAATGGGTACAACGAGAATATTGACTAGTCGCATTAAATCTTTACAAATAGAGAAGGAGTAGTTCTTTTGTTCAGTATTTATATATTCACGATCTAGTCTTATTTACAGATATTTAGAAACCAAGTAGTTAACGTAAATGAGAACAAAAGAAACTTGTATTAAAATGCACTACTTTTGGACACATAGTTTCCTTCATGTGGGCCAATTTATTATTACTAGTGGAAGAAATTCGACTATAATATACTTATCTACTCACTTTGTTAAAAAAACATTAATGTAGATGAGATGAAATAAATTTAAATTGTTAGTACAAAAAATTCCTTTTGCAACGGGTGTTTATTAAGCTGTGTGTCACTTATACATAAACACAGATATCCATTACACAAAATACAAAATAAACGCTTTTCTGCCTTGACATACACTCCACAGACTATTCAAAAAGGTACACTTAAAATCACACAAAATTCACAGCTCAAAACGCATTCAGTCAATTTGACATTTTAAAATTCTTTGGCGATAATCTCAACTCGATGCGGCTGTTTGACAACAGACTATTATGTGTTTGACATTGACAGTATGAACGTAAACAATGAATCTTTTAACATATTTGTAATATATAATTTAAGTGTTAAAACACGTATTTTTTATCAATTTTAGCTTCCTACACTCCTTCTCCATATAAATCTTAACTATGTCAAATCTCACACTCCTCCATGCGCGCAATATGCTTAAAAAAGGGTACAAAATTGTCTCCTCACGCATTAATATATAGAAGATGTTTATACAAAATCTTCAAATCTTTATCTTTAGCTAAAAGGCTAAGCTATACATTATTATCCTGCCCTATTCCTTTTCCCTATCCTTAAATTATTTGCTAATTTAAATGCCCTTAAATTAACCTTTACTATAAGGATATATTTTGAATTTTTACATTATAATAATAAGTTTCTATTATCGTTTCCGTACCAATTTTATGTTTTCTTCAAACAAAATATTGTTTCGTTTATTTATGTTAACAATGTCATATATATAATTGTATTTAATTGGAAATTTTGTAAATGTATTTATTTATTTTTCTTTGTTCTTTGTGGAAATATTGGAATATAAGCCAATTTCATGTTTTTCCCTTTACATAAAGTAAAATAATTACACCGTAGTTGGAAAACATTTCCCAAAGGGAAAAAACATACAGGAAATTTAAAAATGAATACAAAAAACATATATTAATCATTAGGTCACAAACATTTTTTTAGTGGATGAAGGTCCTGACAACAGATAGTTTTCAGTGCATAGACCAAACCCGATATAAGCTTTTAAATTAATTAAATTACTAGTTAAATTCCTAAATACATCATATTACTATTCTACGTACGTAGTTATAATAACAAAACATGCCCAGGATTAAGTCCGAACTATGTGTAAATAATTATTTATGCTGACATCCGTTTAGTGGTTCTTTATATCAATCTGACTAGCTCGCTCGTTTCTCTCAAAACATAAGATAAAAACGATTATTTAAGAAACTTTGTTTAAAGTCTTGTTAGAGATTTGGAAATCAAAAGAAATGACTAGTTTTAAGAATATTTGTCTTGTATCCATCTTATTAAACTAAATCTGTTGAATAAATATTAACGAAACTCAATACAAAAGTATTAATAATGAGCTTAGAGTTCTGAGTAATATCCGTATTACCATTAAACAAACATGTGCTAGCTGTTACTCACGACTTAACTCGACTAAAATTTACACAAATTTTCACTATAAACAAAATTAAAATGATTACAACTAATCGTAAATTTAATGAAGAAGCTTATTACATAAGCAAAGCAGCAACAAGCACCATCTAGCGTTGCCCTAAGAAAGTTTTTGTTATTCCTTAAGAAACTGTGGGTTTTGCCGGAATGAAAACCAATATGTTAGTTTCTAATACGTACAATAAGTACGGTAATGATCGCTTGAGTAGATGAGGTATGAAAGGGAGACAAAGAAAGAAAGGAAGAAATTTAATTTCGCATTTAAATTATGAAAAAATGTGTCAACGACAGATCCGCAAATTTGCCGTTATAAAATTTATTCCATGTTATATCACGAGTAGGATAAAAATCAAGAAAATAAGTGCGACATTATCGAAGAACTTAACGGTGAGGTAATAATTTAATTTATAGATAACAGGACGGAATAGACGGACCAAAATGAAATTATTAAATAAGGATTTAACAATTCAGGACTCACGACAACACAAAAATGAATGTGCACTATTGCCCCAATTGGCACAATTTCAACCCCACAGAAAAAAATGAACCCATTTCCCATTACCGCGCTCGAAAAAAATAACAAATTCCATTTAGTTCCCGAGCTGCCGGACATTCGGGTCCCACGCGGCCTCCGAAACTCATCTAACCGTCAAAACTGCATTATCTCTCCAGTTAACCCTCAATCTACGCTGCCGACTCGGCGAGATGCAAATTTCCATAATAACCAGCCGCAGGCCACTTTTCCCTTCGCTCGTAATCGGCCTGAGTTAGCACGGTGAAGATGTTGAAATCAACAGGTGTTTATATTATCAGCCGAGTTGTGCGTTAAATACCTTCCGACAGCTTTTTAATTTATCTTATTTCAGAATAAATCGTCAAAAGGTTGATTATTAAAAAAGAAATAAAAGAGGGTCTCTATCTCTTCCTCAAGCTTGAAGAAATGTTTATAATTGACACAGACACTAATTTCATAGTCCTTTAAAAGCTTTAATAATACTTTACTTTTGAAACAATTAATACCAATTTCAAAGTACAACTGCAACTCAATATTTTCCAGCTTTCGATGAACATATCCATATCCTACGAGGTTCGGTTTTTTAAAGCACATTTTCTAACAGTGTTTTAAATTCAAACTCGTATAAAAAATTATATGAGTAATTATGTACGCGTGTTAGAAGTTAAACTTCTTTCGCACAATACAAGAATAAGTTTATTCACGCAATAATTAATGGAAATGAAATAAAAAAAAAGTGGTTGGTAAAATCCAAATTTAATCAAATAATGAAATTTTAAAAATTTAAATTTATTTTCACAAACATAATTAATACAGAGTTGTGAAAAATTTGATATTTTTATCTAGAATTACAATAATTATCATTTAATAATTACATAATGCAAATACACGTGTATTTAACATACCGAATACATATGTATTTACCATACCGAAACTTAGCCTAACTTAAAATATAGTTCAAATAGCTTATAAGCACTATTTCTATCATGAATATTCACAATAAATAAATGTTTTTTCATCATATGGACCACTACTAAACTTCAATTACCAAAGAATCTTATATAAAAGCATAGATATAACTTAGGTTTGTATAATATATAACACGTGTATTTAAAAATACCTTAATAACTATCAAGAATATAGTACCAATCACTACATGCTTGTAAATATGTATATTGAACAACTTCATCCTGTCGATTTTTGTTGCATCGTGCGCGCGCATTGTAAAACTTCACTCTTATCATTTTTTCATAACAAGCGTTAAGAATTTTAACTTGAAAATTGATGTCGACAATTACTTATTTCAATTTATATAAAACTTACACTGACGTGCTAATGTTACTTTACAAAATGACATGCATTTACATAAGTATTCACGCTTCCCCAAAAAAAATGAAGCAGTAACCGTAAAAGTACCATAAACAAGCACATGAAAATAAAAAATTGCTCCTGTGAAGGAAGCTGAAACTAATATTTAAATTTTTCATTCTTTTGAACTATAAAACAACATTGCCTTATAACTTTTTCGCAACCGCCTTATTCAAAGAATTAAACTTTAAAGGGCTTAAATAAGCTTTGTGCTATTTAATTAGTCGAAATTTTAGCGAAACATCATGCCGATGGATAGCCGAGCTGCGTAAACAATGCACCATATGAAGCGAGTCAGGCAGGGCAAATGCTAAGGGCGCTAATAACAATAATGACCATGAAAGCTTTTGATTAATAATTCGTAATAATGATTTACAAGTAGACACAGGCAAATGTAGCGCCAGCACTCGGGTTCTTAATAATAACAGTAATTGGGTTCAGCCCGCGGATATTTCGTTATTCTGCTTCCTCATTACACAATGAATAATTAAATCCCATGTTAATTATTTATTCTAACTGACTGTTGTTGTTTCAGCGATACAATATGTTAACATGAGATATGGTTGAAGCTTTTACGCGTAATACTGTTTCTGTCGAAAACAATTATTAATTTTGGATTGTTTTTTTTGTATCAGTTGTTGTATGTGTTTTTGCTTATTTAAAGAATACTTGACTAAAAACGTAACGTGATGATATTATGTTTTTCTTAATCTCAAATGCAGGGTAATTAAACAATTAATTGATTATGGAGATGTGTACTATCCTGAGCTTATAAAGACTATTTGTACAAATTGGAACTACGTTTTTAATGTTCTACAATATCTTATTTCAGATATATTTAGAACAAAAGAAATTGATAACTTAAAAATAATAAAATAAAGTTAACTAATGAAATTTGTAACACAAAGCGTATTCAGAACATACCTTTGTTTGGGAAGGATAGTTTTTTTAATAACATCGTTCGTACTACCTTTGTTTATTTCAATGACGTCAAAACCATAGTTTGTTTAAATTTACCAAAAGCGACACGCGAGAAATGTTTGTATACAGTAAAGTTTCCTACATCAATTTCATAGTAATGAAGGTCGAACGAACAAAAGCTTTTAACAATGAACATATTACCACAAATAGAATTTCAACAGTCTCACGCTTTCTTATTTAATAACAGGTTCCAAATTTTGTATGTTTCCTGAGAACCAAAATTCGATTTTACAGGTTGTTTTCACTTTGTACATACATACATTTTATGTTTGTGCACTAAATTATCATATAAACTCCAGTAGTCTTATTACACACAGGATTTCAACACGAGTAATATTACGCTGAAAACTAAAACAAAATCCGCAAACCTAAATTAATTAAACAATTAAACCGCAGAAGAAGCCGCAGCAAACATTCAAGGCGAAAGCGCCACTAAATGACTATAACGGGCCCGCTAATTGCTTCAAAGGGAACTTACTCACAGTTAACTGGAAGGTTTGAAACATGAAACTTACATTAAATTTGAATAAAGATTCAATCCCATACTGAGATTTTTTCAAGGGAAACAGGCCGTTCATTTAGCCGAAGTTTAACTCATAAACTACAGTTTAACCTTACTGGCAACCTAAAAGTTCACGCCGGCTTTCTGTCGTCTCTTAATAAGCTAATTCTTACGTAGCTGCGTAATTACGTGCGTTGGTAATTACGACTGTTTAATTACCGGTAGCAGAATATTTAAAGTTACGTTTTAAGCTCGTTCTAGCGGAGCTTTAGACGCTTTCATTAATAACAATCCTAATACTTACACTTGTTGCAAACAGGTATTAGGGTTGTACCGAATATTCTCTTAATTTTCAAAACCGATACTCATGAATTAGATACATTTTACACTTTCACTCTAGATATTCAACTGCTTATGTGCGACAGAAATAACTACTTTTCTGTATTTCATTTTGATTTACCCATCATCATCACAATCCAATACGCATACCAGATGTGGTAATAGAGTGCTATAAAGGCAGAAATCACATGACTTCTATATGACCCCAAATATAAGTTTCATAGTTGAACAGAAAATTCCAGTTCTGATTTCTCTTGTAATCTAATATATTTTATATATGTTGTAGCAAGATTTTTAAAGAAAAATGTAAATGGCAGATGGATAAAAAATAATTAAACTGAAATTGACATATTTTTCAACACGAAAATTTTCTCCGTAACGATTCTGATCAAATAAAAAGAATAGACAAAGCACGGGATTGTATAAAATATTTCGATGCTACCGAAATGTAGAAAACAACAAGTAATAAATGGCATTTTTCAGGTGTATATTGACACACTTATTGGCCCTGCATCTTTCAAATTGGACTTGTTAAGGTATTGTTTGCCTCAAAAATTTCAATGCATATAATGTAGGGATTTGTCCTTAAATGTTCTTTTATAATATTTGATTGCCTTACGATGCAAAAAATATGCTTGAAAATAACCCAAAAAAATTGGGCATTTGACAACATTTTTTTTATTTCATTAAACAAAAAATTTTTTTTTAAATAATCTTAAAAATTGACCGAGTTATTAAAGTTTAAATTTAACCTTTAGATAAGGACGGCAATACTGTGTTGTGAGGTCATTTTTAATATTGCACATTATATTCTACAAGAGAAAAAGAGACAGGGATATACCCAACACTATCCGTACCTTCAAATTTAAAAGCCTATAACTGGCTCATTTTTCAATCGATTTTTGAATTTTTTCATGACTGGTTTTTAATTAACTTATATTTCACAATATTGTATAAAAATATCAAAATTTAGAATGAGTCAACTACCGTATTGTCTTATTTTGATAAGCAATGACAACATTTGTTTTGGAACGTGGTTTGTGTGAATGCGTGTATATATATGGGCGTATAGATAACTATGGCTTTACCCATATTTACATTCTACAAAACTCTCAGTGAAAGTTTTAATAAAATGTAAAACTGTTTTCCAAATATGTTGTGTCCAAAATAAGCACCATATACATTCGTAAACATGTACGTAGACAAGAAACTAAACACATTTTATTTAAACTAAAGCTTTTTTTAATAGGTTAATGCAAATTTAAAGGCGACTAAAATATGTAATCCAATGTATTTACAATATAATTAGGTATTATTTTTAGGCATATAGATTCTGATTTTTTTTCTTTTAAAAGATAATAAATCCTTTAAATGACTCAATTTTCTTTTCCACTTATTTCGTTATACATTAATGTACAATTAGTTTTACGGCACTGACTATTGATTTTAGGATTCTACGCAATATAGAAATATATTCCGATTCTGTCTGTAGAGATTTATTTTTAAACGATCTATTGACAAAACTATTAATAAGAATATAAATAGTTTTGTCTTCTTGTTCTTTGTCTTTGAATATTCTTCCCCGCTCCTATCAAATAGTGAATGATTAAATAATCTTTTATTCTGATATATATTATACATATATATATATATATATATATATATATATATATATATATATATATATATATATATATATATATATATATATATATATATATATATATATATATATATATATATATATATATATACATATATATATATATATATATATATATATATATACATATATATATATATATATATATATATATAACTTTTTCGCATCATTTATTCTAACACATGTTTTATAACCGAGTATGATCTTTCATCTTTATGACATATTAACTTCTATTAGGTATTTCTAAATTCAGTTCACACATACCATTGCAGGTATATGTGAATGTGATCTTCTATATGCAAGTATGAATCATTTTTTCAGTTTGATGGTGAAATCGCATAGAAGTATATGACTTTAAGTGTATTGTGTTATTAATTTTGAGATGGTGTATTAAAAAATCACGTTTTCAGCGTTCTTTACTGAAGCAAGGTGCTCTTTCAAAAACTAACTTTGATCTTGCAACTTCTCTTTCTTTCTCTCAATTTATCTCTCTTGTAGATCTTTCACGGAGATACTTATGTCCTTGAAATTCCACGCTTAGATGTTTCATATAGGTATGGAGCGAAATACTGAAAAAGAAAATGTTTCCAAAATATTACAAAAATATTAACCGTTTTTTCGTTCTCTCATCGAATAGGGTATCATAAAATATATTTTTCCGTAACAACATAGATTTTTCATGAACTTCAGGTTGCATTAATAAGCTTTCGAACTATTCAACTTCAAAATGAAGTACAATGCATCCCCCCATTCTCATTTTCAAACGTGAAATCGTATTTGATTAGTACTTTCCATTAAAATTATAATGGTTTATTTGCATCAATTGTTTCCACATATATTGATAACAATGAAACTCTGCTTTACGAGTCTTTAGGCACGTATTTAGTTGTTTTATTTTAATTTATACGTTTCTTCACACATAAGCTTCGGATAGGGTAGTCAATAAATGAAGGGATGAAGTAGCGGACTTCTACTTGGTATTACTTGGATCTAATGTGGATCTCTAAACATTTTAATCATCACATTCTTCAGCGTTTCGGTCCTGCTGCTTCCCTTTAAAAAGTGATTGAATTATTAATATAACAAAATGGTACATTCATATACCATATTAATATCCTACCCAGCCTAAAGATCCAAGAAGCAAATAAATCCAAAATGTCATCGATCAAACACGCGGACAAAGAAACGGTTAGGATAGCAGTCAAAGGCGGTAGGCTACATGACAGTGAGTCACGCGTGTGGTATGGTGTCAGCTGAGGTATGCGGCGAGGTATATGTAAATGCGTTATTGACCACGTCTGGTTGCATGTATGACGCATACGCCCCTCTCGTCCCACACTAATGTCTTCATCTTCGTTTATTACTGCATCATAGCTAATAAAGTGTCTCGGCTCATGTGTGTGATATAAATGACACCGTTGATCTTATTCTTTTCATTTGTATGTGATACACCTCTAGAATTTCGGAAAAATTTATATTTAATATACGTAATGTTTATCATTCTATAAGGTTTATTAAATATTTAAAAAAAAATAAAAAACCAAGTTGTGAAAATGCCAAAAATGGAATAGAGATTAAAGAAGACTAAATAAGCGAATGCAGAAATTTATCCAGAAGCATAAGAAATAACGAACTGTGTTTTTTGGCAATAACTGTATTAAAATTCACAATACGCCACTGAAATTGAAGATATTGTTTAAAACTAGTACACAAAACATCATGTTATTTTCCATTTTTATTTACCTCAGTAGCCATAGAAACCTCATATAAACCTGAGGTAGTTTAAAGTGCCATAATATAAGCGAAAATTAAGAATAAACCTTTAATATTGGTTTAATGTTCAATCGAAATCAACTAAAATAAATCGCAAATATTGGAAATCATTGCCCAAAATATTATAAAGGTAATTATTATTTTTATAGAACAATTAAAAAACTAAATATAATTCCTGAAAACAGGGTATTATTATACCTAGAAAAATAAGTAAACAGGACTTGCTATTTATCGAATAAAATTAGTGATCCTACACCTACTAGTTAACTTAATATAGGTATATTCATACGATAAACAAGCATGAGTGATTTTCCATAAAAGCGGAAAATATTCAATGAATATATCTAGAGGTTCAAAGAAGTATATATTAACAAGAAAAGGAACAACCTACAAGATTAGAACGAGGAAATCAATGTGTTTGCATACAACTAAAAGCAACACTGCTCAACGACTTACGCTTCCATATAGAGATGAGCTTAATCAACTAGTTGATTTAGAATGCAACAATGGAACGGATTTCCTTTCAACGAAATGTTTACTCGAAATTATATTGATTTCGAGTAAACATTTCGTTATGATATGTTTACACAAAGATTGACTCGATCGCGAGCAATGACGTGGGGCGACACATAACGAAACAGAAACTACTTCGCGATACATTTACAAATATTATATTAGATCTGATATTTCTGTACATGATGATCCATTTTATATGTAGTAATAAAACCAGCCGCCTTGGATCAGTAGTTTCTATGAGATTTCTCGTTGAAAAATAGTTGCTATTAGAAGTTATTGTAAAACTTGAAGTTATAAATACTTAATAAATTGGTATAACCTATTTATGAACACATTGAACAGCGAACGATATAACAAATACGAAATAAAGGACATTTACCAAAAAAAACTTTTTTCTGCTTCAAAACGTTTGAGTTTTCCGTTCATACTTATTTATGGTCATACAGGGTAACCAGTCTAACAAGAAGTACTATTAAAATTCAGTACTTAGGTATTTTTTACTATTTCTCTTTTCACACATTTATCCCCTTAAAGGGGCAAAGGATATCCACATTGCTTCACCATGCCGGCCACTCCCACTTCTTTAATTCTGCCACCCTCCGCCCTTAAGGATTTCAACCAAAAACGAAATTTAGGAAATATTGTGTTTAATAACGAAATTTAGGAATAAATTGTGATTAATTTTCGTTAGATATCTTCTCGAGTCAAAACTTTGGGATAATATATTTGTATATGTAAGACAGCGATTGACGAAAACATGGAGCCGCTACGTAAAGTATTTCTCTTGCCTTCCATGTCTCGCACCCTCGCGCACGGTGTTAAAGTTAGATCGAAATATTTTGCCTTTCATTCTCCGTGTCAGTTTCCATGACTGCCGTACGGAACAGACTTGAGCTACGGCCACTCCATCATTAGCATGCTACATCCTCTTCAGTTTTTTCTGTCTCTGAAACAACACTTTCGAGATATGTAAATTGGTAACATTACACTTATTCTGAGCGTAACAGCAACGGTGTTCTGCGTGTGTCATCTCGCTTCGTAAATCTTCCAATTTGGTTTGAAGATCCACGTGCGTATAGATCAGCAGACAATTGTCACTGCCATTTCTATTTCTACTTAAGCTATAAACTTATCGTTATATGTAGCACTGATCTAACATAAAGTCAATAACAAGTAACAATATTCTGGTAGTTACGTTCCCAGTGCAAAGACGGGAAAGTAACTCCAGCTCATAAAAGCGTGATGGAGCAAAGTTCAAGGTAATATATAAAACGTAGCTGGATTTACTAAGCCGTTATTATATTCACCTTTCTCTAAAGCCGCTTGTGAATGAATATTTTGTTAGATTGGTTTAATAAACAATGAGATTCTTGGAAATAGAGACATTCTTCTTAAAACCATTTCTGAAATAAGTTGGAGTGATACAGAATCCTGAATAAATTCCGATGAATAATTTCCAACAAGAAAATAGTTAATGCCAAAAAGCAAATTATTCTAAAAGGATTGTGACGTGAAAGAAATGGTACATTATTTACCTAAAAGCACTTCTTTTAATTTACGACTTTAAGTTATTTACTACTTGTTTATCATTTCTGATAATAATTTAGGAATAGACTAGTAATCAAAATTTAAAAATTACGATGTTTGTTTTGAATGTATGTATGTATGTTTTGAGTATTACATTAAAAGTTCGGTAGTATTGAATTTTCTTTTATCTTTTAATATGTACTTCTTAATATTATTATATTTTCTACGTTAATCTTTCATCGTTAAACATTGAACCCAAAGTTAATTACACAAAAGCACCAGAACAAGAATATGAACATTATTATCTCCTTTCATCTGGTTGCAAAGATCCAGACGAGTACGATTTTTTTGCCTTTTGCCGAAAAAGTAACTTAAGTTCAAAAGTTACCAAAGCCGCAATATGTTATTTATTTTTATTGATCTTGCTTCAAGAACACTAGTGTTTGTTCAAATAAACACAGTAGTAAGTTCAGCTCTAGAAGCGTCACGTATCCTAGTTGAGATAAAAGTCTTAGAAGATATAAGAGTACACATGAGAATAAAAGTAAAGTGAGACGCGTCAACTCGCAATGTATGAACCGCAATTCGGTGGGATAGCTTTGGGAATCGCTTTACAAATAAATAGTCTCACTGTCTGTGCTTATATATCTCCTGCTCCTCGTTAGATTTGGAGATAGAATTATAGATAGACCACTAAGGAGGTATGTTTGAAACGGAATATTCTCCCGGCAGTTGACAGAATTTTTTGACGATTCGTCTTAAACGAGTCACAAGAAATCAACACGCGTCATTTTATGTGTCTTGATTTATATACACATATATGTTATATATTAAGATAATATATTTCTCGTGCAATAAAATACTTCAACACGAAATTGAAGCTGTAAGATGTATGTATCGTCGGTTTAAATCTATAACCTTGTAAAACGCTCTAATTAATTCAATTTAATATTTGTGGACAATTAGTATTACACACTATGAATTTTATTGAAAATTAAAGATTACAAAAAATTAGCATTATACAGTATATGTTTTAAGTCTTAAAATAAATATAAATACAGTAAAATAAATGAAACTAGGATTAAGGGCAGTTTTCATTAGTTTTTCTGTTAAATAGGGTGTTAGGAAGTTACGAGGGTTTGGAATTAGTATGGCAATATGCGTCCCTTTAGCTCGTACAATACCACCGCAATTCTACTGCAATTCGATTATCACCTATCAAAGATAAGGATTGTATTATACCTGTAATTAAATCCTGGTATAAAATTACATTTTCATACCGGTAATTAAATCTTGGTGTAAAACTTAATTGCCTATGTAACGCCTTAATTGCCTATGCACCCCAATTGGTTCCGAAAGCTCATAATGGCAAGTTTTAGCAGGAATATAATCAGCAAAGGGCCAAACTAAAAGATCCAGACTCACATTTTATCACTAAAACAATTGTAATGGAATTGATCTATTAAATACAATTTTGAAAGACGACCATTAAATACGCATACAACCCTCATAAACAAAATTTAAGGGTAGATAGATAATGCTGAACTGACACCGAATGGCTCTAGAAATTGTAGCGCGCAGGTTAGACTCGAATTTTGCACTTTCAATTGCACAATTTGAGCGTTTTCATTGCTAACTTATAATATGCCGCTGAAACTAGATGCAGATGAAATAATAACTGAACTGATTATATAATTCAGGTGATATTTTTGGAGCTTTTCAAAATGAAATAATTTACATTCTTAGGAAAAAATTCTAAAAATTGAGTTAACCTTTAAATGCATGGTGCAGCAGAATCGCCACATAAATTTTAAATTGATCCTTTCAGGTTTGCATCTCTCCAAATTTTGGTACGATGATAGTTTCTACTTTTTTCAAATGTAACGAAAAGTGATAAGACGAAAGTGATGTAACGAAAAGTGATAAAGATGTAAATATAACCTTTTCTAGCATTTTTCTTTTGCGGTTAACGAACAAAGATACAGCAAATATAATAATAATGCATTTAAGAAATAAACTCGGAATTTATGTGAAAAGGAATGAAAAATGTATTTTGTGTCGTATATGATTTTAATTTTTGTCGATTCAATGATCACATTTTATGTAATAGATCCAAAATATTTTTCTATTTGTTTGAATAACATTAAATCTATATGCCAAGTCAGATATGGAAGCCTCTTCGCCTATTCAATTTGCCTGTTTTGCGATAAATTTCTAAATCGTTCATACTAATTTCCAGTTATTTTAAGGTCTCGTAGCAAAATAATAAATTTAGTATTTTAAAAAACTAAAAAAAAACCTTTTACCTTTTACTAAATTCTGGTCTAAAAAGCAAAAAAATATTTATCGCATCTATTTTCTTTGTCTACTCAGCAAGGGCTTAAGTGTAATCCATGTTGTTATTGAGGATAATATTTGAGTGTAAAAGCGCGGTGCGCTTTGTTTTGATATATAACTCAAATTTTGAGCATTTTCATTCACTTGATATTAATTTGAGTAGCAAAATAATTTATTTTTGAGAAAAAACGCCCACGCTTTCACACACTCAAATACTATACTACTGTTTTCAATAAGTAATTTTAATTGAAAATGCTGTATTAATTTCCTTCAACAATTTCAACATATGGATAAAACCTTGAAAGTGCGCATTTCGACGCGCACTTGGTCGATTTTATATGTAGTTTTGATCTATTTTTATATGTAAACGTTAGCATTCATATTTCATCATTAACTTTTACTTTATATTCTCACTTATTATTCGTATTTTTTCACCATGTTTATATATTTTCGCTCACACGGCTCAGCCATCATCATGGCAGCATTCTGAAGTCTTAGGGCGCAACCCCGACCTGGAAGTTACACTAAATGACGTTGCCGCGAAACTCGTAAAGGATAAAACTAGCGAATTTACTCGTAAACCACAGAAACAACCTGTGGCGGTTAATAGAGAGCCGAGATAATGATATACAATATATTCAAAGGGCTTACGATTCTCACAATATATCCGCGCCGCAAACGTCAAGAACTTTCCCGACATTTTAAACAACTTACTTGTGCTTGGATTTATGGCAGGGGGAAATTTCTATCTGCCAATGCGCGCGCACGAACATACATGCGTACGCACAACACAAGAGGTAAGGTACATTTGCTTAATACATTCAACCGGCACGGAAGAAATAAGACATGCAAATTTCAGTCATTTTAAATTCTATACGCCTTATTTTAAAACGAAAGTTCGCTTGATGAATTCATTCTGTGAGAAGTCTATTGGTAATAAAGCATAATCATGATGGATCCTTTTGTTCTTCGTCGTCAGTGGAATTTCTTCAGAGGGAAGCATTATGTTCTGAAACGAACCGCGTCGACCTTCAAATAACTTACCTATTTTTTAGCCAAACAAATTTTAGTTAACACGCTAAAGATATACTTTCACAACAAATATGTTTTCAACGATCTTTAAAAATTTCGAGAATATAATCACAATAAATATGCTAAAACATATCCTTTTAGGCTTTCTAATGCAAAATTCAATTTTTATCTTGGACAAATAAGGAAACTTGAGAAAATTTGTTTCTCTCAGTTTGCTACTAATTAGTTGTTAATTTTACTACTTTTAATGGGATTTCATTGGAAAATTGCCTTGAAGTCTGTGTACTTAACATAGATTGAGTTGAATAATAAAATAAAAATAATATCCCTAATGTATTATAGAAATGTAAATAATGATAAAAATGTCCACCCAAAGGATGTTTCAGGCAAGAACTAATATCTAAATCAAGATATACTAATATGGCTGATATTTTTTTCAGGGAATTCCTTCAAGTACTCAAACCTCCATATGAATTGAATTGTACAAGCTCTGTTCTTTGGAGAATTGAGTAACCGGGAGAAGAGATATGGAGAAATGTACAAATAATAGTCATGGAAGTAAGCACCCTAATATCTTCAAATGATCTAGAAATGCTAAAAACATGAGATGGATATTTGCTATCTAAAAACAAAAAAAAAAACAATAAATGTTTTTATTTAAAAAAAAATCAACGATTTTCGAAGAGATCGGTATGTATTAATATGTATATACAGCTACGTTCTTTGATACAGAAGTACAAATTTGAAATATACTGCAAGAATATGTACTGGAGTCATTTTAATTGGTACAGCTGCTTATTGGAAACATGAAGCCTATTGTCATCTCATCCATTCCACAGACAAGACACGATTTTTTTGCGAACAAAAGACTACATATTTGAGTCTTGTGCTTGCATTGTTGGGTTCTGATAGGATTAACAAAAACTATAAAAACATATTGCCTTTCATAGCTCCCAAAGTGAGAACGCGTGTTGTTTACTGATTCCGGATTCTTTCTTGTACTGCTCGTAAGATCTGATCCATCCATTAAAAAATAAACATTGAAAATTTAAGGATATAATAAAACAAAAGTTGTCGAGAATCAAAATGACAATACGCATAATTTTAAACTTAAAACAATTTAGTTATTTTTTCATGAGTATAGAAATTCTCATACGGACACCAGATGGCCAAATTCATTTCCAGTTTCAGCGAAGAAAGCCATCAAACAAAGTCAAAGTAATTAATACAGTGCAAATCCCAGTTGCCTCGCGTGATAAATCCAAGTACTCTATATGCAATACTGAACGTATTTATGTGTACGGACAGGCCAACACGCATATTAAGGCCATACGGCCACGGAGAGCAAGTAGTTATTGAACTTGTTGTACATCTGAGATTAGTAACGTGTACTTGTTAATTTGTACGAACAGGCGGTGTGCAGATGTCGGACGTAGGCACTTATGCCTTTAAGCTCGCACATAATAACAACAAAGATGTTTTAATTTAACGATATAATACAGTAACTGCTTTATTGTAACAACGTTTTTACTGGCAGCCGCTTATGTAAACTCTATAGGAGGTGCTCTGAAAATTCTAATCGCTTTAAAATATTGGGTATGTACTGCAGTTCCATTTATCTGAAATATTACTGATTCAGTTATATTATTTTTATTAACTGATTGACTTAACTAAATGGACTTTTATTGGGAAAATATGAACGTTCAAAACATAAATAATGCTTCAAAAGAAGTTCGGAAAACAACTTACGAAAATAAGTAATTAAGCTGGTGTTACAGTGGTAATGTCTGAAAGTTGATATGAAATAGGGGGGTTAGCTCTAATCATAAATTTAAAAAAAATGTTTTAATAATCTTCCTTTCATCTCTCGATTGTTAACAAACGTCACATGGTGTTGAATGATAAAATCTTTATTAATTTAACTCATAATATAGTTAGTCAGAGTTCAGTTGGTTGTCTTCTTTTACATATTGCACAGAAAAACAAAGAAATTCACTAATTAGTGCAAAATAAACGAGAAACATTCTTGTTTTTATTCAACCCTTTTACGTGAATATATCCATAATCACTTCATGGCACAATCTATCCGTAAATATTCATGAATTTTCTTTATTATACCACTTTAATCATAACTTTTCAAAATCCTAAATTCTTCGTAAAATAGAATTAGAAATTCTAAGTTAAGAAGGAAGTAGAAGAAAGAATTTCTCAGTGAAGAAATATTCCCATACCCGGATACGCTGAAAGCAATCATCATCCTGTACAGCATCGCGGTTTATTCTCACAACGTTATAAAACAATAATTCCGCTCTAAATATAACCCATGCGGTTGCGTACGAGTGCATTTCGAAAGCCGGCTCGTAACCCGATGCAACTAAAACATATGCAACATGCAGTCACTCACACACCCGTCCCAAGCTATTCAAATCCTACAAGATGTATGGTTCATTATTCTTGCAGTAACCGCATAAAGGATTGAATGCCTTTCATTCGATGTCCGACTACTTAAATATTTATAGCTGGAGAGAAGTAGCTGGCTAGCTAACACTACGTCTCGCTGCCGGCTCCTGGCTTCCGAGCAGAGCGCGAGGGAGGGGACTTATTCACGTGACGATTCTTTGTTTAACGTCTGTCTCTATAGTGGTTTGATGAGACGGGTTTAAGTGTGTGAACTGGATGGGTGGGTATTACGTCGACAGGAAGTCATGATGTAATCAGTATTTCGGACGTTTTAATCTGTTGATCTGGTGTTTTTATTAGCGAATAAAAGAACACGAGTTAGACACTTCCTTTTATATGGAAGACAACATTTAAACCACTTTTACAACATTTATACGTTTCAGTCGGCCTATGTAATTCTAAGATTGATAATTTCCTAGTTTTTTTTTATTTTGATTATTGGAGAAAATAAACAAAATTGTTTATTTTTAAAATGTATGTATACAGTTTGTAATTAACGATTTTTATTAGAGCTGCAAAACTCTATTTTAGGTTATGTCATTTACTTCTTCATTCTTCATTTAAAGTATATTCATTCTTTTTTTGATTTATGCATCTGGGCTGGTATTGGCAACGTTTTTTCTTTTGTTCTAGACTACTACATTAGCTCTGTTCCAGTTAATGCGTGTATTCTTAGATATTCTGCAATTGTGAATAAATATCCTTGTGCCATTCCTGATAGCCAACTGAGGTACAATTTTATGTCGTATGTTGCGTTTCATAATGATGTATTTTGCTATTTGTTTTACAACTTTTGAAACACGTTAGTGGCGGATTTATGTGTTTTGAATTTTCTTCTACTTTGTTGCTTCGCTTTGTCATATTGGTTAATTAAATGAAGACCATATAGATATTCAGATATTAAGTTGTCATACAGTTAACAGTAGCATACATTTATACATTTTATAAGGAGACATACTTGACGTGAGTTTATCGGAAATCAACACGTAGATTTTATTTTTCTATACAATTTTCCATACTTACGTTAGGATGTGTTTAATTTATTATAAAGTTTTATACAGTTTAATTTATATATATATATATATATATATATATATATATATATATATATATATATATATATATAATAATATCCCATATTTATGTGCGTGTGTGTGTATGTGTACGCTTGCGGAAACGAAACTGAATAATATGTAAAATATCGTCCGGTTTAAGTGGAATGTGAACCCACTCGCATGATTAACACCAAATGCGTGATTGTATTCCTTATATTGCTATGTTACAGTGATTATAAATTATCCTTTCAAAATTGTTGTTAATATGCTTAAGAAAATAAATATTCCTTATATACGGATTCGGATTTCAATCCAATACAAATATAACGCTAACGCGACCTGCACCGTAACGCAATCAAGAAGCGATATGAAAGTGAGCGTGTACCTACTCCGATCGAAATCAGTAGAAATGAGATATACTCGTCCATTGATATTCATCTTTCACCTACTTATTTTAGTCACGAATTTAATGCGTAGCAATAAGTAAGAGATCAATTATCGTGGTAAAATTTGAAGATATCATCAAACACGAGAGGATGGTTTAAAAAGCCAAATGGATTAGATACTTAAAAAAAATAAATACTGATAATACGAACACCGAGCGTTTTAAAAAAGTAGATACTACCATGCTATTTTAATCCAAGTTCAAATATTGAACTTTTTTAAAACGTTCAATATTTGAACTTGGATTAAAATAGCATGGTAGTATCACGACGACCTTTCGTTAGACAATGACGTATTTACTGTTATTAGTAATTGTGTGATCCACAGTGTTCAACTGTCTGCCGTCTCTGTCTTGTTTTACAAATCGTCTTGGTGTGTTAGTCGTAACAATGTGTTTTAATTACACGGATACAGACAAAAAAGCCTTAAATTAACATTTCATTCGTAAGTACGTTTAAAAAAATTCAATATTTGAACTTGGATTAAAAAATACAAATCGTCTTGGTGTGTTAGTTGTAACAATGTGTTTTAATTACACGGATATAGACTAAAAAGCCTTAAATTAACATTTCATTCGTAAGTACATGCAAATACTTCGTAATATTAATTTTTTACAGTATTTATTATTTACTTATTTTGAATGGTCTATAAAGTGTGAGTGAGGTAAACAATAGTGAAATTGCAATATTCAGTACCAGCATTTTTTGTCTCAGGTCTCTTCAGTCCATGTTTTTCGATATTTGAATGTATATAAAACATTTCATATAGTATGCGTGAATTTTGGTTAGTAAAGATATCGAAGGAAATAGTAGACTGTTTGAAGATTAAACGAACTAATTTTATTGTTATTTAAAAAAGCATTGCCTTTTTAATTCCTCTTTTTTTCAGGTTTATTTCATCTTTATTCAACTTGATGTTGTCCCGTGCGCCCTTTGCCTTTTTTATATAATCTTAAGGATAATATATAACTTTTACACAATAATAATTTAAAATCTAATCTAAACAAGATTAAATCTTATATCAATTTTTAAAATCTAATCTCCTTCCTCGAAGGAAAGAAACGGTACATTTTTAAAATAATTCAAGCGGCCGTCCGTCTGCCTGTCTATCACCGCCGTATTTCTCAGAAACCGTTTGATATGGAAACTTGACATTTAACACCTGTATATATCTCAGCAGTCAACACTGAAAAATACTTCTAGGTAAATTTTGAGGGCGCAAATCAAGAACTCAATTTTTTTAAAACTTCTGTCGTGTGGGGAGTTTTGGCAAAATCGGAGTATGAAGATTCTAAAACTATTTTTTTTTAAATTTTATCTAAGTTAATTTTAGAGATATTACTAAATATATGCAGCCCCCCTCCTTTCATTGCCGAAACTGCTTAAGTTAATATTATAAAAAAAATAGTAACAGAATATTACCAGAAATTTAATGGCAAACTACGACTTTGAAAAATTTCTTCTTTCTACAAAAATTTCGCGACTTCAATATAAAAATATAAACGCTATGTACATTTAAATATGTATATGCCTATATGTGTACGGAACCTTCGTAGTGCAAGTTCTACTCGTGCTTGACAATGTATATTTATTCTAAAACCTAACATAATTCCAAGGCATCAAAATAATTTTTAAAAATAATATTCACAACGTGAAATGAAAAAAAATTAATGCCGTTACACTACTGCATTTATTCTATGCTTTAACTTTTTTAATTTTTTTTTTAATTACATCTATATTAAACCAACGATTTTACATTAAAATTTTCAGAGCACTCCGAATCTTGATACCTACGAAAAGGAGTTTAGAAATACTCACGCATACACGTAGGTAGGTGTCTACATGCATGTGTGCTTGTGCGTGACTGACTGTCCTTTTTAACTACCGCGAAAATTAATCTTTTCCAAATTTAAAGTTCCTTACGAAAATTGATTTTCCTTCCAATTACATTTCTAATAAATGTCCGCATACATTCGCATGAAAACTATTACTAACCTCACAAGATGTCATTACGGATCGGAAAAAACACGTAAAAAAGGCAAAAGTTTCAATTTTTCAAAACTGTATTAAACATTTTATTTAATCTTAGTGGTTTAATAACTCGCTGGATATATCATAAAAGGTTACTTTACAGATGTTGAGAAATTAAAAAAAAAATAATTTTAATCGAAAACGCACCTTATGGTTATTTGGAATCTAGATACAGCTTACATAATACAAATGACTTAATAAACAATTACGAAGTATTTAATACACTTCGAATCTAAACATAAAACACGAATAACTACTAGACATGATAAAAAGTAAAAAAGGACATTGCTAACACTGGTCACGCTACTAATTACAACGAGTTTTAACCAACGACTAGATTACAAAACGACAATATGCCCACGACATATTACATCACAACAATTGTAGTACACGAAAACCCATTATGCCACAGTTCGACCGACGCTGTCAAATCAATTGCGACAATTGTAAAGCACCGATCGTGGACACGTAAAGCAAAGGCATTTCCCGTCGATGTGAACCCGCGGTAACGTGACTCGGGCATTAAGAAGAGCGCGATGCTCCGGAGTGCGCACGCCGGTTCCTCGTAAGGCTTTACCGCAGCACAGTCGCCGAACGGCACGTCTTGCGGTCGCGGTGACTCGCACGCAACAGAAAGAGGGGTGTTAGAAGACGTTCATGAGGCGAGGAATTATAATTTAATATTTGTGGTTATGTTGACCTTGGATGCGAAAAAATAATAGTAGACAATAAATTTAAAATGTTCCAAGTTGGGGGCTTCAGTTTAATTTTTACTATTGCTTTAGGTGGGATGCATTGTGATTTTAATCATATGTATCTCATGTGCTAAGCTGTAACTGTAACAACAAAGAATAAGATAACACGGTCAAAATTGAAAAATTAGGTTCTGAAAAATAGAATCGGGTATAAAGTTTGTTACTACTACACATACACTTAAGCATTCTTTAGTTTTGAGAGCAGTCTCGGTCATTATATGCAGATAATGACCGAATTCTCATGAAACGAATTCCTCTGAGTTTATCTTTAATTTTCGAAAATAAATAATAATTGCAAAGTAGGATTTCGAGCCTTTACAATCAATTTGCTACTTGAAAGTCTGTCGTAACATTCTTTTTGTCTGAGGTAATGACTCTGGATGAAAATCATTAAAAATCATTGCACGAAATGATTTTTGCATTAAAAATAAAATCATCATTCGCATTAAAAAATTAAATCATTTAAAATTACCGCCAATTATCGTTACGAGAGAAATGTTTTTCGCAATTTAAAAAGAATAAACGTTACTGAAAAAAATTACTTTCCAAATTATAAGATAGTTTTTAATGCTTTAAGAATGGCCAGTAACTTTTAGTGTTACATGGTACGTTAGTGGTAGTGTATAAATTGTTTTTTAGGGAAAAATCTATTAAATTTAAATTAAACTCACGTCAAATATTCCATTGTTAGCTTTAATGATCATAAAAAATGAACTACTTTATATTTTTATTATGTTTAAAATATTATGATGTTGGAAGGTTTTCATTGTACCAGTTTGTATTATATAAATATTAACTACCCAACTAGTACAATATTTAAGAAGAAGAAAATTAATAATTAAAACGACCCTCAGTTTCGTTTTTCTGTAATCGTAATCATACTCCTTCTAAATTATTCTAGACGTTCGTCTTATTGCTGTCAGAAGTAAGTTATATTGGTGTCAGAATAAGTTATATTGCTGTTAAAATAATTAAAGTTTTTTGACGGAAAATGTATTTCGACTCTGAAACTTATGTAAAATGTAATTTTTCATTAGTTATGTAATTTTTCACAGAAAGGTGGAATAAAGAATTCCACCTTTCTGTGCAATTATATTAATTTTGTCAGTCGAACAAGACTTCTAATACGCATGGCATCCACGTATCCTTTATCAACTTTTCTTTTTAATTTTCCTATTCGATCATTAAAGAAGTAACCGCTTATACTACATAGTCGTTTGTCTTTGTATTTCGTTACGTTAAATACGTAGTGAATTTTCTTTTAATACATACATTTTCACTAGTTTTATAGAAATTCTATTAAATGGGCGGCACTAACTGGTACTAAACCTACAGTCACAAAAATGTTAAGTTTTAAAAACTGAACCTATTACACGTATTTACTTCTTTCAAAAACAGCAAACATCACTTTGAATCGATGAACTATGTATCTTATTAACAGTTCAACATAACGTTGAAATAATTTACACTCGCAAAATAATCAGGAATAAATTAAACTTTATTACTAAACAGGCCTTAATGTAATCTCGTCCTGGTACAATTTGACAAGAAATTTTGTTAAAAAATTAATACATAAATTATTAATTTCTACTGTAATATAGAACATAAAACATTTTATATCCCCTCATATTAAATAGTCTTTAAATATACCAAAGTGAATATTGCAAAAAATTATTAATATTACCATCATTGTGTAACAACCCGCACAATTGTTTACATTACACAGCGACTACTGAAGATGTTGTTAAAAAATTAATATATAAATTATTAATTTCTACTGTAATATAGAACATAAAACATTTTATATCCCCTCATATTAAATAGTCTTTAAATATACCAAAGTGAATATTGCAAAAAATTATTAATATTACCATCATTGTGTAACAACCCGCACAATTGTTTACATTACACAGCGACTACTGAAGATGTTGTTAAAAAATTAATATATAAATTATTAATTTCTACTGTAATATAGCACATAAAACATTTTATATCCCCTCATATTAAATAGTCTTTAAATATACCAAAGTGAATATTGCAAAAAATTATTAATATTACCATCATTGTGTAACAACCCGCGCAATTGTTTACATTACACAGCGTCTACTGAAGATGTTGTTAAAAAATTCAACGGCAAATAACCTTGAAGCTTTTCCGAACTTTTAAGCTTTTCCGAACTACGTGGAACTAATAAAATTAAAATATAAACATTTTAAACGCGAATTACTCGCACGCATTAAGCGTGAACATAATCAACGACAACTGACACGTGCTTATGTAAATGGGGACGTTAACAAAACGTAACCGTGCTTATTTCCGGTTAAAAGAAGACTATTTAGCTTTGCGCTCGTTAACCGGCGCTCGACGCAGCCTGCACGCCAATTACGCAAACGATGACACTTTATCTGCACAATTAACACACTCCTGGTCCATTCGAGTCTCCGCAAGGCGACTACGAGGATGGATTCAGGAAAAGGAGTAAAACGTCAAGAGCGTGGTGGGGATATTTACTCTGAGAAAATGTTTTATGCAGAACATAGGTGAATTTTGCATTTCAATGTGTATGCTGTGATACAATTGATATTAATACACACAAAAACTTTTTAAAATTGTATAATATCAAACAAATGTTATTCAGTTTATGAGTCGTCAGTCAATATACGAGTTAGTATTTAAAATTGTGAAAATTATAAGCGAATAAAAAAGTTATGCACAATTTTGTGACCATAACATTTTCATATCTGTTTTCAGTCATTTTCAACATCTTTCCGTTTGCTGTATTGGGCTCACTTGAGAAGCTAATAAAAGAAAATGTTAGTCGCAATACAGTAAATTATACGAAACGACTGACGAACATTTTTCAGGTATTTTCAAATGTGTGTGTCTTTGATAATTTATTGAAATTCATTGAGGCTCAGACATTAAGATACAAATTTCGTGAAGCTATATTGAGCAGCTATAAGATATTATATTGAGATAAGAACAATTTTGCTTATTATTTTATTTTTTATCCCCTGTTCTCATTATAATTAGTCGGCAGAGAATCACAAGAGAATAAAAAGATAAAAATAAAAAAGTAGTACTGAAATTAACAGACAGGGAAATTTCGATTCATAAGAATCTGCAATGTAGAGTTACTGTTACTTGGTGACTGTATTATTTGCATCTGATCGTCAGATATAATGTGTTTGAGAAGTACCTAGTAAGATTATAATTAACGAAATAAAAGAAATATGACATCACTTCTTAAGTACGTTTTAAAGAGGTATGATTTGTCGGCTTACTATTCACACATTGCGTAATTTCTAGAAAAGAATTACGTAGTATAAACCACAATTGTTGATTTCTTTACATAAAAAATAATATTATCTGTCATATATATTTAGCAGCAGAACAATTTGTTTATGACCTCTCATTTAACTATCTTTTGTATCGCTAACATTTAAAAGGCCCAATTTTTTAAAGTATTGGTTGTAATCTGACAAGAAAAATAGCTGAGAAACTCGATACGCTAAGCGAGCGAGCTTTAGCTAGTATAACGTTTGACAGAGATGATTTTGATGGATATTATCTTAAAACGATATGGGCCTTTGTCTAAAATAGAATTACATACATCGAAATTTGAATTTGATCCCATGAAACTCGTCGTGGCGCTGCGCGAGCATGTACTTGTTAAAGGTGCAGAAGGGGGAGACGTGGACGAGAAGCAAGCAGTACTAAAGCATCATGGCACTATTAAAGCACCCCGGTGGTTTAAAGGTTTTGAACTTTAATAATTCTGCGTAGGTGACGATTAGACACGGGTTCGAGTATCGTATTCGAGTATTGCTGTTTGAGTATCGCTGCCATTTTGACCTGTTTTATGTAATCCATTATTTAAAAAAAAATTATATTTATATATATATATATATATATATATATATATATATATATATATATATATATATATATATAGTTTGAAAATGAAATATAATATGTACGTGAATGTACGTACGGCATTAATCCCCGTCATACTGAAACAGTTTACGAGCTGTCAGTAAATAAATTCGTAAAGATTTAAGATTGTGAAAATTATATGCGCGTCGGAAAGTTTAAAAGAATTCTATTTGTGGCAACATTTTCACACCAGCAATATTTCTATTCTTCAGTAGTTTGATCGATGCTTTAATTTTTTTCTAATGTACAATTATCTTTTACCACATACCGATAAACTAGCATTGACGAAGTGAAATTTCTAGTTTTTCACTAGAAATTTCCGATATAGAGATCTGGAGATTTCTGTATTAGTACATTTATTATTTGTAATTTAAGTTAATAAATTTACATGTATTATTTATTTGTAGCACTTATATGTTGGGCATGTAGGTACTCTATATGTGCCAAATGTTTTTCGTAACTGTCTGTCTGGCGTATTCAAATAATTTATCTATCAGATGAATTATAACCATGGAGAGGAGTGGCGAATATTATTTATTTTATGTATTTTTAACACAAAGTACAAGTATTTAAATATATAAGGCAAACTTACGCTTCAAGAAGAATATCTCATAGTTATTAACCAGCCTACATAGTGATGTGGTAAGTAGTATCGGAATAAAAAATCGGTCACGTATTTACTTGAGGTAGTAAAAAAGGTTTAAAGGATTTGTTTTATGTATATCTCTGTCCAGGTAAGCTGTAACTCATACTCAGATATATCCTCAAATTTTCTGAAGCCATAGCGATACACGAATAGATATAGGATAGAAGATGTAGCGGATACACGAAAATCTATTAATTTATTTAGGCGATTTTCAACAAGATTCGCAAATATCGGTAATTAAATGTAGACTGTAAAAGTGTTTTAAAAAAACGGAATTTGAATTTGGTAGGTACGAATTTCTAAAATCGTTCCATAGCGTTTTATTCTGCTAAATATTCCACAACTGATAAATTAATCAGGCGTTTATGTTTTGTATCTTGTGTATCACGAAATATTCATGCATCCATTACTAATGGAACTAGTTACGTTTTACGTGATGTATGAACAAGTACGTCCATGTTACTCTTAAATTACCATTCTAATCATTTACAGAATACCTGTGAAATAAATAACCACATATCAGGTTTACAAATCCATTATTACAATAGAAAAAGTATTAAAGACAATTAAGTTTACGTTAATTGAACGTAAAACAAAATGTATCTATTAAACGATAGTATAATTATGAATAAAGTAACAAAACAAACTTTCAGTAACAAATGTGCACAAACCACTGTGCACACTGACGATAATATTGCGGCGCAGTCACGCATTGCGACCGGCGGCGGGCGACCGCGTCTGTGTTCAAAAATCGATACCTTGGCTTAAAATAATCCTGAAATAGAACGATGCATAAAAGCGGCATACAGAATGTGTAAACGAGTATACTTACGTTTTACGCGAATAGCGACCCATACACGAGCGGTGCTTTCGAGCATTCGGTCGCGTGGATCTGACAAAATACTGGGTCGAAAATAGACCTGAATTCTAGGATAACTTTAGCAAAATAAGTTGTATCGTAATAGAATATACAATTACGAAAACGTGAATGATTTCGGCTATAGATTATGCTATATATTTTGACAGTCGCAAAAAGAAAAAAAAACACAAATGGTATGACAGAAAAATATAAGGAAGAAAACATTGAAACATGATATTAAACATAATTCATTTATTCTTTTTCTCAACCAATTAAAAATTACAACACTGCCCGCCCATTCTGGAAACATGAATCGATATATAGGCTATAAATTCGCTGCAGATCGTCTGCTAGATTTGTATAGATTCTTAAGAGTTACTTAGGCCATCTCTAATTCAGCATCAGATTTAGTGAAGCAGGATTTACCATAAAAGAAAATTATACCATAAAGATCTTTAATACGAGAGTTAAGCCAGCCGATACTTAACATGTTTAATGTTCATAAAAAAAAATATTCGGCACAAAATCCGCCCGTGTGAAGACGAACACCTGATACAACGGGGACTACTTTTCGCATGTTAAATAGCATTACGTGCCTGCTGTTCATTACAGAGTTTATGGTGTATTAAGAGCGTTTGATGAGATATAAACAAGTTATGTAAGCACGGCTCTAATTCACTGCCCTGTTTACTCATCTCTGATATATCGATCAGGGATAGCCGAGCGGATGTAAATATTAGTGTTCGAGCCGTTGTTAATATATTGATTTTTGAGTTCGCGTGTGTATAGAGAGTCACTTCATACGTATTCAAGTTCGGTGTTTATTGTACTCATTATCATAGTTTGATAAAAGTGTTTAGACTATACCACGTGTTCCAGGGAAAGAGTTTGTTTATTAAAACATTGTATAAAGGTGTGTTACAATGTACACTTTAACGTCGCGCCGTACCGGTGACAATATTTTTTACGCCTCGATGTGAATGACTATTGAATTAACTTAGAGGGTAAACACTAACTGACTCATGCATGACCAGGAATGGGCTGTCATAACTAAATATTACAGCAAACTGTTTACACCTAAATCTACGTGTTATTGACTTTCTTTTTGTTTATTTAAAGGACATTTGATTTAGGAAACGAGTTTTAGGTTATTACGATCGATTTTAACAGTAACAAATATTTAAATTTTGCATAGCATTTTTTGCATTAATATTTTTCAAAACCAATCAGTATTTTTAGCTTAACATATATCTGGAAATTCATCGCAAATTCAATTTTGTGCATAAAAAGTCTAGTGTTTTTTGTGTGTGGGTGTTTTTTATTAATGGTTATATGTTTCTTTTATAAGCAAGTGTCATAAATATTAAAAAGTATTATCTAAATATAAAAATTATTATATATTGTTGTGCTTCTAGATTAAAATGTAATTTTATGATTCTCCGCCAGATGGTATTAGTAATTGCAGTATCATCATCGGTCTCCTGGGAAAATGAAAGTTCCAAGATCTAAAAAGGTTTTAACACAGCACAACTTTTCCGTGTGAAGAGGGTGCAGAATTACTAGTACTTATATATACAAAAAATATAACAATGCTTATTTATCATATTTGTATATACATAAGTAGACAACGTAATTAAATATTATTACAATACGAGTATTTCGGTTTCATATTTATGTATTTTTACATGACCGGAAATGCAAAACAGAAATTGCGCTAATTGCTGTAAATGCTATTAAGTGCCATTTAAAAAGTTGTTTAGACTATTGTTCAATCGTTATAACTGTGTATTATATTGTTATGAATAAACTGTCGATTTACGTATCGCACCTTCAAAATAAAACGGATATTACAATACGAGTATTTCGGTTTCATATTTATGTATTTTTACATGACCGGAAATGCAAAACAGAAATTGCGCTAATTGATGTTAATGCTATTAAGTGTCATTTAAAAATTTGTTTAGACTATTGTTCAATCGTTATAACTGTGTATTATATTGTTATGAATAAACTGTCGATTTACGTATCGCACCTTCAAAATAAAACGGATCAAAAAATGAGGAGAGTTAATAAAATTAAAAGGCGAAAGAGGCAAATCTGTGCATGGTGTAACCTAGATTACAAAATAGTACCCTACGCCAATATTTGCAAAATAGTGATTACAAAATAGTACCCTACGCCAATATTTGCAAAATAGTGATTACAAAATAGTACCCTACGCCAATATTTGCATAATAGGCATTAGCATTAAAACATTAAACTATTTAACGCAGTTTCTCAAAAGTGTCATTTTGTTTGTGAAGTTGTATTCTGTCCATATGCCGATATACGTAAATATGTAACAACAGACATTGGATTCATATTTTAAATTAAATGAAAAGGCGAAAGAGGCTAACCTGTCCATTATGTAACCTAGATTACAAAATAGTACCCCACACCAATATTTGCAAAATAGTGATCAAAACTTGTCACTTTGTGAAGGTGTGATATGTCCATATACCGATATATGTAAATATGTAAAAATAGACAATGGATTCACACCTTAAAATCATAGATAATCTTTACTCTGTAATAAAAATGTGTTTTAAAAATGACAGTGACAACTGTCGTAAAATTTACAGATACAATGTTATTAAATTATGACTTTATTCTATCCTTTATCTATGGGTATATATTTATCAAGGAACGTGAAAAAAAGTATCCAATATTATGTTATAATACCGGGTGCTATGTATGAAAGCGTCTACCAATGACTTTTTTATTTATTCTCATTTATTTATTGTCTTTGTTTTCATTTAAAAGTGAATACAGATATTCGTATAATGTATATCTACAACTCTTCTTTTTTTCTTGTATTGAGTTTCAAATTAAAAAAAAATAAAATTCACATTTAAATACACCTCCCTCTCTGAGTCCTGAGTGATCTTCATCACACTGTCTATCACGGCGGGGTGAACAACCGTGACCACAATTTCAATAAATTTGCTAATGTTTAGTCACTAAAACTCTAATAAAGTAATTAAAATTAGCAACGTGAATTGTAAGAAAAGACTGTTCTTCGCCATCTTATCACGTGATGCAATAAGCGGTTGTGATTGGCCGAGAGCCAATTAATACCGTTCTTATCGCATTAAAGGTTACCATCTTTGAACTAACCAACATTTTCATGTTCAAATTGCAATATTTCATTCTGATACGTTAGAAAAAATCGTTTATTTCAACATATTTGAATTCATTACATGATTAACTCAAAAGTATCAAATTGAAACTCAAAGTAACATATAACTCAAAAGTATCAAATGAGATTGCTACCTTTAATTCTGTACGGTTCAACTGTTAACATTCTGTCGAAATGAATTTTAGTAAGGTAACTTACGTTTGGCTAAAAGCAACTCAAATTAATTTAAAACCATTTAAAATCCAATCACCGTGGTGAATTGAATTTTATTTGCAGCCATGTTAAGAAAGAACCCTTTAATAATTTACAATCAACTCTTCGCAAATGAAATTTTTTAATTACTGTGTCTGTTACGTCATACAATATTTATTACAAGATCCTTGTGATGCGTTTGTACCACGTATGGCCGTTCAGTACTGCAGTTACTTGGAAGTATAATATTTATCGGAGTCGCCGTGGGTACAGGCAGGCTTGCAGCAACAATTTAATTAATGATTCTTCCAAAAAACATTTTAATATTCCATTCCCTTTTTTATTTAGCGGCGGCGCATTGGTGCTGCAAGCCGCCGCGACGTACCGACCCGAACTAATAATGTCAGGGCTGGCAGCTAACTAAAATGAGACGGATTATTTGCATTCAGGAATATGTAAAAAAATACTGAAACATGTATAAGAAAACAAAAACAGAGAATTTGTAGATCTTCTGTCAAACTTTGGAAGTTAAATTTCACGGAGAGGAAATTTACATTTTCCCAAAACTACCGAACAAATCTTGATGGGACTTATTTTTCATGATGCAGACGAAACATTATACATATAACTATATATGAAAACTACGGAACAAATCTTGATGGGACTTACTTTTCATGATGCAAACGAAGCATTATACATATAACTATATATGAAAACTACCGAACAAATCTTGATGGGACTTATTTTTCATGATGCAGACGAAACATTATACATATAACTATATATGAAAACTACCGAACAAATCTTGATGGGACTTATTTTTCATGATGCAGACGAAACATTATACATATAACTATATATGAAAACTACCGAACAAATCTTGATGGGACTTCTTTTTCATGATGCAGACGAAACATTATACATATAACTATATATGAAAACTACCGAACAAATCTTGATGGGACTTCTTTTTCATGATGCAGACGAAACATCATACATATAACTATATATGAAAACTACCGAACAAATCTTGATGGGACTTCTTTTTCGTGATGCAGACGAAACATTATACATATAACTATATATGAAAACTACCGAACAAATCTTGATGGGACTTCTTTTTCATGATACAGACGAAACATTATACATATAACTATATATGAAAACTACCGAACAAATCTTGATGGGACTTATTTTTCATGATACAGACGAAGCATTATACATATAACTATATATGAAAACTACCGAACAAATCTTGATGGGACTTATTTTCATGATGCAGACGAAACATTATACATATAACTATATATGAAAAAAATATCATCTACCTTTCGAATTAATTACCGTTTACACCGAATATAATCGGTAATATAACTGCCAAATTCGAATGATCTCACCAGACCACGATCGTATCAGAGAAAGTGTAAACTTTCGCGAAAATAGTTGCATAACTGTCTGCGAACATTTTAAAAAGTAGGCGCTGATAAAAATGAATGTAAAACTAATATTTACTACGTCATATATTAAGAGATGTCTCCGCGTGCTATGAAAGTGGTCTTACCCATTTAGTTTAATCTCGTTCTTTCATATTCCTACTCAAAATTCACTTTGACAAGTCAAGTTGTAAAACATCGATCTTTGCAGCAAAACGATTCTTAAGAATATTGGGCAATTAGGTCCAAAGAAAACTTATTTATATGAAGTTTTTTGAAACGATCTTTTTTCTGTTATCATACGCAATTTTATGAAAACGGAGTAAAGCTGTTAAGTATTTTTTATAATATTGTGCTTCTCCTAACCATTTTAATATTATGCTACACCTAACCATTTTAATATTATGCTTCACTTAACCATTTTAATATTATGCTTCACCATTTTAATATTATGCTTCACCTAACCATTTTAATCTTATGCTTCACCTAACCATTTTAATATTATGCTTCACCTAACCATTTAAAATTACCTCTTTGTAAAATTAGAAACAATGTGCATTATACTAGAAATAATATTCATACAACAAGGGCGGCTCAAATTGTCATGCAATTATGGATGGCATGATAAATGTGTGTCACTAGAATTAAACTTCAATTAAAAAATTAGAAATATCTTTATATCTATTACAAGCAGACAACATTTTAATGCCAGTCTATTTAAATTAGAACCCAAGAATCACTGGAAAGTTCTTTATGTGGTTTACTGGTGTTTATAATATTTCTTACGAAATATTGGCATGTTATGTTAAAAGGAATCCGAAGAATGACAAAAATATCAAGAACATACGAGCTCACTTCTTCGTAACCGAAAACATTATTCTGTACTTACGATCACAAAGGTAAGTCTTTTAAATTGTGAATCGATCACGATACAGAGTTCATCTCTGTACTTTATAGGAACAAATGATAGTAAGAATCATAAATTCAGGGTTGCTCCTTCCATTCTATGTGATGCAAGAAGGAATCAGTGCTAAACATTCAATAGTCAGATGTACCTAAGTTCTAATTTAAATAAACCACAGAAACTATGTATTTTACGTTGTTCAGAAATGATTTTTTTTAATCTAAAGCACTATTATCAAAATTTGTTAAGCTGAGTAGTGGACTACTCCTAAATTTGTTGTTTTGCTGAAATATAGTGAAAATTTAAGTTATTTAAAAGCACGTTAAAAAAAATTGATCACGTGCAACTTAGTTCGTGTGACAGAAGTGAAACTTCTATAGCGACCTAAACCTCGATTTAAATATATGTATAGAGAGAGAGAAAAGGAGGAAAATACAAAAGGGTAAAACCAGATATATATATATATATATATATATATATATATATATATATATATATATATATATATATATATATATATATATTTAAATGAAACTACGTAATGCAGTATTATTTTACTTTACTTAAATTCTTTACCACGACCGTTGGTTTCATTGTATCTTTGCTAATTGCTCACCTGAAGATGTTGTTATACAACGGAAGCCAGGTCGTAGTAAATAATATAAACAAAGTAGAATAATACTACATCACGTAGTTTCATTTAATTGTGAATAATGAATTTCTACAAAATTAACACTAAATATATTCAATTTAAAATAACAAAATTTAATCAATAATATAAACATTTATCAATTATAATTAAAATAATTTAGAAAATCAGAAAGTTATTAAAAAAAAACACCTGCAATGTCAATAACAGAACACGAATAAATGCGGCTGAAGGAAGTTGGGATATATTGCTCCTGTTGTAAATTATATTTACGACAACTATATGTACGGGTTCATTGAGGATTTATAATAGTACATACTTTTATTGTTAGTGTCTTGTAATGGGTTAAGTACTCGCTAATTTTGACAGTTTACTTTTGACACATATAACGTACAAAACTGCTGATAGCAACGATGAATGCCGTTTTTGTTTGTTTTCGCGCATGCATACGCTTCTTGTCTTATTCTACCGCGTTCATCTCTCGTTTGTTAGCTAAATATATATTTTTCATCCTTTCTGCGATAGATAAGTTACTTTCAGACGTCACAAGTAAACGTTGCAGTAAACGTTGCAACCATGATAATTTTACTCTCCACATTTTAGTTTTACTTCAATAATTATAAAATTTTACTAACAAATAAAAGAGTTATGAACTTCCAAATTTAATGGTAGAAATAGAGTGGAGGATAACTCTCTATCTTATTCGCTAGAATGCATTAAGCATTGTCAAAAAATAACCTTACAATTCAGTAATGCCATCTTTATCGAATCGTTAAGTTTAAACTTTTTTATAATTCAATAAATTATGATCTGAAATTATGGTTTAAAAAATAGTTAAATACAGTTGTGGCAACCCCGCACAGGACACACGTGTTTGTACCCCCACCCCCCTCCTCCTCTGCACAAAGCCGCAATGACGAGCGAGTTTGCCTGCTGCTACCGATACAATTATGGGAGAACGCGCCGCCCTGTACGGCTCGCACCTGAAGGACGACCGACACCATTCAGAAATGTACATAATGAATCGACCTATATAATATTGTTAACACACGTATCTACTTACAAGGTAATTCTAGAAAAAGTAAGCCGATAATAGACAAAGACAGGAATCAGTTTTAAGGCGAAACCAAAACAAAATCTACAGGCGCTGTAAAATAAATTGGAACGGCTTAGTAAATCGTTTGTGAAAATAATAGTTTCATAAAATATTTCTTCATTTTCACTAATTTAATTCGGTAATAATTAATTAAAATAAATTACATATACATAAAATTTTAAACAATCCATTTTTTTCTATTTTATACTTTGACATATTTTTATTAGCTGCGATTTTCAGACCACGGTGGTTTTCAAACCATTTTTATTTTGCTTTGATAATTAGGTCTTGATTTTCCAACAATATTCGCGAACAAGGACTTTGGCCGGCGCTTTTCTAGTACCGATTTCCCTAGTGATATTGTTTGATATCGCATCGAAATTTTAAAAGTACTCCTGTAAAACACGGAAGCCAATTAAAGAAATATCTGTAAAAATTCCTAACGCCATTTATTTTTGTATTAGAACAGATAAAGCTTCAATGACGTTTATTTGTATCAATTTCTGTCATCATTATAATGCGTAAAAAATATTATTTCACGGATTCTGGGCCCAATAATATTGTTTGACATCGCATCGAAATTTTAAAAGTACTCATATAAAGCACGGAAGCCAATTAAAGAAATATCCGTCAAAATTCCTAGCGCCATCTATTTTTGTATTAGAACAGATAAAGTCTTTCATCATTTTAGAACGTAAAAAAATATTATTTCATGGTTTCTGGACACCAACGTTCCCATTTTTTAAGCTTTTACCTTTTCATCGATTTTACATTCCAAAGATGTATTTATTTGGATCAGTCTTAACTGCGGCCTAGATCCAAAATTAACCAAAATAAATTTTAGGTCGAAATTAGCTGCAAGTATCTTTAATCAGGTCTAACATATCTACATTTTACGAATATACACCTTTGAGCATTAAATAAAGCAAATAGTCAAATTTTTACCTCAGTTTACATCGATACTTCGAAAAATGTTATTAAGTTAGTATAGTAAGCAGTAGTATATATAAATAAAGTAGCAAGGATATTAGATTTCTCATAGTTTCGAAAAATGTTATTAAACTAGTATAGTAAGTAGTAGTATATATAAATAAAGTACTTACTACTTTATTTATATATACTATTATATATAAGATTACTTTACTTTATTTATATATAAGATTTTACACAGTTTCGAAAAATGTTATTAAAGTAGTATAGTAAGTAATAGTGTATATAAATAAAGTAGTAAGTATATAAGATTTTTCATAGTTTCGAAAAATGTTATTAAAGTAGTATAGTAAGTAATAGTGTATATAAATAAAGTAGTAAGTATATAAGATTTTTCATAATTTCGAAAAATGTTATTTAAAAAGTATAGGAAGTAGTAGTATATATAAATAAAGTAGTAAGTATATAAGATTTTTCATAGTTTCGAAAAATATTATTAAAGTAGTATAGTAAGTAGTAGTGTTTATAAATAAAGTAGTAAGTATATAAGATTTTTCATAGTTTCGAAAAATGTTATTAAAGGAAGAATCTAGCTTTTTATACATTCTGCGTCTTATAGATATGATGAAACATTTAAGAAATATACGATAAGTGATAACCAAATTATGTATAGCCAAAACTTGAACTGTACATTGGGTTTCGCGTCATTATATTTAGTTTAAATCGAATTAATACCACACAACTATCTTTAAACTAGTACAATTTTCAAATACAGTATTAAGTTAGTCAAAAAAGTACACTACTGTTTAATTTCCCTTAGGAACAAAGAAAAGCAAATATGCTTCAGCCCAAAACTCTACGTGACAAAAAAGATTAGTCTGCAAGATATTCCGTATTCTTTCTAGTACGATATGATTCATAATTAATATACCAAGCGGGAAGATTTTTTTATGCTGAAGACTATTTAAACATCGTGGCTAATTTGCAAGCCAATTTGAAAACTGAAAACCTCAATATCTATGTAAAATAAGGTCTAAAATCGGGGCCCAAAAACTGATGCGAATTTTTTTTATTAAAATTGCTAAATGTTTTGAAAATAAATGTATTTCTTAAGTTAATTTTATTCCTTTACTTCAGCATAAATCAACTTAACGTTAATTTCATTGCAATGGTTTTAGGGATTAAGTTAATATTAGTTTGTTTCAATTTTTTTTAATACGGTCGTTGACTCATTTTAAATTTTGATATTTTTCGTACAATATTGTAAAATATAAGTTAATTAAAAACCAGTCTTGAAAAAAATTCTTGTAAAAAACTTTTGTAACTCGGTCAATTTTTAAGATTATTAAAAGAAAATTTTACTCTTCATCAGCTTATACCTTGAAATTATGATTAATTAAATAAAAAAAAATTAGTCAAATACCCAATTACTGTGGCACAAATGCGCAAAATACTGCATGATTTGGCGGTATGTCTCTCTACGGCCAGAATCATACCTTTTTTTAATTTAATACAACAAACATATTTAGGGTGTCAACAGATTTCGGGAAACAACGCTGGAGTCATTTAGTTTAAATCAACATCAGGTAGGAGGCTAAAGTTGAAAACTCTGGCCCACAAAGACTGTTGACATCCACAACCTATGATGAAACAACCTATGATCAAAGCTTTTATGATAACAACATAGAATATGAAAACGCTAGGATACGGCCCGCACGTGATCCAATTAAACGAAAGCCTAACCGCCACCCACAATCGATCTTGTCCACAACGCAAAACCGTAACGAATCAACCCAAAATCGGTCGTCACATTATTCGAAAACAAACCTGAACCAACAGCGTGTTCGCATCTGACGTCACGCCGTGGTCACGTTTCGGCCTCCTTAGTCACGCCGCTGCAGCTGCCGTGACGGCGACTTGGTCCGGGGAGCGGTCCGACCGGAACTCGGACCGATAGTTTGGCATTTGGTAATGATTCATCTCGGACGACGTGATTTTGTTTGAGCGGACTGTGACCTTTAGATCTGCGAATCGTTGCGAATAATGAGGATAATGGATTTCAATGTTTTGTGATTGTGCTCATTTGCGTTCATTTTCTGCTGATGTTAAGCGTACATCCGATTTGAAAGAGCGAAGATATGATACGATTTTTAAATGAATCCATTTTGAAATTTATATTTTGCAAGAAAAAAAATAAAAAAACTAAATGTCTCCATGTGATCATAAGTTAAGTACTCATCGCGCTCTACGTCGCTTAACACCGTAATCGGGCTATAAATAGGTGACGAGTTTATTGATGATTTCATTATCAATTCAATATTACCACGCGATTATAAGGTTTAGCTAAAAATATAATAAAGAAGTCACTCATTTAACGCTCAATACCGTAATCGGGCTATAAATAGGTGACGATTTTCTTGATGATTTCATTATCAATTCAATATTACCACGCGATAATAAGGTTTAGCTGAAAAATATAATATAGAAGTCACTCATTTAACGCTCAACACCGTAATCGGGCTATAAATAGGTGACGAGTTTCTTGATGATTTCATTATCAATTTAATATTACCACGCGCTAATAAGGTTTACCTAAAATATAATATAGAAGCCACTCATTTAATATACCTACTACCAGTTTACAGTTACCGTCACGATATTATGAGGACTTACTTTAATTTATATTACAAATATATTTACATATAGCGAAAAGGCTGGTTATCAAGCGAGCTGCGCTCTACGAAAACAAGACACTCGCGTATTAAAACGATGAGGTTGTCATTTTAATACGAATATATAACATGTTCCAACTTTGATCAACGTATCTATCATTTGGATCTTGCTGAAGATAGTTTGAAAAATTACAGTGTATTCAATATGTAATAATTTTGATCACAAAAGCTTAATTTATTTCAGAATATAGGTCTCACCTGGAACAGTTTTATGATAGGCGCGATCTGCATATATTTTGTTGGCTTAGAAGATTATAGTTCTATAAATATACTATCTCATCTATCGAATATTATATCTCTTTTGAAAGGTGGGTTAACGTTTCAGGAATTTAATTATATAGCATAAATTAATCGAGGTTAATTACAAATAGCGCCAAGCCACATTTACATAGACTTCAAGAACACAATTTCCCTTTATTAGTATTTTTAAGGCACTATTATTTCCTTTAAGACGTAACTTTGATTTGTTAAAGCAAAAAATAGCATGTAATGAGAAATAGGTTACATATGTTAGTCACAAACATAAACGTCAATTGCTTAGTACAGGACAAACTGGAATTTGAGTACCAAATCTTGTACTGGATACCAGTAATGTAATGATGAACCCTGGACAAATATCAAAGGCGTTATTCAATGGATGTTGCCGTTAAAGTTTTGGCCAATAGTCTTTCTGGCTGTCGATTTTAAATCTGAAATAAAATATAATTCTAATTTATAAATATTGTAATTAAGTGTTCAAGTCAAGACACATGAGATGAAAGTATTTTTACTTGTATAATATATATTATCAACTGGTTAAATAATGAAGTCACATATTGTGATAAATCGTAAAATTTGCCTGCACGCGACAAATATGTCGCACCACATTACTTCCGTCCCATCTAACACCGTGCATTCGGCTGCAATTTGTCATAAATTTAATGAATCGGATGAACGTTGTTTGGTCCAATGAGTGCGATTATTTGCTTGGCAAGTATTAATATTGGTTTACGAATTAGATTTTATTTTAAATAATTTTACTGAATTGATAGTGCATTTCATTAATTGTATGGAAACCTCGATTTCAGAAATATTTTCCAGTTGAAAACATCACGAAAAGCAATATAACCCTGGTTATTGATTGTATAGTAAAAGTTGAACGAGCGGCATCTGCCGAATCATATTTGAGAGCTGGTGAAACTGTCGGTAGAGCATTGCTAAACTATATGTCAATCTTGGTATATCAGATTTACAGCATTAGTTATTTATTCAAACTACGATATACTTTTTTCATTCGAACTACTTCGCTTTGCTTTTACCTTTCCGAGTAAATTTACTTACCAATTTTTACTGCTGACCACAATATCATGTTTCGAACTCATTTTTAATAATAACAATACTACGTAGTAAAATAATTCAGTAACGATATATGTAAGCTTCAACGGTTATCTTTTAACATAAACTTTATTAATATTTATGTTGTTTAACAGAGCAAGTGATAACTTTGTTTGTCGCAACTTAATCATAAAATCGGGCTTTAGCTCGGAATTTCGTTTTCAATAGATTTCAAAAGTTACTTAAACCTATGCATGAAGTAATAATATGTTTTGCATCGCTTCAGCCTAAGTGCGAAACATTTATAAAGCCAGATAACTTGATATTTAAACAAAACTCCTCAATTCTGAAAGTAATATTAAAGAGCATGCGACGCTGAATGGAGCTGTATTTGTAATGGCCTCACATTTGTGGAAACTACGGAAAAAGATATGGAGATTTATATTTCTTTAACATTAACACAAATTTGTTTAAACTTGCATTGTAAAGTAGAGAATGGAACACGAATTTGTTATCACAGATTTCGGGTTATTATATCTAGAGACATCTGACAATTATTTTTACTCTCCGTATTCGACTCTCAAGTTGTGTTTCCTTTGCCTGCGTCCCCCACTCAAGAGTTAACTTACATATGGAAACACACCTTTGCTTCTTAAATAAACGAGATTTGTAGATTTCCCCTTATAAAGTAACTGTATATAGCTTCTATATATAATGTTGGCTGAAAAAAACAGCTTCTTCTAGTTAAAAAGTCTTCCAGGTAATTTGGGTTATTTCGAAGATTAACAGTCATAAAACCACAAAATAAATTAATTAAGTAACGCAGATAGAAACAGTAATATTCGTAAATCCTCTAAGATATTCGTTCGTTTGTGGTAATTGCTTAGTAATCGGACGTGGCATAAGAATGGAATTTTGACGACAGAACAAATTATATAACTATTATTATTCTGTTTCTATTAGAAACTCTTGGTTACAGATAAACCATAAATAGCAATATTAAAGCCTTACATTATAAAGACTTTAAAAAAAACACTAACCACACGATTGAAATGAAACTTTATCTAATTTTAATTAAAAAAATATATATTTTTTATACATATATACATATATATATATATATATATATATATATATATATATATATATATATATATATATATATATATATATATATATATATCAGTAACAATTTCAAAATACAATTATATTTGTGAATTAATCTTTCAGTGGAATATTCTAAAAATGAAACAATAGGTTTATGGAAACTGAAATCTGTTCTAAACACTTTAGATTCAAATTTAATTAAATGTCTAAACAAAATAACAAATTCTGTAGCGTACGCGTATTATGTTAAACTACTCTGAAATAAAATATTTATCAAAAATAAAATGTAATTCTTGAAACGACGCGTCCCGTTTTAAGCAGTGTAATCGCTCGGGCGATGCCGAAGGGAGCCGAGTTTACCCGAACAGTGAATTCGCTTGGCCGATGTCGAAGGAAGCAGAGTTTACCTTATTCGACGTCACCGACCCGAGCGTGACGACTTAGTTTCGTTCACTCGGAAAAATGCGCTTAGTTACGCCTTTCACTTCAAAATATTATGTTACATGCTAAGTACTTTTTCAATTTATAATATTAATATAAATGATTCGATCGTATAGAGGAGTCTCACGAAAGTCCGATACGGATAAGAGATCGTAATTCACTATAATCTACATAAACAAAAAATAATCGGCAGTTTCAGCGCCTCCAAGAAGCTGTCGCGAGTAGAGACAAACGTCGCCAAGCTGAAAATAAATCGGCCGGAAGCTCATATTTCAAGCGCCATTCGTTTCTGTAAAACGACTTACTTGTCCATAATTAATGACGTTACGATGTCGGATGAAACTCTGCTTTCGTTCGCTGATAGCGTACGTCAGACGGAAATCAAATTAATTCGCATTTAATTATACAAAAAGCAAAATCAATAGCCCTGAAGAGACTGGGACATTTCTGTCATTATTATTGCATACTTGATTGGCTATGACGTTTACGTCTGAATAGCTACGTTTACGTGTAAATGTAATGGGTTACGAACATAAGACGATGTTTGTTACCCAGTACTGACTTTTGTTATCCATTCGCAAGGTGCCAAATTAGGAAAACTATCCTACCAATTATCTTTTATACATTTATAAATAAATAAATAAGATTAAAGTGAAAATGTTTATTCGCAAAACATTCAACACTAAACACCCGTACAGACATTTTAAAACGCCCTCTACACTACTCGCGAAATTACCTTGAAAATTGATCGCAGTCTAAAGTACGTTTGAAGTAGGCACACAGCGAAAGTACTGCTCTCCACTATTTTCTTCGCCTAACTTCGATCAACTTCGCGAGTAGTGTAGTGCAGGTTAAAAATATTGTTAATTTCAATATCACATATTGGTTGTGACAGTTCTACAACCATTGATTCATACTCATTGTTTTCCATACGCAGTACAATTGTACAAAATACGCTTTCTATGACACTATTAATTCCACATCATCACCTAATATCACGCAGAAGACTTGTTCAGTTATCATTCGCATATCACCTTCTTTTTCAATATCTTCATACGTGCAACGTTCTATATATACATTGACTCAGAGCCATAGTGAACTAACCAAATTGCTATAAAGGCATCATGAAATATATGTTATTGATAAAAGATGGTAAAGCGTAAATATTAAAACCTGGATAAAATACAAATGCTGATAAAAATTGACCACGTTAAAATTTATGCAACAAAAATAACTTTTTTTTTTATTTGGTGTTTGCAAAATATACGTTGATAATATTACAGTTTTTAGTTGAAATTATCGAAATAATCAAATGTATGTAATGAAATTGAATAATATGATAATAAAACTTTCTCACCGAGCCATATTTTCAAGGAAAAAAATATATCGATACAATTCGATAAAGATTTTCCGAAGAGGTATCAAAAATGCAGAGCAATATATTAAATAGACAAACTATGAGTACTTTGCTCCTGCACACTTCCAGCTATCACGATTTACTTTTACGAATTTCCCCAAAATTAATTACTCTGATATCCACAAAATTGCCATACTTTTTTTTTTAAATTAAACTCCATGACCTTTCCAGGATTCCCAACAAAAAATCATTTTCCTTCAGTTAAAAAGAAACACGTAAAACACAAATCTTGACACCTCCTTCTAGGCTTTGAAAATACATAACGGAGACTTTCGTTGGTAACAGACTTCTTATACGCACAGCAACGAACCAAAGTAAGCAATTAAATATTCGATTATAGCGACTACTAAAAAAGTACAAAAGCAAAAATGTTAAAGAAATAAAAAATATCGCTTTAAATACGTTGTACTTATTTATGTTACCACCAAAATTGGCAGAATAGAAACAATTACTCGCCCGTGTGACCCTTTATCTATAGTGACAAAGATAGCAGCAATAACATTGAGTAGTCACACGAGTTTTTTATTTAATTCAACTCGATCTGAATTTGTTATGATTAGGGCATGATTTAAAAATGTTCTTAATATTTAAGTATGTTTAATTCATGAGAATTCCATGAATTTTCCGGAATATTTCAAGGGTCACTACAATTCTATATTTCTCGAATTTTTAGTATTCCAGGTATTTAGCAACACCAGTCCTATCTGTATAATATAAAGTTATAAAACAAATTTCTACATTCATATAAATTATAAATAACGGTTAAATAAGTTGTCAGATGCTATAAATGGGACGAAACATAAATGTATTTTCTTTTGAACATAAGATATCACGATACTTATGTCGAACCTCTTACTGAGATCAACACTACGGGAATCTACCTAATAAATATATTATTTTGCGTTAAGTCACAATTTTTTAGTCTCTCCATATATGTGAGTTACATCAAAATTATAAAAAAAACAAATACTTTCGACGATATTGTAGAACTTTTCGGTAGAAAGTCATAAATTAAAAAAAAGACTAGTTAAATAAATTTTAGTTACTTTAAGTCATAAATTTTAATTGATATCACAATATTGAATATATTTGGCGTTAATTTTGTAGAAATTTATTATTCACAATTAAATGAAACTACATGATGTAGTATTATTTCTACTTTCTTTAGTTTCTTTACCACGACCTAGGTTTCGTTGTATTACATCTTCAGGTGGGCCATTAGCAAAGATCTTCGCTTAAAAATCTTTGCAAAGATCTCAGCATTTACTTGTTGATATCTCATATTAAAGAAGTTATTTTATCCATATTTCGTTCTGTGTCCCTGAATCTTACGTTGAAGTCAAGGGACATTACCCATTTCATATCCCTTAAGCACGGACAAATATTTCAGCAACATATTCTAATCGAAAACGCTTTTGCATTTCTCAATTCAGTGTCGAGCGCTCTTTCGGATTTTGACACTTTGTCAGCTCCATTTATACCCTCGGGCATGTTATGATGACGATTTTGTTTTGTAATTCACTGCTTGACAATATTGCTTTATATTTGTATAATCAACTGTCTGACATTTTGTTTTACATCCAAAATTTGGACAAACAAAATAAATACCGAAACATTCGCCGGTATTAGTTTAAAAAAATGCATATTTTCAAAATTAATTTTCTTATACAAATTTAAATTAACGTGTCGGATCCTAAGACAAAAAACGAATTCTCGCCATTTCATCTGAAATACAGAAATAAAAAAATTAAGAAATCAACATGATTTGTACAGTTTTGGTAATAATGAAAAAAAAAACACTAAAAAGGCTTTTTTCCTTCTTAAAAAGCTTTTTTCCGAAAAAACACCGTATTAATCTCGAAATAATTACGTATTTTCTTTTTGATACAAGCTATCCCATATTGTTTAACAAATATATAAACCAATTTTCAGGTACCGTCTCAATGCCATCATCCCGAAGAAAACGCACAAGCATTATCACAATAATACGTGTAACAATAACGTTCCCGAGTCGAAATGCAGTGGGAGCGATCGCCGCGATATCGTTCTTGCGACGTTGATTGATTAGCCCCCGAACGCTATCTTATCATCTGCATCTGCCAGGACCCACGCACAGCAGTTCGCCAACCATTATGCCATTTGTAATTCTCTAATCTGCCCGGCGCCGCTCACTGCTTAGCGTGAGCGGCCCGTCCTTGAGATGCTGCGAGAGTTGTTACAGCTCGCGAACGATTCACTCGACGCGGATTTGGCATTGAAAGGACTCGTTAGCGGGGGCGAGTGCTACGTAAAACTACACTGCCAACTTCGGAGAGAAACATTATTGAGATAGGAGTGGTAATAGAGAGTCGCGGATGAATGGTGTTCTTCGTAAGTGGATTGTTCGTGAACCTGATAAGCGAACGAGATCGTCGACGCTCGAGAATGTGGGCGGTTTGTGAATTACAACACAAAATAAGATAAACGCAGTGTCTTTACAAGAGAATATATATAACATCCCTGCTAACGTACCGATGTGAAAAACAAGCCTGTTTGTCATTATATAACATAAAAACTTGTATACTAATCAATCTAATATGATTTTTATGTAAATTATTGCATAGAAGACTTTTTAAATGAAATTATTGGAGGAATCACATTGCATCTCATGGCCTCTATTTACATTGATTGCATCTTTATTTATCATTATTCGTATAACGTTTGATAATATTTAAAAAATAAGGCTATAAAAGTCTAAGATCATTTTAATATTTAAATTATTTAATACTCCTTTATTCAATCGTAATAACGATTATCGGGAAAGTCCTCGTTAAGGCAGTTTACGCAATTAATTTTCTATGATATACAGCAGTTTCACAATTAAATACAGGTTGTTTTGTACCAAGATTATTTACTAAACAATCAGTATTGTTTTGTTGTTACAGAATACCGATCTTGTAAGGTCATTCATTAATTTACAAAACTACAAAATGTTTATGTATGATAATATATTTTATGACGGTTTGTGACAAAAAAAATAATTTATAGAACAAGTACACATTTTCGCAATCCTTCAAAATTCAGACAAATGAAAACAATTATTTTTAGGTAAACAATGGTTTCCGATATCAGACAATAGCTCCTTTAACATACTTCTTTACAGGATTCACGGGACCGTACCGAATTTCAATACAATCGTATCATACGCCATTTCGCAACGTTTGTGGGCGTTATTTCGAAAACGGCGCACTGTCGAAAACCTTTAGTGGTAGAGATCTGAACGACTGAGCTTTGGCACGTTTTTTTGTATGTTTTTAACAATCCCCTTAGAACACTCTTCTATAAAATAGTAAAAAAACTAATTTGGAATTCTTGCAACTAGCCCTTTTGTCTGATACCAAAAATATTAAGTAATCGCAAACACTGTCACGCATATAGGTACGTGGCTAAACAAGTGAGCAGAATGAGAAATAGAGAAATCCTAAGTGATCCGGTTCTTAATAGCCGCATTTATAAATAGAACATTAGAAACTACGAAACGCAACATTTTGCAATTACTTGTCGACGAAGCTTATTAACTTCCGTGCTACAATCACGCGTAGCAAATAAACCCTAATTCAACTTAACTGCTACGAACTTCGCTTTCAGCGCCACCGGTCGCGCCTGACTGCGTGCCTATACATTTATCCGTCACATAGATTTGTTACAATAGACTCCACCAAGTCGTTTTAAATTGCACTCTATGACGATTAGCAACGCTAACCGTGGTTTTCTAATTTATATATTTTACCGTAAAATTGACATTAAAAAACAGTATATCAAACGTCGATGAAAGTAAAATTCGCACTAGTTATTATTGGTAATAACAATCAATCAAAAAAATCATTCAAAATCAGCTAAAATACGATTTGAATTTGTAACTTCGTGGTATATTTTATTAGCTTTCTCGCCGCGATATCATCTGCGTGGACTGGTTTACCCAATAGTGAGATGTTTGTAATTATGTCGCGATGGTTAAGAAATAGACCCATTTTAGGGTTCCGCATGTTAAGATGACGTTCCACCAGCTAGGATGGACTAGATAAAATAAGAAATTGAAATTATATGGCAATATTTCAAATCTCGCCTAGCGCATATTTAGTGGACTTTAACGTGCGATATACTAAAGGATGATGGTCATTAGAAATATAAATTAATGTAAAGTAATATCCAGTGGTGGGCATCGCAAGAACCTCTGATTTTGCATCGATATCTAGCGCAATGAATCGATAAACAGCGATAGATTACTATAGACATCGATGTATATCGACATGAAACGCGCGATGTGGCAGTGTTCACTAATAGATATTTCGATGGGCACTGCCAGTTGCACTTTGTACCTGAAAGAAAGTGAACACGTATCGATGTCGCGCAAAAAAAATTTGATTAAATATTTTATTGAAGGATAATAAATTCACGCAGCATAGCGCGAGATGGAGCGATACACCCGCTATGTATTCAGCGCAATTCAATAGTGTCTAGCGTGAGATACGCGCTATACGGCGCCATCTTGCTGTTTACATACCGTTATTTTCTTGCGATATAATCTTCGGTTAACGAACTTAAGTGAAATTTAAATTCTTTTCTGGTCTTGCATTGCCTATCGCACCCGGTGTACTAACAAATCTGCATTATCGGCACACTAAGAAATCTGCATTAGTGATGACTTATGATAAATAAAGCAATTTGGCTTCAAGCGGAGCACGGAACTCCCGATGCGCGAGCCTGACTCGCACTTGACCGATTTTCCCTCATTCCTTAACTTTTTGAGAAACAGAGATATCTCAATTTCTTTCATAGACTAATAAATTAATACAACAGTGAAAATTCCATTTAAATTGGCTTCATAATTTTTATAGTGAAACTTCCTACCTGAGTGAAAAACCTATCCTAATTATTTTTCCTAGAAATGTTCCGATTTATATTTTTTAATGTTTTAATTTTTTTTAATTTTTTGAAAAAAATACTGTGGTTCAGTATGCAAGTATATTTGTTGATTCTTGAAATACATAAGAATCAACAAATATACTTGCATATCGAATCACAGTATTTTTTTTCAATTTGCAAATCATTAAAAAATATAAATCGGAACATTTCTAGGAAAAATAATCACGCGAATTACAATTATCAAAGAGGCACAAAACTCTCTTCGCTCTCCTGAAAACTAAATTTTTTATTTAAAACCTTATTCGATTCAAAAGTCGACATAAATTATACATGAACCAAATTTCGAGAATCCTGTTCTAATTCCATAGACAATTTAGAATTTCTTAAACACGATATCGACGAAACCGAAAATAACACCGACGAACTGCTAAACTGGAGTGGGTCTTAAAAATTCATGCAAATTTCGATCAACTACTACCACTGCGAATCGCTTCGATACTACGCCTCTGCACACCAGACAGTTTTCCGTCTACGCAGTTTTCCGTTTACGCTCACAAACTCGCAATGCCATGAATATCTAGCAGCTATCTGAAAAATTACTTAACCGAAGGCTTTAGAGTAATTTATTATTGAAAAACTTTAATGTTAACGAATCAACTTTGCAGCATAAATAAATGTAAGAGGAGATTCTCGGTAGGAGATGGCACAATTGAGAGACTATGTGCGAAGTTGTCTGTTTCTTTGGAACTTCGCTAAGCGGATAAGATATAGAGCGAGAATAAATAGCTACATCGAAGGCAGCAAAACTCTCGTCTCCAACTTATAATTCTGCGTTTAATCGACAGTAGAATTGTTTAAAGATGAAAAGTTAGTTGGGTACGACGGTTACATTGTACGTTTTAATTTCCGATAATATAAAGTATTTGATATGACTTACTATTGGTCATTCTTCTTATGTTAGATATTAAAAGCATAAAGTAACTAATTTGTGAAAATAACGTTTATTATTATTTGATAGCTTATCATTTATTTATAATCGAAAAACTGTATTAATCATATTTTGTCACTCCATTTCCGTCTCGTCACTTCCGTCACACATTTTCATAGTGCTGCTTAACCCGGCTTACACGCAACTTAACAAAAAATAATTGGGCGAAGAAAAACGCCACTTATATGAACAATAATTTGTTTGACTTTCATACGTTTAATTTTTTTTAAACTTTACACATATGTTATGCTACCGTATTCTTACTTATTATTTTGCTTTATACCTCCAAGATATATTCTCGGTCAGCTTTGTACACATTATGTTTCTATGGCATACTATAATAAATTCAAAAGTTCAATTGAAATATTGTTGTAATTACATTTGTACTTTAAAACTATTTTAAGATACATTCGGAATTTTAGAAATATATATCACAAATCACATTACATCATGGAAATACCTACAGAGACAATTTTATACTGTCTCTGTAGATACTGTGTTAAATAGACCTGCGTAACCGTGTTTGCGTACCTAGGACTTAAAATGTGTTACTTTAAATTTAGATTTGAGAAATAATAAGTCACTTTCATAAAGATGTTACTTACATTTAAAACATATTCGCTTTAATAAAATTGTAATGTTACAACCATATATCGTTATTTTTATATAAATTGGGATATGAAATGATTGTTACGCGGGTGCAAGTGGAATTATTATTATTTTTAATTTACTCACATTAAACACTGGAAATATCAAAATATAAGTTTATATCATATGATTTCATTGTGATTTCAAACTCACCTTCTTATCTATAATGTTGAAAATTGACTAATTTATTTTGCGCCGATTAAATTAAACCGCTTACGAAATCAATGCATTAGTGAATCATCTGTTAACACGTTCACCATGGACCGAAATCTTCCTGCACGCCCAGTGCTGGACCACTTTTTTATTATTTTTATGTACTCAATTTTCTAATTAAAGTGCTAAATATTTCTATAAGTGCTAATGCTTTTCTAAGTAAAGTGTACATAAACTACAGTACTTTATTTACCGAATATAAATGGAAATCGAATTTCAATCTACTAGATGTGCAAATACAAACATTCCAACGGTTTAAATCATAACATGCAATAATATCAAGCCCTTACAGCTGGGTAACGGCATTTCTGTCCGGATAGCCCGACAAAGCATACACGGCGCATACCTGACATTTCAATGTGCTTATTAAATCCCGTTTAGACGATAATACGTGTACGTATTTATCGCCGGACTAGCCAATCTTAATGTTATAGCATCAAATGATAGTATAAACTTTATTTAGTTTTATTTTAACAATAGTTATGGTTTACCAAGTTATGGTTTATTTAACCGTATGTATGGTTTATGTAACCGTGTTTTAACCATATGTACAAAGGGCGTATGGTTTCAGATTAAATTTTGATATAAAAGTGACTTCTGGAAAAAATATGCTCCGTGTACTGGGACAAAAAGTGCAGCTGCTGTCAGTGTCATCCTCAAGTGCTTTATTTTGTCTGTAAACAATAAAAAAAAACAATATAAACCTTGCATCATCGAACTTTTCGGAAATGAAATTAAAAGAATGGTGGTTTTCTTGATCGTCTGTCCATTCATTCAATAAAATTTAAGCAAGTACTTACTACATATAGAAATTCCGATTAACAAAATTTTTAAAAAAAATTATAACGAAATGGTTTTTTCGCCCTGTATTACATTTGTTCAAAAATTAAAATTTTTATTTATAAATCTCACTATGTTTTGAGTTCTTTAATGAAAATAATAACTTCCCAATACTTTCTTTATATTAATTATCTACTAATTAAAAGCTTATCATCGAAAATTTTATACCCACAATTTATTATGAAAATCAAGGTTGTCATATCTAAAACACTCAATTTTTAATAACTTATATTCAATGGACACGTCATATCCATTACAAAATAAAAATGATATAAATGGAAAAAAATATAGCCCGACATAGCATCAGGCGCGAACTAAAATGAAAGAGATGGAGGTGATGAAATCACGTACATAAAAGAGACAATTGTATTGAAATTCAGAAAAACTGCTCAATTTTTCTGGACCGCTTTTGATAATATATATGACGTAAATATGGATATGGATTCTTCAGTAGAGGGGTTCGAGTGATGATACGTCACTCTTTACATTTCAGACTAATTTGCTTTCAAACTTATAATTTCATTACACTGTGTTGTTGGTATACCACAATGCGACACTCGATATGCGTATATATCATCCGCTGTTGGCGATAGTTCGGTGTACCATTGCAAACTAATTTCCGCCTGGCGAGGGTGGTCTTAGTATGCAGATCGTGGGGCACGAGGGTTGTCTAAGCGCACATTGTCAGCGGAGTAGGTCGTGACCAGTGTATCTAGGTGGAGATGAAATCGTGATGTGGATACGTCGATTAGCACCCCACTGTAGTGCGGGCAATTGTTGCGATGTGCTGTGGTCGCAGAGTTATCCAATTTAAAGAAGGCGTTATCGTGAATATGAGTGTTTTTTTAACATAAGAATGCAAATGCATACGTGAAACTACTTTGAATCTAAAACAACACTCACTTTTATTACTGATCGGTTATCTTAAAATTTATAAAACAAAATCAATGAAGATGCATCACCTGCGTACATAAAAGCAGAAATTTTTGGTGAACGACTTCTGTTTGTCTTTTTTGTACATTTTATTTTTTGTCTGAGTCTTTTAAATGTTATTACTATATAGAGATTCGGTTTTTAATTCTCTTTTACCTAATAATTTATATTAAATACTATGTATTTGGCTTCATTTAATTCCTACTTAAATGTAGCCAGATACATAGTATTAACGGTAATATACTTTAATGGTTCCTAAAAGAATATTCTCAGAAAATGGAATAATTCTCCTGGGCGATTACGGTGCTCTTGTATTATAAATGTTTCATAATATCACAGAAAAAAATTTGTTTGTTAATTCTAAAAATATTTGAATATTTCAGTTTCATTACATTCGGGAAAAAATGTCTGAAATAAATAACCTTAACGTAATAGCTAAATCGCAACAGATCGCAGTTAGGTACTTTAATTTCGGGAAGCCACCTACAAAAGATGAAATAACTTTCATCAACTTTTATTATGTCTACTAATTTATTTCATAATAATTTTGTTGTTACTATAAATTTCGTTGTAATTCCATATGTAGCACGCACTAAGGCAGCGACTACTTGAAATTTATTTTCTCATTATTTCAGGCTATAACACCCAACAAGTCAGATAAAATGAAAAATGTGTACATGACATATATTGCCTTGTAAATCATTTATGAAAAAAGACATTTTTTCTTTAAAAGCGCGTATTACATAAGGCAACATTAGCTTCTCGCTTACTGCCATTACATTATTTTTTGGCCAGTACTCCCTCAGTTTTTCTTTGCTTTTCTTGATCTCCATACGTTTAATTTTTTCCTCTTATTATTTTATCAATGTTTCTTGGTATATCTACACATATAGTAAAACTGTAGAATTGGCGAGTCTGTACATTGAAGGTATTTACAAAAAATATTGGAGGGAACATAACAAAAGATATAGGAAACAAAAATTATGTTTTTCATTTGTTTGTCTTTGCTTTTCTTGATATCCATACATTAATTTTTTTCCTCCTATTATTACAAATGATATTTCTTGTCTCTTGGTATGTCTCTAAATATAATAAAACTATAGAATTGGCGAGTCTGTATATTGAAGGTATTTACGAAAAAAATATTTAAGGGTAACATAACAAAATTAATAGAAAACAAAAATGTTGCTTTTGGGATTTTTGTCCGTTTGTCTGCCAGTCCGATCATTTGTTCGAGCTAAATTGATTTCGATGAAGTTTTTATCGGCAGATTCTGTTGGGTCTGAGCGACAAGGCAATTTGACGTTTCAATACGAAGTGTACTAAGTACGTAACAAAAGTTGACTTTTATAATTATTATAATAGATTTTGTTACATGTATTAATATTAAAGTTAAGTCAACAATATTTTCTAAAGAAAAAACGAAGTCCCAGGCACAGTTCAGTAAGTATATAAGTCTTGTGATACTATCCGCTGTATTCGTTTAAAAAGTAAAGAATAAATATCGACCAACTAAACGACATGGCAATTTGACGTCTCAATACAAAGTGTATGTACTTAACAAAAGTTGAATATTATAATTATTATAATAGATTTTGTTACATGTATTAATATTAAAGTTAAGTCAACAATATTTTCTAAAGAAAAAACGAAGTCGCAGCCACAGTTTAGTAACTATAAACCTAAGTGTAGTGATACCATCCGCTGTACTCGTTTAAAAAGTAAAGAATAAATATGGACCAATTAAACGACATGGCAATTTGACGTCTCAATACAAAGTGTACGTACTTAACAAAAGTTGAATATTATAATTATTATAATAGATTTTGTTACATGTATTAATACTAAAGTTAAGTCAACAATATTTTCTAAAGAAAAAACGAAGTCGCAGGCACAGTTTAGTTAGTAATAAGTCGTGTGATACTATCCGCTGTATTCGTTTAAAAAGTAAAGAATAATTGGGGCAAGTGAATCGAAATAGTACACTTAGTTTTATTCTTTACGTACTGTTTGCAGGAAACAAAGCCATACCCAACCACACGCGCCTGCTTAAAGAGCACGCCGCAGCACGTCGGCTCCGGCAATATTTAGACGGCGCATCAGCCCAAACATTGTCTTACGTGATGAAGCGTAATTGACGTAAATAATTATATTAACCCCCGTCGTTTTCCAAAATCGCATCCCGCCGACGGCCGACTCCGTGCGTGTAATTAAATATTAAAGCGGGGACAGGGCGCGCGTGACAGCCTGACAGGTGGTCTGACGGGCGGCGGCACATGGCCGTCGGTGATTTCCTTTATGCTGGGCGTGGGCTGAAATGTTTTGATATATTTTTCCAATCGTAATTTCAATATGTTCCTTTTCATAGGCTTGGATAAAACGTAATATTTAGAGTAGGTTTTGTTTCGTGGCGTCACCTGACTCCCATTCGCCGAGAGATGGCTGCGAGCGATCAATATGATGGTATTTCACGTGGAGCTATTGTCTAGGAAAATTTGTATCGAGATTTAACCCGTTTGAAATTCGAATATTTGCTACTTGTTTACCTAAATAATTTATTTACTGTGTATGTATACAATAGAGTTTATTGTTTATAAGGTCCGTATAGTCTTTAAATGTATGTGTCGTGTGGTCATGTGTTTCCTTATCACACGTTTTCATCGTGTTAAAACTAATTTATTAGCTGATTTCCGTATATTGTAGGATTACTTAAATTCATGAAAAAATTATATACGATTGGTCTTAAAACATTCAATTTTATTTTAGTGGTAAAAATCCACTTTATGTACATATTTTAAATTCGTGAAAAAATAATATACGATAGGTCTTAAAACATTCAATTCGTGAAAAAATAATACACGATTGGTCTTAAAACATTCTTAAATTCGTGAAAAAATAATATACGATCGGTTTTAAAACATTCAATTTTATTTTAAAGGTCCACTTTATGTACATATTTTACGTTGACGTAGAATCATGAAACGACATTTTACAAATTTATCTGCAAATGCCGTTAATAACTGTATCGTATATAGGATCTTAATAAAAAATTTTAGCTAATAATAATTTAATACTTACTCATCTCACAAAATCTTAACTAAATTATCAACTTTAACCATCAATAATTAAAAACTAGCTTCTGCTTGCGACTTCGTTCGCGCAGACTGCAGTAATATAATTTATGTGTCATCTATGTGCCAATCTGTGTATAATTTATCTCTGTTCCAATGGTGTTCGTTCATTTAGTAGTGATATCGTATCACTACTGAATGAACGAACACCTTTGGAACAGAGAGTGATATCGTATCTCTGTTTTAAAGGTGTTCGTTCATTCAGTAGTGATATCGTAATCGAATTATAAAAGTATACAATTTTATATTTATAAACAAAAAACCTGTCAAGCTGAAATCGCACTACGAGGATTCCGTACACATTTAGGCATTTATAAACATTTAATAGTACATAATATTCCTATTAAACTATTTACAAAATTTAAATTTATTAAATCGGAAATATATTATCTACTATATCTTTCACAGGCGTATATTTAAGAAAAATATTTTTATGTGATATAGCTACAAATTAGCCATTTTCGGATTGTTTTCCTTTACTTGTGCTGTGAGACCTTGCTTATTGCCAAATTTTATGATTCTAGGTCAATATACTACAGGTTTTGACTTATTTGCGAGTATCAAAATATGCGGCGTAAATGGCCGTATTTTTAGGGTTGATTGCGTTCACTTAGAAGCTTGATTTTTTACAGCTCCAATGGACCGTAGACCTAAGTATATGATATATAATTTCAACTTGATACCTCCACGCGTTTCTGAGATAAAGGGTCTTGATAGACCTAGAAGTGATCCTATAATATATTTTTTCCTTTTGAGGTGTGGAACCATAAAAACGGCTAAGTGCGAATCTGGTTAGCGCGTCAACGTTTCCGTATTAAGTTTGAGTGACATTATTTATCATAAGTCACCACTAATATGAACTTTCTAGCGCAATAAATATTTAACAATACCTAATATAATTAAATATAGGGGATGTATATATTATCGTGAATCATGGTTATAGTTTTCCTATATTTAGGTAGCTTTCTGAAAACTCTATTTTTCAATATTTTACATTCAGTAATTTCGAAAATAAGGGGAGGGAGGGGAGAGACATATTTTTCAACATATCTCTGAAGATATACCATCTAAAATTATGAAAAAAATATTTTTGTGACCTTTACAATATATTTACATAAAACTCTTATTCAAAGAAATACCACATATGAAATTGGAAAATAGTTCGTTTTGGATATATCTCAATAACTTAAAATCGTTCGTTTCGGATATATCTCAATAACTTAAAATCGTTCGTTTCGGATATATCTCAATAACTTAAAATCGTTCGTTTCGCATATATCTCAATAACTTAATATTCATTCTTTTGAATGTTAAGTTATTGAAATATATGCGACTTAATGTGCTTCATAACTATGCTAAATTGCAAGTTTCTAGATTAAGCAGTTTCTGAGATAAACGGCGGTGACGCGTAAGTGATCTTATAAGGGTTCCGTTTTACTTTTTGAAGTACGGAACTAGGGTTCTGACGAGCTAGGATTGCGACGGTTTCCAAAGAACGAAGCTACAGCTATTTCAGCTATAGGCACCATCAGTATACATTAAAGATACTCTCACAAAACAAAAATCTGTCACAAAGGAAAGCGTGTCCGTTCTCGTTTATAGTTTTTCATTTTATTATGTGCTATATCTAGAAAATAAATTGTATGTCTTGAAGTTTATATTTATAGACTATTTTAGTTTAGCTCTTTTTGTCGAATTGAGCAGTTGATAGTTTACCACTTTAAAAACAAAATTGAGAGATAACATAATAGTTGAGAACCAAAAATGTTACCTAAAATAGCATAAATAAGTTTTAACATGTCCTGCGAATAACTGATAGAAATGCAATACCAGATGTAACTCCATTCTTACTAGGAATCAGTTACATCCGATTATGTCTACCGATGGATACTAGATATTCCTATACCTAGACTATTAAAGCAAAAAAATTAAAAAAAAATATTTTGTATCTTCTTTAACGCTAGTCTATGGGTAAATTATCCGCTGACCAAGTGACTAGGTTTGTGGCGATCTTATACATTTATTGTTCAGTAGTGACACACATAAAATATATGTACGAAAATCACGTCAGGTGCTTATAAGTTACATGACAAATTGAGCGCGTGTTATATGTTATGTATCAATACACATTCTTCAAAATCTTTCTTTGAAAGTAAAGCTTTTATTATTCATCAAAAAGTATATTAGAAAGAATAGAGTGAATTGCATTTTTACAAAAATCAATCGATCTTATCGTTATAAAACCGTTTCTGTTTCATATCTGAACTATTCTAAGCCCGAACTTTGATCTGTAAATTTTTTCTCTTTTTAATTTTTATTTCCTTTCTGTAACTTTCTTCAGCAGTTAAGTTATTCAATTATTTGACACCAGGAAAACTACACTAATCGCGCGAGCTCAAGTCGCATTTGGCCTTTTTAATTTATCATTAGAAACATAAAGGAAGCCGCAATACATAATACTCGGTTATTAGTAACAGTTATAGGGATTCTAGTTACAGTTGTAGGGATTAATTTAGCTTTCTAATGCCATTTTAGGTAAAATCTCAGTTCTGTATAATGCAGTTACCACTTTTGAAAGTAATGTCAACATTTCTAGAATATTTTGAGTTTTATTTTGAAATTTGGCCATGATTTTAGTAGATGTTATGTGTTCCTGTTCCTTTCAAAAAAAAAAACATTATGGTAAACATACAAAGCATGCTTTAACCTAAAGAAGGTATAAACAAACATACGCACAAAGAGACAGTTTTCCACTTGAGTTTGCTAGTAAGAATTCGTAAAGAAATTCATAATAGATTCTAAAATTGCAAACAAGCGATGTTTATGAATTTAGTAATTTTCAAATAAAACTAATTTATAAGTTACATTTTTAAGAACACAATTCCAATTTTATTTTCCTTTAAAACTTTAATTTGAACTGAGACAGTTCATAAATAAACCATAATTTCCAAACATTTAACTGGTGTCAAAATATATTAATCGTCCATGAAAGAAATTGATGTAAATTTTTTTATTGAAAATATCAATGTGCTGTCGATAAAAAGAAAAACAAGTGTTTGCCCCCTGTTTCATTTCTCTTCTTATAATCCGAAATATTCTTGTTACCTGACTAATTTTTTCACCACGAATAATCTTCGACTGTATAAAAAATTATATCAAAATCTTCCAAAATATCCTTTCTCACAAAATCAATGTCAACAAAGCAACATACATATATGTTTGTAGAGCCAGCTGATCACATAATCTCCTTAAGGAAATCGGGGGACACGGGAAATTTGGCCCCATTTATTCCACTGCAGCGACCCGCACTTTTACCCGACTGGCGAACATTAATACCCAAGCGTATCCGCGAAACCAATTACCAAACTAAATCAAGAACGCCGCAAAGATCAAGACACAATACGTCTTCCTAGCCTTCTGGCGCCCGCCTGGGGACCTGGCAGGAGCCCTCGAAGGATTTATTTAGGTCACGTCCCATTTCACGCGCGAGTAACCGCCGCGCCGCTCTCAAATCCCTCACACGCGTCACGGAATGTCCGTTAAATGTGAGCGCTTTAATGGTGCCCGCTGATTACGATCGCGCCGCGTTATTAAAGACGGAGCGCTGGCGGCGCCTAGGAAGGGTAGTTATTCCTCTACCCCTTCGCGGGCTCACAATTAACAGGTTGCCGCGCGCGCTGCTTCGGCCCGCACCTCAATTACGCAACAACGAGGTTGGTGCGGCGTTTGGAACTTATTGATATTCGATAAATTTAGATGAGAATGTGTCCGCCTTTGGGACCGGACGGTTGAAAGTTTAAACATGGTATTTGCCTGCTGTAGAAATGTGAACTCTATATATATAGAACAGTTATTGAGAGAGTAAATATAAGTGTGTATATGTTGGTATTTCAACGTAGAAATCCAACTAAAACAAGACGTTCCAATCTCTGAGTCTATACGTAAAGTAAGATTTTAAGGTAAGATAATGGTTTGTACAGAAATGTTATGTACCGATACTGAGTAAGTCAGGCTATCATGGTGAGTACTATTTGGCTTATAACCAGTAGACCTTGATAGGCAAATGTTAATTTCATCAGCTAATCTAACAGTTATTCTTAACTAATATTGGATGAATGGAACTTGACGCATCATTTTCTGTATCATATACTTTAGTCTAGGCTAAAATAACTGATAAATTCAAAAATAAATCTGTAAAGTCAATCAATCCATAAAGGTTGGTCATAGAATTTTACAGTTTCACGTCGTCTCTATAATTTCCGTTTCATTTTTACGAAATTACGTCTTCATAGAAAGTATTTTCCTCCACTATGTAGGATTTAACACGTTGTTCTCAGATCAAAAAATCTAATGACTTTCCCGGGAGTCTACATGTTAAACCATTTCAACTATATCCAGGTTTGAATGATTAAACTAACACGTTAAATGGATTCGACAGCGGTGTTCTGGGTTTATATCATTGTTATTAAGACACGATTATTGCATATAATTATTAAATACTAGAATTTCGCTCAACGCTTTCGATTAAGACGGCGCGATTTGTTTTGGACCCAAATAAATAATTTTAAATCATTAATAAATACACGTCGGGCCAATCATAAATACAAATTAAATTTTTACGATTGAGTAAAAACCAAAGACTTTCATCCTTTAGAAAGTATGCCATTTCTCTAGTTAGAAAATGGTCTATATATTAATTTCAATCGAGAATTATGCTTATTTCGAACTTCATGAACAGTGCTTCATATGTACAGTGGTTAAGTAACAAACATTCAAACATACTTCATGATTATAGTCAGTCATGTAGCATGAGCGAAGGATGTTACTCAGACACACACAAGCATAGTAGTAGCGATTCGTAGCTTCGCTGCAGAGTTATTAAGTAACAAACAAACACGTAAATTGTTTGTTTATAATATTAGTTCGAATGGCAAGCTATGAACTAAAACATTTCTTAATTACACATAATAATCTATTTTAAAACCTTTTATTTAACTTGTTTTGTTGCCTGTCTGCAAAAAAAATTATAATCGATATTTCATCCACTCCCCAATGGACTTGAAAATTGACACCCAAACTCGTTTCCAGTGACAACCCATGATAATGATGATGCGAGTCAAGATCAGGAAGGTGGGCAATGGATCTCCTTAATTGTGAAGAGTCGACCCAACGAGTTTGCGCCCGTTTCACTTATCTTGAAGTTCTTTATATTGCTTTCTTCTCAGTACATTTAAAATAAAAGTTTATTTGTAGAATATGTTTTATTTTAATTATTTTCTTCTCAAATTTGACTTGTAACAACATTGCTCTGCGTTTACAATACTTGTTTATCCTTCATGCCTATAAAATGTGGATTAACTTGCAATCGCAACAATTATGTGCATTGAAGAGGGTATGAAGTAATGTAGGGATGAAGTAATATAGAATACGAAATGTTATATTAGAAATAATCTGCAAAGTATCTTCCGGTTATCACTTTTTATGACAGAAGGTATAAAGCCTTAATATATAATAAAAAAGATATAAGCTTTAAGAAGTGGTTAGTATATGATCACAGTCCTAGTTACGTAAAGAAAGTAAATAGTAAATTATGTATGCTCTTTAGGGAATCTCACAACATCCCAATTGGAAGGTAGGAAAAGGGATGTTCAAAATGCTTAATGCAACTCTACAGCAATTTTTCAATTCGAATTTGTTAGTTGATAAATTGTAAGTATAAAAACAAATTGGCCAGCGTCAATTTATATATACATGTATATATTTCTTCTCGCTGTTCACTACATTTCCTCAAGTCTCCAAACTACCCTCTTAATAAACTAATCTCTAGCCAAAAATAAATCAAATGCACCTCCAAACAAAACTCTTCATCCAGACTTTTGTTCACTCCAACTTCGTAATTCTATAATCTCATTTCTTGTACTATTATTATAGACAAAGATAATTTATTTTTTTTTGGCTGCGACTTAAATATTCTGTAACGCCGGTTAGATTTTGTGAGACATAACGGGAATATGACTATGTACTCACGTTTCAGCGAACTGAGTACGCATCAATATATTCAAATTATAACACTATTACACACAAACTTGGCCTTAGCCCATGAAACTTACTTGGGAATTAACTCATCTGTTAGCAGGTCAATAAACTCGACACTAATGCAACACTTTCTCTACATTTTCCCCGCTCGACCTATTTATAACTTACAGCCCGCCCGATGCCGTTACAAAGCGTACGCGAGGCTCTAATCGTGTCACGTCACGTTTTGAAAGCTTTCATCTCGTGACAGAACACAATAACTAGTACGGGACATTGTAGATCGCACCAAATTTAATGTTAGTGTTGTAAATTGGACTAAATTTAACTGGAGTTATGTTTGACGTTGAGAATCAGGTCGCATGTCACACGTGACGTATGACTTGACGTTCATCGAATGGTTGAAATGGAAATATTGTGTATTCACTTTGTTTAAGCTACTGATAAACTTAACTACTGATAAACTTACTTTTGCATTTAGAACGAAGGCACAATATAAATATTTGCGAAATATTTGGTAAATGATCCATTTGAAAAAAATTCGATAAGAAGCGCGAATGTGCTTCGATTTCACGTACTGCAGTAGATAATTAATAATACAAACAAATGATAATTTTATAGCGATTACCTGGTGGAGCCAGGGCTAGCAGGAGAACATGAAATGAAAGTCCAGTGCAACTCCATTAATGATTCTTAGATTATGGCGGCGTATAAAATTAAGCGGGTGTATATAAAAGGACAAGTTTTTATGGTTCAATGTGGTCTCGATCGTATTTATGTTCTTTGTCTCCGTTGCATCAGAAAGAGTAGGAAAATATAATGATTCTCCATGATGTTTACGTTATAATACATCATTTTTATCGTAGAAAATACTACTTGTTTTGTTATCTTATACCTTTCTACTCGTATGTATTTTAATAAAATGAATCCTTACTTTCGAGTGAATTCTGGAACAAAAAACTATTGTGATGAAGTGTTTAGTGACGAATTTAAAAAATGTTAAACTTTGTAGATTCCGCTATAAATGAGAGATTTTTAATATACCACGCCCTAGCATTTATTGAATGTCACTCTATGGTTCCAACTAAGTGTGGCATTTAAACTAATGGAAGAAAGATCGATATTCTCTATTGAATCGACAATTAATAATTTCTTTAAAAAGCTTTAAGAATCTTGCTGAAACTTTTTACATAAATAGTTTAGAAAATAAGAAGATATTGTTATTGTTTTCCAGGAAAAGCACATAGAAGAAGAGTTTACCCCACGATTATGAATAGAAAAATTAAAAATCTCGAACTTCTTAAGAACGGCTAATTCCGCTGAAATTTCGTGCATCGTTATTATATGCACTATTGATTGATCGTGATTGCAATATCACAATCGATCAATTATGGCTAAAAATAAAAACACAGGTTAAAGGAAAAAAACCAAGGATTTTAGAATTAGCAGGACCCGCTTTAGCGTTTACTAATTTTAACAACTATGGGAGGCCGTGTACACAATCCGCCCCTTTTAAAATCATATATTTTTTAATAGTTAGATGGTAGAAATTTAGACGGATCCCTAAGAATGGTAAATAGAACCTCATGAAAAATGGCAATCGAATTTCATTTTAAAAGACCTATCGAAAAATATCCTACTCAATAGATGTTCAAACAAAAAATTTAGCCCCGCTTTACATAGGGGAAGGTTATAAGGAGCGTTACATTTATTTATTGTAATATTTTGTTTAGGATCACCATGTGGACTTATAGTAGTAAACTTATAGGCGGTCGGAACTTATAGAGGTAAAATATATTAGTAAATTATATTATAAAATTGTAGGAACTCTGATATACGGACTACTAGAAGTAGTAGAAACTGTGATAGACGGACGGGCTTGACGGTTTTTGTTTCATTATGAAACCCCAAAAAACCTTATTGAAGTGTTTGTGAAACATATATTGTACATTTTTGTTGCATTTTATTTGAGTCTTTTTTCTTTTATTCACAAGTAAGATTTACTTCGATAAAATAAACTTCGCAAGTTCATTAATTAATTTTACGTGCTTGGCAAATTTATGAACATTTTAGATGAAATTGACAGGCAAATAAACGATGACGGCAACATAACCTAAGGGCGATGATCCTGTCTTATTTTTGAAAGTTGATATTTACACAATTACGCGGGGAGAATTTCACTATATTACGTAATAATTAAGTATATTAATACAACATCACCATATCACGTAATAATTAAGTATATTAATACAAAATCACCATATCACGTAATAATTAAATATATTAATACAAAATCACCATATCACGTAATAATTAAGTATATTAATACAAAATCACCATATCACGTAATAATTAAGTATATTAATACAAAATCACCATATCACGTAATAATTAAGTATATTAATACAAAATCACCATATCATGTAATAATTAAGTATATTAATACAAAATCACCATATCACGTAATAATTAAGTATATTAATACAAAATCACCATATCACGTAATAATTAAGTACATTAATACAAAATCACCATATCACGTAATAATTAAGTATATTAATACAAAATCACCATATCACGTAATAATTAAGTATATTAATACAAAATCACCATATCACGTAATAATTAAATATATTTATTAATAAAAACTCGTAGTAAACAAATTATACAAAAAAATTTTGGGTTTTTGAAAAATATTTGATATCTCACTTTCCTGGTTCAACAATCATAAAGCTCGTAAAACCGACGAACTACTTCTATATTCATTACCAAGATATATGACAGATTTAATGATATAACTTCATATTGATCTGTTAGTTATGAAATACGTCTAACAAAACATTTACGAATGATTTACTATCGGAGTTCAAAATTTGAATGTAATACCCAATACAGATAATATTATTAATTCCCGTGTATGTTTCTAGGGTAAGGTAACTGCACCAGGAAATAAATTTTTAATTACTGTATGTGTTTCGCCTGTTTCAAATAATTTTAGCACCGTCTACTAGACATTAACACTCAGTGCTTCAAATGCCGATTCAAAAATAACATTGAAGTCTGCATATTCAGTGCATCTCTAGTCTTATCCTGTTTAGGAACACGCAATGTACTGGACATTGCGTGTTCCTAAACAGGATAAGACTAGAGATGCATTGCACAAGCATGCTCGTTAATTAAATGCTATACATTTTCATATTTGCTATCGTGAAGAGTTCGATTTTCCACGACTATCTTCCACTGCACTGTAGGATTTTCGACAAGATTTTTCCAGATGTCTTGTTTTACATGGTCTTCAATGTGTTACACTTTGAATGTAATTCTTGGCCTTTGACTGATGCGATTCTCCAGATTTTTTTTTGGATGCGTAATTTATCTTAAAATAATACACCTAAGCAAAGACACGCAACCTATTCGAATCGTATATTTCAGCGACCTATTTGATCAGTGCATCTGTACTGTTGTATGTTCTTATTAAAAATCCTGTTTTAAAATATTCCTATATTTACAAGCATTAACTCATCATAATCGCTTCAGATATTTTTGTAGGTGGTTTTAATAACTTACAAGAGGAATAAAATGCACTTGGATGACAAATATTTAACCGTCAGCCAAACTGGTGGCCACGATATATCTTACCATACTGATCTCTGGATCGAATGAAACTCGCTCAGCTCGACTCAGTTAATCGGTCCTTGAACTTTTCAATTATATTCAAAGACATATATATTAATGATATTCGGTCTTCTTGAGTAATTGAAATGAACAATAGGAGTACATGCGTTTGGAAATATGTCCTTAAGATAATAGAGTTCGTTATTAGTATTCTGCAATGAAGCTATATGTCATCACCAAATAAAAGACTTTACGGACATGTCCTCGTAACTCCGTTTAGACACAAAAAAGGAAAATATGGTACAGTAATACCAAATAATGACTAAACTAGGTGAATTCCCGCTTTCTTTGATGCCCGCATTTAAAATAAACTAATGGTAACAAATAGAAATATCTCTATTATTTTTTATTTCTCCCAGACATTTCCTGAATTTCCTGAAAATCGTGTTTGGATTAAATCGCGTAATTTAGAAATTTAGTATGAAATAAATATTCACATAATACTGATTCCTAAAATTATCTACGATCAAATTGTTTAAATATAATACTTTTTGACAGATATACGATTTTGACTCTCGTTAGACGGTTTAATTGATTTCATAATAATTCACGTAAAAAACATTGCAATCCTACGTTTACTTGATCCGTACTGATGTAAAAGGCTATTTTAAAATAATTGCTAACGTATATTTTACGTTTTAAATTTCATAATAATCAATGTAGAAAACATTGCAATCCTACGTTTACTTGATCCGTACTGATGTAAAGAGCTATTTAAAAATAATTACTAACGTATATTTTACGTTTTAAATTTCATAATAATCCACGTAGAAAACATTGCAATCCTACGTTTACTTGATCCGTACTGATGTAAAGGGCTATTTAAAAATAATTACTAACGTATATTTTACGTTTTAAATTTCAATAACCCACGTAGAAAACATTGCAATCCTACGTTTACTTGATCCGTACTGATGTAAAGGGCTATTTAAAAATAATTACTAACGTATATTTTACGTTTTAAAATTCATAATAACTCACGTCGAAAACATTGCAATCCTACGTTTACTTGATCCGTATTGATGTAAAGGTCTTATTTATTTACTAAAAATAATTATTAACGAAAATTTTACGTTTTAAATCGCATTTATCTTTAATCATAATCGTCTCGTCCTCATTTCGCTTGACCCACTCTTGGAGTAGGTCACAAAACCAGCTAAAAACAAAGCGCAAGGCAATCCTTGCCGGCCAAATTTGTTGAGGAAATCGTGGGAATTTAATGTCATATTCATGTAACGCAAAGCATTAGGGGCGACACGCGACGCCGCTCGCCATTAACTCGGCTAATTACCAGTTAACGTGTGCGCGGTCAACTCATTTCTGCATATCATTCCCACTTACCCACCTGACTTTGGCCTATGTGTGCCGCGAGCTTGACTGTCATTGAAAAGCGAGAGATGCGTCTTCCCTAAATAAACCGAGAAAACTCACTGTTTCTTTCGACACTGCGAAATACAACGAATTCTTTTACATACAATATTAAAAAAAGTTTTCCGAGTCTGCGGGCATCTTTAAATACAAAGATTCAACAACGGCAAAGAAAAAAATTAATTTATTTTAACATATCATTTTAATCTGTCAGAGATCTAGAGGTCTAAGGTCTGGGCTGAGATTGAAAATCATTTATCATTGATTCAGAAGATAATTGATTTTCACGTTTTAACGAAGACGAGACGAAGATACGTCCTCCAACTGCGTGATGTAATCACACTTGATGCAACCCTACTTGAAGCTGTATATCGCATTTTAAATTAACTTCATAACTTTGATACTTATTTATATATTAGCGACTGCGTTTGCTCTTCGCAGAAATAAAATACTGTAGTTACTAATACGTGAAATATATAAAATACAGTCAAGCACGAGAGGAATTCGCACTACGAAGATTCCATACACATTTACGCATTTATAAACATTTAATATTCCTATGAAACTATTTACAAAATTTTAATTTTTTGGAATGAAAATATATTGCCTACTATATCTTTCACAGGCGCATAGTTAAAAAAATATTTTTTGTGATGTGAATTTTTTCCTTTACTTGTGATGCGAGACCTTGCTTCTTGCCAAATTTCATGATTCTAGGTCAACGGGAAGTATCTTATAGGTTTCATTTATATGCGAGTGTCAAAATATGCTTCATAAATGGTCGTACTTTTAGGATTTTTCTTGACTGCGTTTCTCTCGTTTTGATCTCTTTGATTTAACAGCTCTAAAGGACAGTATACTTAAGTATTTGATATTAATTCCAACTTGATACCTCCATACATTCCTGAGTAAAACGGTTTTGACAAACCAACAGACGGACAACGAAGGTTCCTTTTGAGGTACGGAACGCTAAAAACTGCCATCTAGTGGAGAATTGTAAAACTATACATTTATGATGATTGCTTACAAAAAAAACAGATGTTGCAAATTAATTAAGAGGCTGTTAATTTAATAAGTTTTAATAGAGTTCAGTGATAATAATAATGGATACTATTACAAATCTTGACCAATTCTCTTAGGTATAAAACTTTGAAGAATTTTGTTAAAATTTGTCCAGTCATGTGCGATGCACGCGCAGACAATCTCCCGTTATTATTTTATTACATGCGTGGACAGAATTAAATTCGAAATCGTAACTAACTTTATTAAATTAACACTGTACTCAGATGTTTTAACTGGCAAAAATTGGGATTTGAGCATTTTCATGTCACCGCCAGCCATATTTACCATCAGGTCTGGTCAAACTTTACATAATACCAATTTTAAAATAATGATTTAATGCTGCTATTTATGGACCTATAATATACCTCATAGAATTATTATTTTCATTACACCCTCAATTATTTCAGTCTGTAAAGTACCAATAAAGTAGGCACTGCAAGAGTTCTGTTCACACTTAGGCACATAGAGACATTTGTAAGTACGTAATCTTTCTATTATATAATAGACAAATATTAATTTTATTTTGCACCATTTAAATCCATAGTCTAGTATATCTTTTCCATATAAATTTCTCAAGAATTATGCCATTTAAAATTATTGCTTCAGTTTTCCGGTAAACACTCGTGACGCTGTTTTTTTTTCATAATTTTGACTTCAGCAATTTTTCCGCATTTACATGTTTTTGTGGACATTTGCAAAAATATTTCTATAACTATCTTACAAAAAATTCTGAAAAAAATATTTCTGAAATCTTTAAAAATCTGGCATTCTTTCAATTCAAATTCCACAGGATACATAAAATAAAAAAATCTAGTACTACTAACTTATATATAAACATTTTGAAGTGTTATTTATTAAGCTTAATATGTTTTACCGTCAGGCCAAATTTCGACGTTTTTCGTCAAACGGTTTCGAAGGAAAATGACTGTGACAGAGAGACAAATGAAGTGTGGGGGTGAGAGGCAAGGATTTTTCCTTTTGAAGTATGGAATAATGGAGATACGAGGCTCGTAAAGCGGAGCGACAAGGTTCCTCAATTTATCCTTTATGGAACCCCAGAAAATGCACAATAACGCAGCTGCATCATTTTGAAATATAGTTATGTGTAATGTCTATTACTTTACTTAATTTTTAAGACACGGGATTGTTCGCAAAAAGAAAAAAAATTCTATTTATGGGTTTATACAAATGCGCACAGATTAAAACAAATAAGTTAAAAGACGGCTATCTCGTAAACTCTCCTAAGTGATACAACAAAACAAATGCAACTTAATTAAAAACGATTATCCTAGGAAGCAACTATGTAACTCCTTATATTACTAAATACACCCACTTAATACTAGCAATAGTATAATGCAAACTAGAGGCCGGAATGAACGCGTCTTGTTGAGTCCATAGTAAAAATCGTATACTAAGTGTTTCAACAAAACATACGCAAATTAATTAAAAACGATTATCTTAGGAAGCAACTACCTAACTCCTTACATTACTAAATACAAGAAACATTATAATGCATACTAGAGCCCGGAATGAACGCGGCTTGTTAAATCCATGGTAAAAATCGTACACTGATCATATACTAAGCGTTACAACAAAACATATGCAAATTAATTAAAAACGATTATCCTAGGAAACAACAATGTAACTCCTTATATTACTAAATTCATCCACTTAATACTAGAAACAGTATAATACAAATTAGAGACTGGAATGAACGCGGCTCGTTAAGTCCATGATTAGTGAAGGCGCGGACCCGCGCTCATGTGTAGCCATATGCGTGGACCGATCGGGATGCCGCGGGGACCTTCATTATTATCTGATGCCGTGTGCCTATGTGTGCGCGTGTTTTGAATTCATACATCCATACATATAAAGTAAATTATAGTTTCCGTCTATGATTTTAAATTTTAAAATGAATGCCTATATGCTTAGAGGATACTTAAGCATTAACAATTGTTTTTAAAATTAATTTCTGTCCTTTATCCAGTTTAAGGTAGAAACGTCTTAATCTATTTACTGATTATCGTAGGCTATAAAGGTTACTAATAGTTGCAAACGTTCACTTTGTTTCCCCTCAATATTTCAAAGAAAAATAAAATAAAACATGGACATCGAATTTTTCACGTTTTAAGTTAAATAAAACGATTATATTTAACTAACTGTGCCTAGGATTTCGTTAGCGTGTAATTAAGATTAACAAATTTTTTTTTCTTATATTTTTCTCCTGGGTGTATATACTATTACCATACCAAATTTCATAAAAATCCGCCTAGTAGATTTTGCGTGACATCCACTTAAATTAACATACAGACTGACAGACAAAAATTCTAAAAAGTTCTTCTGGCTTCTATTAACATTCTATACGATAAACCAATCACTTAATTTAAATTATTTTCAATATACAGAATTCGTTATGTTACAATTTTATTATATGTATAGATAAAACAATATTACTATCAAAACATTGAAAATAAAGACATATATTGTTAAGATTTCGAAAGGACTCAATTTGGAGGTTTTACACAATTAAATGAAACTACGTGATGTAGTATTATTTCTACTTTCTTTAAGTTCTTTACCACGACCTAGGTTTCGTTGTATTACAAACGAACTTAAAGAAAGTAGAAATAATACTACATCACGTAGTTTCATTTAATTGTGAATAATGGATTTCTACAAAATTAACGTCAAATATATTCAGTATTGGAGGTTTTACATGAACGCAATTTTTGGCGCTTTATATTACCTTATTAAAAAATTAAATTTTTTTTTAAAAACTGTTTTTTTTTCAAATACATATTAAATTTGTTTCTATCTTATAACATCACAAATAAGAGCCGATGTTCATCGACTTTAGAGATATCTTCCAAACTATGGGATCTGACTTCTAAAATTATTCGTTAATTTATTATCTTGTTGAAGTCGGACTTCTTTATTACAGTCGACATAGAGCAAAAAAGTATTTTTTCGATGTCGGCCCTCGTTCAGCATATAATTTACATGATATCTTTATTACAGTCGACATAGAGCACAAAAGTATTTTTTTCGATGTCGGACCTCGTTCAGCATATAATTTACATGACATCTTTATTATAGTCGACATAGAGCAAAAAAGTATTTTTTTCGATGTCGGACCTCGTTCAGCATATAATTTACATGACATCTTTATTACAGTCGACATAGAGCAAAAAAGTATTTTTTCGATGTCGGACCTCGTTCAGCATATAATTTACATGACATCTTTATTACAGTCCACATAGAGCAAAAAAGTGTTTTTTCGATGTCGGACCTCGTTCAGCATATAATTTACATGACATCTTTATTACAGTCGACATAGAGCAAAAAAGTATTTTTTTCGATGTCGGACCTCGTTCAGCATATAATTTACATGACATCTTTATTACAGTCGACATATAGCAAAAAAGTATTTTTTCGATGTCGGACCTCGTTCAGCATATAATTTACATGACATCTTTATTATAGTCGACATAGAGCAAAAAAGTATTTTTTTCGATGTCGGACCTCGTTCAGCATATAATTTACATGACATCTTTATTATAGTCGACATAGAGCAAGAAAGTATTTTTTCGATGTCGGACCTCGTTCAGCATATAATTTACATGACATCTTTATTACAGTCGACATAGAGCAAAAAAGTATTTTTTCGATGTCGGACCTCGTTCAGCATATAATTTACATGACATCTTTATTACAGTCGACATAGAGCAAAAAAGTATTTTTTTCAATGTCGGACCTCGTTCAGCATATAATTTACATGACATCTTTATTATAGTCGACATAGAGCAAAAAAGTATTTTTTCGATGTCGGACCTCGTTCAGCATATAATTTACATGACATCTTTATTACAGTCGACATAGAGCAAAAAAGTATTTTTTCGATGTCGGACCTCGTTCAGCATATAATTTACATGACATCTTTATTACAGTCGACATAGAGCACAAAAGTATTTTTTTCGATGTCGGACCTCGTTCAGCATATAATTTACATGACATCTTTATTATAGTCGACATAGAGCAAAAAAGTATTTTTTCGATGTCGGACCTCGTTCAGCATATAATTTACATGACATCTTTATTACAGTCGACATAGAGCAAAAAAGTATTTTTTCGATGTCGGACCTCGTTCAGCATATAATTTACATGACATCTTTATTACAGTCGACATAGAGCAAAAAAGTATTTTTTTCGATGTCGGACCTCGTTCAGCATATAATTTACATGACATCTTTATTACAGTCGACATAGAGCAAAAAAGTATTTTTTTCGATGTCGGACCTCGTTCAGCTCATAATTTACATGACATCTTTATTACAGTCGACATAGAGCAAAAAAGTATTTTTTTCGATGTCGGACCTCGTTCAGCACATAATTTACATGACATCTTTATTACAGTCGACATAGAGCAAAAAAGTATTTTTTTCGATGTCGGACCTCGTTCAGCACATAATTTACATGACATCTTTATTACAGTCGACATAGAGCAAAAAAGTATTTTTTTCGATGTCGGACCTCGTTCAGCATATAATTTACATGACATGGTGTGACAATTAAATATATTTATTTCGTTCAGACATATTCTCGGAAAATATCTTAAGCGCACCAGCGGTAACGAAGATTCTAGCCTACCCTATTTGGTGTCTGATGAAATGAAGGCAATGTCATGCTGAGATCTTAAGTGCAATATAGCCCTCCATTATCGATATTTGCCATATCTTAGCGGGAGGCGACCTAATAATATAAACATGCAAGTTACGTGCCACGTTTCCAATGTATAAACAAAAAGCTTAATGTATTTGCTACTAGGTGGTATAGAAATAGTAAATGAGAAAGTTAGATTATATAAATATGCAAGCTGAAAACTATTCGTTTACACAAACATTAATATAATAAATAATACAATTTTAGGTAAACAAACTTTTATTTTGTGAATCTGTCAACGGAATTTGTTACTGCTTTTTTCATGAATTCCAAAAAAAATTTCCACACTTTAAATAATAAGGCAACAGTATTGTGTACTCAGGTATCGAAACCATTATTTCCTTCAAGATTAAAAAGTAAGAAGACAATGGGAGATCGTAACAAACTTGTAGCAAAAAATCACTACTGACTCTTGCTCTGAATTCTTCAAATCTAATTATTTTCGTATCAGAGAGGTTAGTCATGCAATGCTTAACAAACCTGTTACAATAACTACAATGCAATTGTATTCTAAATGCATAACCTAATTAACATTTTATCTGATTTTTATCACTGAATAGGTTTGTTCACAGAAAAATTGCATTGTCCATCACATAAAATTAATCTGAAAGCAAATATTTGACGACTAGCTAACATACATTATATAATTTCAAATTCATTAAAGTTTGGCCATTCTGGAAGATCTTTATTCTTCACTTTTAGTTCCATTTAACGATTATACAGCTAAATTCTATTGCCACAGTGTCGCAATACAATTTTAACTGTGTAATCGTTAAATGTTAGTTTTTAAATGTTAAAGTTACCATGGTTACTACTTCACTTATATGTAAGTAATTTGAATATTTCACACATCACAACATCACGAAATTACACATTGCACATGACGAAATTAACATTCATGACATTTGTGTTTGTTTAATTCAAATTTAACTGGCGCCAACGGCAACGATCTTTGCGTAAAATTCCTTATTTGCGGAACAAAAGCGGCTACGTTTTTATTATAATGAATGAATTAACAACTAAAAGCTTAACTCTTTTCTTAAACAAACTTGCGCAAGGCAACGTATTTTTTTTAAATATAAATTAGATTAAGTTGTCAATAATTTAATGATGTCCAATAAAAGAGAATTGAACAGTATTACTATAGTAAATATATCTGAATTATTTTACAATTAAATGAAACTATGTGATGTAGTAATATTTCTACTTTGTTTAAGTTCATTACCACGACCTAGGTTTTGTTTTATTACATCTTCAGGTGGGCTATTAGCAAAGACACAACGTAATACAATAATATAACGAAACCTAGGTCGTGGTAATGAACTTAAATAAAGTAGAAATAATACTACATCACGTAGTTTCATTTATCTGTGAATAATTAATTTCTACAAAATTAACGCCAAATATATTCAATATTTCAATTATTTTAACTTTAAGATGCTATATCACTATTTTAAAGTTGAACTTCTTTTTAATTACTAGATGAAACGCAGAAAGGTTATTCCCTAGTGTTTTACTGACATAGAACGCTATGCTAACGCCACCTGGCAGTCAATTTATATAAGCATTGACAATAACATTTTCAAAGAACAAAAATTATCGTCCACGATAAAATTTGGACGTTATCGTTTCGTGTGTGAACGCCTTAAATATGACAGCGGTATATTTTATTTTACAAATATTAGGCCGAAATAAAATATGTACAACAAGTAAAGAGTGATATTGAAGTAACTTATCTTGATTAATAAAATTATAGTATATTGTCTGTGCAATATTTAAGTTAATAAACTCGACGAAAACGTGGCAATTAAATTATCACTGCTGTGCAACTTACTTTGTTTATAACGTTTAATGAAGCAAAATAAAATTATCGTAGAAAGTTCATCTTCTAATTGATAAGGTGGTTCAACCAGTTGAAAACATATCGAAAATAATTTTTTACCACAGTTATCGTGCTGATATATGTACATATCGTACTGACATATGCCAGTACAATAATCGAATTGATCATGACTCAAACACTATAGATATTTATAGACTGCCTAACTCGTGAAAATGTTTCTCAACTGTATTGTAAGAGCATTCAAGTTGAAGAGAAGCAGAGGAAAGAAGCCGAAAGCAGAAGAAGGAGGAGAAAAGAAGCCGAAAGCAGAAGAGGGAGGAGGAAAGAAACCGAAAGCCCGGCTTGAAACTCTATAACCATCTTCAATTAGTGATTTTGAATTTGACATTGTAGAAATCAACCGGCCAAACAGTCCCTTAACGAGTATTCGCGAATCTGGAATCATTGGAATAATCATCTTGCAGTAGCTTCAGCTACTCTTTGACATATACTGCACGTGACTTCCGCTACAGAATGGCCAAATTCAATTTCATAAATTAAGCAAGCGTGGCTTTTAGCGTCGTCCATATTTTTTCGATGTTGACTCGTCAATAGCCGAACTGTAACTAACGATGAAGAAAGAACTGTAACTAACGATGATGAAGCGCGCCTTTTATATAAATTCAACTTTAGAATATTTATCAAGTTCCTCAAAATTCCTCAAAATTTAAAAAAAATTAACAGCTTGTCTGTCATCAGGGACCACGTGGGTCCCGGATGACAGACAAGCTGTTAATTTTCACTTGAAAATCTTACATTTATACTTCCTACTGTATCTTTAATACCAGGTAGTCGTGGTTGAAATTGAAAACCATAATATTCACGATATCATTCACAGGCCTATCATTCAATTGCGTGACCTACTTCACATTTAAAAAGATAGTGTAGGACATAAGTAAGGTAGAGAAGATTCTGGTTAAGGTTGATATTATTTGACGGTTTCATAAAAAAAAGACGTAGCGAATCAATATATTAATTTATGAAACATATTATTACGAAGGCAAAATTGCTAAATAAGGCAACATTATATACAAGTTTACATACAAATTTATAAATTTATACATACCAATTTAGTATTTATGAGGGTCCACTTATCCTATCCGATATCTAACTATCTCAGGAGATTCTTAATACTAACGACACGCAATGTTACTTTACCGTGACCTTGTAGCACACAAATGTCAATTAGCGAGTCGATTGTCTCCATCCTGTTCTTGAAAATGTAAACAGAGTGCAGTCACTCGTCGTTGTGTATACGATAGCTGTCTGTCATTGAATTACTAACTATAATATACCTGCGTGAAGAGTATGGCAAATAGGCCACAAAGAATAAATTATATATATATATATATATATATATATATATATATATATATATATATATATATATATATATATATATAATTTCGCAAATAATAATTTAGGGAAGAAAGAATACAATAATAAATTACTTAATGTTGGCAACACGACCTGATGCTGTGAAAAAAACCAAATTACGCCACTTATGAAAAAAATCCATACCATAATATAGTATAGTAAATTGTATAGCAGAAACAATGCTTAGTATAGTTTAATGCATATTGTTTTGATATACAAATGTTATATTAATACTAAAGTTTAATCTTTACACACAAAATATCACTCGTGTAGTCAAAACATTAATTTCCTCAGTTGATTAACAACATTAAAAACATTCATTTCCTCACTTGATTAACAACATTAAAAATATCGGTAATGCAAGATGACGTACTTATGCAAAACATTCATTTCCTCACTTGATTACCAACATTAAAAATATCGGTAATGCCATATGACGTACTTATGCAAAACATTCATTTCCTCAGTTGATTAACAACATTAAAAACATTCATTTCCTCAGTTGATTAACAACATTAAAAACATTTATTTCCTCAATTGATTAAGAACATTAAAAATATCGGTAATACCACATTACGTACTTATGCAAAACATTCATTTCCTCAGTTGATTAACAACATTAAAAACATTCATTTCCTCAGTTGATTAACAACATTAAAAATATCGGTAATGCAACATGGCGTACTTATGCAACAATTTGGACATAAAATAATTGTGGTTTTAGCGCCTATTTTATTAAAATGCGTTGAGTTGTTCGACCTACCAATTCCACAAACAATACATCATTATATTACGAAACACAATCGTGTCATTCGTGTACCGCAATTAATGTGCAAAAAACAAATTCTTTGTGTAGAGTTAAAATACACAAATTGAAAAATAACAGATAAAAATGGCCATATTACATGTATATTATAATACATAGTATATTTCATTTCTCCTTAGTAAGGGCTATTGCATAGCCTAAAACATTTCTTTTTTACATATTTATGTCAAACGATAAATATGAAGAGCTTGTTTAAAACATCAATCTTTTATACCAAGAAAACAAATGGTATTTTAGCAAATAATAGTCGACTGCACTGGCTGAAATAACTCTAAAAACATTTAGCACATTTTAAATTATATAACAGACATCTTTTATATATATTTTATTTTATTACATATATTTTATTTTATATATATATATATATATATATATATATATATATATATATATATATATATATATATATTATTCTTAGACATCATTTAATATACATTACATTGTATTATTAAATGATACTCGTATGATTGGTAAGAATGTAGTTATAATTATAAAGACTATTAGTTTCTGATATTTGTATATTAGGGAGACTGTAATATATAGTATACGAATTAGCAGCGCACTATTCGATTTAGCTTCGTTTTCGTGGAGATAATAATATGTTTGAGAATGAAGGTTGATAAGATAACTACCAAAACGTAATCCAAAATCATGAGCAGTAAATCTGAAGTAAAGATATGATAAACAGTCGGAATTATACGGTGCATTAAGAAGACTAAAAGAACCTTAAAGAACAGATCGAACAAGCTCGCATATCCACCTGTTTAATTTGAGATACGTATGTGTTTATTCCTACCGAAACTGAACTTACAGGAAACTCATAACGTTCTGAACACGATCTGATTTGATTAAATGCTCTTAAGGAGAAAAATTTGGATAAGTTACCAAGCGGAAACGAGCGACAAAGCGAAACATTTATTATATATAGAGTTATATTACAGAGTTTACACGAATGACGTTCCAACGACGTGTCCTTTATTTGGGGTTGTCAGTTAATCAACACACCTAAGTTATTGCAAAATGCGGAAATGTAATTGTGAAGCGCGATAACTGTGTTAATTACCGTATAACAATCTTGGAAAAAACCTTTAACAACGACAATAACACCAAAGACAAATTGTCCTGACATTCATTTACAAATTTAAAAACGACGGCACTGAAGTTATAGAGGCCTTTGTTTAAAAAAAAACAAAGCAGCTGCTATGGATCCACAAATTATCTTAATCAAATTGAAGAAATTCGAGAACACCCACATATGGATAGCTCAATTTTTGAAACAAACAAGTTGGATCTCAACTGTTTATTTATTCACAAGTTACGTTCCGTATTATTATTTCAAATTCCAGGACTAAAAGCTAACTCCCTCTTTGTCGCTGGGCCGCTGCATCGCCATTCCTGAATATAAATGAGATGAATGCAAGGAATTCTTAAGTCATAAAAAATCCATCCGACTGTTTCGTTTTACAAATATATTTACGTAGGTATAATAGCGCTTTTAATTGACGTAGACAAATGCGAAGGATTTGAAATCGGTTTTGACTAGCGCGGGCACATCGAAAAATTCACTTTTAAACATACTCAAATTGGATAAAGAATAACAAAAAGCACTTTTGTGTGTTTACTTCCCAATCGAGCACACATTATCGGAATAATTTTTATATCTCTAGATTAACGATATAACAAAATATAATAACGCAGAATTCTGTCAAGAAAGTAATCTCACTGGCAGTGAAACTTCTAAAAAGAAATCCAAAATCCAGTTTTTTATGCGATATTTTATCTCATCTAGTAACTTCTGTGATCAAATAAAGGTCGGTTACTACGTTGGTTACGGCCATAATGCATTTGTTTGAAATATCTAATTTTTTAATATTTTTTTTAACTTCTCTCAAAATTACATTTAAAATAAATATGAACTTCAGTGCTAAGCATGAAATACCAGAATCCAGTATGACAAGAAGAACTGACAATTTCAAAAATGGGCCAAAATTGTTGAACTATTCATGGCAAAAATAAATTTAAAGAAAACAATAAAAATAAGGTTAAATACAAGCCGCTATTAATATGTAAACTGTTTATACAAAATCTCAGTTAAGCACCCAACATTATAAGCCCATATGATCCTACCGGTATAGTCAGAACAGAATATTTTTGAAATTATTCGAAGGACCTCAATAAAAGTAAAATAACATTGGACTTTACATTTTTTATTCGTTCTGTCGTGTTTTGAATATACTTACGTAAATATTTGATATATAAACGAAATAATTGAATACATTTTTGTTCAAAGTTATCCAGCAGTCCTGGATAAACTTTTCGGAGGTCGAGGAACAGTCAGACGCCAAAATCCATTTATCCATTAAGATCAAAAAAATCTTAACAAATAATTATCGGAGCAGAAACTAAAAAAAACTAAAACTCATTCCGTAGGGTGCAAAAATAAGAGATGATCTAAAACAGATACTTTTACTGAGTACAAATACTAGTTTTGGTATACCTATCACGCAACGCCACAAACATTGTGAGTAGAACGAAAATTTTGATTTTTCGGTACTTAGACATTTCACGATCAGTATTTTACACAGCCTTAGAGAATTCTAAGTAAAACACAATTGAGGTAGCTGACAATCTAACATTTCAGAATAGGATAATCCTAATTCATGTATGTATTGTGCCGTTTATATCCATGGATAAATATCTCATCGATAATATTTATAGAAAAATTATAAATAGATATGTTATGTAATATCTCTAAAAACTGATTAAAAACCTATTTCATTGTTAGAATTCTCTTATCTTAGAGAGTAATAAACACTTGTGTTTTTTATACAAAATCTATCAGTTAAGCTCTGGAGGTGAACGGTGGCGCTACAAAATGACCAGAAATGAGTATAATTTCGTTATTTTGAACTTACACTGACCTTTAACGATTACTCTGTTGCCATGTATAATTCATGTCAAGTTTTCAGTTACCGATCAACGATTGATAACTTTAATTTTGAAGTGACAATTTCATTAGGCGCACCTTTTCTGAGTAGTGAACAAAACTGTGCCATTACGCTCGTGTTGATGACACAGTCGGGTAAACTGGGCTCCCTTCGGCATCGGCCAAGTGAACTACTTTTTTATAGGTACGCACTATGTGAACTTTTTATTTAAATATCAAGTGAAATACTTTTTTATGAGCACCGTGAGCACTTGTTTAGATATTTAATTAAATTTTAATCTAAAGTATTTATAATATATTTCAGTTTCCATAAACTTATTGTTTTATTCTTACGGATAAACTCAACGCCTTTCAACATCGGCCAAGCAAGTTTACCGTCCAACACGGAGTTCAAGAATTACGTTTTATTTTTGATTAATATTCTATTTGAGACTAGTTTAATATAATATGGGTATGTTATTGTATTTTAAAATAATAATCTCGCATTATTCCTGATTCGCTGAACTAATATCCATCTATAACAACGATATAACTAATATATATATATATATATATATATATATATATATATATATATATATATATATATATATATATATATATATATATTGAAGTTTCCACTTCTATCATATGGTCATAAGCACAGACTCGAAATTGTTATTCTTGACTGTAGATTTTCCACTATACCGTTATCATTAAACCGACTCTAATGTCACTTGTGAACAAATATTTTCTGAGATTAATTTAAAACTGATCAAACAAAATAGATTTTTTATTAAGAATGAAGATTATCAAAACACTATGAAGTTCAGCCATATCTAATGCAGCTTACAAAAATGTTTACACCAGCTTGAGTTAATAAAAATCGCGTAAAGAAATATGATTTTTTAAAGAGGATGTCTCATCTATATTGCTGGTGAAATAAGATTTGAACGAGCTACCGTGAATTAAAAATAAAAAACTAACTAATAACTTTTACAGTGTACCGTTGGAAAGAAGGAGATGGTGATGCGAACAATTGATAGCTCCATAATTTGCTTTCTAACATTTTTTTATGTACTTCTTCAAATTTGAGACCAGAATATTTAATATGTCTTGCTATAGATTTTAAGAAAAATGAAACAATCTCGGTCAAGGTAGGTATCGTAATAAAAGCGCTTTGTGATGGAGGACGGCAAACAGTCTTCGTTAATGGTCTGTAATATAATTGTGTGGGATGTCAAAGAAAATGAGTTCAAAAAGAACAGCCTCGATAAAGAAATAATTGATGAATTTTCACAGCAGAACTCGCGGTACGAGGGTCCCATATACCCTATGTATATTTAAAAGTTTAAACATTTAAGGGTGCGTAGTATTTCTATTAGACTATTACAAATATTATTCTCATTCTTCACTCTATGAAAATATTACTTCGTACATCTTGCAGAGGCATAATTAAAAATAACTTCATTGCCTACATCTCTTTAATTTATGCATGAAAGTTGGTCAAAGTAATTTTGCATTGATTTTATTTACTGAATGTAGTTACCTCAATTTTTTTTGGAGATTTCTGACAGGTTTAGTTAAAAAGCTTCCAATATAAAAATTTTCAAAAAGCTATAAACCTGTGTTGTACGCTTTTGGAAACTCATAGCTCACGAAGGAGGTGCCGTATCAAAAAAAATAGTAAATATTTTCAATTGCATTTTTGAAGATATCTTAATGAAGTTCCATTAGATGTCCAAGAAAAAAACAAATTAAACCCAAATTCGATGTGTGAAAAAGGTACGTTTTATTTGTTTTTGTTTAAATTTGTTTTTTTTTCGTTATTTCTATATGTTCACGTCATTCAACTACATTTTTATACAGTTGGTCGTAAATTGAAAGACCTGTTATGTCGTTACATAGGGATGGACAAATGGCATGATGTTTTTCGCCATCTGACTTCACCACCTGCTATTTATTTGGTTTAGTAGTTTTGTTATTTGGCTTTCGTTTCCTAAATTTTTTTTACGTAATTAAGCTATTTATTTTTGCACTTTTATAATTCAAAACCTCGTTTAGTAATCTCCTCAAATTTCGAGGAGATTAAGTAATCAAATTTCGTTACAGGAATAAACGAATTAACAATGTTTTTATGGATAAAGCATGTGTGCATTTGGTGGAATTGTTACTTATTATACATTAACGATTGAAACATGATAATGTTTAAGTTGGTGTTGATGTCATACTTATTTTCCAAAAACAGTCGTGACGAAGTGTTTCGTAACAGATCTGCATTTTACGAAGGTCAATGACACTCTGCATTAAATTTAATTGATTTATGCATCAAACAAATGCTAATTTTTTGACTTAATATTAATTACATTTGTGGCATATCTGACATCTATGGGATACTGAAAATACTTGCAAAAACATTTCTTAAAAAAGTAACATTTCATCCAAAAACTGTGCATTGTAAATTGTATTTAAAATATTTCCTTGAAACATCAAGACTGCCATATAACAAATAACATTTGGCCTTAATTGATTTTTTAATCTGTAAAAAAATATTTGGTTCCTTGTAATACAATACATTAAGATACGACTACATTTGTTATAAATACTAAAATTATTATGTAGTAAATATATTTATTTTTGTGTATTAAAATCGTAATTGAAAATAAATGCGGCCAAATATCTGATTTGCAAGATCAACAAATATTAAGAACCATTATATATATATACATATACATATACATATACATATACATATACATATACATATACGTATACGTATACGTATACGTATACGTATACGTATACGTATACGTATACGTATACGTATACGTATACGTATACGTATACGTATACATATACATATACATATACATATACATATACATATATATAAATATATATATATAAGTGAACTTTCAAAGCTTTTGTTCTTTGTGCGCTCGTATGCTGTGATTTTATTGTTAAATATTATTTTTATCACATATACAAGAAGATCATTCATATGTTCATTGGTATAAACTATGTTTTATAGTCTTAATATGTGCATTTTCAATCTTTTCCATTGATATTTACGAAAGGGCCTGATTTAATGTGGGTTTTCTTACTATAAGTATGCCTTACTTCGCCCGGCTTCTTTCTCTGTCAACATAGTAACACATAATTTTTTATTTGTACTTATATTTATCACTGTGTACATTTCCCATCACATAACAATAGCCGGGTCTGTCAGGTCTCGGAGCATGACACGAACGCCAATGTACTAATCGAAGGTCTTGTTCATTCCTGCGTGAATATGCATATTGCAGCCGCGTGCGAACTTCTATAGATAATCCACGACAATACATACGAGTATATTCCAAGAACAAAACAATTATTTCTCGTGCATTACTGTATTGCCATAGGACTATAATTTGCCATACTGGCTTACATATATCTTTGTGCATTCGCAATGAGCTCGCGATTTGCTAGACTATCACTAATAAATTAAAGGTTGTGGACGGAGATGAGCGATGCAGAATAAAATTGTGGCTATCGGAAAAGATTAAGGGCTATCTTTTTATCTCTCTTTCCTTCATAACATTGTACTTTAAGTTCATTCGATAAACATTCTATAATATTACCTACGTTCTGATACCCGTTATCCAGTTTTACATTGGCATTTTTCAAAACTTTCTCACCTGAAGTACTACTCCTTTTTCCTAAATTATAAATGGCTTTTCGCGACGAAATTATTTTACAGAGGTTACATATTTATTATCAACCTCCACTTTTTTTTAAACTATTAATTTCCGAATTCCGGAAAATTTTCCGATTCTTTTATTTAACATGTTTTTTTTTCAGTTTGCAAACGGCACAAAAAGTTGCGTCGATTTTCAAGTAGAAATAAACCTTTTACATATCTAATTCAAAAACGAAATGAAAAAAAAAATTTGTATATATTTTAGGAACGTATTTTACTTTGTTGTACCTCTAGGGTTTCGTTGAAATAGACCCTAAATAAATCATGGTATTCTGGAACATTCTTCCACTTTATTTATTTACTAACATACTATTGCATAAATATTACAGGAAGTATAGTATAGACTACTGTTATTAGTCTTTAAGTATATACTAATAACAGTTTACAAACTTTTATAGAAATTTAAATCAGAAAATTCAGATTCTGCACAATGATATTGCAAGGGTAATTAATGGCTGCGCGAAAGCAAAAAAATTGTCGAGTGTAAAATCTTTTCAGTAGAATAATGCAATCGGAACAATTTTAATAACTGCAACATAAAATATATGACAGATAAACACTTGCGTATATTAATAGACCAAAATCTTAACCAGCAACCTCGAGCTAATGATGTTGGTCGTGATACTTTCAGCAGAAAATAAACCTCTCCAGCATCCTTAAAATTTTCTAAGTGTTAAAACTAAAGTCCATCTCTGTTAAACGTTTTTATTGCCTTTACCTTACTATAGAGGCGTATTCTCTCGGAATTTTCCTGAGAATGAAAAAATTGTACTTCCGTTATACCTTAGGTCTCAGAACCCGAAATTCACACGGATGGAAGTCCGAAATCGACACCATTCTGCAACATTTAAAATGTTGCAAAACAGAGTCGACTATGTTGACACTTTTCAATATTTTGAATAATCAGAATAGCCCAACCTATCTCAGAAGCAACTTTCAATTACTAGTTTAGGGTTACGTTTGGAAAATTAACTATTTTCTTTCCTCTAAAATACTCTTTTCTACGAAAATTCTTTCTCCCAGGCGTGAAACTTTAAAATCAACTGGATCTTGATACAAGGAATTCGGCCTTCATAAATGTTTTCAAGGTTCATAAGAAAAAGTTCAACCTTTTGTATAAAAGTACTATACTTACTATAGCTTCATAATTTCATCTTGTTCTCTTTCTTTATCCGAACTATGTCAATTTTTAAAACGAGCTATCTGGAGTAAACCCAGACAAAACTTTCATCCAAATGAAATAATGGGTGAAGTATAATAATGAAAGTAGTGAGTAGTGATTTTGTCAAAATTTAACACTAAATCAACGAGCCTTTTATTATGTCATAAGCTTGGTTAGTTAGACGATTTCGTATCAAGAATAGCTTACTTATGCGAGTTATAAACAGAAGAGTAACCTTTAGAATCTGAGCTGTCAAAGAACGCCTTAATACGGTTGTCATCTTTCTTTGCGGCTTGCCAGTAATATTCAAGTGTACCGAAAAAAATTATTTATTTAGCTCAGGAAATACTTTTTCGTTTATAACTAAAAACAATAGGTTCCATCCATGGACCGATATGAAGACTCAATTTCTCCGGTTCCAATCTAATTAGTTTTTCTTCAATTTTTGTTATGAGATAAGTTTACATTCTTCGGTGATATAACTCGAGAGCGGAGACTTGTCATTTTGTTCGTACTACGGATCTCTACCAAATTAAAAAGGCAGTACCAAACAAAAAATCATTGCATACGTAGGTACATAAGTACGTTTATACATACATATCCACAAACTTGTGCATATCCACTGGCAGAAACTTGTCATTTTGTTCGTACTACGGACCTCTAACAAATTAAAAAATCGGTAGCGCACAAAAAAAACATTGCATACGTAGGCACATAAATACGTTTATACATACATATGCACAAACTTGTGCTTATCCAATAACATTTCCTTTGAAGACACCCTTCTTCCCTTACTATTAATGAATAAACCAAATTATTTGTTTTTATTTGCAGTATTATTTAGGATTTTATTTATTCACAATTAAATGAAACTACGTGATGTAGTATTATTTCCACTTTTTTTAATTTATTTACCACGACCTAGGTTTCGTTGTATTACAACATCGTCAACCCACCTGAAGATGTTGTAATACAACGAAACCTAGGTCGTGATAAAGAAATTAAAGAAAGTAGAAATAATACTGTGAAATAATAGAAATAATAAAGTGATGTATCACGTAGTTTCATTTAAATGTGAATAATGAATTTCTACAAAATTAACCCCAAATATATTCAATATTTTATTAATTATTTCTTCTAAACATTTTTCAATTTTATGAATTTTGAAACAATTTATTCTAGTCTTATTGTACAAAGTAAATATGTTTGTACAAATTTCTCCACTTATTTCGATGGTAACTCGTAACATTTGTATATACAAATATTACGTTCAGTGACTGAATAAAATGTAAGACAGAAATATGCCGCAACAACTAAATCAAATCATAATTTCGTAAGCTAATAGCAATACAATTGCAAAGACAATTCCATTTGCGTAACGTTGTAGACGTTTCAACAAAATTGATGTTTTTATTTAGTTTTAAATCGATTCCGGATTAAAGAACATTACACTTAAACTTTAAGTTTGGGGTTCGAATCTGCATGCTACCTCCATAGATCGTATGTATACTGTTTGTAACCTTATACTTCTACGAGCATGTTACATCGACTGTACAGATCTGCTGAAGTTTTATATAAACATAAATTTGGATCAATTAAATGAAACTATGTGATGTAGTATTATTTCCACTTTCTTTAAGTTCTTTACCACGACCTAGGTTCCGTTGTATTACAACATCTTCAGGTGGGCTATTAGCAAAGATCTTTGCTGATAGCCCACCTGAAGATGTTGTGATACAACGAAACCTATGCCGTGTTAAAGAACTTAAAGAAAGTAGAAATAATACTACATCACGTAGTTTCATTTAGTTGTGAATAATGATTTTCTACCAAATTAACGCCAAATATATTCAATAAATTTGGATGTAAGTATAGAAATACGGCTTGTAGCAGACACAGCGAAGTTTTGGAATAAGATTATAATACTGCAAAAAAGTTCTCAATTACGGTAACCGCACTGTACAACAATGGAAGTTCCTTTCTCACATTCACAGGCTGAAAATGAAATTATAGACCCCTAACAATACGATCGTGGAACATAACAAAAAATGCTTACCCACCCGGCCAAGTCGACCGTTACAAACTCGTGTGTGATATAAGAAAGTCAGATCACGTACCCACGAGGCACCTGCAGTATATGGAGGGTGCGGGCGGGACGACGCTATCGCGATGAAGGTGACAGCGATAGTGGCGAAGTGAATTTATTTATTACCGGGTAAAGAATTGTGGGAACATCGCAGCACATGAATCACATCCCGTTTGGCGTTTGCCAGACATGTCCAGGTACAGTTAACGAGAACGCCGAGAACGTAATTCACTGGTACAAACAAAATAAAATTGCGGTATAGATATTTTTATCACTACGATTAGGTCAAACAATTGGTGGTGTATTGATGTGTATATAAAACTAGCTTTGTACCCACGGTCTTGTTCGCGTGAAATTCGAAAATGGGCTGAACTAGTTTTTAAGCGAAAACAACTTTATAGAACCTTTACAGATTATATTATTCTTTATGACATTTTTACAAAAATGATTCAGCCCATTATTCTGTATAATTAAAACAAATAAAAACTCACTTATTTTGAATGTTTTTTAATTAACTCGTTTTTAGGGTTACTTAGCCAAGTGGCAAAAACGAAAACCTTATAATTTTGTCACATCCATTTTACTTGGAGACTATTGACACTACATAGAAGAAATTTCGATAGAAGGTATCTTCTATGAACCGCTATACAATGAATATATCCTCTCCACAGATGTAACTGAGGGATGAAACAAAATCCAATGCACATAAGCGTGTGGGGTAGCATTATATAGGTCTTGAAAAATTATATAAAGGTTCCAAAATAACCTTTTTTTATTTAAGTCAATACTTTATGAGATATGCGCTTCTAAAATCTCCCTCTAACTTTTCAACAAACGCGTGATAAATTCTAAAAATATGAAGTAGTAAAATTTAAAATAAATCCACGAAAATTGGTTCGAATATGATATGTTGCGTAGTTTTTGAGATATGGGATATTTTCGGTACCGACCTCAGCAATAACTTTGTTGTTCACAGGTTCTTTGAGAAATACAAACTTATAAGTTTAATATTGTTTGGTGATATCGAAGCCTTCGTGCGCGATTTCCACCCGTATCTGACCAGTTTTTTTAGTTACATCTATTCAAAATAATGTGACAAATCACAGCTAAAATGAAAATTATGAAAAAAACATAGCTTCAACACTGAGGATACAGTTTTTCCAAGTGAAGAAAATAGAGCCAGTGTAAGCAAATTGATTTCACCAAAACCTAAGCAAATGTATTTCGCATGTTTAATCTTTAGAAAATACAACCAGTATAAGCGTATTTATTTTAGCAAAACATAAGATTTTGTAATGACAATTTTCGCACGTTTTATCTTTAGAAAATACAACCCGTATAAGCGTATTTATTTCAGCAAAACCTAAGATTGCGTGATAACAATTTTCGCATGTTTTATCTTTAGAAAATATAGCCCGTATAAGGGTATTTATTTCAGCAAAACATAAGATTTTGTAATGACAATTTTCGCATATTTTATTTTTAGAAAATACAACCCGTATAAGCGTATTTATTTCAGCAAAACCTAAGATTGCGTGATGACAATTTACGCATGTTTTATCTTTAGAAAATATAGCTGGTATAAGCGTATTTATTTCAGCAAAACATAAGATTTTGTAATGACAATTTTCGCATGTTTTATCTTTAAAAAATACAACCCGTATAAGCATATTTATTTCAATCCAAACATATGGTAATAATAACTTTCGCACATTTTATTGAGGTTCTTAAAGGATGTATTTCATGTAAATTATTAGAAATTGAACAAGTATAGGCGATATAGCATTTTATGTATTCAAAAGTAGTTTCTTTAGGAAAAAAATTTGTTTAATAAAAACCCTTTTTTGGCGTGTTCGAAATAGTTGAGCTTTGAAATATAGTCGCACACTTACGAGGCTTATCAATTAAAGTGTGGTAGTTACCAATCGCAAATGAGAAGCCAACAAATTGAGGTGTTTCAAACTGTGGGCACTTGGTTATAAGATACATATATTTAAGGTACTCAATAAAATAATCCCGTACTTGCTAATAATATATCTTAGATTCCCAGAATTATCTAAAGTATGAAATACTTCGTCTAGTTGGACTATTGTACGACTGGTTGTCAACTTTTGTCAAGTGTAAATTGCTCTCCTTATTGCTAACCTCAATCTGAGAGTTTATCGTTTCCAATGATGTAAAAACTATATTAATATAATCTTATTCGTCTGTAATTTCAACAGTTGAGTATTTTCACCTGCTTTTATATAAACCGTATAAAATAGCAGGTAAACTCCTTGTATTTTTTATTAGTGTTGATTATATAAAATACAAAAAGAATCATCCAAAAAAGCTTCTTTATAAACGGGTATCGATTATAGTGTAGACTCATATGGCGCGCTCTTTCACGTCCTTAATTCTCACAAGTCTTTTGACCAAACCCCATTCAATAAACACGTCACCAAATAATACCATATTCAAATAGCATTTCCCATTGTATCCCAGGGTACTTCCGCTGAATACATCTTAACATTCCTGCAAAGTCCATCATAATACTTACACATAACGACCTAAGGAATAACAAGCGCTCCGCCTAAGAAACAAAGCGCTGCGCGGCATACCAACGAAAACTCGTCTACAGCATTCGGTACTTGTGTTGGCGAGTGTGCGGTCGGGCCTATAACGAACGCGAACACTGTGCAGATTAGGGTTACCATGATTCTTGATTAGCTCTAGTCATACTCGAAATATCTATCCATATTAATACAGACAAATTCTACTGAACTAACTTACTGAGCTGCCAAAGATACTGTTTAGTATTAGTACTCACGTAATAGGTAGATTTGAAAATTATATTTATATTTACAAAATATTTTGAAATCATAACCGAGAGAAGTGCTGTATTTATTGGATACAAAATACTCTTAGCACTCTAAAAAGATATTCAATCAACTCAGACTCGTAACAAGGTACTTTATTGAAGTTTCGTAGTAGAAATTGTTGTATAAACTAAATACGTGAAGTCGATACAACTTGAGTTGCAATAGATACTGTTTTGTATTTCTTGTTAGATACTGTGGAAGTATAAAAATGTTATCTACAAAATATTTTGCAATCCTTCTGAACGAGATAGCACTACTCTCGTATATGAAATACTCTTAATACTCCAAAAAGATATTCAATCAACATAGGCTCGTAACAAGTGATGTTATTTAAGTTTCATAGTAGAAAAAGGATAGTATAAACTAAAAGTGTGAAGTCGATACTACCTGAGTATGGAAATATGAAAATTGTATCTACAAAATATTTTGCGGTTCTTTTTGTCGTGAGGATGGCTGTAAGATTTGGATATAGATATTTCATCAAATTAAATTCGTAACAAGTTACGTTATTAACGTTTCACAATAGAAACTATGTCGTATTAATTCAAAATTTGTATATTTAAAATAAAAAAAGAATTTGAAACTTTTGTTTACTGTAATTGCATTTTAAAAAATATAGAAATACTTAAATCTATATAATATTTATAAAATATTACAAGAAATTAAGAAATTTTGTTAAGAATTTAAAGTAAGACAGAGTAGATAGTAAATTCACCCGGATGGATACCTACATCTGACCGATTAAACTCTGTACACATAATTAAATTTTTTTAACAAAAATACAAAAAATGTATTAAATACGTTAAAAAATCGCTGATAACTTGTATAAACTGGATTTGCTTCAAGATGTAAAGTCTTTTAATAGAATTACAAATGAAATAGAAATCTTGCTTTCAGAAGAGATGGAATATCCATTAAAAACTTATCAAAAGGCTCCTCCACATGTGTTACTACCTACATTGTTAATAAAATTAATTGTATAACGCTATTGAATTGAAATAATATGCATAATAAATATTGCAGCATCCATACTGCTGCAGCTTCTAAACAACGTCGGTACATTTAAAATAAGCAGATTCTCCAGATCCTCTTTGTAACCTTACACATAAGAGGGTAGAATGCGCAATTTATCTATCACAAATCACCATCATAATATTCCAGCGAGTTTAAAGAAAACCCGGTATGGAAGCGTCCTAAAAAAGCGACTTGTAAATACGAATATAGTAATCCAAGATATAATTATTAGATATTAACGCAAAAACTTTAAATACGACAAGTTTTCCAAATATCCCATCAAATAGGTCGAAATACTGGTTACCCTAACACAGGCACAACGTATCCCTACACTGTCTGTGTATAGCCGTTATCGTATTCAACAGGTAGCTAGGCAAGCGATCGCTCCCGCCTACCGCCGCTATATGTATGGATGTACGCGTGTACGAACTCCTCCTGCAATACTAGCAAGAATGGGACCAGCATATAAATAAGTTAATCGCTTGTTTGAAGGCGGGTTGCTACAACATTTATCTATTGAATTAGGAAATAGACAGTGAAACGTCTAAGTGGATAGGGGTGTGTGTGCCGGCTGGAATTTTGTATCCTCGATTATTATGTAGTTCGTACGGTTTATTCGCTTGGAGTGGATCAATATTACGAAATTGACATGTAGAGTTCGAAAAACGTATATTAAAATATTATGACTCACAATATTGGTTGGTACAGATTACAAAAGTCACAGAAAAATGCCTTCAGTTAACACTCACAAGCGGAACATTCACACGGGACGGTAAAGAATGGGATAGTCAAAAAAGCGCCTATAAACAAGAGAGATAGATAGTATATGCAATAAAGACAAGGCTAATAATATATTTATTTAACATAACGCTCAATGAATATATATTACTTTCCCACTTTTCGTAAATTTTGGCTTCATTTTCGGTGACAGTAATTTTCTACATAACGAAATAATATTATAGAAATTACTGTCTGTTTTCAGTGCAAAAAAGACCGACAAAACCTGGGCTGTCAATTTATGAGCACTGAATGCATAAAAAAAACTTAATGTATCTGTTTACAATCTTTCTCTTGCGAAGACTGTTCCCACCAAGACAAATTGTCTTCTTGTCAATCACATAAACATTATTATACTCTTATATGTGCAAGACGTGCGCTACCATTTTGTTGGCGGTCGCCTTAAAGCCCGTATACATCACACACGGTCAAGACTCTCAGTTGGATTTAGTGACATTTAAAAAAGTATTTTGTATGGATACTTTAGGAATTGGGTTGTACAATAGGATACGGTGGGTAAAGTAGTATCTTGTTACTACTCGACTGACAATCTCGACCGTGTGTGGTGCATATGGACGTTAATGAGACGAAAGACCTGTACTTTTTTATCATTTAACGCACGAGAAAATTTTAATTAGGGCAATGTCACATATCATAATCAAATTTCACATGAAGCACGATTAGGCCATGTTGAGTGAATGTTAATCAGCATGTAGGCATATAAAAATATAATTAACAATCCTGGAAGATATTAAGTCCGACACAATCATTCATTCAATTCATTTAGGATTTTAATTACTGTTGTACAATTGCGCATAAATAGGAAGGTTGTTACGATTTTGGATATATCATTTAAATTCTTTATTACCGATTCATAGTATTATTGCTCCGCTTTGTATCACTGAACCATTGAATTATTTAGAGTGGTAATATATTCGAAATTGTATAAAATTGTACATTGTTATTATGACTAACTGAATTTTATCAAGTCATCTAACGAGAAATGGACAAAAAATATAATTTTCTTGGAGAAAATATATTAAAAAATACTGTGCACTCTTTCCGTAAGCAAAATTTAGTTTCAATACGTTCGTTAATAACAAATAAGTGAACAAATGGATTTTTTCATTGATTTTTAAGCCCTTGCGTAAAAAATAAATGAATAAATGGATTTTTTCATTGATCTTTGTGCCCTTGCGTAATAAATAAATGGACAAATGGATTTTTTCATTGATCTTTGTGCCCTTGCGTAATAAATAAATGGACAAATGGATTTTTTCATTGATCTTTATGCCCTTCGGTAATAAATAAATGAACAAATGGATTTTTTCATTGATCTTTATACCCTTGCGTAATAAATAAATGAACAAATGAATTTTTTCATCGATCTTTATACCCTTGCGTAATAAATAAATGAACAAATCGATTTTTTCATTGATCTTTATGCCCTTGCGTAATAAATAAATGAACAAATGAATTTTTTCATTGATCTTTATGCCCTTGCGTAATAAATAAATGGACAAATGGATTTTTTCATTGATCTTTATGCCCTTCCGTAATAAATAAATGAACAAATGGATTTTTTCATTGATCTTTATACCCTTGCGTAATAAATAAATGAACAAATGGATTTTTTCATTGATCTTTATACCCTTGCGTAAGAAATAAATGAACAAATGAATTTTTTCATCGATCTTTATACCCTTGCGTAATAAATAAATGAACAAATCGATTTTTTCATTGATCTTTATGCCCTTGCGTAATAAATAAATGAACAAATGAATTTTTTCATTGATATTTATGCCCTTGCATAATAAATAAATGAACAAATGGATTTTTCCATTGATCTTTATGCCCTTGCGTAATAAATAAATGAACAAATGGATTTTTTCGTTGAACTTTATGCCCTTGCGTAATAAAAAAGTGAACAAATGGATTTTTTACATTTGTACATTAGCAAAGATTTTGAGACAAATGGGCTAGAAAGAAAAATTTCTTTAAATATGGTTATATAAGGAATTGTGATAAACGATTATCATGTCTACCCAAAAAACGATACATTAAATATAAAATTATTCTTTAAACTACGTATTGCCATAATTCCGTTTTACACGTGTTTAATAAGTTAAAATTTAATTTTACACCTGTGAGTTTTACACTTTATTGTTAGTAGTATATTACGATTACTTGATTGTTGGCTAGGTCCATATAGGCTATGGAATAAACGTCTTGGAATGTGTTATGTAAATATTTTTTACAATTATGCCATATTATTAGTTCATAGTAAAACATAATTCCCTTATAGTTTTATCATATCCGTTCGCCGACCGTCGATCCATTTGTCACAGTGCACTGTTTGGAAAGTTTTAGAACTTTTTCCGTAAGAATGCAATCCTTGATAACCATTTTCTATATGATACGCAAAATTTATTGTAATTATTTAAACTATTAAGTGTTCTTATTAGTTTATGATATTGCTTTGATTTTGTAAATATTCCTAGAATTGAAAATGTGATATGCAATTTTAGGTTTTTATGACATTGCTTTGATTTTGTGAATATTTCTAGAATTAAAAATGTGACATGTAATCTTAGGTTAGGATGGTATGTTGTTAATTTGGAATATTGAAAGTGAACATAATTTGGGGAATCCATCGGGATGGATCCAAACTAACTTATTTACGCAACGGTTTTAACACTTCGTAGAATATGTAAAACCAACAGAAGCATCATTAGTACTCTTGATTCTCGATGGCCATTATAGTCATAGCAAGAATATAAGAATATTCCAAGTTATCCGCACCCTAAGTAAAATCAAACTTTTGCAATTTTTGCAAAGGTTCTTAGTGTTTATTTTGTTTGATTGTTGTATTATTAAAGTTTAACAATTTTTCAATAATTTAATGCATATTTTATTGGACTAACCCGCTTTCTTTTCCATTTATTCCCAAAAAACAAACTGATATTCCAAATATGCTGCAGTTCTCTCTATGCATGAAATATTGCGTGTAAATATTTTACACGGTCAATCAATGTATAAAAAACTTTAATGTTTAAGATACCATGAATTTTTTTCGCATATTGCGTCATCATGGCGTCATTGGACAGATCATTTCAAATGAATATAATCCTTTCTTCACCACTTTTAATTTTTAAACTCGGTTTGTAAAGTATTAAGCTTCAAAATGTGGGGCAATGTATAACCTCCACCCCGTCCCTTTCCTCGCCCCATTTTTTCCAACCAGAAGTTTGAAAAATCTGGAAAAGATTGTGATTCAACAATTTTTATCCCTTCACAGACGATTCTTTGACTGGAACCCTCGATTAAAATGATTTCAGATAACTTGCATCGACAATTTTAATTCGATAGATATAACAAATACAACTAGGAAATCCTACTTCGCGCATGTCCCGATACGTACTTCACAGATTTTTTTAAGATATATTATTCTTTTCTTCAAATCACAAAGATTCATAAAAAAAGAAAAAATATTTAAAAGTTGTATCTGCATTATAATCGAGATGCGATACACAGGTCCATATACATAGTTAACAAGCTATAACAGGCAGGACAGTATCAAATATAATGTTGCGGCGCTGTATTTTTTGTTCTGTGCGGCGTTTCCGGCCTTTGTAGCCGTGTAACATTAACCCTTTCCCTGTGAGAACGAGACTTTTTGTCCCACCGCCGCCGTCGCCTGCAGCCTCGCGTTACCTCGGCCAGCCATTATTGTTATTTAACACTTCAACAATGTAATCGACGTGATTATATCGTATGCATAATATGCCAGGAGTCATTTAGACCCATTAACTGTATTTATAGGTTTCATTGTTGATGTGATTAGTTGATTTGTAGTTGTCATTTCGTGGCGTATTCAAAAGCATATTTTCCTGTCTCAGAATGTTTAACGATTAGGGCTGCCATGCTTACTAACAAATGACTTTATTTAATCAACATTTATTTACAATTAATACAAAAATAATAAAGCACAGGTTATGTGTACCGTAGTAAACAACAGCGTCGAACTGAGTGAGGAGGGGGTCACACACGTCGCCATACCGTACACTCTACTATATATAGACTATATATATATATATATATATATATATATATATATATATATATATACCATAGTATAGCGTGGCGACCCGTCGCCACGGCAAGCGTCGCCACGCCAACGATCCGGTTTATGCCTGCGCCTATAGATGTTTCACATCAAAAACATTTATTTACAATTAATACAAAAATAATAAAGCACAGGTTATGTGTACCGTAGTAAACAACAGCGTCGAAATGAGTGAGGGGGTCGCCTAGTAGGTTACGCATGGCGACACGTCGCCATACCGTACACTCTACTACATATAGACTATATACCTATATACCTTAGTATAGCGTGGCGACCCGTCGCCACGCCAACGATCCGGTTTATACCTGCGCCTATAGATGTTTCACATCAAAAAGTTTTGTAAATTATCTCGGTTGATTTTTTAGTGTAATCCGTAAATTAAAAGTTTTGTTATTTTTGCATACAGGTTACATTTTATATGATAATTAAATACATGCAACCTCGAAATTTTCGAAAAGGACTTTATTGTTAATATTTTGCGTACATTAGTTTAATAAATCATAAACAGTTTAACCAATGAAAATATTCAGATGGCCATTTCTTTCCAACTTATTTCACTTTTGTCATCACTATTAACAAATACAACACGTAACTAAAAGGTCATTGCAATAGAATAATTAATTAAATAACAAATTAAATTTAATAAAAGCATATGTACAATTTTTTATTTATTAATATTAGTGTGGATAAAATCTTCGAGACATCGTATATCGCGCTGTTTAAGTCAAACTGAATGTTTAGTAAACCCACCGAGTACCTAGAACATAATATTATATTTGAACGCACGGGTATTTCGCAATTCCCTTTCGTCTAATTATTTACAGTATACCGCCTGGTTACGATTATACATCAATTGCTTCCTTCACAAACAATGATATACGTTAGTGTATATTAAAGTAACACTTCTTTTAATGAAATCTTGTATCTATCCTGTCAACTGCTTGCTTATTGCCATATAAATGACGGTAACAAACCTTCACTTAATCAAACAATATTTTTGGGAATTTGAAACATACTGTAAACACCCCATTCAATCAATGAATAGAAACAGTAAATCCGGCAACAACATAAAAGGGATTGCAAAGATTATTTAATACATTGTAGAACTGCAAATGGATATGAAGGTTGTATCGGTCACGAGTTCCTATCTAATTGAATCCAGAAAGGATACAAGTTTCGAGTAATAATATGTAGGTAATTTGCACGTTTAGACTTGAAATGGCGCGACTTGGCGTGACGCGTATATCGCGCCTCTCACCGCATGACGTCACCCGCGAGCGGCCGAGAGTGCACGAGCCGGTTTCAAATTGCCTAAGACGCATTCCTACAGTTGGCCGGAAATGAACTTGTAGAGTTTGCATACCCACAGTGAATTAAATATGATTCTTTAAAGAATAAAATAGAAAAGTTAGTTAAGGCAAGATTCGCCATTTAGCTATGACTAATTATGCAAACGGATTATCCGTTTAACCTATACACAATTCGGTGTTTGCACATTTATCAAAGTGATAAAATTATTGCTATAATTCAGTTTGGTGTCTAACTTTAAACCCTTAGAATAATAACGCCTAGAAAGCGAGTTTCATTGAATATGTCTTGAATTTTATGAAAACACTATTATTTGAAAATGTTACCAGTACTTAAAAAAAATTTTTCACTGTTCTTTTATTTTCATGTTCAGGAATAACTTATTTATATGATTTATATTTTAACACTGGAATTATATCGTGGAAAATATGATTAACACCAACGAAATCCTGAAAATAAATTTCATTCTGATATTGCCTTTGTGCTTCCGCATTTATCGTGTTTCGCGCATATTTCAAAAAAACTAAGCTTTTCTTCAATACTTGCATTTGTATATTTATTTTGCTTTTAGATTTTCTTCTGATCCAGTTGTTGCCACTCGTTGGACTGCAAAAATTAGACTTAATTGCAATGAACAATATTGGAAACCAATGGTAAACACTAAAACCTTTTCAATTAATTTCGATGACAAGAAAAAATACGTGACTGGAGGTGGTTTAAACAGATCACGTCTGGCGAGGTTACAACTAGGGGATTTTAGGCCTAAATTATTGTGTATTCCAAACAGGAGCAAAAACTTTCTAAATAAACCTTACGAACACTGAAACCGGCTATTTTCTCATGTAGCCATCTTACTTTCCAATCACAATTTTGTTTTTGGTACTTGCGAAAAACATACCATTTGTATAATTGATCAATTTCACATTAAAACATTGCTGAGTAAAAAATTATTTGTTTAGTAAATTAGCATTTTATTTTTGCCATGTCTATTAATGTTGTCACAATATGAATGAAAAATAGCCATATTTTTTACAATTAAAACAAAGATAATTCTGCTGATACAGCCAGAATCAATACGCATAGAGCCACTAATACTTTACTAAGCCTTTTAATTACACTGTAAGTTTAATTGTCAAGGGTTTAAAAAATTAAATATTTATTTAAGTACATATTTCAATAACAGAAATATTATAAAGTTCTTATTTTGAAATTTTTCATTATTTTATTTTTTCAAGGGTTATACTGGTTATACTGCTAGTATAAACTAGTATCGCTAGTAACCTTAAGAGTACTTCACAAGGATACTAGCGGTCCTCAACTATTTTGAGTAAGAATGCGGTCCAAAATAACCAATAGAAAACCTATGTCTTATAGAATATGCTGATGTAAGTAACGTTTCCATATGTTTTTGTATAAAATACATAATGAAATGAAAATAATCTTTGCTAATATCCCACCTGAAGATGTTTTAATACAACGAAACCTAGCTTGTGGTAAAGAAATTAAAGAAAGTAGAAATAATACTACATCACGTAGTTTCATTTAAGTGTGTACAAAATACATGTCAATATTGTGTATATGTTTATACAATTTATACAAAATAATTTTAAGTATTGTATTGCCTAATCCCTGTCATTGTTGCACAAATATTTTCGTATTCACATAATATTAAAGCAAGACTATTAAAATTAGTTATCTAATTTTCGAGGACAATAGTTTTAAATGGAACAATCGAGCTCAGAGTTTTAATCTGATTAATGTTAGTATAAAAAGTTATCTTACTTAATACATACTCAACATAATATTTGTGTTGTTACCAAGAAAGAATAATCCTGAGTCCATGAGTTACCTACAGAGGGAACAATTTCAATTTCCCTACATTTGGGGAAAACATTAGCAACATTTTCCCTTATATTTGTGTGCGTGTCGGCGAACGTAATTGCATGATGCTACGCATACGTGAATTGCTTTTATGCCTCATTTCGTGTAACTAATTCTAGGCATTATAATTCAAAGTTTAAACCTAATTCATTGCTCAAATTTCTGCTGTCTGCAATAAAACTATTCCATTGTATATATTTCTTTGCCTTGAGTTGAGCTCTCCACAGTGAGTTTTATCTCGCGATGGTCATGTTATAATATTGAAGAGCTATGTCGAAATAATAAAATTGCAAGACAAACTGGATTTACCTATAGCGCGTGGGTGGTAGTATATGGTGGGTGTCTGATACCATGTCGAGAAACACACCGTAATGCCATACTGTGAACTTGATATATGCGTCGTTTCACCAAGGAACTTTAGACGTTAATAAAAAAAATTGTGAACACATAAGCGTGTCTTTCTTCCTCCTTATTATTTTTTGAAGAAAGCCTTGTTCTATTCGACTGTGACAGCGAACGAACAGTATATACGTCCGTCAGCCATAGTGTCGTAGTTTCTATAATTTTATGCCTATGTACATAACATTTTGGATATAGATGGTGATGTAAAGGCAGTTTTCCTGCAACTGTAACGCCTTATGGTAAATAAACGAGCCAAAGTAAATAAATGGGAAAGCACAATAATTCTAACCGATAATTCGACTATATACGTGAATATGTATTACGTTTAAAAAAGCTTTCATGATAGAATCAAAAATTTCAATATTTGACGAGCATTTGAAGAAAGTGTGATTGTGAAGATAGAGAATGGAACATTGCAATTGTTTAGTCCTGCATATATATGGGTTTGGAAAGAGTGGCAAAAATGATTATGGAAGAGTAAATGGGAAGAAAGGCCAAGAAAAATAAGGGTGAACTTATTTGAAAAAAGTCTCAAGATGGAAATGTAGAAAGTCAAAGAAAAGACTGTATGAATGCATAGGGGAGACTCATTTTCCTATATCTATACATACAATAAAACTCTAAAGTTTGCATGTCATTAATTGAAAATAATTCCAAAAAAAATAATTGGGTGGTGATGTATTAATGCTAGTATGCATTAAGATAATTTATGTTTGTGTGTTTGTACGCATTACGAGAAAACTACTTTCCCAATCCAGATGACATAATAAAAAAGTAAAAAATCATACGCGTCAACTTGAAGTAAAATTATTTCATCACAACCGGTTCACTCAATCAAAAGATATGCGATTTTAATGTTTACATTCATTATATTGCATTATAGAGCAGCAACAATATAGAGTCCAGCTACTAGAGGCGTAGTAGTTACACAAATATATAGTGTACTTACAAATACAGATAGCGTCATCTATTGACGAATATCGTCAATTTAATTAGGTGTATTTTAAATCGCGCAATAAAGTTTCCCAACCAAACATATATGGCGAAATGGGTGAGGCCAGAGGTAAAGTATACTTAAAAAAACGGTATGTTCTTCGTAATCGACGAAGTCGCAGGCACAGCTAGTATCTTCATAAAAACAAAATAGATGTATCGAAATAGAGGATTACTGCGTTCCGCGCGGTTGTTTAGGTAGGAGAAGACAAAGATATAAAAAATCGGTCGAATCTCAGAAAATTATTCTTAGTTAGCTGTTTATCAATACTTTTTAATTAGAAAAGTCCGTTTGGCAAGCGCGAATAGTAGTTGCTCATCTTTTACGATAAGTGGACGGCCGGTACTTCGATTCTAAACGCGACGCGCATTTAATCAATACGGCTCAATACCACCGACTGCAACGAACGTCCGTCTAAAATTAAATGCTAAATTCGGTCATAAATGCGCGTTTGCATGAGATTTGCTCTGCATATGTATAAAATACAATGCAAATGATTTCATTTGCCTTATTCAAGCATATACGTAGATATTATCAACTATTTCGTTTTATCTCCTCTCCCAATATATACCATTAACTGATTATATAATACGAATTGCATCTATCTCTCGGATGCTAAACATGATAAAATATTGCTATTATATATTAAAGCAACGGCCTACGTACCAATAGCCTTACCCACGTTATCCAAAAATTGACGTTGGCATCCGAATAGGGAATCTCAACTTAATCCGCTAACAACATTTCAATTGGAATTAAAGTTCCATACAACCATAATTGTAGGAAGCTCAATTTTCGATTTCAACTAAGTATAATTTGAAAAATAAATTGGCTCCTATAAATTTTCACATCCCTTTCCAATATATCTATATTTTGCTCATCAAAATGAACGTCAGAAATGAAATCACTAGTTTACCGTCTATATGTATTAGTTCGGCAAATAGTAAACCTGCCCATTTTACAGTGATTTGAAGAATGCTATAGAAATATGTTGAAGATAAATATAGAACGCGGCGTTCGTTTTTATGTTCAGTTAACAACTGAGCTTTAACGAATAAAGAACAAAAAACTTTGAAATTTCATGAAAAAACTTAAAATGCCCTTGCTGCAAGAATTCCATTCAGGGCGGAAAGTAAGCGAAGTGATACAACTATAGTATATGAAGAGCAATACATGATGATATATTCTCCTATGTTTCAAAGAAGAATATTTTGATTTCTTCGATAATCCTCACCAGGGCGACCTCCTTGATTAAATTTAGAAAAATAAAGAAGTCTCATCGAAACAAAAAACAGGTTAAGATCGCATTATTTGAGAGAGCTACTTCCGTGCATACTGCAATTGAAAAACGACTTCATGCTTTGGGGAAGACATGGAACTATGTTTGACTACCACCTGAGCTTACACTGATGAACTTAAATGACAGGTTGTCAACCAAGCTACCGACCTAATACAACGTGTGAGTCTTTTCTATATCCTTGCCTGTTTGATTGGCCAACCGAAAACTATTAAACCAATTTTGATTTAATTTTCTTTATGTACAAGGTAGAAACGTTTGATACTACCAAACGTTTTAAGATGTAGTAGTTAAATCAATTTGTGCGTTCGTAAAGTCAACCAGTAAAATCGACTATTTCATAAAATATAAACGTCAGGCTGACTAATTAAGTATCTCAGATATCAAAACAACTATCTAAATGTGGCAAATCCGAATTAATCCGTTGTCATAGTTTGATTAAAACTTGAATAGGATCGCGATGAATTGCGCCAAAACAAATCGCGTGTGCAGTGTGACTAATTAAAAGGGAAAAATATATTTTATGTTGTGCTATTGATATAGCGAGAATATTTTTCAGATTCCTCTTGAGAAATAATTCATTCTGTAGTAACAAAATACTTTTTTTTCAACATATAAAAGTTTCATTATCATAAATAGAACAAAAAATTTAAAAAACCCTGACTATTTATTTAATACTAGTATATTATATAATACTAATATAATCCATTCTTCTTTCCGAGTACTTGGTATCATTCAATTTTCAAACCCGAAAAAGGTGTTAGCCGCGTCGCTTTAATGTTGCTATGGCGCCCGGTAAGGGTGCAATGCAAGACGCTTAACCCTTGTCGTAACGTTGAAATAGTATATTTCTAGAACAGTGTAAGGTACGAAAGAACTTTATTAATTATAATCGTCTTATTTTGTACTCGGAAACCTATGAAAGTCGGCCCGCTACATCCATTTAACAACACTTGTAGGTATTTATACGCGACCTTCATCGTGTACCGCTCTGTTGGTTACGCACCTTCCGTTCAACTATTACGCACCCGTGTTTAAAGCGCAATGACAGTTCTTCCGCTTCGATACCGCTTGACCTTACATTTTAACCTGATTTAAATGAATAATGTTAAGCGCCCAACGGGCATTTGTGACAAATTAGCAATTTTGAACAGAACACTTATATATTATTTTAAAGTTTCAAAAAAAGAGGGTTATTAAGAATATAAAAACAAGACTAGGCATATAAAACTGGGAGGAAAGAAACAAGTGGCACTAACAAAGTGGATTTTTTTAGTAATTTCAATGTCTTAAGCGTTGATTGAATTGAATACAAACGGCGGAGATTATAATTTAGACAGGCAGAATGAAACATCCTAAAACTATAATGTTGAAAAAATTTGTTAGAAGAAATAACAATATCTAAAAAGACAATATTTTCCCCTAATATTAAACCAAACAGATTTTTCGTAGATCAATTTTTTTTTCAACTTTACATTGGATGAAATATAACGAATGTAAAAATATCAGCAAACTAAAGTGTCAATGGGTTATTTGCCGAAAAACTCATAACCGATTAAGTAGACGAGTTCTCGAATGTAAACCAAGAACCTCGAAGAGTAGCGTGGAACGCCCCCAGCTAAAAGGATTGATAATCTAAAAAAGTCGATAGGAAGCGACGACTGGATGCGGAAGACAGAGGACCGTGTGATGGTTTAGGAAAAGCCTAAAAACAGTGGATAGAGCAAGCTGATGATGTACATAAAATAAGCCGCGTTGTAAGCATGCACTGCATAAACATATCCACAGACAGACAGACGGACGATAATTAAAAAAACGATCGAGTCCTTCTCCGGAGCTAATCCCAATTATGATATCCTGAACTTTTTTAAATATCTTCAATATTAAAAAAAAAACACTTATATCTCTACTGTTTTATTAAATTCATAAACAAAAGTAAAATAATAAGGTTTTCAAAGCTCATTAAATGGAGAATTTTCTACGCATATTTTTAATGTTTATAATTTGTTGGAACAAAAATAAATTAATTACAATTACATTACAAAGTCTGTAATTCTATAATATCCATATCCGACCAGAATTAAATATTTGCTACGAATGAAATAATACATAAAATCATTAGTTTCAATAAAAAATCTAAACTTTATATTTCAGTTCGTCCATTAAGCAAACGAATTTCCGCGGGACACACTGTCACTTTATATCTTCCAGTCTTAACCATAGAGCCTATATTTTCAAGTATCCATATCGTCAGGCTATAAATCACCGGGAGGCGGACACGGTCCTGGCATTTTCACTTGCTTTTTTCTCTGCATTAAATCGACTCAAACAGGCAAGTCTGCACTTAACTCAGGATTACCTTTTTTAGGATAATTCCCGGATCTGAAGTAATTTACAAAAGTCTCATATTAGCTTCCAAGTTTTCTATTACCAGTCGCAGCAGATTTATGTATTTCACGCCTCAATTATTTGTCGTTAATTCAATTACGGTCAGTTCATTTTTAGGTTTCTGTGATTTGGGTAATGGGTATTCCCTACTAAAATTTTGCAACTATAGATTTTTTTGTTATTACTATTTTTTAGACTATTTACTTAAAGAGCGTTATATAGACTATTTTTAGAGAGTATTATTAAATTTTAATAAATAAACTTGTACATAAACAGGAAGTGAATAAAGTCTGGAGCGATCGATGCCTTCGTACCCTTGGGATTAACAACCTTCAAATAAACTGTGATAGATTGTAATTTGAAATAGCAACAAATATGTTAAAATATGAGCAAAACGATAATTAAATATATTTGGCGTTAATTTTGTAGAAATTCCTTATTCACAATTAAATGGAACTACGTGATGTATTATTTCTACTTTCTTTAAATTCTTTACCACTCTTCAATTCAGTATCATCAACATACATATCCAACGTAATCAATGTTTGTTTTTTAATTTACTCAAAAAATATTATTTCATTTGGCTAAACTGAAAGGAATATTATATTGTAACCTTCTATTTTGGTCAAGTTTTTGTGCTATGTTTTGAACATGCTGTTTAAAAACAATAAAGCAAAAATGAATTTAAACTTTACGATTTACTTATAATCCACATTTAAAACTATTCAGTTAAGTAAACGATTCAGCATTAGTAGGAGCTATTGAACTATTAAAGCCATTTCGAGGGCTTTCAAGGGATTCCCCGCTTAAACTCTCTTATTCATCCCTAAATATTAAGCAATTATAAAAGTAAAATACTCCCGTTAAGCTACAATCACTTCAGCATTAACGACGAGAGAAACTTCGCCGGAAACGTATGACAAGTTCTCAAACTAAATTGTAATAAGTAGAAAAGTTGAAACCGAAATTGGATGAACGAGTCGAGTCGGAGTTTTGAAGTTAATTTTCTTTGCAACTTGTACCGGGATATCCGGCGCCATATCGGTTTCCGGCATTGGCCGCCGCCCCAATGCAAACTTATAAATTAAATGTACTATTTATATTATTTAAGTTTCGATTCTTCCTATGTGATTTCTGACACATTTTCGAAATATTGCTTTGTTCAATAGCCAATACGAACTATGATAAGAAGAGTGACGTACTAGTTCAAAAATTGCCCCCCCCCCCCTAATAAATAAAGTAGTCAATAAATTCAAGAAGTAGTGTACTATAAAAAAAATTAATACGATAGAAATCTGCACGCATACAATTAAATGACTCAACTTCATAACCTATTAAATACTTCAAACGAGAAAAATTATGCAACAGAACGTGAAACTTAATCAATTTTAAGTTAAACTTACTTAAATAAAAAAAAATTGTGACATTCACGAACAAAGCCGCATTTGCATAATGCATTAGACACCGCCGGTTTGGCCAGCAAGCCAATGTTCTCGACAATAAGTTGTAAGAGTAAGGCGTAGTTCGACCAAGGCGACAAATTAAGCGCCGCGAGGATGCTTGCAGGCAAAGTTTTTCTAGGCTTAAACTGTTATTTATGTCCAAAGTTAAATACTACCGCTTCTTCCTACTTCTTTTTTACTTCTGACGATGTAAAGGAATTAAAATTTTATTAAAGTTATAGTAGATAAAGGCATCACGTTTGAACATAACAGAAAATGTAGGTAATGTTCTTGCAAACGAGTTAGTCCTACTGCATCGAATATATGGGATACGCAGACGTAAAAACATTTGGCTCCGTATTTTAATACGTGTTTTACTATAATTAGAATTAAAATAATTAAATGTGTAACTAGCATAGCCCGATACTTCATGCACTCACATTGCACGTTTGCAAATGTTCAAATTCAACTTGGACCAAAGCTACGAGTAAAGTTAATGCTCAGAAAAGAAAATATTTCAATGTTAAACTTACAATTATATTAAATTTGAATTAAAACGCAATTAAAATTTCAAATTAACTGGGTGGGCCAAATATACCAATAAATATAAAGGGGTAGGACCCGTGATAAACAACAAAATATAAAACTAAAATTAGTTTTATAAAACCACTAATGGTGTTACTTTTATTGTCTAATCAATATTTTTAAGCCATGCCAATATTATAAATGTGTCTGTCTTTATTTTTTTCTTACTATAAAACTTTATGCTATAAATCCATATTCTCATGAACCACAAAGTTCTTTAAGGAATAATAAAAAGCTATTCTTAGAGCGCCACTAGATGGCGCCGAAGATGCTTTGCTACGTAAGCAACAACTTCATCAAATCAGGAATCATTACCCGGGACGCAGACGAACGACCGGTGTATGTGGTGAGTCGTAAGCCGACAACTGGCAACTTTTGTAGGAAAAAGTCGGTGTATGTCTTTCTATCGACTCAGTCATACATGCAGCAGACAAAATATTTCCCGTTCCGTCGGTGCATTTATCTCGTAACGTTCGGATCAAAGAGTCAGCCAGTATCGCTCCGACTTATTTGTACGACCAATTTTTGTAGGATGTCTGCGTTAAACTATTAAATTTCCTATGTTCTATTTTCTCCGATGATTGTCGGCCGCGTGCGTTTTCCGTTATTATAGTCTTTACATGTTCTATATACGGTCGTAAATATTTTTACATGCTTATATTAGCGTCATTTTTATGTGTGTAAACAAAAATGTAACGGAATCTTTGAAGTAAATTTTTAGATGTCAGAATTATTTAAAGTGTTGCACACGTATCAAGAATCGATGACAATATAATAAATAAAAAAAATTAAATTATAGTAAAAAACCTAAAAAAAACTTTTTTGTGCTTGATATCAAGGGTCTTAAACTGCACCACACACATTTTTTTACATTAAATTAAATTTATTTGTCAAACACTTTATTTCTACTTTAAGCTTATTCAAAACATTAAATTATACCGAGTTCTGAGATATCCTGTCGCTACTGGCTTAAATCTTCATACATGAATATTATTTTTTAGTTCATATTGCTACAAAATCGTGTTTTAGGTTGTTTTTTTTTTCCAAAATGTTATTGTTTCTCAACCTATTACAAAAAAAATTACAACATGACTTATAGAATATTTATAAAATGTTTTGATTACTTATCAACAAAGGGCACTCATCGAATTTTACATGAGGATAACAGCGCCAGATTTACAGGTGAAAATCTATGTTTTGTTGTGAAATAAAAAGTAATTATATCGATTCGCTCAATTTGTTTGTACATTGCACCCAGCTAGTAGTACATAATTTGTTTATATAAGTATAGTTTTTGTAAGAACGAAAAAGAAAATAATATTGAATCTAATGAAAGAAAATAATGGACATACAGATAATGAAATAAGAGATAAACGAACCAATTGTCAATAGCCGTGAACATGCCTCAATTCAGTTGTCACTTTGTAACAAATTTCTCTAAAAAATATAGGACTCTAAATTAATTACTTTATCACATTTTTTTTATCTAAAAAACCTTCTCAATCTTTGTCATGATTTTCATTAACTTTCGATGTTTTATTTTAACGCACTGGCACACCAACAATGCAGTGCCATTAAACCTTCAAAATATTTCTGCCGCGCAATATTTAAAAATATTAAAACTTTTAAAAGTAGAACGTGGAAGTGAATTGAAGCAGTATGCTTCTAGCATTCGTGCGTGCGATAAGGCACATTCTATAATTGAGCAGGCTGCCGGAAAAGGTTCCATTCAGCCTGGACACAATGCAATTGTAATGTAATTGAACAAAGCGGTGCGCTCATAATGTATGGCTTCGTCAAGCTCTGCTTACTGTTTACCTGTTTACGAATGCCCGCAATAAATATGGCAATCCACTCGCTACTGCTCCGCGCCGTATTTGCACGCTTGGCCTTTTTGGACTGAGCCTTTTGACTTGTGTTGACACAAGAAACGCTTAAACCACATTATGAAATTTTTAATTGTAGTTTCATAAAATTTTTAATTCCGGAAGAAAAGTCTGCCTTCTAGTTTATGTCTGCCATGGATATATATATATATATATATATATATATATATATATATATATATATATATATACATATGTGTACATGACTGATATTTTACTCGTGTTAGAAAAAAGAACAAAACTCCAGTGAAAGAAGTCTTTTTATAATATATATTTTTAATAACAGAATTAAGTGGCATAGTTTCACCTGGATCTATGAGCTTCAGTGTTCCACTCGTTCCAGAATTCGTTTACTGTTTACGTTGTTTACATACCTGCAAAAAAATAAAAATATAAATTTAGGTTTTTATATTAAAGTTTATAACAAAAAAAAATGAATTTCTTTTTTGATCTGGATTGTACTGGGTAATGCGCAGAGTCGTATAATTAAAACTGCTGCAAATTCTTCAATATTCAACTTATCATTAGGTTCTTAAAAGTGTTAAAATAAAGTTAATATATGGTTCTTGAAAGTGTTAAAATAAAGTTAATAATCGTATATGAACTTTTTTAGACTATATAATAATAGCTTGGGTCTGAAATTTCGTTCGCGTTAATTTTTGGTTACTATAGCGTAGTTGTTCTTTAGTAATAATGTTTGCATCTTAAAAGCAGGCCATTGGATGAGATAAACGTAACTTATATGTGGGCCTGAACTTACAGCTGAATCGGTGTGGCAGACTTGTTAATTGTTATTCGTCACTTCTTAAGGCATGCATTCGAATTTCGGATTCTTAATGCGCAAATACTAATAATAATTGAATTTTAAATACCACATTGATCGAGTCCGAAGGATTTGAATAAAATCCTGAGGCATTGTTCAAGTCCAGAACTTCAAGGTCAAGACAAAAGTTGGATCGCTTCTAAACTCGATAATTTATATTCATCCATTCTTAAGCCAGCACATTCTGTTCTTACTGGGTGAATACTAAGATAATTTAATTTCAAGTCCCTTAGGGAATATTCAATCAAGAGAGGTGAATTTTAATATAATCCTCAAGACCTATTCCTGACTAAAACTTCAAGAACTGGACAAAAATTTAATCGTTTCGACAGTCAATAATTCATATTCATCCGCTTTAAATCCCCGCATTCTGTTCTTACTGCATGAATACTAATAGTAATAAACTTCAAGTCCCTTAGGGAATATTCGATTGGGACAAAATGATTTTAATATAATCTTCAAGCATTATTCTAGTCCAGAATTTCAAGGTCGACATAAAAATTTAATCGCTTCGACAGTCAATAATTTGTATTCATCCGCTTTAAATCCCCGCATTCTGTTCTTACTGCATGAATACTAATAGTAATAAATTTCAAGTCCCTTAGGGAATATTCGATTGGGGCAAAATTATTTTAATATAATCTTCAAGCATTATTCTAGCCCAGAATTTCAAGGTCGACATAAAAATTTAATCGCTTCGACAATCTATAACTTGTATTCATCCGTTCTTAAGCTCGCGTATTTGGCTCCTACTACGTGGATAGTAATAATAATTGAATTTCAAGTCCCTTACGGAATATTCGGTCGGAATAGAAGGATTTTAATATAATCCTCAAACATTATTCCGGCCCAGAATTTCTGGGTCGAGACAAAAGTTGAAATGCTGTTATTCTATACTTGATAATTTGCATTCATCCGTTCTTAAAAAAGAAAAGATAGATTTTAACGTGAATCTGAAAATAATTATTAGAATGTTAATCTGTTTGTTTATTACTCATACTATTTTCATCTATCATTATTTGCTTTCTATTCGTCAGTTATATGTTGATATGAATATATTTTAATGTAACTTTTACTGATTTAAATGAATTAGCAAAAAGGCCATGATGTACATAAAATGTGTATTATATCCGATCCGAGCTGAGTAACATATGCGAATAACAGATCGTAAATTACCGATAATTTATTACATTACAGCATTAGAGAGTTAAGCCGTAATAATTTGAAGAGTTTACGTATCTTATAGCAAATAAGCCCAGCTGCGGGTAAGAGTTATTATTGTAATAAATTATAGAAGACACGAAGTTAATTTTAGACATTTTTCACAAGACAAAATTCATATATCTTATGAATTACAATGCACGTTTCAAACTTCTTTTAAAGTTTGTTTAATATATAACCAGCGTGGATATGTTTGTAAATTGAAGAATAAAGTATGTTACTTTCTTTATTTAATCACAACCATTTAAGTCTTTACCCAATCAGTACCGATTATGATGTAGTACCTATTTTATTGTTTTGTTTTTCTAAACAAGAATAAATTTCTCAATGTTTATAAATATTCAATAAAATTAAAAATAATATAAATTTCTCAATAATACTATATATTTTAGTGTCTAACCGCCATCTCGAATCTCAAAATCTCAAATTATCTAAACATTTTATTTTGAAAACAAAATCGAAATTGTGTTTGCAGTTATAGGCACCGTATGTGAATTTGTTTCCACATATTTTCAAATACATAACTATTTATTATTTCGAGGATAAATTTTCTTCCTTTTATTTTCTTTATTTTTGAAAGACGCAAAGTCGACCGTAATTCGACTATTTAAAAACAGTACTACATATAGTAACAGCAATAACAATAATTTTAGTCGAAAATACAACATCGTACACAAAATATCCCAGGAACAAAATATAGAAAGTGGTAAACTAAAAATACATTTTAAGATTGCTATTAAAATTAAGCTATTACAAAGTAGTTTTTCTCTTAAAAATAAAATGATTTTAATAAAAATATATTAAATAAAAAAATTAAGGTAACCCTAAAACTTCTAGAATTATGGGTATTTTACATAATGCTGCAACTCCATCAAAAAAATCACCAAAAAAAAATAAAAAAGGATTTTTATTTAGCTTAAACTTACTTTCCAAAAAACGGAAAAATACTCAAAATTTTAAAAGTTTTTTAGTGTCACCTTAAACTATTTTGAGTTGTGCAAGTTTCTAGTATTTTTTTAATAAAAAAAACTATTTTGATATCAACCAATTTTGACACATTTCCACACAAAATTTTGGAAGTTTACGTCCACTATTCTAAAATTATGATTCGATTGCCTGACCACGTATATTTGTCTTATACATTTTATGATATAGAACCCTAACAAAACTTTAAAATCAAAACACTAAAATCTATTGATTGTTTGGTAACAATCGACTAGATAAAATAGTTATACATACACAGAAGCAAATAAACTTTGATTATCTCCTCGAAATCCATTCGCGTATCCATTGCTAATTAAATTGTGAAAATCTCAGTCGTCCAAACAAACAGTTAACTCGATACGGCTAGGTATTCGGGATGCTATAAATCAGCACAGACAAAGCGCATTACCTCGCACACACGTCGGTACTCAGACCGACTTTAACGTGAATTAATGTTACTCGTCGAGCCAATAAGAGTAACAGTAATCGGCCAGCCGAGGCGGACGATTCAAGAGGGTGTGTGTACGTGCCTCGAGCGACTGACTCTTGTTCGTTTTGTTATCTACTTAATTCTGCATTTCGTTTTAGCTAACGACGTGTTAACAGCGGGGCTGCACGCTGTAATTAAGCGGTCTGGTTTTCTAACAATTAGCATTGGAATACAGAGGAAGGGGTGTGTCTGTAATTCAATTTAGCTATTTTGTAGCTCCGTTGTAACACGACGGCTGGGTCTTGAACGCGATGCGATCCACAAAAGCTTACATTTTAAAATAGTAAACTAAAAGATTTGTGCTAAATTATTAGATAAGGTTTTTAAAAGTCTTTCTAATAAAGGAGAGCTAAAAAAATTGACGAGAAATGAAAATGCACAGTTTGAAATAAATTTACGTTACAGAATCATAAGCACGTTCTCCTTATAATGCTTTACCTAATGAGAAGTCTATTTAAAAAAATGTCTTACTCTTTCAAAGGGTTTCTCTGTCTATAAAATTGTGTAATATGTGCATGCACATAAGCATGCATGCATGCCTAAAGCTTACATGAGTGTATTGGTATATAGTGTGCTAATTAATGTGTTCACTACTGTTTATTAATCTGTGCTACTATTGTCCCACGATCGCACGTGTGTGCATACACATGCGGGTACGCCTATGAGTGCGTGCATTTTTGCATACGAGTATTGGTATTTCGTGCTAATATATTATTGTCGTATTGTCATTTGGAACTATATAACCACGCATGCTTGCGTGCGTAGGAGTGTGAGTGCGTATAAACGTGCCGCGTGCGTGTGTGCGTAAAAGCGTGCACGGGTACGTATAAGCGTGCGTGCGTGCCTGTCTCTATATGTATATTGGAAAGTGTGCTTACATATTTGCTGCTAAGTTATCATTATGTAGGCTCTCTAGCTGATACTTTAGTTACCTATAAGACGTTATTCTTGTAACCGAGTTACAAATCGTTTATGTACATAATTATTAATAATGCAAAAAAATTTAACTTTAGATTCTTTTTAAAAGAAGTATTTTGTTCTCATAAAATTCAATTAATCCAATTAATCTCAAAAAAATATTACTTTTAATTTTTTGAAGCACGTTGAATTTTTCAACTCAACAATGGCTTTTTAATATTCTACTTCAAAAAGTAACTAGTTATTAAGTTTTTTAATAAAAAATATATGCTAAAGCTGAAGACATTTTTTTTATTAAAATATAATAGGAATTAGAGGTAGAACATTTCAAGAAATTTTACTTAAAAGAGAATAATTTCCTGCCATCATCAAGGTGATTTCAAAAATATAGCTTTGCTGGAATATAATTTTTGTATAATTTAGTAATATATTTGGGAAAACATGATTATTCGGCCATTTGATTCAGCATAAGGATACTTATTATAAACATAGTAAATTTAAGTATATGTATATAGGAACTGGAATGGAAAAATCGTGTGTGATATGGTTGCAGATCGTTATATTTAGTCTTTGGAGAACCGAGCAAGATGTAAGAAAAGTTAATGAGGGAGTAAGGTGTTTTAATACGTTTAATTTGACATTTTTACTAAAACCAAATCAGAAACTTTTCAATCTAAGTATATTTATAAAGAATAGTATATGTAATATGAAATATGTAATATGAAATAAGAATAGTATATGTAATATGAAATATGTTTCTTTATAATGTAAGAATTACAATGTATAATTTTGTAACAATTATTATTAATTTGCAATGATTTTATTACGATAATGAATCAATTGCGTAAAACGAATATAGGAATAAAAGCTAATTTCACACACTACAGCGCTGCTTTAAACAAAAATTAAATTATCATCGTTAATAAGTTAGAAGTTTCACTTTAATAAATTATAATAATATAATAAAAATAAAAAGATTACTTTGTATTAAGCGCCACATATATATTTGTAATACTGTGTAGAATGTAAAATATATATTGTTAAGTTTGATTTTTCACATTTCCTTAATCGTTACTTATTTAGGCAAACAATCCGTGCTAATAAACCCATATTGCTTGCTAATAAATTTTACGTAATATAACGTACATTGAATGGACAGACAGATTCGATATTCTTCCTATATACAATTGTATTGCACATTTAAACAAATTAAAAAGGTACCTGACGTGCTTTGACAAAACCTTCATCAAAAATGAAAAAGAATTAAGGCGTAAAAATAAGATAATGCTATTAAGCCATATTTACAAAATGACGACTCAAACGGATAAATCAAAGATGATAAAGCTGCTGAAAAGTTTTGCTCAATAAAATTATAGTTAAAAACTTTTACGCGTAATAATATATGTTCGGAAAACTTTATTTGATTTTTCTTCACCCGCTCTAAGCCGGGCCGTGCAGCTAGTTAATAAATGTATGTTTAAGATACTCTACTAGAACTTATACATGAGCGAGCCGTAATATGAAAAAGTGACCGTTTTCAGACTGTAGGTTATCTGCTGCAGATATATTTATGCTGTCGCATACTTTTTATTGCCGACAATTCCTCCATTTATCATTTTGATATATGTCTATGTTTAGGCAAGACATTCAATGGAAGACGCCCGAACGGTCGTTTTCCTCTAACTCACTTCATTTTTATCATCGCTGATAAGTCGCCTTTTCATAAAGCACGATGATACATACATAGCATGTATCACAGTCAGCTTCATCTTAATCGGAAAAGTAACTTATAAGTGAGAGTATCATAATCAAATAAATAATTATTCAACATAACGTTTAATAGATTAGATTGAAAGCTTCATATTTGTATCCAGTATCATTATGTAAATATCTCATAATAAAATAATCTAAATTTTATTTCTTATTCATTAAAGTGACTCCTAACAGAGAAACAGAGTAAATTCCGAAACGGAATTGAAATAGAATTTGGAATTTCGAAAAACTATAACTTTCAGTGTTTTCGAAAATTAAACCAAACTTTTCTAAAGTAGCACGCATTAAATTTAATGTAACATCGCAAAATTTTAAAATATTGTACAGAAAATTTTCATTTCTTAATATCTCTTACGTACAATATAAAATTACTGACTGCTTATTTGACTAAGTATTTACTTATGTGCTTGGTTTTTAAATGGGAAACACAACATTCTAGAGTACACATTTTTAAGCCTATCATGCTTATTAGATTATTATGAAATTATCCATGTCGATATAGTTGATTTGTCTGGTCAAATATTGTGAAAATTTGTCTGGTCAAATATTGTGAAAATTTGTCTGGTCAAATATTGTGAAAACTTGTCGTGTGAAATATTATATAATTCATTTTTCGTGTCAAATATTATGAGATGCATTTGTCGTGTCAAATATTGTACAAACGTCCTATTAGGGATTGATTCTTGGGTCGGCCTAATACACATCAACATTTATCACAAGTTTGGATGATTGTGGGTCGATGATTGTGTGTCGACGAATTCAGAATATGATACATAGAAGTTTCATTTCTTAATATCTCTGATATACGACATGAAATGGCTGCTTGAATGCTTATTACAAGTATTCTATATTCTATATACTTCTGTGCTTGGTTTTTAAATGGAAAATACAACGTTCTAGAACACACTTTTTTAACAACTATCGTGTCGGTACCAACATTTGTTAGCTTATTATGAAATGGTCCATGTCGATATAATTGACGTCCTGCATATGTCGTGTCAAATACTGTGAAAACGCCCTATCAGGAATTGATTCTTGGGTCGGCCTCATACACATCAACATTTATCACAAGTTTGGATGATTGTGGGTCGACGAATTCAGAATATTATACAGAGAAGTTTCATTTCTTAATATCAGCTATGTACGATATGAAATGGCTGCTTGAATGCTTATTAGAATAAGTATTTACTTCTGTGCTTGGTTATTAAATGGAAAATACAACGTTCTAGAACATACATTTTTACCAACATCTGTTAGCTTGTCGTGTCAAATATTGTGAAAACGCCCTATAAGGGATTGATTCTCAGATCGTTCTAATATTCCTATCAATTATACAAATCAACATTTATTACAAGTTTGGATGTGTGTATTGACGAATTTAGAATAATTACACAGAGAATTTTCATTTCTTAATATCCATAATTTACAAACTTTGTTAATTTCAAGAATCTACATTATTAAAAGTAACAGAGTTTGTACATTAGAGTTAACAAGAAATTAAACTTCTCTGCGTAATATTCTGAATTCGTCTCTTTACCTTACATCCAAACTCTCTCGCCTGTCATTGTACTGTACGTTCGTAAGTTGAGAAATGAGAAAGTAATGAAAACTAAATCTATTTCCTTTTCCGACAGTCTGTTAGAAGTGTTTCGCTTTTCATTATGGCCGTATTTCCCAACTTACGAATATACACTACGCTGACAAAATATGTTTCACTTCAAAAAATAGTTTCAGCTGATTTATAGTCCACGGCTATGACAACGAGATCATTTTTATAACTGTCAACTGTCTGCCTGAATCGCTTCACATACTAAACGGATAAGAGTTTCACTATTGTTTTCTTAGAATATGAAGTAATGTGCGCTTCCTGACCGTTTATTTGTTTATTCGTCTATTTGTCTCTTTGTACTAGTTTCACTTGAAAGCTACTAAGCAAATCAAGATGAATTTGCTAAGTTCTAGAAATTTAAAAAGACGTCGGTCGTCGATTGTTGGAGTCGAGGGTACATCAGCGAGCATACTCGAGATGATCAGTCAATAAATAAGGTCTTCTCTACCTTGCACCGTTAAAGCAATGTTTCTCTATAAATTTCCATAAAATATTTGTTAGTACTCTGCCAATGTAAAATTTAGCATGATGAAATATAGCCTATAATATGGGTTTAAATGATGAGCTTCCTACCCCATAACGAATTTGGAATGGTACGTGCGATTTCAGAGATTAGTACGAAAAAATAAACAAACTTTTCCATCTTATTTATATTATTAGTACGAGTAAAAATTATTACTATGATAATTAAACGTTTCTTGTAAGCCATTAATGTAAGACGCGATTCCAGTTAAGACACAGCTGCAAAGACATTGTTATCACAACTCTCAAGTGAAAATAGTAGTTACCTAAATGATTTTTCCTGTTCCCACTCTGAGCCCGGAAATTTACCAATTTTCGTATCATTAAAATTAAAACACCTTACAGATGCACAGGTGTTTCGAATTAACTTCAATATCAGAGCTATCTCATAGTTACAACATAACAAATTGCTTGAAGTCTAAATTTCATTTGCTTTTAGTGTATGACTTTTTCATCAAATCCATCATACCATTTCGCTATATTTTCTAAGTTTTCTTGAAAATGTAGTTGTACTTTAAATAGCTTCAGTCAAATAATTTTACAGAACAACAGTAGTTAACTTTATCGGCAATAAAAGCTAATTCATTCCGTTAATCGGCGAAGCACACCTGAACGGAGCTTGAAGTAAGGTTTCTTCTTGTACTATGTTTTTGTTTTTTATTTAACGAAACGCCAAGCGTAGCAAGAAGAAGTACTTCGAATTACACACAACGGATACTCGCACCGTCTCGGATGGTTGCCCTCGTTGTGGATTTAGCGCCACTATTGGTTAGGTAGAGTAAGCAGAGCAATTAAAGTCGTTTTTTGTTTTATTGATTTTAGTTTCTTAGCAACCGATACTAATTAATAAAGTCCCGCTAATTAATTGTTTCGTCAGTTTTTAATTACAGAGCAACCGGTGTTAATTATTACAAATCTTTCGGCTCATGAAGCATTCGAATTTAAGATAAGTTTTTCCGCGCTGAGCTGTAGACGAGCTAATTATTTCATATTTAATTAACGTTACTCGTTTGAATGAAAAACTCACAAAATTAAAAAAAGTAAGGTGATAAGATTGTATTTAAATAGCAGTAAAACATACGGTAATGAAGTTTGGAAATCGCTTAAGGCACAGTTGTTTTCGATGTTGTATTCGAAAAATAAATAATGGAAATTTATATATATATATATATATATATATATATATATATAAATATATATATATATATATAAATATATATATATATATATATATATATATAAATATATATATATATATATATATATATATATATATATATATATATATATATATATATATATACATACATAAAAAATCTATTTCTTTCCAACAAATATCGATCTTGTTTCAAAAGTGTTAATCATAATTCAAGATCAGATATGATAATAGTGGCTCCCTTTCTTGCAATGAACAGGAAAACTCAAACCTTTGAATTTGAATTACATCGGCTAACAGTAAACGGTTTGGCCTATGGTTTACCAATATTAATTCTTTAATATAATATCTCCATGACTAAAAAACACCACTGTCACGAGGAGCTATGCCTGATGATTCAACGTCTGAAAACAATGCTCGATGCTGACAACAATGCTTGATTCACAATTTGATTCATATGCTATTTGCCACCTCAAACCAATGACGTACCAAAATAAATAATGCCGTGTAAATATATAGCGTATTTATGAATAGAGTATGGTATATTTTTACGTGGACTTCGCACTTTTTCCTGTATGAAAAAGGTGTATGCAACCAACTTCCATCTATAATCGTGGTGTGAATTAGGTGAAAAGGTGCATAGCCCTTGGGAAACCCTAAATTATCATAAAATTTGAAACAAATGTTTTTCATTGACTGTTTTTCTTTCCCCAGGAAACATTACATTTTCTATGGTTTCCTTTCACCTAATCTGTTTCTCGGCTTTGATCCTGCTGTGTTTTCTTTGAGTAATTTTTTAACTGTCCTATTATGGTCCACTTTTTCAATATATCTCAGCCGATTGATTATATTTTTCGTGTAATTTTTGAGAGAATGATTTTTTTTTTATTTATTCAGTTCTGACAGATCGTTCCAAAAAGTTTACTTAATATTTCTCTTCATATACCTACAGGCAATTGCATATACCTACAGGCAATTGCATATACCTACAGGCAATTGCGACGTCGCTAACTGAAGATTTGAAACCGACAAGTTTTACCAAACTACTAGAATTTAAAGTAAAAAAAAATTGTTTAGCTACAAAACCCGTCGAAGACAGTTTTTTTTAATACACGTTAATCAGCGATATCGTATGAATAAGTCTTAATTCCGCTGTCACGAGTACGCAATCCAGCCCTTTGTCAAATTAATTCGCATTCAGCCCGCGCCGCTTCTTCAATTATCGGACGGGGCTGTATTTTTTACGGCCGTTAAATATTTCAGATACACAGCGTAGGATGGATTTAAACTGCCAGTTTGATGGAGGACATTTTTTAAAGAATTTATTTGGGCGCCTCCGAAGGACGAGAGATTGAATAATGAAAATTAATGAGAGGCGCTAAGTTGGCAGGGAAGTTTCGAAAAACTGTATCGCAACATTGTTAAATTAATTAAAGCGGAGTCCTTTTAGCGATATTGGAGAGTTTTATGGTGGGCGCGATTGAAATTTTTAAGCCACCCATCGCCTCCTGCTAGCGATAGAAATCGTGGGTTTATATTTAACTTTTTTCGTCGGGTTTTTATTGGGCCCTCACTTAAAATGGTAATTTCCAACGTACATAAACTGTGACGAAATGTTTGAAATGCACATCGAAGCAATCTTGTAATTTTTAAAACAAGTTGTCGTCGGAAAAGTAAATTATTTTTATTTTCGATTTATTTTTATTGTATATTTCATAACAAAAAAAAACAAATTACATAACAAAAGCAATTACTTAATACCATTAAGTATTATTACGCCCTCGCTTGTCTGACCATTGTCTAGTTAATTACAGTTATTTCATTTCGAAAATATCTTAACATCGATAGGAAATAATATTATAATTGGCCATAATTACACAAAGATAACTTCATTTTTCGTGCTTGAATACGACGAATTAAAATTAAAATTAAATAAATTTGTAGTCAGTCGAGAAATAGAAGAAATGTGACGGTAAAACTTAGATAAAAATGGTTGGTAAACAGGTATGAAATCAGTCATAAGCGAAAAAATTACGATGAAGCTTCCTAGACGAAAATGGCGTATAATAATTACATAAAATAAAAATAAAATAACATGTATGAACAATTAAATGACACTGCGTGATGTAATATTATTCATACTTTCTTTAAGTTCTTTATAGACGACCTAGGCTGTTTCTATTACATAAAGATTCGAATCTTTGCTAATAGCCCACCTGAAGATGTAATACAACGAAACCTTGATCGTGGTAAAGAACTTAAAGAAAGTAGAAATAATACTACATCACGTACTTTCATTTAATTGCGAATAATGAATTTCTACAAAATTAACGTCAAATATATTCAATACGTATGAAATCAATCGTAAGGCAAAACCAATCTATATGTCAAATAACTTCTTTTACTTCCTTCATGCTCATACTTGCTTTCCTAGATGCTACTTTATTTTTATTGTTTGTTAAATTGGTCTCTTTTGAAAGTATCTCAGTCTGATCCCGAATACATTCATTGTACACCAAAAATATTTGTAGTTTCTAGTTTTTTGCTAGTTTCTCTATATTAATTATTTGACCATACTTCCTTGACAGAGCTCCAGATGTATAATTGTTGACTGCATACACTTTTTCATACAGAAATTATTGTATGATACAAATATAGTATTACATCGGTTAACATTACATGTTTTCAGTGGGCCAAAACGCGGTAATTCTAAGAAATTTTAATAAGTTTTCACGAAAAGTAAAAGAGCGTCGATATACACATTCGTAATATTTTATATATGTCGATATATAATTCGTGTTTAAGGCAATACAAAATTGTTTATAAAAGTTTGAACATTTAAGGGTAAATAGTATTTTTATTATCCTCCTTACAAATACTGATGTTATTTTTTAATATGCATATATACACTGCGTCCGGGAATAAGTGTCGGACAAAGAAAGATGTATTTTGACTGAAAAGTAGTTGATTGTCGTCAAAATAAAATTGAAGATTACTTTTTTTCAGAAAATTGAAAATAAAATTCATAATTATTTGTCATCTTTTTCCTATACACGATGCTTGCGCACATTGTTCACCGCCGCTCAGAGAGAATAACCCGCAAACAGCTGCGAGGCATCGCCACTGCGGGTAAACACACTTCGGGCAAAAGTATTGTGTGTGTTAAAAGGAGTTATGTGTCATATTTTTTTTGCACTCAATTAGAAAAAGGGCATTTTACGTTTTATTTCAACGACAATTTATTCTTTTATAGCTAACGAGTAGCGTCTTTCTTTGTCCGATATCTATTCTCGGACACCGTATACATATCTGCGTATACCTCTTTAATTTATTAAGGCAAGTAGACTGAAATAGTTTTTGGTCTTACTAAATACCGTTATCCTGTTTTTTTCCTATTTTTTACATAGATAATTAAAATTCAAAAGGTGACATTGTAAAAAGTTTTAGAATATCGTATCTCCCGAAAAGATGCAGTACCAAAAAACATTACAAACGACATACTTTCCATTGCCTTTAAAAACACTCTTCAATGAGTCGATGGTCATGGAGTCCAAGCAATACAATAACAAAATACTGAGTGTGTATTTTGTTAGTGTATTACATGAATAGGATTTCAATAAATAAAAAGGTACCTCAAAACGTTTTTACATAATTCAACAACTTCGTCTTTCTATAAAATTTCATCACAATCAATCTTAAACTGAAAGAGTTATGATGCTGTGTCGTAGAATATTGATAAAATAATAAGGTTCCTTTTTGGCATTCGACTACGGAACCTTAAAACGATATTAGAGAAATTAAATCCATCCTTTAATACATGACAACACTTCTCGAACCGGTAAATGCAAATGTATACCAAACACCCGACAACTAATTTAAGACAAAGACAATAACTGTTATTAAAGCGAACATCTGCACCGCTTGATTGAATGGACCTTGGATGCACTTGTCACCGCATTGCTTTGCACAAGCAGCTCTCGGCGACCGCAGAAATAAACGATTAGTTTCATTCAATGCAATCAATCACTCTCACTTTACACGCGCAACCTGCTTTTGTCACAGCGCAACGTTTTCAATTTCTCAATTGAGCACTGGGATTTTTAAGAGACTATGACAAATAATTGTAGGTATTAATAATTACAATACATTAAACTGTAAATCAAACATATCATAAAGTATCTTTCCGCAATTACGGGCTTTTATATCCCAATTTCCTTTTCAATATCGCAAGGTTTAAATCCCGCGCGGATCTGCTTGCGCTCCCTCCTCCCATTCCCCTGCCCGCTCCAGCGTCTTCTTACAAATCGCTGCTGCCCACTATCCGTATGGCAAAGATTTTCTAGGTAATCTTTTCATCATCATAACTGTGCGACCTTTTTAAATATCACGATAATATAAAAACTAAGTTGGCCCCAACGTGTTACTTTCATGTCAGTAATTTACCCGTTCGTACAGAGAGGAAAGCAAACAAACGTTTTATACGTTTCACTAATCGAATATGTAAACAGAAAATGTATATAAAAGCTGAAAATTTGGGAAATATACCGTGAGATCATTAACAAAATCTTCTGTGAAGAAAATGGCGACCTCTCAACACAGAACAACTATAGAGAAAAATCAAATAAAAATATCGAAACAAAAATCTGACCGAAACCTCTAGAGCGGGATCCGGAAAAAGGGATGTGGAATCGGTTTCAAGAGTTTACAAAGAATTAAGACAGCTTAAATTTAGAGTATTAATTTAATATGTGCTAACTTTGTGCTAAAAATATTTTCTATCAACGTCTTGATAATTGTGATAAATTACTTGCTAATTTAGTTACTCTTATGTTAATCTATACTGAGTACATAATGCGGATTTTCTTGGAGAACTGGAGCGGAGGCGTATCAGTAGGAGGACAGATGACAACAAACTTGAAATAAGCCGATGAAACCACCCTTCTTGCTAAAAGTGACGAGGAGATAAAATCACTCCTACATCATCTACATCGTCTAAGAAATGACCAGTCTTAATCTTGAACTCCCTATTAATAGAGAAGAGATGAAAATTGTAATGGTTGACAGGACAAGGCACATGATACGAAACCCGTGGAACATTGCCAACTGTGAAGTGGTATTAAGTTATATTTAAGAAGTTATATTTACCTAGTTGCATCTAATGCTGGTGAGTGCGAAGAGGAAATCGGAGGATGTTGTGCCATCAAAAGATCTGCTGTCGAGAAGCTGGATAAGATTTGGAAGCACAGACGAATGACCAAAAATACCAAGGGTCGACTAATAAAATGTCCCGTTTTTCTAATTTTTCTATACGGGGCAGAAACCTGAACCTCAGATTAAAAGACCGTCGCAAAAGCGATGCGCTAGAAATTTGGCGCTGAAAATTGTTAAAAATTCCTTGGACTGCTTTTCGCGCAAATATCTCCATTATAAATGAGTTGAAAATCAAAGAAAGACATTCGTCAACTACAAATTCTTAAATTCTTCGGACATATTTCCAGAAAACAATCTTCGATGGAGCGTCAAGTGGTGCAGGGACAGATTGAAGGAAAAAGACCACGAGGGCAATGGACGGCGGACCTAATAAAGGTGACGACAGAGACCAGCATTACAGAATGTTCTAGAAACGCTACCAATCGACTGCAGTGGAACAATCGTTAAAGCAGTCATTCGAGTCGAGAGGTACAAGGACGAAAACCAACATGTACATTGTCATCATCCACTCTGACAAGTGCGTGGTGTGGTGACTATGGAGAGGTTAACCTATACTATATACTTACATTATTAATTGTTACATTGAAATGATATTAAATTTTATAATCTCTCACTAACGGTCTTCCACAACAATAATAAGTTGTCAAGTTCTAGTGTGTTGACTGACTGGTAGAAATTAAAATTTTGAAGACTAAAAAAAATAAATTATTTTATGATTTATGATGAGTTAATTATTAGTACATAAGAGTTCGTTAGACGGTAATAACTTTGTTTTGTAAATTAAGTTGTAATTTCTTTAATCAAAAAGGCGGTTTAAGTTATAAAAAGCACGCTTCTTACTTTATATTCGTTAACTTAATAATATCGAAATAACGGAATTATGATATTAATCAAACAAAATCCGGCATCTATACCGGTATTACAATTTTCCGATATTTGAAATCCCAATCTTTGTCATTGTCAAATCTATAAAAGGTGATAAGGTGTTTAATACCATTTGAAATATTAATAAATGCCACTAAGATAATAGCAACATTATAATTTGATTGAACAAATATAATTTTATTGAACAAAAACTGAGGGAATTTAACAAACGTTAATGGAAAATTAGATAAATTTTATTTATGGCTTTAAAACGTTTTTATTCATGCTTTAGTAATCTAATGTTTTAATATAGAATAAATTTAAAAACATATGATTTTCTATTTTCAACTAAAAAGCTGAACATAGCGATATTTTAAGATTTTATTCCGATATACAATTTTTCCAATGTGGCATTTCGACTCGCGTGCCTTTATGTCCATATCACAACACAGCATTATACCTGTACATTGCATTTTATTACAAGATATTACTAGGCTACACAGAACAAAGCAAAGAATTTGGCAAATAAGTAAGTACAAATACATCTTTGAGAACAACATGAACAGAGAACAACTAACGACGGTAGCGCTAATTTCCAAAAATTATTGGAAACGATGCTATTGCTGTTTTTATCCTGCAATTTTTATTAAAATGTGAAAATAATTTTCAAGGCTTGCAAAAATTTATTACATGAATAATTCACAAGTTTTGTGGAGAATTAAAAAAATTGTCAATGTGAATATTTATGAATATTGGTTTAATGTTAGGGTTTGACCAGTTCTTCAGCTTTAACCTAAAGATAAAACACCAACACAACGGTTCATACAAAGCTGACTCGTGATTTGGCTATAAATAAAGCTAGACCAGATTTAACATTTTGTTATTTTTGAATAATCCAGTGACTAGTATGAAAGGATGAAATCTAGCGTTACTTCACTACTATCAATTGATATTATTCAATTTTCTTAACAAACTTCCCCCAGGTACACGAAGTTTATCTATTCCAGAGTCATAATTTTTTGATTAATACCAATAACGACTAAATATATGAGGCAACATAATGGATTAATTCTGGTTCACGTGACAGTACCGCTTTCTTGTCAAGTTTTCCAAGACAGTTATTATTACGTGCATAATACGGTAGTCGACTCATCCTAAATTTTGATATTTTTCATGCAATATTGTGAAATGTATGTTAATTAAAAACCAGTCTTGAAAAAAATTCAAAAATTGGTTGAAAAATAAGCCAATTGTAGGCTTCTAAATTTGAAGATACGGATAGAGTTGGGTATATCCCCGTCTCTTCCTCTCGTAGAATATAATGTGCAATATTAAAAATGACCTCACAACACAGTATTGCCGTCCTTCTCTAAAGGTTAAATTTAAACTTTTATAACTTGGTCAATTTTTAAGATTATTAAAAAAAATTTTCACTCTTCATCAGCTTGTACCTTGAAATTAGGGTTAATGAAATTAAAAAAAATATTCAAATACCCAATTAATAAAGGTAATAAAAACCTACAATATCTGACAATGAAACAAAAAATCATGGATTGTGTGAAGATAAAAATAAAAGTGTCGTGCTACACAATGTGCTGCAGTGAGTTCATCGCAGTTCCGTAATTCTGTATTATACTGCAAGCCTGATCTCATTCGAAAAACGAGGTAACGTAGCTAATTTTTCACAAAGAAGGTGCAGCAAAAAACATAAATAAACAGAATCATTTTATTATCGTATACATTAAGTTCCGTTGAATGAAACGATAATCATCAGTGAAAAAATACGACAGATCTTGCTTCAATGACATAGACGCTCATTTGGAAGACCGGTTGAACGACCCGTGCCCTTGCTGGTTTAGTTTTTAAGACAAAACAATAAAAGTACGCTAACCGCATAATGTTTGGCGACGAAGGCCAGAATTGCTTGAAAATTACAACAGGCTTAAAAGAAAATAGGAATTGAGAAACATTGCTCATTTTCACGGACTTTCATCATAAATATGGAGTGAGCACTTCAATTATGTTACCCATATTATAGAAAAAATAAATTAATCGATTTATACATGAATGTATACGGCGAGTCAATTATTGAAATTTATTAGTAATGGTTTATTATTCAATATACATGGCAAGAAGTTTAAAATATTTAATAGCACGTATGTCCGCATATCTACACACACACACACACACACACACACACACACAAATATATATATGTGTGTGTGTGTGTGTGTGTGTGTGTGTGTGTGTGTACTGAAATAATTTTGTGAGTAATTTTTGTCACTTTTTTAAGAAATATTTATTATTTACTATTATAATATATTTACTATTTATAAAATAATATTTGTCATATTGTTAAATGTATTGTTATACATTAATATAATAAAGGGGAAATGGAAGTGTGTGTGCTTGCTAAAGACAAAAGTCCCAAATGCCGATTTTTAAAATCTTTAACTTTTGTAATGATACCATTTTTCGAAAGACAGACGCTAATAATTGAATCATATATAGTGTCGTCGTGGTTAAGGTATGACAGAGATAGCCAATTTCTTGGCAAACACAATATATAGAGACAGACAATCGCCTACACTGCATCATGGTCAGGATGGGGTTTCATCGCACATGCCGATTCAAAGTTTGTCGGTCATTCCAAAACGTCCGAGGCGCTTATTCAACAACGAAGTGTGTTTTTGATTTTGTGTTTTTCTGTGTGTTGATCAAAGCCCGGCGTTTCCTTTATTTGTGATTTTGATGCGAGTCTCTATACTCTAATGTGAGTCTCTATACCGGCGTTTCCTTTATTTGTGATTTTGATGCGAGTCTCTATACTCTAATGTGAGTTTCTATACCGGCGTTTTCTTTATTTGTGATTTTGATGCGACTCTCTATACTCTAATGTGAGTCTCTATACCGGCGTTTCCTTTATTTGTAATTTTGATGCGAGTCTCTATACTCTAATGTGGGTCACTATACCGGCGTTTCCTTTATTTGTAATTTTGATGCAAGTCTCTATACTCTAATGTGAGTCTCTATACCGGCATTTCCTTTATTTGTAATTTTAATGCGAGCTTCTATACTCTAATGCGAGTCTCTATACCGGCGTTTTCTTTATTAATGATTTTGATGCGAGTCTCTATACTCTAATGTGAGTCTCTATACCGGCGTTTCCTTTATTTGTGATTTTGATGCGAGTCTCTATACTCTAATGTGAGTCTCTATACCGGCGTTTCCTTTATTTGTAATTTTGATGCGAGTCTCTATACTGTAATGTGGGTCACTATACCGGCGTTTCCTTTATTTGTGATTTTGATGCGAGTCTCTACACTCGAATGTTTAGTTTTACCGTTATTAATGTCCTAAAATTATAATTAATAAAATGCTGTTTTTGGTGCTTTTGTAGAAGAATTGTTTTCCACAATATAATAGCAATTAGTCCCTTTTATAGATACGTTTTTATTTCATTTAGTTAGAGATCCATAAGAAATAGTCAGTTAAGTACTTAACAAAGTAAATATACCTAATATTTATATATTATAAAATATTTAATGTCCGTATTGACCACGCTTGCGAAGCAGCAAGTAACCGATTATGCTAACATTTTGACCAAGTCTAAGAGATTAATAATTTAAGAAATAAATTAGCGTTCTGTAATAATTTTTATGTTAAGTTCATGTAACCTAAATTCGACAAGACAAGAAATATTTTTTACGAGAAAGTTGTGTAATTGGCACCGCGAAAATTCAGAGTAACTGGCATTTGTAACGTTTGCTCGACTTCTTCCAAAAGACAGAATTTTTGGATTCCACTTTGACATAACATATTTTTCAAAGAAGTATTTCAATTTATAAAGAATGCTTCGTGTTGCGTCTGTTACATACCATACTTGTGTTTTTGTTTAATCTGCCCTAAACAATCATAAAACCTTTACCATCATTACCTTTGTCTTTCGCTATGAATGAACGACTCGCAGTAGGCAGTAAGGCGACGTTCTATCGGTCCACGAACGCGGTATTTGGACGAATAAGGCGCCGGCGCGGCCCGATTGTCTGGTAAACGAAGGATGACGAGGCATAACGCGATAACCGGTTTTGAAAGATGCTGCTTTTATACGATCTACTCGGCGAACAGATTACATTTTATTCTCCGTTTAATGCGATCTTTCTCCGAGATTTTTGACTGACACTTTTCGAACTCTTTTCAACCGAGCCACAATAGAAGAAGAGTTTTTTTTATCAAATATTTCCCAATTTTCATTATCTTGTTGTATCTACGCATTTAACCGGTTAAACCATTAGAGGACAGTGAATATTTTACATAAAATATTTTTTTTTAATAATTAATAAATACAAAATACATACCACCAAAATTATAAAACTATGTTTTAATAGTCGCTTGAGAAAAAAACAGATGTCGCATTAATTTAATTGGCCATATTATATATTGTTTCGTTTTGCTTGAATCCTCATATTGTAATGAATTTCATTGCAGATGTTCATCAAGCTTTTCACGTATAAAACTGCAAATTTTCACTCAAACCTGTCCAGTAGTTTTTTTCCTGATGCATGCACAAACACGTTACCATTTTATTAGACGAGTGCGCAAATCTATTGTTTCATAATCGATCGGATGCGTGGTGTAGTAGAGGCACTTATTGCTTCATATTCCACATAATCGTACCAACGCCGTTGCAAATAAAGACAAAATTATGTTTGTTTCATATAAAAGTAGAATTTGTATAAGTTACGTAAAATTTTAAAAATAACTTTACATTTTTATAAATAAATAAAAATATATTTGTTAAATAATATTATCAAAATTAAAATTAATAAATTGGATATAAAATAAAGTTTATTTTATTATAACTATTATTCGATTATTTTGTTCGTATATTATTTTTATAACTACAGAAGCGATATATGTATGTATGTATGTATATACACATATAGTTTATCAACTTTTTCTATTTAATAGAATAAACAAGTACAAAAAGTAGACTCTTATTTAATGATGTCATTTTTACAATTTATAAATCAGTGTTTCGGTATCTAAACTGTGTGTTTATAAAAATAAAGGGGACAGCCATACTATACTTATTTTCTAGTGAGATGCAAGCCTTTATATATGTCTTTTGTGACGTCACTCACAGTGAAGTCACATTTTTTTTATTTTATTGGAATTATAAAGTGTTTGCATTGTCAGGCTCGTGAGGCAATATAAACACCCGCCTCTTTCTCTGTACGACCGCGCCATTTGCCTCAGTTTTATACGAGAGGTACCCTAATTAGATTTTTCCCGGGAAAACGAGTTATGGCATATTGTTTGGCCTTATAAAGTACGAACAATATGGAAAGTTTTAAGAAAATCTATAGAGCCATTTTTAAGAATAAAAAATTTAAAATTGATCGAAATCGGTTATGCAGTTTAGACACTAGATCCGGTGAGATATATATATATATATATATATATATATATATATATATATATATATATATAAGAAAAAGGTTGTTACTATTACAAGACCTTGATTTTGATTTATATAAATTAAAATAAAACAGCCATTGTATTAAAATCAAATCAAATTTAACTACACTTCAAAACCTTAATCAAACTTAAACATATCTATGGTGTCAAATGTTACTACATTTCGTTTGATATCCGTATAGTAATAATAGAATATTTTATTTTTTCCTAGTTTTCTTGATTTTTCTTAAATGGTTTTATAACATTTTGTACAAGTTTTATACAGTGCCTTTGGAAAGTACACTCACATGTATAATGATGTCTTCGACCAAGCATCAGAAGGTCACACGGTAAAGGAACTCCACCAATCTGACCGTAAAGGAACTCCACTTAACCAATTGCACTTTGCACTTCGCCAATTTCAGTGTAAACTTGACTCATCACCAAACGGCTGTCGCGCCCAGAATCGGACACAATCAGCACATCTCATTGAAGCTAATAGATCTAATTGCAGGCAATGAGTAGTGTAATTGAACGGCCGGGCGGGCGTAGGCGGGCGCGAGCCGCCGGCAGATTAGCGTAACGTGGGAGGCGCCGCTTCAGACCGCTCCGTGACAGGCGGTAGTCTTCGGGCGTCGCGTGCGCTGCACTCGCCGATTCGTGCCCGTGAATGTCGGCGTAGGCCGGTGATAGAGATGTCTCGCTGAATGAACTTCTCAACCGATTAGTGCACGTTAAAATTGTTGAAGACTGGCACGAGGAGGGTTTGATAGAAACGTTAACATAAAGCACAATATATGGTGCACTTAACCAATTATAAAACGTTGCTTTATAATTGGCTAATTCCCATAATTGTTAATTGAGACCAATTGTAAAATTTCCATAATTCGTGACATTTCTGTTATTGAAGTGTAACATTTCAAATCGCGTGATGAATTCGGCAAATCATTTTGAAATTTAACGCCAGATGATACATAACGACAGGTCTATGTATAGAATCGAGAAGGCAGAGTGAAGCGAGTTAAGAGCAGGTAAGGTGAGGCGATCGACAGAGAAGATATAGACGACATGAATTCACGGAGAACAATTCCGTAAATTTACGCGTAAAGACTGCATAGTAATTTTTCTATTCATTCTAAAAACATTATCCTAGTTTCACAGGAGCCTAATTGATAGATTAAAAATTAATATATAGTTACTTACCCGATAAGTTCGTCTTAATTAAATTTAATTATAAATTAATTAATGTTAAGTAAGCTAAGACACATTTATTTTATAATTTTTAGAGTTCTATACTTCAAAGAGAGAAAAGGAACTTTATAGCATTAGTTTTTGTCCGTCTGCTTGTTTTTCTGTCCGTCAAAATCATTTTTCTAAGGAACGCTCAACGGTATCAAAAGGCTAAACTAAGACCAAATACTAAGGTCTATGACTCCAAATACCTCTAAAAATCTAAATCGATGCAATAAAAAGATACAGCCATTAAAATGTCACGTACTTTGATACCAACTCATTTATCAAAACTACTAAGGGTACTCCCCGAAAAATCCTAAAAGCATTAGTTTTTTATTCTACGTGTAATTGTTACGAGATAACCCAAATTTGTTGGTTTTTGGTCTTTTATTTTTAACTTACTAAGCTTTGATAACAGCAAGAAATCCTTAGGATACGAGTCCTATTCGCACCTGAGCTTCTTTTTTTCTAATAACCAATTGCTTGATTACACTAATGAAACAAAATTTCGGCTCCCAATCTCATTTTACATGAAAGAAATACTTTTGTGGTCATTATCAGCTGTTTTGCAAAATACCTACGCTATAAAAAGAAAACATCTTCCAAATTAAGCGTCTCACTAGGAAAAAGGGAAATTTAATAAGAAATTTACTATGAAAACGTATAATTTTCTTTGCATCCCTTTAAAGGTGGTATTCTGAAAAAAAAACCACTAAGTGTCTACATCGTGAAAGGAGTGTACTCCCCGAATTTAATGTTTCACAGAGCAATACTATGGACAGAACACTACTTCTATAACAAAAACACATTTACCCCTTTTAACATAATTACTACTGAAAAGGGTAAACTTATTTTTTCTTGACAATAGTAAAAAAATAAATAGAAAAGAATTTCGGGAAATCTTTTCTCAACCTAAACTTTACAAAACAAAAAATATATCTTTCAAACACCATGTTTCTAGTTTGTTTCTAGTTTGTTTTCTATTCTGTGTTTCCACGTAAGGCATGGCATTGACGTATCCGTCATTTAATCGGTCAGTAAGAAATATTAGATTTTCTGTATAGACAACACTGAAGTCTATTACGTCTTGCTTTTAGCGAGCGCAATTATAAAAAATCGGCCAAGCGCAAGTCGAACTCGCGCAAGAAGGCTTCCGTAGCACCGAACAATATTAAACTTATAAGTTTGTATTTCTCAAAGAGACTGTAAAACCAAAGTTATTGCTGCGGACGGTACCGCAAATATCTCATACATACGGCCAGACAGACGGATAGACGGGCAAGATGAAATAATAAGGGTTCCGTTTTTGCCATTTGGCTACAATTAGTGACACGTGCCATTACCCCCCCCCCCCCTCTTAAATTATTAATAGTAATTCACTCCGCCTATGTGCCGCACTGCTTTCGACTTTGGATAATACCCGCCGTCAATGGTACCAATGCCGTACCACGTCGCAAATGGAACTAGGGAAGATCATTTCGACTAAGGCACATTAAAAATTTGGATAAACATGTAAGGACAAGAAGTGTTCCTTATATCGTATATTTTTTGTCCAGAAACTTTTGATGATAAGGATGGGGAACAGTAACTTTTAAGCGTTTTCCCAGGAAAATCTTTGCACAAATTCATGAAAAAATACAAAGAAATTCATGAAAAAATACATCATATTTATTGAATTTGTTGAATTCATTCTTCAATAAGCTTTTATTTGACACCCTGCAATGATGAAACTTTCATCAGTTTTTAATTTCACAATTTACCCCTGGATTAACCCCCGAGAATCAAAATTAAATCCTTCATATTTTACCTCTGTAACTTGACCACCATTACTCTATCTCTGGGCTAAATTTAACATTTTTACGTCGAATAATTTCCGAGGAAATCAACTGTGACGGAGGGCGGGCGGATATAAAAGTGATTCCATTATTGTTCCGTTTTGACAATTTTGCCACGTACCTCTAACAAAATCATATCGAGTTTTATCTTAGCATTTTTAACACATTTTAAAATATACGTATCGAAAAGTTCAATGCTAATCTATCAGGAAATATTTACTGTCACTGACTTATTTTATATGACATGACGAGAGGAACAGAGTCAGATACAAAACAAAAGGAAAGAGAGAGAAAAGCTTTTTAAGTATCGAAACGTATTCAATTTATGAAACGTAAAATAAATGTGGATACATATAACAGTACCTATATTTATATCTATTCAAACAGCTTATCAATGCAACCATTCAATGCTAATAGGGATTGGATCAATTACGTAGGATTAACGTAGGATAAATCCCTCGGAAATATCACTTAAACTAATTAATTGAGAGTTCTTTTCGTTACATTGAAAAAGGGAAAATAAAGAAAAGAAGTCGTTTTATAATTAGTACTTGGAATTTTTGGGCAAAGTTAAGTTTTTAATGTTCACCATGTTGCAATTCATGTGATTTGGTCGCCTGTAAACTCTCAAATGCGCTGCCCGAGTATAATTAACGTTTGTTAACATAAATAATATAATTCCTATTAGTGACAAACTTAGACAGAAATCGGTAATTCTTTGTTGCAACTGAAACTTTGTGTTACAATCACTTGTTTTTTTTTCAAATAAATTCTACATATATTTTAAAGCGTTATATAATTTTAGTATTTCATATCAATATTGAAAAAGAAAACGAAATATTTAAAATTCATTATTATTACTAACAAAATTTATAATATGCTTTGCAAGTAATACCATTGTTGGACAAATACCTACGCCATATTTTGCCTGGTGTTCTTTCTTTATTGCAAGTCTATTTCGTGTCTTGCCGGCTATGTCCATCACGCCATCGCATTCTGGCCCTACCTGCTGACCTTTTGACGTATTTTGGGCACCAGTTAGACGTTATTGGTATTTCTTGGCACCAAGTAGACGGTAATTGTCTCTACATTACCTCAAAATATATTACATTCAGATATATCAAACTTTGAACTCACCAAACTGAGAATGTAACAAATACATAATTAATTTCTATGTAATTTAACATCAAACTAACGCACGGTTACTTTGTTTAACGGTTACCTTGGTTGTTGTTTAAGTTGCATTTTTAAATCTCATACGATGAAAGTTCCTGCTAATATTTTATGAATTTAGATTCTCCGTTGTTGCGATGTGCTCGCATCGCTCATTCGCCTTGGTCGTATATTTGTATGGGATGTAGGTAAACAATAAAGTGTGGGTTAGGCGCTTGCCTTTCAGCGATAACGATAAAACTGTCGGTTTATGTCGCGGGCGATAATGTCGTGCGACTGCTTTTTGTAGACTTCTCTTGTGGTTTGGCAATGTTTGCTGGGCAGGTATTTACTTTTTTTAGTTACTTTGATATTAAGTACATTATACGCGTAAACGAATGGAGTTTGTGAGTTTTTCATTTTCGTTGAAGTATTTTTTCTACCACGTAGCAGACGTAGACTTGACAAAAGTAAATAAAGTGATGCTGAATTTCAGAGCATATAAATAATTAAGCGTAAATATAATAAAAATACGTTAACTCGACAAATCCTTGTATCCTCTTGTATTAAAGATTCTGTCGACTTGTAGAATAGCTCTACAAATCTGGTAATTTGTGAATATAAAAATTTCCATTTTTCGACATATAACACATAACCATAACATATAACATATAACACATGACATATAACTGCTATCATGAAGAAAAAACCTGTTAAGCACCAGTGGAACTCGCAATATGAAGGTTCCGTACATATTTAGGCATTTATAAACATTTATAGCACATAATATTTCTATTAAACTATTTACAAAATTTTAGTTTTTTGGAACGAAAATATATTGCCTACTATATATTTCACATGCGTCTATTTAAAAAAATTCTTTTTATACGGTAAATTAACGATTTTTTTCCTTCCCTTTTGTTGCGAGACCTCGCTTCTTGCCAAATATCATGATTCTAGGTCAACGGGAAATATCCTATTGGTTTTGGTTTATTTTGTGAGTGTCAATAAATCAAAAGATAGACGGCATAAGCCGTCGTATTTTTAGGGTTGTTCTTGATTATGTTGATTTAGAATTTTTACAGCTCCAAGGGACTGTAGACCTAAGTATTTGATATTGATTTCAACTTCATACCTCTATGCAATCCTCAGAAAAAGGGTCTTGACAGACAGACAGACAGACGAACAACGAAGTGATCCTATAAGGGTTTTTTGCCTTTTGAGGTACGGAACTCCATAAAAGGATTTCCTTAGAGACATGTAGCATTTGCCGTGCACCCCAGATACAACTGTTTGAATTTCTTTGCTATGGGTTCACTAGAAGAGACAACTCTCGTAACAACAAGTGCATCGTATATACATAAATACTGCATTAAAGACGTAAGAAAAAAATACAAATAAATTAAGTTTGAAATGAAAATATATTTAACTATCGCCTGCGGCTTCGACCGCGTGAAATTAATTTATGAACATTTAACGAAGATATAAAGATCATATGTAATTAATAATCGAATGAAGAAGTTGAATACTAAATCAAACCAGTAGCGGTGCCGTTGGCAGCGCTCTAAAGAAGGTTTTTTGGTTTTCTTCAGCGACTGTGTGATTCGACATGAACCAAGATATTAGTTCCTAACACGTTTTATTAGGGTAAAGGTTGGTGTAGTAGTTGAGGCGTGAAAGCGAGGCAAACAAACAAACATATTTTCGCATTTATAATATTAATTAGGAAGTTTAATAAAGTTTAACAAAGTTTAATAAAGTTACATTCCTATAATGACATCTATGTTATTAGAAATGTTTAAGGACAAAATAATTGTCATGTTTCCTGTATTTTAATTTCCAGTAAAACTTTATTTCTCTTTTCCTTTTTGGAAAAATTCCAAGAAGACAAATTTCCGAGAAAGAAAATTCTTTAACATACATTATAAATGATTTTCAAAAATCTCAGCGGTATGATTGGCCCTCCGATTGGAGGATATTAGCGGTCGTATTCTACCTTCAATAAATTGAATGCTCTTACGATCTCTTTACGCCAAGATATTTGTCAGATCAGCACACGTGCTGCCGAGTCTATTTCCCTTATCCTTATCCCAGTGCAGAGGTAGTTTTCATTTTAATCAGTATCAAGTATAAGTTGTTAGATGGAATGTTAAGTGGTGCTAAGCATCACAGGTATTATTTGGTTTTCAATTGACCCGTACCATTACCGTGGGGGTTTCAAAGTTGCTCAATTGAGCTACTCCACGACGAACGTGTTAAAACCGGTTTCATAGTTGATGAGAGCCGTATTATAGCGACCCTACTTCTTTATCTTATAACATATTTTAACAGTTAAGCGAAATAAGTTAAAATCTGTATATTGAGCAGGTACAATATGCAGGTTATTGAAGATAGGATTGTCCAAATCCAAACATATAATAGTACCGTAAAAAACTGAATCTGTGCATTGAACATTTTGAAGTAAAACTACGGGCTATCTACTAAAGACACGCTATTAAGCCTAAAACAACAGTTCTTACAATGTTTTTCCGTTTGTCTATCTATGCACACCTATATTAACTACCTATATAACTACCACCTATATAACACTTATATTAACTAATCAAATAACATAAACGCCAAAAACATAAACGAAATCATTAAGAGATTTCCACTTTTAAATTTCGCGATAAACAACGAAATATTTCACGACAAATAAAGGATTTCCTTTTAATTTCCTGTTCCTAATGATGATCACCATTTCGCGTATTTAATTCCAACATAAAATTTATTTAATTTTGTAAAGACTGTGACATCACACAAACCTAATACTCGAGTTCAAATATTCGACTACATGAATAACCAATGTGGGTGGCCATTTAACTCAAACAAAAATTACGACGCCAAGTAACTTGAAAGCTCGCTAGCGCACCTTACATCAAAAAGTGAATATTAACTAACCTATCTTCTGAAACTGCAACAAAAACTGCTGCAGCGAACGACGACGCGAAATTTAATAAATTATGGTAAATTTAAAGCATAATTACTCGCAATACAAAATTTGAAAAGTGCATCAAACAAACCTAATACTCGAGTTCAAATATCCGACTACATAAATACATTGACATCAAACAAACCTAATACTCGAGTTCAAATATTCGACTACATAAATAACCAATATGGGTGGCCATTTAACTGTAACAAAAATTACGACGCCAAGTAACTTGAAAGCTCGCCAGCGCACCTTACATCAAAAAGTGAATATTAACTAACCTATCTTCTGAAACTGCAACAAAAACTGCTGCGGCGAACGCCGACGCGAAATGTAATAAATTATGGTAAATTTAAAGCATAATAACTCGCAATACAAAATTTGAAAAGTGCATTGCGGCGCGCGGTGCCGAAGGACGTTGCGCCAAGAAAGGGATGATTGATGGTAATGGAGTGTAGCGGTTATGAATAGATGGGCGACGCGCTCGCTGGCTAACTTCCTATTCAGTTACCTGAGTTGCTGGTTACTTACGCAAGCACAGCGCCGTTGCACGGTTGGCAAGTTAACTGCGTTACTTAACCTGTGATATATTGTCACTTTTATTACACTTTATTATATTAGGCAATAAATTCATTTTAATTGCAATGAATACTTAAATAGTACATACCTATATAAAGTGTACGTGCGTATGTATACAATATGTCGAGTTTTTAACTGTTTACAGTCGAGTGGCAAATTATAAAAAAATACAAATATCGTTTGAGTGTAAAATAAAAAAGTATCCTACATTCATTAAATAACTATTCTACTTAAAAATATAATAAGTCTTAATCGACTCTACAGAATTAATCTAAATAATCAGTTTCCAGTTTATATATACAAACACATTCACGAATGCAAGCACATACCTATGTGTATTTATATATGTAGCTGTACATACATAGCTTGTGCCCATGAATTTTATTGTACAATTTGTTAAAACAGACTGTGGCAACGTGAACGTTTGTTATTTTTATCTATTTTTTTAAATTTATGATTTGATGAAAATTATTTAAAAACGAACAACTTCACCTAATCAATTTCACCTAAAAATTGAATTTTATATCCAAGGCGTAAGAAGCTTCGCTTCTGTCGGATGTCCTACGGCATCTCACGTTTTTTTCTTTTATCTCTCTACTTCCTGACGTTGCAACGAAATATCTCAGTTTATTCCAATAGTAAAATTCTTCTAAATTTGCTTAGTAGTTTTTACACGACTTCAATACGAACAAAACATAGTAACAAACAAACCTACAGGCAAAAGTAGAAAAAAACGGTAAATTCTTCTCTAGGGCCTATTCTATATTCCCATCTACACTCATCAAAAAGTTTTCAGGTGTTGCGTACATAAAAACATTCAAAAATGTTCATCTCAAAAATTGTTCGTTATAATCGAACACAATATTCAATTAATTTTGTTTAATATATTTAAATAACGTCTACTGTTTTATTTCAAGTATAGATTTCTTGTTTAGCCTTGTGTGATTTACTGAATATTTTCCTTTGAAGGATAAACAAACCGAACTAAGACAAGGTAAATTATGTAGATCAATTCAGTTCTTAATCTACGGAATAATAAAGGTTTAGGGAATTTTTTTCACAACAAAAAAGGAATGATAAAACTAGGTCATGTAACGGAAAAACATAAAAAAATAATGACGCCAATTGCGAGAACTCTTTTCGAAGAATATTTACGGATATCACTAAAGGCAACATAATGATCGAAAGCCATGTAGATACCCTTCATTACCGTTAACAGTCTCAGCAGGGGAATTGAAAAATAAAACGAATAACGACGCTCTCGGGCTCGTCATTTATATATTTTAGTGGTATATATTTTTGTATTTAATTGGAAAGAAAACAATTTGTGTATGGCGTTACAATACAATTTTTGGAAACGGAAATCATCCAAAAACTACGTCACACTTTTAGGGCTCTATCTCACTAGGACACCAGTAGCGGCGCATCACTAACAAAATGTATACAGTTGTATGGAAGGTACCGTAACTCACCTCGTGTCCGCTTAGTTACGCAACCAATTTGTTGGCGGCAACCGAACCGCTGGTGGTGCCATCGTGATATCCTGGTTAGGTAGAATCCTTAGAGGGAGACTGCTTATAACCCTTGCATGGAATCACGCGTGGTTGGCAATATCAAGGCCAAATGTTACAGCCAAAATTAACAAAACATTTTAATAAATTCAAGAAGATATTTTTTATCCTTACGAGTTGTGTGCTGTTAACAATGTCTCTTTTATTACATATCATTAACATACAGCGATATTGAAACAATTTTGAGTCGAGGCAAAGAAAATCGTTGGACGCTATACGCTATTACGAAAAAGGTTTTTCTGCTACCAGAATGCCATGGTTCTCTACCGGAAAAACTATTTATAGCCAACAGACCTCAAAAATTAATACTCAAACAATGACATTATCATCAGATAATATCTGTCAGATTTTCATTTTTCGGGTTCCGTAGCCAAACTAGAAACACTTTTATAGTTTCGCCCTCTCCATCTGTATGTCACAGCGGTTTTCGTCTGAGTCTTTTAGTGTTATAAAGCCTAAACTGAACTTGTACGGTTTTACATATTTAATATGCCTAGAAAGTCATAAAACAAAACATTAAAAAAAGGTTTTTATGGTACTTCCGCTACGTGTAAAGTGGGGGTCAATTTTTCTTTTTGCATCCCTTATTGTGTAGAGAATCATTAGTCTTTCAAAAATATTTGGGATATATCATGAGAACTTTCGATAAAAGGATCCGTTTACGAAATATTAAGCTTTCAAAATGGTCCTTTTTGTTAGAGTTACGTGTCACCACTAGATGTGGGCGTTATTTCCGTCACTAGATACAATAAGTAGCTACGCGACATGTAACCGAATCACTAGTTTCGAGTCAAATTACAAGGAGTGATTTTTGTAAATGCGTTATTAATGTTAACTGTGATTGTTTGATTGACCCAACAATAAAAAAATGAAATTAATGTTTCCTAGTGAAAAAAATGTTCAGTGATTTTTATTGACAAAAAACATGAAAATTTTTAATTTTCGCATTATTATATGAATTCATAAAAATTTTGAAAATTAACTTTTTTGGCAAATTTTTTTTTAATTACTCTATTTTTAATAAACTTTCAGAAAAAATCATGTTTTTATTTTGAAAAAAATTTATCATGTCGATTTCAAACGAAAATGTTCAAAGAAAATTTATCATGTCGATTTCAAACGAAAATGTTCAAAGTGTATTTTTTTATTATTTCTAAATTGATTTCACTCTTTGAAATATCGCTTTCTATGAATCGTGTTATATATATTCTTCAATCCGATGAAAAGTAGAATATTTTGAAAAAAAATTTTGCGAATATCTCAATTTTTCGATTTTTTATGGCCAAAAATATGTGGAGCCGCGATTCTAAACAATTACCAATCATAGTTTCACAGTAAACACTAATCAATCATAAATACATTTAATGCAGTCAGTCCTAAGCCTTAATAAAGTATGAAGGGAAGTTAATTTATTGATTTAACTGTATAGCTGCAAGCATTTAGATAGTATTTAATTTATTTTCGTTTCGTGTATAACTGTATAGTTGGTGGAGGTATTTATGCAAACAATCACAGTAGCTGAATAAAAATAGCTAGTAACAAAAATCACCAGTTTTGAAACAGGTGACACCGACCGAGTCACTGGTTTCGTTACGTTTCTTGAAAATGACATAACGACCCACGTCTAGTCTAACCACCCTTATCAGTTAAACCGCTATTTTTGAATATCTGAAAACTATTCACAATCGTAGTACATTTAATGAAATTAGAAGAAAAATTATTACAGCTGCGTAGATTTCACTAGTTTACGAGTAATGTCATTCATCTTATAACATGTAATTGGGTGTGTAAAAAGTTTACATCCATCACACTCCATACAAGTGATATAAATTAACTGCAAAAATAACTTTGTGTTATAAAATGTATATTTATTATGTCTGTGAAAGACATTCTAGAGAATATTTTTATACATTTACATGGTGAGAAATAAAACTATATAAATATGTCCCATATCTTTAGGGCACGTGAAAGATATGTACTTGTAATTAAAAGGTTTTTTAAACACCTACCGATAAGGAATACTGGAGTCTAAACTTTAATTTTCTTTTTCATTGTTCTTTTAAATTTCCCATCTTAAACCATAGCATGATTCTATTATTGCTTATTATTAGTATTACGAAATACATAATATAGCTTTCATAAAATAAACGTATATAAAACGAAAAAAATAATAATATATAAAACGAATTTGCATATTGACGTATATAACTTATCCAAATGTTATCCGAGTCGTATCGAATAGTATTAAAAAGTTGACAGGAGCTGTTATCGGATCAGAAAAATCAGATAACGGCCTATGGTAATAAAGACCGGGATCAGTTTTAAAACTTTATACTAATTTTTATCAAAGTGAGTATTGACTTTATGTTATAAAGTGGACTATCTTGTATCGACTTCTTGCAGACTAAAGCAAGAGAGCTTAGGTTTTGAAGCACATGTCAATTATAATAGAGCACGCCTTTTTATGCCTCACAAGTGCAGAAAAATGTCGTGGAAAATAGAAAATACTCACTAACATTAAAAACGAGAAAGTATAAATGTGTAAAGTCTATATATAGTCTGTATATGTACCCTGCCGAATATACAAACTCCCAAATAATGTTAAAATAAATACGACAGTTTAATTCAAATTTCTTTGTTTCTCCATCACGTCTCAAATGTGCGATGGATTTCCATGAAATTTTGTCTGTAGACAGCATATGACAAGTAGTTTCCACATCAGCTAAGCGTTCAGCTCTATGGCCAAAGAGCTGAATGACAGCTGAAGCTCAGTGATACACAAGTTGCAGTTGAAATTAAACACAATAAATACCCATATTTGTGGTTCAGGTCGTATGGGCATCGTTCGAACGTTTAAACGTACGAATAGTGCGGTCACATCACTCCGAATGAGTCATGTTAACGCAATATTACGGTAAAATCCTTAGTCATGTAGTTGTCCACTTAAGGTGTTGTCCGAGGCGATAGTATTTTGATGACGTCCGGAACAGAAAAGAAACGGAAATATAGATAAAGACATAACTATTACTTTTCACATGTCGAGATTCGTCAGTGTAGTAACACGTATTGTGATTTGATTTAATAAATATGTGTTATTTTAGACGCTACAGCTATCCACTTTATACCTATTAACTAAAGACGTTATATAAAATAGACATGCTATACCATTATAAAATGAACGAAACATACGGTTTCAGCTAACGAAAAAAGTGTAGCTATATTATATGCAAGCGAGTACGAAGTAGGTGCGAGTGGGATAGCATTGCGGTAAGGTAAATCGCTACAGACATGTCCACTTGATACCTATTAACTAAAGACCTTATATAAAATAGGCATGTTATACCAATATAAAATGTACGAAACATACGGTTCCAGCTAATGAAAAAAATGTAGTTATATTATATACAAGTGAATACGAAGTAGGTGCGAGTGGGATAGCATTGCGGTAAGGTAAATCGGAATCCACATAGTACTCTAGTAATTTAGTAAATTAATTATAATTATTCAAAATAGTAATCGTTATTGTAAGAACTTCACACCATAAGAATTTCGTAATAATACTATCCTAATTACGTGATACATATTAATAAAAATGCCCAATTTAGACCCATTTACAGGCACGATTCTAGAGTGAAATTCGAATGTATAGATTAAGTTAAGCTTAAAAACATAAAATCTTTAATTCTAGTTTGAAGTCTGCTACTTATAAAATGTTATTCAAGAAAACAACTTTGATATAGCAATGTTTAGTTGTTCTTTTTACACTTGCGCTGTGTCGGCAAGTGAAACAAAGTCAAACTGAATTTTGTCGTTTGATAATGTGTTAGGATAATCCGCTATTATTTACGTTGATTCCTTTTTGCCTTACGGCAATGCTATCCCACTCTTACCTACTTCGTACTCGCTCACGTATAATATATAACTAACCTTTTTCATTAGCTGGAACCATATTTTTCGTTCATCTAATAATGCCATAACATGTCTATTTAATATAACGTCCTTAGTTAATAGGTATGGAGTAGACATGACTGTAGCGTCTAAAATAAAACATGTTGCTACACTAACGAAACTTGGCTTCTGAAAAATAATAATTATGTCTTTATCTATATTTCCGTTTCTTTCCTGTCGAGTGATCTAACGTGGGTAACAATTGTTTTATTGATTACTTAGATAACAATATCAGACATTTTACAACCCACTACGAAATTAATTTTTTTAAACGTTATTATCAGAGTTAACTGAAAATTGTTTTTATTTAGCCGACATATATTACAGTAAACTTTAGCAATAATACTATTATATATACATATGAATCAGCTGAATATTTTTGTATACGTACGATGAAAATAATAATATTTTATAAAACCTAATAACATTAATTAAGTAACAAAATAGTCTCGGCAACAACGTGCCTCCGTGAATTATTTTCTTAAATACAATACATATCGTGTTAGTATGTAATTAAGAAATATTATAATGTAAATTAATTACCAACAATTGAAAGTTAACTCGGTGTCTTTAGCTACTTTATCCTTAAATACAATTAACAATAAAATTTACAGTGACATAACAGTTACATTATTTAATATGACTAAACATTTCAGAAAGTAATTTTTAGACACATTCGAGGAAAAATAAAAAAGGAAAAAGAACGCGAAGGATATTAAAATTTTAATTAAGGACAACAAGGAAAGTATAACAATAATTACAAATATTTCTAAACGATATACTAAAGATACAAAAAGATGAAAAAAATCCTTTTTCATTTTAAGTTTTTTTTTGTATTTTTAATACGATGGTATAGCTTATTTAATTTTTTGCAAAATACAAAAATGGACGGCCGATCTGTATCACTCAATCGCGTGCAAGAGAATCAATATATTTTACAGACAGATGGACGACACGGAAAAAGCTGATCTAGTGGACGCGCCATCACACGACTTACAAAAAGAAGGTGAAACATTCGCCCTCATATTTCTTACGTAAATCAAGTTATCGTTTCCGATGATTAACATATAATAAAAAAACGACTAAGACACAGCTCAGTCACGGATCAATAGTAAACGTTTACTTCGTTTATGAAAAATAAATCTAGAACTCGGAGGCGAAAATTCAACGCTCCTCAACAATTTCTTTATTCTATAACTTTTAATTTAATTTTTGTTTGGAGATTGAACATTAAATTTTGATTCAGTCAGCTATATTTTATCTCAAAACATGAATATTTTAAAACATAAGAATATAAATAAACATAGGATTTACAAAGGCGATCACCATAAAGAGAGTTGAAGTAAATATGTGTATGTAAATTACGAGACTACACCCAGCGAGACGAAACCACATTCGCGCCAGCCGAATTCAAAATAAATATTTCAAAGTGTTTATCAAAGGTCGCACCGGTAGGGCGTATTAACGAAAAACAGGTAAAAAAGGGGCATCGGTACAAAATTACCTGCCTCGGTAAATTTTTTTCGGCAAGCGTTACCTGGTCGGGCCACGTTGGATGCGTGCGATAAAATAAGGGCGACAACAACCACCTTCCATCTCAAAATCCGTTGTGTTATACTTTAAATTTGTTTTTCTAATGTGATATTAGAAAAAAAGCTCTCAATACAATTTTTTTCGGTCTACATTCACTAATGAAGACTTGAATGCCAATGTTATCTATTTTCCAAGTATATAGTTTACCCAACTTACAGCGTTGAGAAATTATTATAAATAGATAATAAAAAAAATTAAGAAAAATACAATGTTGGAAACAAATAAAAGGGTACAAAAATTGACTAAATTCGAAATTAAGTATGTATTGCAAATCAACCAAAAACTCCACGAATATTGTTCAGAACCATGATTGATTAGAAACATGAACCAAAATGCGTTACCGGCTCGTAACCAAGCGCCATCAACGTGTGAACTTTAAGATATTGGAAATGGATATTAATACAAATATGTGTTATATTAAACAGTTTACGTTCTTTTCCCGAGTTCCAATGCCGAAATTCTTCGAGTCCCAAAATTCACATTGGGACCAGGGTTATTAACCACAGAACATAAAACAAGATAGAAGCGTTAAGTTCGGGAAATGCTATGAAAATACATGTCGCCTATTTGGAACAAGGTTTTAAAAGCGCCGATTAGTTTTATCATTAATAAATTTATTTATTTTATGAACGACGGAGGTTTACCACTTACAGTATTCCACTTATACTTACACAAAGTATACGTCATCGTGTAGAGAACACATATGATACGCGGATCATATCCGTGGCGCGCGTGATACGCCTACTTACCGTCTCTAGTTATATTTTATACTATGTGGTATATATTATAAAAAAAACGCATGACTTTATTACTGTCGCCTCCTTCCCGCATCGTTATCGTTAGTTTATTACACCTATAAAAAGTTCAATTTTTAAAAAACATTTAACACTAACGTTCTTGTTGAAAGATGTGTTTAGTAAGTAATTTATCTATTTCACGTTCAATAAATAATCTAAAGTTACTGACATAAACCTTTATTTTTCACAGTAATCAATATATTTTGGGGCAGTCCCGAGACTGAAAAAACTTTACTGATACCGATAATCCCTATCTTTTAAAGATACGTTCAAAAGTATTTTTTCGAATAGTGCTAACCAAGCGAAGCTGTTTAATAATGTTAAGTTTAGTAACGCCGTTGAATGAAGAGGATTAGCAAAACTTAGCTTTACGGTCTATATAAATATCAGGAAAGTGCAACAGACAAATGGGTCGGCCATTCCTGTCTAGTTGTTAAATGAACTTCAATATTTAGTTGGCAATACCTGATCAATACTTAGTTATAAAGACGAATGATCAAAAACACTTGCTTAATACCTGGTGAATGAAGAGTAAAAATATGCTACATGAAAAACTTCTGCTTTGAAGAGGAAATAAAAAAGCAACACTGCAAGAAAGCAACAAAACAAATATGATATTTTCTTAATTAAAATTATTTTGTCTACAGGGATCGAAGCACCTAATTTAAGAAAAAATTTAGTGTAAGCAAGAAAATTTTAACGTTGTGTTCAAGATTTTTGCAACATTTAATATAATTAGTCCTTCACAATCATTATTTATGATTAAGAATCAAGTAACAGTTAAACAAAAGAACATAAATAAATCTGACATAACGATGTGAGTCTTGAACGCATTTTATTCATAACAACACCCCTATACAAACTGGGTTTTATAAATTCTTTCAATATAATAAACCTTGAACACATTTCTATTCATAACAACATATGTATACAAATAGGATTTATAGATTCTTTCAATATAATAAACCATAAACACATTTCTATTCATAACAACATACGTATACAAATTGGGTTTTATAGATTCTTTCAATATAATAAACCTTGAACACATTTCTATTCATAACAACATACGTATACAAATTGGGTTTTATAGATTCTTTCAATAATAATAAACCTTGAACACATTTTCATTCATAACAACTCACGTATACTCTTGTGTTTATAAGTTTGAATGATGGAAAATAAGGAGACTACCGATTCGAAGGTCTTTCAGGGTCACAGCGCTTTGGAACGTAAAAGCGGAAGACGGAGGCGTGTACCTACACGCCCCACTAATTAAGTGAAATAAAACGTGAATTAAAATGACGTCTTCCAACCTGTATCACGAACAACAATAGTTCACCTCTATTCGTATAGATCGTAGAATCTCTGCAATAACTTCTAGAGTTCGTATTCGATTTATTAAAATAATATTTACTTAATAATTATTTCATTTTAATTTGGCATCCATTTTTATTAAAGTTCATATTTGCGGTACTAAGTTCGAAAAAATACCGTTTTCCCGAAAACTACAAGCGTAGTCAGAGTTTCATTCATACCAAATCTTGGTATGAATGAAACTCTGACTACGAAAGTTTCGTACTCACTTAAATACATACAAACGTGTAAAAATTATATATATAGAGGTACATAGAGGACTTCTATTAAACTTTTACAAATATTAATACATTTTTCACCTTATGTATAAATATATTGCCTAGTATTTCTTGCTAGGTGTAATAATAATTATTAAATACTTTTGTGTGTTTAAGGACTTAAAATATACCGTTATTCAGATTTTTGACAATCATGGTTAAAAAGTTAACCAGGAGGGAGGCGGAGACACTGTACATTATCTGACAAGCTCATATCTACCAGAAAAGGGGTCATACATAAACAGTACCAGGTTTTTCATTGGAATTTTAAGAAAATCTTTTCAATGATATCTCTATTACTCGATGGGGTCCGTGAGAAATAATATTTTCATTAACAGGGAAATGTATTTCAGAAAGAAATGGGCATGTAGTATAACTACACTACAGCAATTTTTTTTGCGTGAAAACGTGTTTCATGGAGCACCAGGTCGCCTTTGGCGCCAAATATTTTCATAATTGCGTGGCACTACCTGAAACAAACAATGTTAAAAGGTTTCGTAAACTATCCCCGGCACCATTTTTCATTTGAGAATTATTTTTTTCTCTGCTTAGCTTACTTTTTAGAGCGTCTCCATATCTACACGACCACGTACAAATAACTCGTATAACTATATCCATGGCGGAGTTATGATTGATTCTTTGGTCGCGCAGAGTGAATTTCGAGGCTCTTTTTCGACAAATCCCTACTCCCCTCTCCACCCTGCTCGATGACGTAAGCGCACCAGCATGCAACGTACAGTGGTCTATTTTCAAAATACATACACCACTTTGCACTACAACCCTTGAATCTCGAGATATAAAGATATACAAGCGGACAACAAAAGCGTTTCATCGCTAACTCTGGCGGGACCTTAGTACGGAAGCGTTTTTAAAAACGTTTTCAAATTAAAATCAACCACATTATTCCCTTGTGTTCACATAACTTGAGTATCTACATCTTCCTGTAAAATTATATAACAATTGGTTTTAAACTGAAAGTCATGATGTCGTGACGTACGGAGGGACAGATGGAAAGGGCGTAATTGTTTTATTTCCATTTTTAAATCATATGGAATGATAAAAACAATAATTCGGTATATTTCGGTGGTGTACTTTCATACAACTCTAAAATAGGGGTAAACAGAACCCGTCCATCGGGCCTAATAGCTCCGAGCTCGGAGCTCCGATGCCAGAACAATGTTTATGCCGGGCGCACCTTCCGGACTGTGACAGTTTTTGGTTGTCTGTTTTTATTTTGATAGAACAAAATTAAACGCGCTTCGGGCCGATAATGGAAGAATCCCGATTACGGTCGACGCGTATTTTTGGTGTTGAATCGAGCAAATGTTATTTATTATCATATCGAATTCTATGATCTACATTCAATGCTATTTATATTATAAACCTTCTTCGCTTCGCTTATATTTTAAACTTCGATAAATTTGACATTTTAATTTGATCTTCATAATATTATTAAGTTTAATAACCATTTCTGAATTTATCGTCAGGTTAAGAAAGTATATAAAGTATTTATCATCAGGCAAGATAAGCCATTCTTAAAGACTTTCACAGATTATTAGATTAAAACATGAGAAATTATCAAAACCTCTTAAAAAAATATTGATGGGTAAACCAAAATACTGACTATATTCGTTCGAGTTTATACACATTATGATAAACCTTTCTAAATTATAGAAATTATTAACCTAACTTTCTACGTTTCATTTCAACATGGCTATATATCAAAACTTTCATTTTTCTAGAGAACAAATTATTTTCACGCCAGTTTTCCTAAATGTTTAAGGTTCGATAAGCTTCCGTTAGGCAGATGTATTCTACTTTTTTGGTCGCGTCGTCTACACCTCAGTTAAACCAACCATCATCAGTGATGTTACTTTCCAAATATCAATACGGATTTTTACCGTCGAATAATCACACTTTTAAATCGATTTATGAATCACGTACATATTCTGAAATATTTGAAAAATTAATTTACACAGGCTATCGAATTTTTTTTTTTTCAAAAATGATGACAGATTCTTCTTTTGAAAAAAGAAGTATTTTCAAACGAAGTAGACATTATCATCTTTATCATCTTTTAAAACGACTCAAGGGCCTTTATGTGTGAATATGTTTGTGATTCATAAATCGATTAGGATATTAAAAAACACAATCGTTATATAAAATATGAAAAAGCAATTATCAATCGTAACTTAATTAAAAATGAATTAAAACAGAAAAAAGTGATGTACATTAGACTCGGCGATATACCAAAATAATAGCCATTATATCACCTAAACGTTATTAAAAATTACACAGCTTCGTTTAGAAAAGCCACACTTTATTCAAAATCTAGTCTACAGTAATTTAATCTCGATTAGTAACACACTAATACCGCAGTAAACGCTATGAATACGTAGTTTAATTTTTTAACTGTCGAAATGGTACGGAACGCGGCTCGTGTTAACCTTACGTAATGTTTATTATGCTTTTAACAATATTGACCTTGATGCGTTGAAGGAAAATGAATTATTATACATACATTTGTACTTATATATAGATGTATGTAACTAATATGGATAATATTAGTTTGTATATATAAACCTAGCTGTTGTGCCCGCGACTTTATTCGAGTGTGGACCTTTAGAAAATATTATTAAGTTAATTGTAAGAATAATAAACGTAACGCCGCCTAACATACTAACCGTGAAAAGTAAACTTTTTTACATAAATATATTTTGTACTGAAACGTCAATTGCCTGTATGTTACCCCACACCCAAAAGTATCCATCAGTAAAAACTTAATCGAAATACTTTTAGCCGCGAACGAATAAGTTGGACAATTAAACGAATAAGTTATTCCAAAAACAATATATTTGTCTTTTATTGTTTTTATTATGTTCTCCAAAATATTCTTTTTTATTAAATACCTTCAACATACAGATGCCCCAATTCTATAATTTTATTTCATTTACAGTTAATAAAGTAAGTAACAATCAAATTTATACAGCTGAATACTAAACCTACCAAAGTAATTAAATTATAAATATTGACAAGATATTGAAATTGTAACCAAACTGAAGAAACAAAGTGAACTTATAATGAAAACATAAAACATTGAAAAATGAATGTGTGAAAGACTGACAATGATGTCTGCCCTCATACGTTTGCCCGCATTCAAGTTGCTTACTTAAGCACCTACACTTTCCACAGCACTCCACACTTCACCTTTGGCCGCGTTCAGTTCGCCCATATATGTATGTTCAGGTGCAAAATTTCATTGCGCGATTTAAATTATACTAAATATCTGCATAATTACTATGTATCAAATAGCTAGGCAATTCTTCGTTTTTGTTTTACTAACGAAGTTTTAAAATTGTTAAATTTACATATTTTCTTATTTTAATGAAACGAAAAGAAAAATTATTAAATTCGCATACTTTCTTCTTTTAATTAATATAAAAACTAATCTAAATGATACGTGTTCAAACAAACAGACAAATAAAAATACAAGAACTATATTTTTATGTTATATTACCGTTATTATTTCGCCCTAAACTATATTTTCGCAAGTATCTTCAATATGCAGACACATCAATTCTACAGTTTTATTATATGTATAGATTAAATCATATACAAACAGAAAAATAATTTAAAAAGTATGGAATCTAATATCGAAAAACACTCCGGATTATATTTTAAAGTTACATTTCTTTGTGTTGAAAAGTATAAGTTTTTCCTAAGAACACGTGTTTACGTGTTACGCGTAGGTTTATAACAATTTAGATTTTTATATAACAGTATCGATAAGAATAAATCAAGTGTTATTAATATCTCTTTTGCTGAATCTAATCTTTTGTGGAATGGATTTTATTCAAGAATCAACCGCGCAATGCTAATCGAAGTTTACCTTTTACGTCAAAGGGAGCTTATGGATAAATTTATGTTTTACTATGGGTAATTTTATTTTTTACTATGGATAATGGAATAAAGTTGCAAACAAACATATAATCTATTTTAAGTTATACGAAGCAGGCAGTACATGGATAATTATCATGTTGCGACATCGAATATAATACTCAAAACATTTAACATCTGATTCAATTCCAGAAATCAAATTCATTATTACATTTCAATGCCGAAATTCTGACACTGGAGATTCTGGCCTTTTATTTTATACACGTATTGTGTATAAAATAAAAGGCCTATCTATTAAAAAAAATTTTGACAGACAAACAAGCGGACGGCGGAGGTTTATTTGGGTATGGGATTCTAAAAACGGGATTCTTATTGAATCACATTGAATAAAAAAAAAATTTGCGAATATAGATAACTAACTGCGATAATAGATAACTAAGCTTATAACTCTAAAACATTAGCGGCCGGCACGCCACGCGGCGCGGGCGTTTTACTAGGCGGCGCTCGCTGTCCGGTGAGGGGTCAGTGCAGGCGAGGGCGCGGATGGAGCCGCGTGGTCAAACGAGCTATTATTTCTCGCGCTTGTGCGCGTATCTGGAGCTGCAGATACGTGCGCAAGCGCGAAAAATAATAGATTTCTATATTAAATGTCAAATAACTTAAAATATTTTACCAGCATCTTGTCATAAATGTATGTATGGCAGATATAATTAGCCAACGATTTTACAGATTTTAACAAATCGAGTGTTACTATAGTATCTAAGAATTAGTTATCAAAGAAATACTGTTAATATTTTGCGGTGGTACGGAACCCTACATGTGCGAGTCCGACTCGCATTTGGTCGCGTTTTATTCACTTTGAAGAATGGAACCCTAAAAATAGAATATAATATGAACGCGACATTCGGAAATTTCAAAATTATAAAATTCATGCACTAATGACGATATTACCAAAATTATTTTACTCTCAGGCACAAGGTACATCTTCGATTGATTATATTAAGAAAGTGGATAAAATTATGTTTGTTTCAAAAATTCGTGTTTCAATATAATATGAAGAAATGAAAAGAGAATAAAGGAAGAAAATTAACCTATGCGAAAAGAAAGAAAACAAATATGGCATTTTTCCAAATTATGCACACAAGACTATAACTAATGCGTTAACAACCAATAAAAGGTACATTATTAAATTTAAGAACCTACACTAAATAAGTAAGTACGCATTTCCTATCCATCATTAAACATTTAATAAATCTGCTTTCTAAATTAGCAATAATACATGGAAATATAGAAGGAAATGGAAGAATAAACAAGTTTCCAAGCAAAATTGTCTGTTAAAGACTGTTAAATTACAAAAAAATTAGTTCAGTTGCTCAAATTCAATCTTCAATATTTAAATTTCCATTGGTCTACTTAAGTTTCCAGTCTAAGAACTTCTCACGTCAGCTCGCAAGGGAGATGAACAATCTTCAAAGATCAACTCGGGTCACCGGCGGTGCATACGTGAGCGGCCTCTCCCGGAACTGTAATATGAGGGATGGATAATCCCCTGCGGCACTACTAAATGCACCCTGTTATTAATTGCAAACTGAATTATTAATGGATAAGTTTTGAAAATAAGTACACCTACACTCGTTAGGTATAACGTGGCCACCAGGTCATGTAAACCTAGTTTATGTGCATTTATATGCATGGAAACGGCAGACATTTTTTTACTAAAACTTCTATTTCGCAAATTTATTTGAACAAATATAGTAAGTATTGAAAATAAGTACACCTACACTCGTTAGGTATAACGTGGCCACCAGGTCATGTAAACCTAGTTTATGTGCATGGAAACGGCAGACATTTTTTTACTAAAACTTCTATTTTGCAAATTTATTTGAACAAATATAGTAAGTTTTGAAAATAAATACAGCTACACTCGTTAGGTATAACGTGGCCACCAGGTCATGTAAACCTAGTTTATGTGCATTTATATGCATGGAAACGGCAGACATTTTTTTACTAAAACTTCTATTTCGCAAATTTATTTGAACAAATTATTTGCGAAATAGAAGTTTTAGTTTAAAAAAAAATTTTAGTTATGTATTTATTCAAAAAGTAAAATAAAACTGAAAGACACACATCAGTTCAAATTAAACATAAAACTGACTAATCCAATTATAAACCATAAAGCAAATCTATAATTGCATTAAAAAAGCGGTTAATTCAATAAAAAAAAATAACAATGGAAGCTTCTCGCTATATCACTGTGAGGGCGCGAAAAAATGGTTAGTGCTCAAGATGTTCGTGCGGGCTCTGGACTAGCAAAATAAACCAAGACTCTGTCCTCTTAGGAGTATAAAACATTACTAAACTCAAAACCAAAAGGTTATATAAAAATTATTTAATAATTTAAGAAAATACATGATCAAAGTATTTGAAGCGGACTATTCTACGTATTCTCGCTTGGTTTGCACCAAAGGAGGAAGCGAGAATACGTCATCACTACTCAGATTAAATTTACTTTATTATCACATTCCATGCTGCAGCACAAGCAAGCAATTTGGTGTGCACCAAAGGAGGAAGCGAGAATACGTCATCAGTGCTCAGATCAAATTTATTTTATTATCACATTCCATGCTGTACCATAAGCAAGCAATTTGGTGTGCACCAAAGGAGAAGCGAGAATACGTCATCACTGCTCAGATTAAATTTATTTTATTATCAAATTCCATGCTGTACCATAAGCAAGCAATTTGGTGTGCACCAAAGGAGAAGCGAGAATACGTCATCACTGCTCAGATTAAATTTATTTTATTATCACATTCCATGCTGTACCATAAGCAAGCAATTTGGTGTACACCAAAGGAGAAGCGAGAATACGTCTTCACTGCTCAGATTAAATTTATTTTATTATCACATTCCATGCTGTACCATAAGCAAGCAATTTGGTGTACACCAAAGGAGAAGCGAGAATACGTCTTCACTGCTCAGATTAAATTTATTTTATTATCACATTCCATGCTGTACCATAAGCAAGCAATTTGGTGTGCACCAAAGGAGAAGCGAGAATACGTCATCACTGCTCAGAATAAATTTATTTTATTATCACATTCCATGCTGTACCATAAGCAAGCAATTTGGTGTACACCAAAGGAGAAGCGAGAATACGTCTTCACTGCTCAGATTAAATTTATTTTATTATCACATTCCATGCTGTACCATAAGCAAGCAATTTGGTGTACACCAAAGGAGAAGCGAGAATACGTCTTCACTGCTCAGATTAAATTGATTTTATTATCACATTCCATGCTGTACCATAAGCAAGCAATTTGGTGTACACCAAAGGAGAAGCGAGAATACGTCTTCACTGCTCAGATTAAATTGATTTTATTATCACATTCCATGCTGTACCATAAGCAAGCAATTTGGTGTACACCAAAGGAGAAGCGAGAATACGTCTTCACTGCTCAGATTAAATTGATTTTATTATCACATTCCATGCTGTACCATAAGCAAGCAATTTGGTGTACACCAAAGGAGAAGCGAGAATACGTCTTCACTGCTCAGATTAAATTAATTTCATTATCACATTCCATGCTGTACCATAAGCAAGCAATTTGGTGTACACCAAAGGAGAAGCGAGAATACGTCTTCACTGCTCAGATTAAATTTATTTTATTATCACATTCCATGCTGTACCATAAGCAAGCAATTTGGTGTACACCAAAGGAGAAGCGAGAATACGTCTTCACTGCTCAGATTAAATTTATTTTATTATCACATTCCATGCTGTACCATAAGCAAGCAATTTGGTGTGCACCAAAGGAGAAGCGAGAATACGTCTTCACTGCTCAGATTAAATTTATTTTATTACACATTCATTCTGCAGCACAAGCAAGCAATCTTCATTTGTTTATTTTTAAATAGACCAATTCTTTTGTCAATAATCTCTAATATATAACTACTAATGCGACCTAACGCGGTGACATATTTAACGCAACATGTGATATTTATTTATCCATTTATTATCACAACATTACGTATACATTATATTTGAAAGCTTACACGTTCCAGTAATGGAAAACTAAATAGAAAACTAGCTATTAGATACAACAAATAATGAAAACCCATTTAAAGAAATGATTTTTCACCCGTAGCCACATAAATCACAGTTCGATGTTATAACGGTTGGTTAAACTGTCGCATACATTTGGAAAGTTAAAAGTTTCCATATATGACTTTATATGGTACCATTAAAAATATGGTATTTGGAAGTACACAGGAAGCTATCGGGTACGAAAAATGAAAATCAAATGTTTCTCAAACTTGCTTTTCGTAGCGAAACTACTTTTACTTAAGGTAGTGTAAGTTTATGTGTGAAGAAATAAGACCGCAATGAGAAGTGAAATACAGAAAACAGACGACCAACAAAGTAAGCCTAGCTTATTTAGTTTCGTTATAGTCTCATTTCTTAACATATGAACTTACACTACGGTAGCAGAAAGCTGGGAACCAGATAAGTTTCCGCCAATATAATTTTCTTAGATTTATTACACGATTATTTTTATATTTCCTTCTTTTCCTTCAAAGTACTAAAAAAAATAATGAAAGAAAATGTTAAAAAAAAATTCCACTGCTAACATGCATAGTGAACACACTGCGTTTCATTTTTTTGTTCTATTCCCATTAAAAAATAACGGGCAGTTGCGTACATTTTTGTTAACAATAAAATTTCTAAACATGAAACTTTTGTTAACAATAAAATTTCTAAACATAAAATTTTTGTTAACAATAATTTTTTTAGCAGAATGATACATAAATATTTCTGCTTGGTTTTGCTTACTTTCCACTCTTTACATTTTCCTTTTATTTAATATCATATTAAAATTATAGAACTTTTTTTTTCCTATCTCAATCGTGTGTCCCGCCTAAAATTTAGTTCCTTACTAAATTTTAATATCGGCACCGATAGTTAGAAACCTATTTAATACCTCTATAATTATTATGAAATTAATTCAAATAGTCCCTGAAAAAAACTCCATAAAAAACTATTTAGTGCGACAGAGTAGAGCTAAAATATTAACGAAAATTCTCTGTATCTTTAATACAGATGAGAGATTAAGTGAATCACGATTAAAGTAAATAAAATACTAAAAATCTCACAAACTGTTAAGGTTCACGTTGAAAGGTTGACAAAATCAAATATCACATTTAATGGAGTCCCACTCTAGCGACGTATTATTCATTCAATCAGAGTTGCCCCAAAGAAATGTTTAAATTCTTTATAATTAAGTTCTACAAAACCTTTTGTGCGTAGTCTCCAACATGGCTCCGACTAGCCGTTACGCGCGATTTCATTGGCGGAAAAAATTATTTACGACCGAACTTAATATTCCCTAAGTCAGGGATTCCTAACCTTTTTTGCCTTAAGCCCCGGATTATAAAAAAATATAGTCCTGCCCCCCCCTTAATTTTTTCATTGTTACAATAAACAGAACATCATTTTCATGACATTTATTTCTCAATTAAAAGCATAATAAAATAAATTAAAATTTTGGTCTTCAATCTTAAAAATAATTAAGTATAATTATACAATAAAATTGTATTAACGCTACGTTTGTACCCGTATGTGACCGAATAATAATTTAGAATATCTGAACATATTAGGCCCGCCTTACGATATCTTTATGCCCCCCTAGGGGAGGTGCGCCCAACTATTAGGAAGTCCTGCCCTAACTGATATATTGCAATTCTTAGAATCGTGCAGTGAAAATTTAAAGATTATATTTATTACTGTCACAATATTAACAATTCAAAATTCGGCACAGAAATTGTCAGTAAGCAAAGACGTCCATCAGCAAAGTATGCTCCCCTCGCATACCCCGTGAATGTGAACTGGTTATTAGATCCACTGTGTTTTTGGCGTGTGGATCTTCATACAATGTTGTTTAATTTTATATTTTTCGGATAATTTATATGTCCTCTTGGATTTATGATAACATCGCCTTAGATCGAATTTGACATCTTTCTTCGTGTATCAAAATATCTCTCTGCATTTCTTCTTTCTTGAAATTTCTTTCTTGAAATTTCAATAAAATTGGTTTAGTACTTTAGATGCGAAGACGTACTAAACAGATAAATTCACTTTCGCGTTTATAATATTAGGAGGGATTTAATATTACTCCATTATAAAAAAAAAAAAATTAAGCCTAAAACAAATCTTAAACTAAAAACAACGAACACACATTCGCTCATTACACAACGCCGATGACTGTACGCCGCTCTTCAATATTACACAAAGACGGCTCGACGGGACAAAGTTAGTTAACCGGAGGTAGTTCCATTAAGTGACACAAGTTAGATAGAATAAGAAGCGAGTGGAGAATGGCTCGTGAATTATGTCTCGTGTGCGGTGTCGGGTGGCTCGCCCTGACGGATTTATTAATCATGCCTGACAAGGTGGACGTGCGTGGCATCAGACGGCGGTGGCCGACCAGAGGCCCGTCTGCTCCTTGACGAGTTTGAGACTTTATAGAGGCGGTCCTGTTTGTGACACTTTGGGTTCAGAGGAACTTTGTTAGGACAGACATATCGATACAGATTTTTCCTGGACAGAAATATCGATATAATAATTATACATATTTTTCCTGGACAGAAATATCGATACAATAATTGTACATATTTTCCCTGGACAGAAATATCGATACAATAATTCTACATATTTTCCCTGGATAGAAATATCGATATAATAATCGTTTAAATTTTTCTTTTTTAATTTGAAAATATATGAGGCTAATTAAATAAATCGTTACCTATTCACTACTATGCTTTTAAACAACCTGTTTACACACAATCTTTCAAACTGTGAAAGACAACAAGATCGCGGTACAAAATGATGCGTTAAAATTAGATGGAATAATACAAAAGGGAGCTATAAAAAAAACTAAAACCCGACTACGTCAAAAAAAAACTGAAAAGGATAAAGATTTCGAGATTTCAATATTGTTTTTCAGTGAAATGATTATTACCTAACTTGTTTTTTCCCTTTTTATTTTTTTTTTCGACAAAATCGGGTTTAATTTTCTATAGCCTTCTCTTTCTTATAGCTTTGTTTTTATTTTACCCTTTTTGGTAGTTTACTGTTATACACATAGTTCCGGGTGCACATAAAACTTTGTATATTCATTCACTATTTCTTTTTTCATTTTTATGAAAAAATGGTTAAAGAAACCTCAATTATTTTTAAAGACCTGTCGAATGACATCCTTTTCGATAAGATACTCGGTATTTTTTCAATTCGGTTTTTTTATTGCAAGTCCACTAAATTGTTTTTTGTCTCTAAAAACCTAACCTATGACATTAAATACAAATCGATTGATATCTCATTCGCTAAAATCGGTTCAATAGTTTTTGAGCTGCGAACATTCGTACATAGATACATATATAGACTGTTAAATTCCGTATATAGACTTAGTACATATATAGATTGTCAATTCCTTGACTGCGCCGCGGCGCAGTAGTTGGGTGAAAAGCAATAAATTAATGAAAACTTGTTAAGTACTATTAAAACTAGCTCTACGACGGCTAAATACGTACTTAGTCATATAAAACATTTAAGGGTCTTTAGATTAAATTATTTTGTTAAAAATGTTAATATAATTTTTCACCACGTCAGTATATTGTTTAATATATATTTCACAGGTGTAAATTCTCGTGAAAAATTATCATGAATTTCTCAAAAAAATATAAGATTTAGAGTCCTCTCTTTTTCCAGTAAATGCAGTTTAATTCATAATTTTGGCTTTATTAGTGTGGAAGGTTTGAAAACGGGGCATATTTTTGTAGATATTTTAATATCAGTATCCCTAGAAATTTCTTACATAAAATTCTGAAAAACAAGCGATTTGTAGTGAAACCAAACAATTTTCATCAGAATAGCATTAAGTAACGTTTTAAATCTAAACAAAAATTAAATTCGGTCTTCAACCAAAAAAACTAAGTAGATTCTTTACTTGATATCAGATTATTCTAGCAGCAATAAATGGCAAGCAAAAAAATCAGTTCTTTCCCTTTACCTCCAGAAATACTTTCCGATTATAACTAAGAGCGATTGGTACCATCTATGGACCCAAACTAATAGTCTGCAATTTGTCCGGTTACGATCCACTTAGTTTTACCTTAGTTTTTGTAGAACATAGATCTATATGTTTCGGTGGCATTAACACAAGGACAAAACTGGTTTCCGACTTATGAAACTTACCATTTTATTCGTTCCGCTGAGCATTATGAAGCAAAAAGTCCGTGGTCAATCGGATGCCTCCTATAGATTTAATATGCCTTTGAAGCTCGCGCATACATACATACATACATACACACGCACGTGCCTGGGTTTCGATGAAAGTACAAAAACCTTTATATACTTTACAACTCGCCCTTTCAAATGATATTGGTAAATAATTCAATTATAGCCACATTCTCAAATCTGTTCCTTCCAAACACCACCCCCTCCCCCCTCCCACATTTTCGTTATAAATATTCTTTAACATTAACTTTTCAAGGATTGTCTTTATCACTACGACTTTTCAAGTTTCTAAGTCAAACAGTTTCTGTGAAAAACGACTATGACAGACAGACGCACGGAAACATGAGTTATAAGGTTTCGTTCTTTCGGAGCACGGAACCCAAAAAATTGACCAAAAAAAAATATACAAATACGCAGATTCTGTACTTTTTCTATATTTAAATATGTGTTTTTGAGCGAACTGATGCAGTTTTTGAAATAGGAGGAAAGAAAAAATAGGACGAGAAGAAATCGAAATAATGAATCGATATTACTTCCGTTACATGTGAATTAATCGTTAATTCACAACGACGTTATATTATATAGAAAAGTCATTGATGCCCTGTAAGTAGTCCTCAGAAGACAAGTAATTAATAGCATTGTCTTAAATACAACTATCTCTTTAAATATATGCTTTGTTTTATTCCATATCTCTTCTTTGTAGACCACATTTTAGTACTACCAGGACCTGTTTATTCGTTTTATAAAAGTAGAACTTATCTATTTAATATAATGTCATTGTCAATTCGGTATACACCTACTGATATAATAAATCCAAAAGTTTGTTTACTTACCTGTTTGTTATCTAATAAACAACGAACCAATAAACAAATAACAAAGAGTAACACAAAAAGGCCACGACAAGTATATGTGGATGTTTGTTACTATATCGCTCCTAAATAGCTGGACAGATTTTCATTAACCTGGAAATAAATATAGTTCACGGTTCGAATTAAAATATAGGCTACTTTTTAATCTGAGCAATAGCATAATTCCGGGATTTTTCTGGATAATAAATATTTAACACTATAATAACTATTTTCTCGATAATATAAATTTAGTTCTAAAATAGTCAACAGATGGCGCAACGTTTAAAATAAATGTTATGACTAAGAGTACAAAATCAGTATGGAAATCCTGCTGCTTTAATCTGAAACCCACGCAGGCGAAGCCGCAGCCAAAAACAAGTAACGAATAAAATTAGACAGAATTAGTAGCATAACCAGATCAGTAGCATCTTCTTTTCTTTTCAATTATTTAAAACATTGAATTTTAAAATAAGTTAAAAGTATAATATTTAAATATTTGCGTTTGTGTCGTATAAAAAATCATATTAAATTAAAAATGTTACAAAATATAGTTTAGTTCTACGATCCTATTTTGATTATCTACAAAAAAATACTTTAGCTCTACAATCCTACTACATTTATCTAGTAGGATAAATTTCTTTTAACTTTATATATTTCAATTATGGCCTAACATTATGATCTGCACGTAAAACCTAATTATTTTTCATTTAACGTCTCTATGCGGCATTCATTCCTTCATTAACAACACATAACGATGTCTACCGAAACCTGAAACGACCATTTAAAACACGAAAAACCCCGGAGCTATTGTGAAATCGTGAAATTTTACAACAAACACGTCGCGAGCGAGGGAAGTATTGTACTTGGTTTTCCGACAAAACGCCCAAATTGCGTACATTAAAATGTGAGCGAGTGAATGTCGGGTATCGAAAGAATGGAAGTAAATTGAATGTAGTGGAAGTGAGATCGCTAAAGAATATTTGCGGGAAAAGGTCGCGTGTTAAGAGTGAAAAACGAGTATACGCGGCGAGGCTGCCACGCCGAGGCCGCTATTTACAAAAGGCGAGGCGCAAAAAACGTATATGCGGGACGAGTTAATGGAAAAATAGAAGGCGGAAGACCGTGAAAGACACGGGGAGCGATCAGATCGCGTAGATTTTCCAAAGACGATACATGTAACTATTTGCGAAGACCTAAAGTTTCTATGAGGCAATTTTTTCTACCGAATTAGGCCACTGGGTTTGTCTGAATATTATATTTTACCAACTCTGTCCCCTCTTCACGTGTCCCCTTTTCACGTCTAAAAGTAGATGACAGTAATATCTAAATATAATTACATTACTGAACTAGTGGACACAACTAGTTAGGCACGGTTTCCCTCGCGTAAATTACGCTTTCAATTTTTTTTGCAAATTACGCTTTTTTACAATATCAACATTTATTACTATTTTTATTAACATCATTACTATTACTAAAACGACTAATAATTCTTTATTAACATCATTACTATTTTGATTAACATCATTACTATTTATTATTATTAACATCATTACTATTACTAAAACGGCTAATAATTCTTTATTAACATCATTACTATTTTTATTAACATCATATTTATTTTTATTAACATCATTATTACTAAACGGCTAATAAATGTCGTTGGCAGTATCAATATCGTAATATTTACCAAGTCAACGGTTTTTTTAAATCTGGAATATCCAGATAAAAGTATCCTATAAGTTTATCGAGGATATAAACTATTATCCTATCAAATTTGATCAAAACTCATAGATGTCAGTAGATGTCGCGTAGATGTCGCGTGATTGACAAACAAATTAACATATAAACAGATAGGGAGACAGACAAAAATTCTAAGAACAGGTTTCCTGGTTTCAATTTATCATTCTATACGCTAAATCAATCACTCTTTTCATAATATTTTCCATGTACAGAATTCACTCTGTTACAATTGTATTATATATAGATTAGAAACAGTTTTCAAAAACAAATTCTGCCATCTAGTGGAGAATAATAAAACCACGCTTTAATATAGTAAAATTGTGCTAAGATTGTGATAGTTGCTTATAAAAAAACAGATATCTCTATTAAATAATTAGGTACAAGTAATCTGTTGGTTAATTATCTGGTTTTCACTAATAATGCAATGTTATCTGCCGCATAATGAGTGTAACGCAACCTAACACAAGATATTAACTTTTCTTCTATGGCTAAACTACACAGCATATTGTTATTTTCTATTTGTCTGTGTTCATACATACAGGTAAATAAAAAATAACAATATGGGTATAAAAAAATGATTCCACTTTTTTCCGAGCTGTTTGATTTTTGAGGATTTTTTTTTGTCCAGCCCTTAGTAACATAGCAATCTCAATTGTGTTAATATGGTGTTAAAATTTTGTTTATTAGTTTATAAAGACAGACTATTATTTCTGAACTTTTGTTTTGGCTTCTGTTAGTCTCGCCTAATAAAAGTATTTTTCCAAAATATTTTTTCCAATGTACAGATTCAATCACCCTTACGATTTGATTATATGCTACTAAGATGTTAATTTAAAATTTCCATAAAACAATTAATTTCCTCATTTAATGTGGCGATAAAACATGCTCATCATGTTAACACGAACTCATTTAAGCAAATTTCTCTTAAACTGTTTTCTTTTAATGTACCAAATCAGTCTTGTCTCAACCAGTCCAATGGTACAGAGGAAGAAGTTAAGTTCACAAATGAACATTTAAAATACTAAAAAAAAACAATGAGAAAAACACGACCCCAAACCAAAACTGACATCTAGTTCTAATTATGTATTTTACCCTAATTCAAAATAGAACTTCTTCAACGCTTTGCTATACTTTAGTATAGATATCTTTACTAACGCAAATGTGCAATAATATTTATTAACTAACTAATTGTGCTCGCGATTTCGTACCCGTAGACCACAGAATCCCTCTTTTATAAGTGTCTTTCAAACTTCACGCCGATTTCGTCAATATATGTCCGAGTGGAAAACTCCAAAAATGATCTTAATGCACTCCATCATTTATCCTTCATCCCTCCAATAATTTATTTTCAATAAACTGACACGCAATATTTACAGTTTTTTATAGGTACAGATAGCTCAGCAAATATTTAAACAACCGTAGCCGAGTTTCATGAATGTAGAGATCGTACGTACAGATATCGTAACAACTATTTCACAAACGTTGCCAAGTTTCGTGACGTCTATACACCTCACGTACGTACAAATATCTCAGCAACCTTTTAAACAATCGTTGCCAAATTTTGTGAGTGTATAGACCGTACGTACAAATATCTCAGCAACCATTTAAACAATCGTTGCCAAATTTTGTGAGTGTATAGACCGTACGTACAAATATCTCAGCAACCATTTAAACAATCGTTGCCAAATTTTGTGAGTGTATATATCATACGTACAAATATATCAGCAACCATTTAAACAATCGTTGCTAAGTTTCGTAAGTGTATAGACCGTGTTACAAACTAACATTGTCCCGAAAATCGAGCAGTCGTTTATGGAATAACCAACAATAGTTTTTCTTGCGACAAATGGAGTTTCTACGCCTCTAAGTATTTAATTATTCTATTGTATGGTTTGTTTGGAATGTCCAATACCTGTAGATGCTTCATTACAATCAATGTTTTTTTTTAAATTTGAAATCAAACATAATAAGTTACGGAACAATACGGAAAAGTTTACGGAACATTTGATAAGATCGATGAAATCGCTTAGTTATTCGTAACAGTATGCAAGATATCTCATTTTGAAGTCATAATTTTATATTGAGATAATTAATTAGGGAGTCAAAGGTAATTTCTCTATATTAGTCCACGAGATATAAAAATTTTTCTCTCCTTCGGACAAATCTTACAAACCAAACCAAAATAAATATTTTGTCTTGAAATTTTCAGCAAACCTCCATAAATTTGGTTTGTTGCGAGCGTAACCGCCATTAAAACTAGCTTGAACATAATTATGAATCACTAAAAACAGTAAGCTCTTTAAGATGACAGGAACGAAAAACATGTTAAGGAAGCACAAAGGATATATCAAATAAGCACCAACATCTGATATACACGACCGCCTATAGCAAATCAGCCTGCGCTCCAGGCAAAAAGATATAAATATGCAAATGCATATGGATTCATTCGATAGAACATCTCGGCTACCGAGCTATACCGTTTAAAAGGAAACAATTCAATTACATCAAATGACCCTAATAGCCCCCCATAGGGGGTAGCCTGGTCGATACAGCTAGCAAATGTCGTTTCGTTCCATATATAATGCATACGAAGAACACGACAGGAAAAGAGACAAAGCGAAGACAATGAGCGGAGACAATATAATGCACAGCACTTGCTTAGATAGTATTACTTTCTTTTATATGCTGGGTTTGGCCGAGTGATCAATTGTTTAGAGTTGGAAACGGCATAAAATTCAATTTAATATAATTTTACAAACAATAGGGATGCCCGATTACATGGATAGAAATGACGTGAACGCCTGGGCAATTTAGATAAGAAAAAACCAACAAAAACAAGATACTAGAGAGTTGATAATGAAATTTTTATAGGGAGGAATTAACGAAAATTGGAGTATTAATTCTAATACATGTTATATAATTCAAAATCTTAACTGACATTGTAAACGACAAAAATTTATTCCTTTTTTCTTGTTTTATTTATTATTTGTTATTTTAACATATTTCTACGTGATGAGTTAAGTACGAGGGATGTTTAAAAAGTAATGATAAAAACGCTGTACAGAAAAAATATTTATTCAATCTTCTAAATCTACATGTTCTTTTTCGAAGTAACCCCCCTCGGTTTTATTACACTTTTGCCACCTTTCCTGCCACTTTCTAAAAACGAACGCCAGACCATCTTTCGCGAGCTCCTTGCAACGCGCCTTCACAGCTTTGATGACCTTGGGATTGGCCTTGAATTTCCGTCCCCTGAGTGCAAACTGTACGGTGGGTGGAGTACAGTTGCGACGCCGTGAGCATTCAAGAAAGCCACTACAGTGTGAGCGACGTGAAGCCGCGCGTGTCGTGATGCAGTAAAATTTCGTTGATGTACTTTTGCGGCCGTTTTTTTTCTTAAAATGGCGCAACAGCGTGACCAAAATTGATTGATAATAATCTGCTGTGACCGTCTGGCCTTGAGGAACAGCATGTTTGTACAAAATCCCCTCGGAATCGAAGAAGATTATCATTATAACCTTACCAGCGCTACGACTCATCTTTGCTTTTTTTGAAGGTGGCCACTTCGCCCCCATTGAGAGCTGTGTTGTTTCATTTCCTGATCGTAGTGATACATCCAAGATTCATCTACAGTTGTTATTCAGTTTATTTCTAGGTTTGCTTCTCCACCAAACTGCTATAACAAGTCTTGACACGGTGAGACACGATGTTGCATTTCTTCCCGTGTGAACAGGGGCGGCACCCATCTGCAAGGCACGCGTCGCATGGCCAACTCATCATGCCAAAATCAAAAATGCACTGCCAACTAAAACGTCTAGATGTGCAACGAGCTCTTCAACAGTAATTCGTCGTTCTTCGTAGATGATAGTGGCAGCTGTATTCTTTAAAAACTCGGTGCGAGACGTTGAAAGGTGCCATTCGCGTGGGTCGTCGTAGGTGATCTCTCTGCCCTCCTCAAACGCTTTACATCACTTGTAGAAGGTCAGATGGTTCATAACCTCTTCACCATACACCTTACTTAACAATTCATACGCATCTTTTTGTTTCTTCCCGAGTTTCACTAAAAAATTTACGTTACAACGTTGCTTTAACTTTTTATCCATACTGGACATGCTAGGCGAATGTCTAACACATGTTACGAGAATAATCACATACGTCTACTCACTGCACCAATCAACTTGAAACTGATCATTATAGATTGCTCAAAGGATGGGTTACACGATGGCATACAGTGTTGCCATCTTTCGCAACATATTTTCTGTCAAGATTATTATTATCAATACTTTTTGAACAGCCCTCGTAGTTCTCGATGGACTGAATGAAATTATTATTTAATGTAACTTGCTCTATTCAATCGGTATAAAAAATATAATAAGTATACTTAAGCCGCTTTTAAAGTTTTTGAACTTTAAAATTAATTCGACATGAACACGACAAGAAGATGGTATGAAATACTATTAACTAGTACTAATCTATTCAAAATAGTGAGTGAATCAAAACTTTTGCGCGCTTTTGCTACAGCGAGTTGAGTTTTTCTTTAAATTAATTATGTGAGGAAATAAATGGAAATCGAAAAAATTCCTAAATTGCAAAAAAATTATATTTAATTCTTATATATAATATTTCTGCAACCCCTAACTAGGGCTTGGGATTGAGAGAAGCGACCACTTGCTACCATTATCCGAAATAGCAGTTAGCTACTACTAACGTCATATGATGATGAAATACGCAAACGTCCACTAACAAAATGAAAAACGATAAAAGGCCTTAACGGTGTTCATTTATTAAAAATAATTAATTAGTACCAACGACAAGCTAATAAAGCAAAGAAAAACGCATAGAAATATTACACGAAGTCAATAGACCGCGCGATCAGTGTATTCATAAAGAACGCTTTGTGCTTCGTATAATTAAGACCAGTTCCGGGAATACGGAACGGTATCCGCAAGTGTGGAGCGAGTGCAAGAGTGACGCCCTTCCACGAAACTTTGCCGGGAACAGCCATAAACGTGCACCGCGAGTATTTTAAACTTTCCTTGGCCAAAGACGTCTTTCCACGAAGGAAGTAATCATCTCGATAAGGCACCTGCTTTTAAGCCACCTGAGTTGGAAGTTTAGTTTCTCCGTGAAGTGCCAGATAAGAGTCTATGGCGAAAGTTTATTTATATGTAGTAAAAGACATGATGAAGCCATTTCGTACAATTTCAAAGTTTACACATCTGCTATTAGTTCTGCATAAATTACTGCCAGTTACTTTCAAGAAAAAAACAAATGTAAGAAACTATATTTTTGTTAAACTTTGACCGGTAACTTCCAACATTTTACATTTAAGGAAAAACAACATTACGGTAATATTAAAAAGATTACGCTTATCTTATAAGATTTGTCGTATTTAAAGAATAGTACAATGCAAGACAAGTGTAGCGTAATTAACCAGTTCTTTCTTAAAGCATTAGAATTATTCATCAGCTGCTATAAGCGCGAGGTAAAATTTTTAGTAACACCATCTATTAAGAAGCTTGTTTATAATTTTTATTTTTTCTGAGATAATTATGAACACAGAGCTTTTTCAATAATGTACGTATGAAGCCTATATTTGTAGTTAATTTTATAAGCCAATTTTGTTCAAGTTTTCTGATGAGATCTCCAAACTTTATTTTCTGTTAAATCAGCTGTTAATCTTCAACATATCGCCAATTACGAGAGAATACCTAGAAAGACAAACTATTTTGAAAATTAGCGCAAGTGTTCAAAATGAAAAGCGTTACTTTAGTGACGTTAAAAAAATTACAAACATCTTTATAAACAGAAATGTTATTTACAGTTAAAATTTACGCAAATTCAGTCACGTTGCTTTAATTAACATACCGTTACTTCCAATTTGAACTATTGTTATATTCTACCGCGAGAAGGATTCGAGGTGATAGTGTTTGTGCGGATTGACTTTTCCTGCTTTTATTAAAGTGCTAAAATGTCCTTTATGTAGACGTACAGTTCGTTACGGTTCCATAAATGGTCGTCGTGGTCTTGTAATATATTGTCAACATGTAAAATAGTAAGGAAAACTGTGTCCCTAAATGCACTTTCTTTATCTGAATTTTTTGAAACTAATTCAACATGTCTAAGATCGGATCTAAAAGGACAAAAATCGTACTGCTGCCCGTAAAACGCACTTGCGAAAAGAATATCCAAAATTTCAAAAGCGTTTAAAACCAACAGCATAAAAAAGTAACGGACTGTGCGCCTGCATAAAGGACACTTTAGCACTTTAATAAAATCGATACGAGTCAATCCGCACAGCCGCATCATTGAGTGCTGGCCCGGATCTTTCTCGCGGTGCGGCGATATCGATCAGAGTGATTGATTGCATGACGGAGAGCTCGGCAGCGATGCGCGCGCGTTATAAAGTGCTGTTAGTAATTGACATCATCACTATTTACAATGTGAAGGTAAACCAGCTCGGAACATTTACCGTAACTTCGTCTCACGATGGATCTGGTGAATTCAAGCGTCATCTCGGAAGTAGGACTCTTTATACTTTATCATTTTCAATTTGACGTCTTTGTCGAGTTGAGTATGCAATGATGCACAAGGTCATATTGTAAACAAAACGTCCTACTGTCAAACCGTTTCAATTTATTCAACAGTTGTTGTCAACTTACGACAAAAACCAAAACGACGAACAAGTCAGTTACAAAGTAGAAATAATTACGGATATTATAAAGACGGAAGAGAGGTTAATTATAAAGATAAAAAAACAAAAGGCTAAAATCCGGAACAGCTGTCATCATTTAATAAGGATGTGAACTCAAACCGAATCTCAGGTGGCGCTGTGAATGTTAGTATCCTTGTCATTGTTGTCAATTTAAGGTTATCTTGGTGTTGTGTTCTGGTGCAGTATTTTAAATGTTGTATACAGAAATTTTAGATACGAAATTTTCATTACTTAAAAGGAAGAGCTAAGTGCGAGAAGAGCAATATGATGATAATTGGTAAAAAGAGCTGATCTTGTAGCTAGGAAGGTAATGTTACCATAATAGTATGCATTTTAATGCTCATTGTTTATATACTACACGGATAGGTTGTTTATAAACTAAAAGCAAGGACTCTTAACTAGGACTATTAACTATAGACGTTATGCACTAATAACTCGAACAACAGACAAGGTTTCAGCTAACAAATAATATAAAATTTTACACACACTGAAATATTAAATAACACAAAGAGAAGAATATGAGGTCGAGTCAAAAAATACGTGTGAAAGAGAAAGTTATCATTATGAAAGTTCCCAAGTTTATTTTATACCTGAGCGAGTGCAACATGTAGCAAGTAAAAAGTGCGAATGGGATAAAACAACTTGTAAGGTAAGCTTGATTATCCTATTCCTCAAACATACAGTGGGTATCATACTAATCCGCAGGGTTCAGTTTGGTTTTGTAACACTTGCTTATACAGCGCATGCGTGACAAGAACATTGTTATTTCTCTCACCGTTGCCTTTTAGGTAATCCGGTAGTTACTCATTCCAAATTTTGATATTTTTCGTACAATATTGTGGAAATATAAGTTAATTAAAAACCAGTTTTGAAAAAAATTCAAAAATTGATTAAAAAATAAGCCCGTTATAGGCTTCTAAATTTGAAAATACGGATAGAGTTGGGTATATCCCTGTCTCTTTTCCTCTTGTAGAATATAATGTGCAATATTAAAAATGACTTCACACATAGTATTGCCGTCCTTGTCTAAAGGTTAAATTTAAACTTTTATAACTCGGTCAATTTTTCAGATTATTTAAAAAAAATTCACTCTTCATCAGCTTGTACCTTGAAATTATGATTAAAGAAATTAAAAAAATTTAGTCAAATACCCAACTGCAAATAAATAAAAAATTAAAATGAATTATTATTTGCACATATGTTTGAAATGTTATTCCCATACGTTTGTTAACGACAGCCGTGTGAATAAAACACTGTGTCATAACTCAGGAAGGCATATTAATGATTAATTTTATAAAATAAAGCAGTCGCAACAGACAACCACACACTATTGGTAGCAATTCATACTAAATGACAGCTAAATAAAATTAAGACAGATTACCTCATCTTTTGGGAACCAGTTTTAGACGCCAATGACTTTGTTTATATATCTTCATTGGCTAAGAGTATAAATATAATATATAATGTAACCTGTATTATGGAATATCGAGATGATGTTTAACTATATATATCAGCAATATATTATATGAATATTAATAATCAATTGCCTTGCTGTTGTTTGTAATCTAAGTTAAGGGCAGACAGCGCGCTTCGCTCGCTTACCGCGGCTTCGCTCGCGTAGAATACTTATACTATGAAAAGTGTGTTTGAATGTTTCTTATTCAATAACGCCTAAACGGCCTAACAGAGTTACTCAATAGATGACGATATTAAGATCATTGTCCACGTATCTTAAGAGCTCAAAGTTTACATATAAACTCCGTCGCCTTAATGACAAGCAAAGGCTAATTATTGTTTATTGATTAAAACAAATGTACATACTTATTTTTCAAGTATTTAAATCAAAGAAACACTTAATAGTTACCAAGGCAAAACTTAATAGGTATTAAAATTTAAAAAGAAAACTTTCTAATTGCGAACGTATTTAGAAAATAACTACATAAAACCCTAGCTTAGTGCATTACCATAAAACAATGTTACAATCCTCACTTCGTGGGCACGCCAATGCCCAAAGCTAGTTAATAAATGTATTTCAAAACTAGGACGGACGAAGGCGAACATAAGAGCAACATGTCGACCTACTTCAGCGGCGTCCGTGCGACAAAATATTTAAATATCAAGAAAATAATGTAACCTAAAAACATTCCAGTTAATAAGTTAGATCTACGTTTTGTACATAAAATATAGGTCAGTATAGCAGCAAACACGCCGTTATCTTGTGTACAAAAATTGAATCACCTTATAGTGTGTACCTCGATAAGGTAATCTCGAGTATTATGCAAATACGCCGCATAGCATGACACGAAAACTGAAATCGGATATCGGGGCCACGTTCAAAGAGATTTATTTACATACACGACACTACTATGTCGCTAAGCAAACATTTTATAAGTGTACTTATGCTGTGAAGGCAAAATAATGTAAGTATCCAATTTACCAATCAAAAGGTGTATTGACAATATTTGTTTCGAAGAATAAAATCAACACTGTTACTGTAAACTAAAAAATAAACGGATAGCATAAGTATGAAAGTGAAAAATAACGTATTGAAAAATGACGTCCATTAAAGTAGAATAATAACAACCAGGCAATTACGTGTCAGACACTCATATCGTAGTGTAAAAAGTTAGCAAACAGTAGTAAACAGTAGTAAAAGTTAGCAAACAGTAGTATATATAGATTATTAAATAATGCTTGTTATTCTAACGTAGGGGAGTTACAATAGTACCGAGTTCCCCTATATTGTCTTATTATTTTGTGAAAAATATTTATTTTATTTTATGATAAGAGGAAAAACTAAAACCCGACTACAGAAAAAAATAACTGAAAAGCACGAAACATACATAGCCTGTGAAATTCATAACGTTATAAACACAAACACACTCTCTGGACCAAAACGAATCTAAGGACAACTCATTTCAGATCACTCTCTGGACCAAAACAAATCTAAGGACACCTCATTTGTTGAAATCACTTTAGTAGTTTAGTATATTCGAGGGAAAAAACTTACCCATGTGTTATATTCAATCTTTCACATTTTTTTTTAAATTAACTTTTTTTTAAATTTCCAACCGAGCAAATTAAATTATTTTACAAAGTATTAATTTTAATTTTTTTATATCTTTGTTGGAATGAAGTTCCTTTTGGCACGTTACGCTCTTGGCGAAAGTGTAAGATTTTGACCGCTACTTTTGCTACAGTATGAAATTGTAAGATTTCGATTCACAATTTTGCTGCAATATAAGCGTTTGTGTGTTTGCAAAGGTATATCCAATTATTTTTCTGCTGGCTTTCCTATTGCAAGCCAATCATCTGCTAGACCGTTAACAATTGGTTATGTATTTATCTGCATTATAAATTATAAATTATTACTTTATCATTTATTAAATAATTAAAATCAATAAGTTCTCAGTATATTCATTTATTTTCATTATTAATTAAACTTTATTTAGATTGGTTTAGTAAATTGAACAATTTATTACATTTATTTAAATTTTTAAAATAATTAAATTTGAAATTAAAAAGATTAAAATTTAACGTTATAATTAATTTTAAATTAAATATAATTTTAAAATTTAATTTAATTACTTTAATATATATACTGGGACACCCAGTCACTTCTCGTTGATTTTTATGTCTATATGTTAGTCTTTCGTGGCTTTTTAAGATTTTTTTCAAGTTACCAAAATATGAAGTTAATTAGTAAAGTCTTTTACCGTTAGTATATAAATGTACAATAAACAAAACAGACTTTGCAATATACACATTTCGATATTAAATATACAATATAAACTGCTAATATTTATCGTCTCGAAATATGTCTATTTATACAATTGTATAATTAACATTTGTATAATTAAGATAGGAACGTGACGGTTTTGTTCGGTATGAAGACGGTACAAATTCCTAGGAATCAAATAGCGCGCTATAGGTGAGCCGTATCATACCCTAGATATCGCACGTTTAATAATAAAGTGATACAACACAAACAAGAGTTATAATCATCAAACGATCTAATAATTCAATATCGTGAACATAAATTCTTAACTAAAAGTAATAAATAATAATTTTTATTCTTTTCAATATAATTAATAACTTCATTAACTATAAAAAACCACAAATATAAAGAAATTTATTCACGAATTAATGTATTTGCATTTTTCGAGTTGTCACTCTATTATTAGCCTGCGATTTTTAATATTTCCCGGTAAGATTTGCATATCAAATAGTGAATTTATATAATGTCTATGACTTCAAAGTGTTTCCCATAAACCCAAAATTTTTATTGATATGAAAATAAAAACATTATACATATATAGGTCCAAGTCTCGTCAAAAAAAAATTATTTTTATAAATCAATAATCAAAAAGCGAAAATGGAGGCTCATGTTTTCCGGTATTCATTTAATATTACATAAAATAAAATAAACTAATCATAAATCATGCCCACCCCCCTTATTTTTCTAGCTACAGCCTCCCATAGATAATAATACATTCATAAAATTCGTATATTCAAATTCCCGTTATTTTTTCCATATGCAGCACCGCTCCAGTGGATTCTTCCTCTACGGATTTCAACAGCTGACAATCGTAATAAACCACAATGCTGCAACTGTCTAAAATGTGGGGAATAATATTCCATTAACTTCTCACATATTTGAAACTGACAGCCTAGGATTGAAAACTTCACGAATTATTAACAACCACTTCTATCCGAGAACACGTCCTTTAATGGCCAACGCTAGTCACCCATTACATACCATAGCCTTTAATAACCAAAACTGATTGACCTCGTACATAACAATGCTTCTAAAATCCCTGGTTGGTTCTAAAACTAAATCGGTTTGAACTATTCAAACAGATCGTGTTTTAAGTCATCGCCGTCAGATTAAAATAGTAAGAAACCTATAGCTGTATTTAGCTTTACAAAACGAAAACATCGAATATTCAGATAAAAAATGAAATATGTTTAATGAAAAGTTATTTACGTGAACACTTTTCATCACGTAGATCATGACATGACCGTTGTGGCTTTTAGATTTTACAATATAGCATAAGTTAAGAAGTATTTTAGAACCCCACAGATTACTTACCCTACAATAATCTATCTCCATACATAGTAAATTTGTTTGCTTAAAAAAAATTCAATTGTATTTATTCTTCCTGACATAGTAAATTTGTTTGCTTAAAAAAAATCCAATTGTATTTATTCTTCCTGACATAGTAAATTTGTTTGCTTAAAGAAAAATCCAATTGTATTTATTCTTCCTGACATAGTAAATTTGTTTGCTTAAAGAAAAATTCAATTGTATTTATTCTTCCTGACATAGTAAATTTGTTTGCTTAAAAAAAAATCCAATTGTATTTATTCTTCCTGACATAGTAAATTTGTTTGCTTAAAGAAAAATCCAATTGTATTTATTCTTCCTGACATAGTAAATTTGTTTGCTTAAAGAAAAATCCAATTGTATTTATTCTTCCTGACATAGTAAATTTGTTTGCTTAAAGAAAAATCCAATTGTATTTATTCTTCCTGACATAGTAAATTTGTTTGCTTAAAAAAATCCAATTGTATTTATTCTTCCTGACATAGTAAATTTGTTTGCTTAAAGAAAAATCCAATTGTATTTATTCTTCCTGACATAGTAAATTTGTTTGCTTAAAGAAAAATTCAATTGTATTTATTCTTCCTGACATAGTAAATTTGTTTGCTTAAAAAAAAATCCAATTGTATTTATTCTTCCTGACATAGTAAATTTGTTTGCTTAAAGAAAAATCCAATTGTATTTATTCTTCCTGACATAGTAAATTTGTTTGCTTAAAGAAAAATCCAATTGTATTTATTCTTCCTGACATAGTAAATTTGTTTGCTTAAAGAAAAATCCAATTGTATTTATTCTTCCTGACATAGTAAATTTGTTTGCTTAAAGAAAAATCCAATTGTATTTATTCTTCCTGACATAGTAAATTTGTTTGCTTAAAGAAAAATTCAATTGTATTTATTCTTCCTGACATAGTAAATTTGTTTGCTTAAAGAAAAATCCAATTGTATTTATTCTTCCTGACATAGTAAATTTGTTTGCTTAAAGACAAATTCAATTGTATTTATTCTTCCTGACATAGTAAATTTGTTTGCTTAAAGAAAAATCCAATTGTATTTATTCTTCCTGACAGTAAATTTGTTTGCTTAAAGAAAAATCCAATTGTATTTATTCTTCCTGACATAGTAAATTTGTTTGCTTAAAGAAAAATTCAATTGTATTTATTCTTCCTGTCATAATATTTTTTTCCTTAAATAAAAAAAATATTTTTAATAAAACACGCCTAAAACAAAGATTACGAAACACTATCTAAACGTCATTTTGTCTCATCGTAGATACTAAATCCGCACTTAGGTATTTAATAAATCGAAAAAAATACAAACAAACAACATTATGTAATCTTATCAGCGACAGTTGAACAATATCTTAGAAATTTCTTTGACTTATAGGAATGCCTACATTTAAATATAACTATTCAACATATTATTACATAACAATATTCACTCACCAATAAAAACATTTTTATTAAGTTACATAAAACCAGCTACCTGAAGATAGTTCATAAGTTTACAGCATTTTAATATGGGACCCCTGTTATATCGCAGAAAGCTAGAAATTAGTAGCGAAGGACACAGGTACGGAAGGTAAAGGACACGACCAGGACGCGGTCCATTTTATAATTAGCCATGCCGAAGCTAATGGCGCGTCGTGTAGGACTAAAAGTTTACGACGCGAGAAGGCAGTCTGCTTCCGTTTCCTGTCTACATAAAATAAAACGCGCCGCCTGACAACAAGTTGCTCAATTTCTTGCCCACTTTGTGCCTGAAAGGTCCGCCTACGTGTAACGCCGGATGTACACGTTAGGGAGCGACCTAATGGGCTGCGTTACGATAATAAAGAAAGTATCTTTATTCACGAGAGATCAAAGATTCAGCCATTTTTCAAAGTTCTGACGACGTCATTATGGTGTTGTAAACGGGGAGATATTGTTATATAAATTAGATAAAATAGAGGTACATTTGTTTGCCTACAACGAAAGTTAGATTTATGATACCTTCTACATAAGGCTTCTCCGTCGAGATATATCTAAAAACTGACGTACAAGATTGTGTCTTACTTACGCGATGTTAAGTAACTTGTCACTCATAACATCCTATAAGATAGATTATTAACAAAACCCAAGTCCATTATTTTCCACCTTCCGCTAAATATTGTTTAACTGCTAATTCAGAAACTATTATAAATTATTAGACAAATTATAAGAATTTCCTTGTTCGTCTTTTACCACATAAATAAAAAATCGTCTTACGATGTATATTCATTTTTTCTTAAAATATTGTAACACCCGAAAATATTTTTAATGTAAAAGACAAATAATTAAAATTTCGAAAAAATATGTATTGTTTTACAGGAAAGATCTTTGACTTATAAATCCAGCCAATTTTTTATATTATAATGATACAAATATATATACCTAGTATTTTAAACATTGAGGTAACTTGTCTATCATTTACTATAATAACAGCCATTTTGTTGGATTGAATAAAAGATAAAAGCAATTTTGACGAATTCCGGAACCGATACTGCATATATTAAGAAACGATTTAAAAAACTATATAATTTAAGGAAATGTTTTTCCCGTGAAATATTTAAAGGTATATAACGCTGAAACTATAATATATCAAATATGTTTTCTCTATATTGCCCATTCCTAAGTTATAGACGTATATAGCTATTATTAATAAAAGAAAAACATATTTTTATTAGCATACATGTAAAACACGAGTGAAATGGTTTTTTTTTTATTTCGAACTGTATTTCGTAAGAAAAATTATACCTTTTCAATCCAAAAAATACCAAAAGATCGTGAGTATCGAATCAATTATATTACTTCAACAAAAGTTATCTCTAGTAACAGCTATATCTGGGGTTACTGTTTTTTTTTATTTCACAAGTTTCTAATCTTTCCTACGCTCTGGATCCTTGGGGAACTTTTCTTGAACCTGGCTGGTTTATTATTGCAATGTTATAAAATAAACCTATTATGAATAAGCAGAACCCATACCACTAGTCTTCTGGACCCAGTTAGGAACACATAAAAGTTTAAACAATAATCAATAAGTTTTTTATTAGATTATCACACATATTTATTTTATTTTACACTGTATTAAGTGATACAGTATATATTTCACAGGCGTTGAATAAATAACTTAATTTGTAATATTTACTATTGTAATTGTCGCTATCATGACTTTTCTCAGATTTTCCACAGGTTTAGTGAAAAAGTTAGAAAAAGAAAGTGCTCAAATTCTCGCAAAAGACACATCGCAAAATCAAATATCTAGTAAAACACATAGCGTAACAAAAAAGTGCATATAATATTTTAGATTGCATTTTGGAAGGCCCCTTCTGATATCTACACAATGAGACCTGCAAAAAAGTTTTTCATCCCTAAGTTTTATGTAAGGGGAGACCCATAAAAAAGAAAATGATAGATTCTGTGTAATCAATCTACACGTTCCTGTCACTTTTATTATGATTAAACTTAAATTAAAAGAGTTAGGATGCTGTGACTTACGTAGGTAGATATAAAGAACGGGCAGACATGACAAAATTACAAGAATTCCGTTTTTCATCATCCGCCTACGCAATCATGAAAATTATTATAAATTCCACTACTTTATTATTTTTCCTTCACCAGAGAAAACAAACAACTCCTGTATTCTTCAAACATAAATTTCCTCTCGATAATAACGTAAAAAGTTATGTCCATTGAATTCATTTCCACATAAGAATCTGAAGTTTCCATTAGTACCGCCAAAAGGTATCTGACCTGAGTAGCACATTTTTATCTAGGTAGTTATTTTAAGCTATCAAATTGAGATTGTGCTTGCGACTCTTATTAATCTTAAGCTATACAGAACTTCGTATAAAAGCTGATAGTCTTTCTTAGGGATGGTAATTACATAGCTTCCCAATTAGCTCGAAGCGTCTAATTGTCAATACGCATAAAACAGGTGTCGTATTTCACTAGGAGGTTACCTTAGCACGCAACGGCAGAAAGGTGAGAAGGCACCCGCAGCAGTGACTTAATTATTAATGGACACTTTGTAATTTAGCTACAACATGATCTCTCAGGAGTTTGTGACGCGGCGCGGCGCACTCCGCCGAGCGTGTGTCTTAACAAAATGTTAACGGCCGTGTCAGTTTGAATTATTAAATTCGGCGAGTCCCTTCAAGTTTCGTACATTGCGAAGAGTTTAAAATAATTTAAAATTTCCTTGGCAAGCGTAAGGGTAAAACCTGACAAGGTAAACGTTTATAAAAGTGGCAAATTCGCATCGTAAATTTGCCCGTTTGTTTGCAAAACACTCGTAAGATAAAATTATACGATACAAATGAATATGTATAATATATATACATATAATACACAAGATATGAGCACGAGGGCGCATGCGTGCATACGTTGTTTGTGCGTGTATGTGTGTGTATGTTGTCTAGTTGTGAAAAAAGGAGAATATTTTCTAGATAAAACAAAAAAAACCTGCAAAGTACGAGTAGAACCCGCACCCCAGGGATCCTTACATACTTAATGCTGTCTAAATACATAAAACATTTAAGGTTGTATAGAATTTCTGTTAAATCATTTACAAATATCCTCTTTCACCACGTCAATATATTGACTTGTATATAATTGACGTATATAGTATAAACACCACGAATTTCTCAAAAACTATGAAATTTAAAACCGCCACTGCAATTTTTGAGGTTCCATAGCCAAATGGCAAAAAAGGATTTCGTCCTGTGTCAGTCTGTCTGTCCGTGTGTCACAGCCATTTTACTCGTAGTCCACTGGCACCACATACAAACACATACACCACAATAAAATGTGAATTATAGGTGTCTTCTATGAATTTCTGTACAATGAAATAGTGGAATTATGAAAAAAAATATATTAGGGGTGGCACTCCACAAATGTAACTGAGTGATCAAAAAAAATCCAGTGCACATAGGCGTGTGGGGTATCGTTAGGTAGCTCTTAAAAATTAGAGAGGTTCCAAAATAACTTTTTATTTAAGTAAATAGTTGGTGAGATATGCACACCTAAACACTTAAAAACTGTGTCCAACCCCGCCACCCCCCCCCCCCACTCTAACTTTTCAACCAACGTGTGTAAAATTCTGAAATTAACGTAGTAGAATATAAAATAAACTTTTAACGAAAATTGGTTTGAATAAGATATGTTGCGTACTTTTTGAGATATGGCATATTTTCGGTACCAGCAATAACTTTGTTTTTCATAGTGTCTTCGAGAAATACGAACTTATAAGTTTAATATTGTTTGGTGCTACGGAAGACTTCGTACGCGAATCCGACTCGCTCTTGGTCGGTTTTTTTAATCAAGTTTAAGTAAACTTCTAGTAACAATAATAGACACACGCGATAAAGTTAGAAAATTTTCTTTTAATTTCAATTTTCCCTTTATTTGCCCTCTAAAATTTTTATATAAATGTTTTTGAATATTAACTATCGAGATATATGCAAATTAATATGATTTATTATTATGTCAAATTTACATTTTCAAAAATAGTTTCGTCGTGAAAACCCGTTTTATAAATTAACCGAAAACCAATTTTATCTTAGAAAACTTTTACGGAATTTGGTAACCCTAATTTAGAACTAGGGTTGCCAATGACGGAAAATAAGATCTACGAAACTCATGTATTGGTTTCTATGCTCTGCTCGCTACCTGCACCCTTATCGCAAGGCAAACCTGGAGTGCGACTTCGGCTCACGTTTGTTCATTATATAATTTCAATATAATAACGGACCTCCGATCGCTCGAGCAGGGCGGCGGACCTCCGATCGCTCGACAATGGCGGCGTCTCGTTCGAATTAAATGGGCATTGTTCTCGATGCTGCCCGCCCTCGAAGACAAGTCGAACCACATCGGCTTGGAACAATGGGCGCTGCTTGTTTTACGAAATAAACTCCGCAAATAACTACTCTACGCACCGTTTGGAGACATTAGGCAGCTGTGCGTTTTGCTGTTTGCCACTCGTGGCTGTGACCCGGATTTGCTTGCGAATTACATACTTAATAAGATGTTAATTGTCATTTGTTTAATAAGAATATTAAGTTAAAAGATATAAACGGCCCATACCAATAATTGAAACAACGAGATTACTAACGTACATTGGATTACAAATAAAAACAATATTTTAAATATACTATGTTCAGAAATAAATTGTTTTATCGCCTACAGATATTTCTGTTAACAGACTGACAAAAATAGATGGAGCTTTTTGTATTAGAAAAAGAAAAAAATAATAACGAAAGGCTTGCTTTAAAATAATTCGACTGTTATATACCTATAAACCTTGGATGTTCATCTTGAAATAAACGATGCGCCAAAAATTTAATAACTTTTCCAGCACGATTTTCCAGCATCAATTTGAGAAATAAACACGAGGTTTATTAAGAAAATGATTACAGAATGCAATGACTAAAAAATACGAAATTTCTAAAAGAAACCGAAGACCGTTCTTCACGAAATTACATAGTTAGTACCCTAAAAACAAGGAAATTTTTCGCAATTTTTGGAATGATTAGAGAAAATGGATCACTTCCTATAGGAACCCATATCTATAAAACCACTCATGTGTACGTCCATCAGTCTATCACAGCCATTTTTCCCATGATCGTTTTCACATAAAAAGGTAAAATTTGGCATACATAAATAAATAAATTGTACATATTTAGTTGTGAAAAATTAAATTAAAATAGTAGTTATTCGTAAACGTATTCCTAAAGTAATACAAGAATTTTGTTTAAATTTACCGGAAAACTATAGCGATGGTTGTAGATGTAATCATTTTTTGAAAATCTACGGTATTTTTCGTATGTCTACGATTGATATACTAAGTAATACATTTATTTAGTGATAAATAATAATAATCTATTTTTTAATTAACTTAATATAAATACTATTAGTATTAAGTATATACTTAAACAGTTAAACTCTGATATGTATCAAGTGCGTACGGAATCCTAGTGGTCTAAATTTATACGTAAGTCACGTCAAATGCTGGCAATTTTTTTACAAATATTTATTGAATTGTAAACATACACTTCAAAACTCTACAACAGCAAGATAAAACGTTATTTACTACTTGGTGGATTACTTTTTAACTAATATACATTGAAGCTTTGCGATTAACGTATATCCAATTTATATTAACGAAGTTATTCTGATTCTCGCACTATGAAACGTAAACACACGGCAAAACTCTTTATAACTTTACGTAAGCACCTTCTCTAGTTACACACGAAGACATATCCCTTACACGTCTCTTTTGCTACTCTATCTCGCACCGTAACATATTATTCCCAATTTTCAACGTTTATTTTTGGGCAAAATAAATTGTATGATGAAGCCCCGACGATAAGGAAGGGTGTCATGTGTTCAAAGTTACGTTTATGAAAACGTCTGTGTTTGCATAATAAGTCCACATTTTTAAAATAAGATTCTTAAGAAAATTTTCTAATGATCCATGTCTGAGTTATATTTGACAGCAGCTTGTCTATTTGATAAGTGGAGTTATGAAGACGTCAAAGTGACAGCAAAAGTGATACATTTTATCACTTCATACAAAATACAATTAATTCGAAATTTAAATAATTTTTTTGTCAGTTTTCCTCTCATTCACATATGTATAAAAAGAACGCTCGAGAGCAAAATAGACGATTATCTTTTCCGCTCTCTGCTAACTTTGTCTCCCCTCTCAGCAGACCTCATGGCATCCATGTAAATTATAATATTATAGAAGGCGTCTCCAGTAAGCCAGCCGCGGGCTGACGAGACGGTAGTGCCTCTATGATTTGATATAACAATTGAGCGGATAACTTACCAAAAAGTGTTTCTGAACACACAAACGCAAGTTATCTATCTATTCAGTGAACTCTCGTTAATTTAACTTGTCAACATTGGTCGTTTATATATTCCGTAAATCTGTCATAAATTTGACATTGAATTCAAAAACATATTATCGATTTTTAACCGAAAAAGGAATTTTTCTATTTCACCTGTATGTATGTTTATATGTGAGTATATTCCCTACATATAAACATACATACAGGTACCTGTATGTTTATATGTGAGTATATTCCTCACATATAAACATACATACAGGTACTTGTATGTTTATATGTGAGTATATTCGCGATTTTGTCAAAAAAATTACTGAACCGATTTTGATTGTTTTAGAATTGTCTTATTTAAGAGAAGCTGAATTGTAAAAAACATTAAGGTATCGCACTTACTTTGAAGAGTGCAATATTAAATTTTGAATGCGCTTCATTTTCGTTGGTCAAATAAAGTCGGTCCAAATGTTTATTTGGAAAGTTTTATATAAACAACATTTTGATTATTATAAATTTGAGGGACCGGAGAAATCCGTTTGAAACGGTCACGGATCAATCGTTAAAACACTAACTTCAACTTTTTAAACTTAACTTTAACAGCTATGCTATACAGCCAATGTTATTTGGGAATTGGCAGATATTTAAATATATTTGTATTCAATCATCAACCCTAACATGCCTACTGCAATATTTTATTTCTAATATATTCCATTTGTGTAATATTTTTATAAAACAACATTTTTGAATGTATTTCTAAAAAAGAGCCACTTAGTAATTTTCAAGGTAAATGCTTATATAGCTATCTAAGCAACGAAATTGTCCTCGACAACGCGTTGATAGTTATTTTTAGTTTATCGCATATTTAACTTTATTGGTTCGATAATAATTTAAAGGTTTTCTATTGTTATCAGAAAGTTGGACACAAACATTATTTTAAAACAGAGTGTCATTATAGGACGGTGAAAATTGGATAGTTTTCAATGAATATTGGCCATTTTTATTGTTTCTGGTCTCTGAACAATATAAAAAAATAATCGGAGCTTCCGGCGATATTTAATAAGTCCAATGCATAGAATTATTTGTTATAATTATGTTACTTTCGACAACATCGAAAGTAACATCAGGTCAGGTACACACCTGACCTGATGTTACTTTTGCAAACAACAAACCTCTGTACTCAATATAGAAATTGTAAAGCCAACCACTGACATTTTTACTCCACCAAACTTGGTAATAAGTCGCTGGAAGGTGTTTTTGCCAATTAAGTGATGCACTTACAAATTGGATGTATTAACTAGCGAATGCCAATACTTGTTTAAATCAATTAACAAAATTAACAAATTTCATCAATTCTTTATAGGAGTTTTTTTATGTTTTTATATCGCTTTATGTATGTACAATTGTTGGTAAATAGGTATAGCAATAATTCCTTTTTCTTTTGGATCTCTCTCAAATGTATAAGACAAAAATAGTTAACACTTTTTATTCAGGCCTTCGTTACGGAGAAATAATTTATCAATATTTTTTTTTATTTTGAGCATTTATTCAACTATAATTAAATTTAGGCAAACGTTCCATTATTATAAACAGATATTAATCAAGTTGTGTTATGGAATCACGGAAAAAACTTAAGAATAACAATGAATTACCAGTAAAATCGATTTTCATTTCTACTAAATAATCCTATCGCTCAATATGCAAATCCGAATAAGGGGTTCTTCGCGATACTTAACCCTAGAAAATTTGCACCAAAATTCTACACACAGAAACCGGTTTGCTATACTAATTTAACAGCACTACTCCTATATAATTGCAACAAAATTCTACACATAGAAACCAGTTTGCTATACTAATTTAACAGCATTACTCGTATAAAATTGCAACAAGATTCGACACATAGAAACCGGTTTGCTATACTAATTTAACAGCACTACACGTATATAATTGCAACAAAATTCTACACACAGAAACCGGTTTACTATACTTATTTAACAGCATTACTCGTATAAAATTGCAACAACATTCTACACATAGAAACCGGTTTGCTATACTAATTTAACAGCACTACTCGTATATAATTGCAACAAAATTCTACACACAGAAACCGGTTTGCTATACTAATTTAACAGCACTACTCGTATATAATTGCAACAAAATTCTACACACAGAAACCGGTTTGCTATACTAATTTAACAGCACTACACGTATATAATTGCAACAAAATTCTACACACAGAAACCGGTTTACTATACTTATTTAACAGCATTACTCGTATAAAATTGCAACAACATTCTACACATAGAAACCGGTTTGCTATACTAATTTAACAGCACTACTCGTATATAATTGCAACAAAATTCTACACACAGAAACCGGTTTGCTATACTAATTTAACAGCACTACTCGTATATAATTGCAACAAGATTCAATTATAATTCATTTATAATTGAAAGAGTGCGCATTTCTCACATAACAGAGAATTTACGTCCAAGTGCTCGGATTGCACTTTTGCACGCCACTACAACTTCCTTTTATAATTTTGGCAACTTAATAATATTTGTAGAGGCATTCTTTATTATATAATAACAAATACGAGACTTGAAAAATATATCCTAATACTCGTATACCGAGTTTTCATGCTATAATATGCGACAACTCATTTATTTACATCACGAGTGGGGAATTCCCACAAATTATACAGAATAACCGCCTCCACGGTCACCATTTTCTATAAATAAGTATATGGTGCATCCATCCGTAATTACTTCCAACTTTCCGTACAGTTTCTGCACTTTTATGCAATAGCGCGCTCGTAGAAGCGGTAATGGATTACCATAGCCTGCAATATTCCCAAGTGACTAAAGACGCAACTCTGCAGTGAGCGTCTAGGGGCAGACGCCATATTCACAAAGTGAAGCGTTCGACATTTTCCATCGATATTAAATGTAATGCGGACATAGAGCATGGAAGTATCTGTCTGTTCTTAATGAACAACGTATGGGTGCTATCTGATTCGGCGAAATAAAAACACGAAACATGGGTCAAAAAAATTATTGTCAGTTCGATTTCGACATTTTTTCTTAGTTCTGTAAATCACTTTGAGTGTTTCGCAAATTAACTAGTTTTCGCTTGTGACTGTCCGTATTCGATTTAGTTTTACTTAAATAATTTTAGTCAAATTTTAATACGATGTTAAACCCCTTTTTACTATTATACATATTCAAAACCTAAATTGAATCCTACTTTTTAAACAGCGAAAATTTCGTCAAAATTCATTTAATACATTTTATTTAATTTTCGAACAAAATTTTAATGTTTTACACCGATTTCATTCTCCTATTTCGTCGCCAGTTATTATTACCAGATATACTGATTTTATAACGAAGACGTCACGATTTTTGGAGTGTCATGACTAAGTTTATCATAACGCTATTAATAATTCAAAATTATGCGTACTAAATTCGATAATATGCCTCAAGCCAAGTGGGCATCGCACCCGAAGCGAGTTTCTTGTTTCGACGGGCGTACAGTGCATGCAGAATAAAAATTTGAGAGCCTAAACAAAATCTACATTCGAAAAGATATTTTACTATTTATGACAATAATCTCGTTAATTTTTTCATAAACTTATTAACGGTCACGTTACACATTTAAAAATGTAAACATTTAAATTCAAATGTAAACATTTAAATTCTTTCGTACGAAAATATTTAAAATAATGAAGCTTTCAAAACAACATAATTTTTAGTAGTTTTCCGATAATAAAAATTAGATTTTTATTCGGCACGACCCCAGAGGAACCTCTGTGTTAGAACTAAGTGTTTTAAGCCCTAGGAACCTACCCCTCTTCTAAAATATAACATGGAAAACGATTTTAGGTTAAATTAAAATTAAGGGGAACACTAATTTCTTGATGGTTGGGACACCTTTTTCGACGGGAAGATCTGGACCCAGTTAAAAAACTGACGTTGGCGAAGATTGAAGGTACAAGAAGGGGAAGACCACCTACAAGGTGGTTGGACAGTGTAGAGAAGGACTTAAAAATTCTGGGAGCCAACAGGTGGAGAAACCTTGCATCAAGTCGTACTCAAAAGACGTACGGACAAAGAAGAACTAATTTCTTGTATCGAATTCGCTTCAGTATCGCTTCCATTGTCCTTGTCTAGGAAACTAACATCAACAAAGGCAATATTTATTATCTTTATCGAAATCATCAGCCCCTAAATAAAAATCGTCACTCCAAATAAAAAGGATTGAGAAATTGTTGAGCAAATTAGGCGCTTTGAAATTATATGAAATGTTCTCGTTTTGCAAGATTTTTAATTTTAGAAATAAATCTCTAGTACCAATTGCACAAAAAAAATTATAAGCCACGTCTTACTTGAGATAATTGAAAACATGTTCTTATTATGTATTTATACCAAGATATAAATTAATAAAAAAGTGACGTCATATATTTTGCATTTAATCAATACTAATGGTGTAAATAAAGTGTACATAAGCTATTCATTAGGAATCTTTTTACAAGAAATCCAGTCAGTCTATTATACTTGTTAACTATTATAGCATATTCTCACATACCTCGATTTTGAAATAAAACCTTATCTTACATACAGTGAAAAACGTCAAAGTCTATTGAATTTTTTTTTGCGAAACGCTAGAACACGCAGAGAAAAAAAACAGGAACTCTGAAATACATTTTTAGATTCAGGAACTTCAAAATACTAGATTGCAAACGCTTTAATTTCTTTTCTCTTTAATATCGCGAAGTATCGATGACTGTTCACTGTTGTATCATAAACTATTCATTTTATTGCTATCTCCTCTCTAAACCCCACAATTGAAATATTTTGGGGTCTAGAGAGGAGATAGTTTATTGGAGGAACGTTTATTGAGAGTGAATAAACGCTTACCTCATTTATCATAGATCTTAATTCGCGAAAAAAAGAAACCATTCCTTAGGAAAGTTTGATATAGTAGATGATTTGTATTTCCTTTTAATAGTCTTATTTCACAAAAAAAAAGTTAAAAGATTTTAATTTTTGTTAAAAAAAACAATTCCATAACAAATTAAATAAAGTAAATACTTATACGGCTGTTTTGCTACGAGGAAAAATGTATTAAGGTACAAATCTATATAAGTTCTTCATTTATCGATTTAACAATACTTCACTAAACGTAATAAAATACGCATTTATATCAATTTACGATCGACCTAAAAAGGCGAAGTCTGATAAGATAATCTAAACATCTTGGTTGACATAATCGTACACACATACTCTTGATTATAGGCGCTGTGCATTAAACATATATCCAAGTCAAATAAAGATTACATGTAAATTGGCATATATTGAGGCAATGTAAATTTAGAGAAAATAAATCGTAATAAATGTGGCGCAACTTAAAACAATCAACTAAGTCAAATCAGTCTACAAGTATGACAGGCTGTAATAGATCGTTAATACAAACGCTTTATAGATACCAATCAATGAGAAATGTCGTACCAATGTCGTAACGATACAGAACCGAATGTTTCACCTTTGTTCACCTTAACGTCTAGACATCTAGTTTTTTTTCAAACACACGACAAAGTGATTTATAACGATTTTACAAATCTGATTAAAATCATGTTTACTGTGTAATTTATGTAAGTTTCCATCTTTAATTTGCCAATAAAGAAAAGTTTACCCGTAACTATATCTACGTTTTTATAACATAATTTAAAGTATGATAATGCGATATTTTTATAATTCAGATTTTTTTGTTGCCGTATTACTTTCAACTATCACTAATACCTTTTCATATTAAATATATCTGGAATTAACCATCTAAAAACAATAACTATAGCAGAAATCATCGTTATATCAAAAGTCAGTTCCCGCTGACAATATCGAATTCGTATTATTTATATGTCTGTAATATGTATATAACTGTAATCACAAGAATTCTTGTTAATTACAGTATTGAAGTATATAACGTAAATTTTAGAAATTCTTTAGGTGTTCTTTAGTTTTTAGTAATTCTTTAGTTTTGCTTTAATTGCTTTATTCTTCTATCTCGCAATGTTCGTCGTGAAATAAATGAGAAAGTTAGTAATTGCTGAATATTTATTGAATATTAAATGTTCAAATTGATAAAATGCTTTTTATCAATTGTATTATTTACATGTCTGTAATATGTATATAACTGTAATCAAAGGAATTCTAGTAATTACAGAATTGAAGTATATAACTTCAATTTTAGAAATTCGCCGTGTTTTTTTCCTTAACTTGCCTTATTCTTCTATCCCGCAATATTTTGTTCGTCAGCGTAGTATCTCGTGAAATAGATGAGAAAATTAGTAATTGCTGAATATTTATTGAATATTAAATGTTCAAATTGATAAAATCCTTTTTATCAATTTGAACATTTATATAAAAGGAAGTGTATGAAATTGTATGTAAAATAACTGGTTGTAAAACAGTAGAGTTCGTGCGTATACATGTTACGAAATACGTAAATCAGATTAAAGTTAAAAAGGTAGACAGTGTGACAGTTTAGAATAAATATACTTCAGACTGGATCCCTTCTGAATGAAGCAAGAATTTAAATTGTATAATAGCAAGTTACTTCAGTTCTATTTTAAAACTCCTACTTAATAGCTTTTCAACTATTTCTATACGTGATTAAAGAAACAAGTTTCTCGCAAGCCACTTGTCCTTTTATTAGTAACGTGAAGAACTCTTGAGATACTGTTCATCGATGTCATTAAAGATATATTAATCTTATATAGGGACCAGTGAAGATTTATACATATAAATCTGTCATATATATATATATATATATATATATATATATATATATATATATATATATATATATATATATATACGCTTATTATAATGGTTCTATTTATTTTTTAACTTCTGCACCTATTGTCATGACTTTACAAAAAAGTTACACATATACATACAACACTGACACGGAGACATCTAAAAACTGAGAGAAAGCAATGTGCCAGTTAATTAAGTCTTCTATTATTGAGATGATAATTGGCAGTTGAAAGGAATGATTGATACTCTCATAGATAATTGTTGAGATACATTGATTCGTTGGCTCACACACAGCGTCGTCGCGTCACAAGAGTATCGTCACGTCTGACTAACGCGCAAGCCATTGAGCATATGCTATTCTTATAATTTATAAGTGACCCATTTGCTGGATGCTTTCAACGTTCAGCTTAGAAAATTTTTAAATTGTCTACATTTCCAACAATCTTCAGAATATGTAAGAAAAGAAATATTCAGAATATGTAGTTAAGACGAACCATACTTACCTAATGCAATAATCAATAAGATCTATCCAATAATATTACCAAGATATTAATGACTATTTTCAAAGAATGAATGTAGAGTTTAACAAATTTATTAAGTGTTTCGCTCCAGAACGTCTTCAAATGGCTGATGGAGTAAGATTCAACATAGCAATTGCCGTCATTATAATTATGACATAATTTTCTACACGTTTTCCTTTATGAGGCGCATCATTATTTCCATATTCGACGAATCATGGGGCGTAGATAAACCAGAGCATATCGACAAAAAGGCAGAGTACCTAATACCTACTCGTTCTATTATTATTTTGCATTCATTTAACTTCAGACAGACCTCAAAAATTTGTTACCCTTTTTAGAAATATTACTCTTGGCGGCAAAAGTAGTCACGAAATCACGAAAAGTAGTCACGAGATCATGTAAAACATCAGTAGTTTATATTCTTATTGAATATCGTAAAAACAATAATTTAATAAAAAAACATATATTTATGAAATTGGAATTGCAAACAAATATATTACATACTTACAGGAAATCTGATGTAACGGTTAGAGTTAAAATCGAAATTGAATTTTATAACGCATTAGTCGACAAGTTATAGAGAGGTAAATATATAGACTTGGCGTTAACTAGATTTATAAAGCGACTTAAAGTAAATAAAGGTTTCGAAAATAATTCCGCAATGAATTTTTCTACTAAATTATTGGGCAGGCAAAAATAATAATTAATAGAGAATGCCTGGCATATTTTTGCTTTGCTACCAGAAATACATATCTAATACTGCACTTCAATTCTTTATACACGTACATAACTGCATGCTCTTTAGTTAAACACTCAAAAAAGTGAACTTCTTTGATTTTTTAAGTACGTTGATCGCCGATGCAGGTAAAGTAAACCATCTGTCGTAACAGCATTATTCGACCCCCTCTCAAAACTGGTTGGTTACCTACCGTCCTTGCATTACGGCATTGTGGCACGTTTCAGAAATGCAGTTACGTATCGTGCATATATGAATGTAAAATTTTAACGTAAATCTGCATATCGACTTATAAAAAAATACTATAAAAGAAACTGTTTTTCATAACGCTTCGTAAACAAGCTACGTATGTGATAGCATTGCAATTGAATATATCAACGCTATCGAACGAATTATCTTATCGTTATTATCTATCTAACAAAAAATGACAGAATAATCTTTTGTTAAGTACTTTTAATGACAAGAAATTTTCATCGTAGTCTAATTTAATATTGTTACCATAACTTACCTGTAGATCCACTATAAATACCCTTGCAGCACAAAGAAAGAAATAATAACACACTGTAAGCACGAAAACATTGAAAACTGGCGCACATTTTCAACTTTGCTCTCTCCGACTCTTCCATGATCATCAATTCTTTCGATTTATTCTTACGAAGAACACTTGAAATGATTGTAAACATTTGAATCAGCCGTAAATCGACGCTCGAGCTCTAGAGCAATTCGTCACATCGGAGAAGTGAAACTTAAAAGGAGCGCGTTTTATTTCAATGTCATTTTATTACATAAAACAATCGGACTTTTTAATTGTCACAAAATAACAATTACTATTTAAAACAAATTTAACACGGTTGCTAGGCATCACACAGTCACAACACACCTGTGGACACTTCACACGCGAGTTCACTCAACTTTTGTAAAGCTCGTTTTTTACAATTTAAAACTAAATTTAAAATGTTGAAACACTGATTATAACATAGAATTTATTCTAGGTAACTACTTCTCTGTAATGAAGGTTAAAATATAGGATATTTGAAATCATAACTCTTGAAAACAAAGTTCGTAACTGTCGACGAGATTGTCAAAGTTGTTAGTTCTCCCCGTTCACGCTATCGCACAACACTACCGAAGTTGTTATGCAGCTTCAAAACGTGTTTCATTCGCCGTCTGTACGTACCGAGGCCGGTTATACATAACATTCAACTGACATTTGCTACGTCGGTAAATTTTAGTTCTAACTGCACGGCGCTCAAGTGCAAGCACTGTGCATTACTTATCGAATCGGTATCTAGAAAAAAGTTATTTATCTAAATAAAACAAATATTTTTAGCACATTATATAATTTTTACAATTATGAATAATATTAATCATGTAAATTTTGCACAATTAATAAATAAAACGAATATAAGGTTTAGTGTCATCTATTGGTCATTTATTTTACTTAATGACAGTATCTAATTTATTCGTTGTTGCTTCTGATCATATAAAACTAATTAAGAAAAAATGGAGAGTGCAAAATAATCATTTTAACATAAAATTAGATGTTATTAAAGTTTAATTTTAAAAATAAGTTATTTTATTTTGTAATTAAGCGCCATCTGTTTCATCGCGTATAAATTAAATGACATGATTATTTATGGTACAAATAATACTATGATATCTATTAAAATATTTTAATTTAATAAATGTTAGGTTTTATAGTTGTTTGTTTGGTGATATTATTCTATGTTTGTAATACGTGACTTAGAGTTTGACATTGTTATAAATTAAAAAAATATCATTTCAAACAAAAAATTATTTTATATAGTTTTGGTAATGTGGGAAATATTATTTGTTCCATAAAATGGCCAAATGAAATATTTTAGTGTTCTTCCACTACATGTCTCTACTAAATACAAATAAATAACAACTAGTGGTAGTTATCAGTTTTTTTGGTTTCCTTTCAGAAAATGACTTGAAATATTTAAAAATCATAACTCATAACAATCGGCTCGTAGTGTTTTAGTTTTAAGAATTATATTTTTTCTGTTTTTTTTCTTTAAATTTAATAGCTTAGCAGTAATGAATTAGAAATCACTACCAGTGATGCCAGATTTGAATATGTAATCAAATAATTTATACGTATTCAAATGTTTTGTGCGTATTTTTACATAAAAATCATTTCAATGAAATTATATTTAAGGGTTTGAAATTATGATTGTTTATAGTGCCTTCTTTATTGTTGGCATACGTTAAACATAAACTGTAAATAAAATAAAGAATGCAAAGGAATATTATGTCCTGGCAAAATTGGACAAAATTTTTCAAATTGATATAAACTAAGTATATTAAACATTTACTGGGTTGTAAAATTTTCATGTAATATTTTTACTTTTTATAAGTTTAATTGTCAAGAAACAATTAAAATTGATATCAAGTTATAAATAATGTTTATTTTCTTGTTTATAACGGGTGTATTTGCTTGATAATAAATAATACACATTATTTATGCAAATAACGTTTATCTACCTAAATAATTTGCCTAAGTATAAATTAATGTAGACCATAAAGCTCGGTAATATTTCACAGTTGGTACGAATGAAAATCCACAGTTTAACCAACCTTGGATTGCTTACTTCCTTCTTATTCGTGCGCTCTTTTGGCCTATTTGCCTTTAACTTGAAGCAAGTCTTCAATCGCAGGTAATCTACGCGAAATTAGTTTTACGCTGTTTTAAGTTGTACTATGGTGGTGCAAAATAAATCAAGATATAAAAATCCATTTACCGTTTCTGAAAATTTATAATAATACATAATTTGAGGTTATTATTTACCTCATTGGTATTTGTCGGACGTGTTTGACATTTGTGTTTTTTGACTTCACTCAAGAAAAGTTTTAGAATTTATCTAAAATATAAATAAAAGTGTAGTGACGACTTCCTTTTCTGAGTTTTCATTGTGTTATTTTTATTATTTCAGCCATGGTGCGTATGAATGTTTTGAGTGACGCTCTGAAGTCGATTCACAATGCCGAAAAACGTGGAAAAAGGCAGGTTTTGCTGAGGCCGTGCTCCAAAGTTATCGTGAAATTCCTCACCGTCATGATGAAGCACGGATATATTGGCGAATTTGAAATCGTCGATGATCACAGAGCTGGTAAAATTGTAGTAAACTTGACTGGAAGACTTAACAAGTGCGGAGTTATTTCTCCAAGATTCGACGTTCCCATCAATGATATAGAACGGTGGACAAATAATTTATTACCGTCACGTCAATTTGGGTAAGTTTACTAGTTATATTAAGTTTTTAAGTAGTTATAAATGCTAAGAATACAAAGTGTCTTCTCTCAACTCAACCACTAAGCCATCATTGTTTAAAACTTTGTTTCCTATAAACAATTTCAGAATATTGCCATAAATGCCAAAATAATATCTTTATTAGTGTACTCTGAATTTGTTGCGTTCAGATAAATTTGAGAAAGTATTCATTGTAAAGCATATTCCGAATATAATTTTTTTCTTATGTAGGTACATTTAAAAATTTTAATAATCGCCAATTTGTTCATTGTGCTTAGTTCTATAATGGGTTTAAATGTTTGAGTGGAAATAAATGTTAATAATTATAAGTAAATTCAAAATAGGGTTAATACTATAATTTCTATCCTAATAATTAATTCTTTCTGATATATTTTCCATTCAAAATCTATTGTAATATTGAAGTATATTTCTTGTATTTTTTTGTCTCCCAATGTTCCGCTAAAACATGAATAACACCCTTGTTCTTTTTTCTTTGTGTTTTACGAAGAATAGATATAAATTATTTACAGTATAAATTTGCTCTTGAACAGTTATTTTGGGCAAATTCTAAGTTTTATCTTGAACTTTTCAGTCGAAATACGAAGCTAGGCTTTTAGTGGAAGACTGAGGACAAACTACACTATTACGAATTAGACTTGTAGTGCTAAATTTTCTGTGCATAACTCTTATTGCAGTGTAATACATTTTACATTGCATTATAAATGTATTATTTTCATTGAAGGGAAAGTTTAACAATCGTCTGTTATTTAAGTCTTTCACTTTGCATTTTATTCCGTTTCCATTCTGTTATACCCTGTGCTATATTGTTCATCTCATATAAGTTAAATTGTATATTTATAATATATAACACCATGAATGCCATGTCACCCATATTTGGATGACAGCTATATTTTTGTCGCAACATGGTAAAGCATCACCCGTGATTGGGTGATGTTTTTGTTAGTTTAGTAAAACAAAGTTTTGAAATTAATTTACAATTTTATTAAAAATATGCAGAGGTGTTTAAATTCTTTGACAATACATGGAGTTAGAAGGAGAAAAAAAGGATTTGAAAGGTCAATTCCGCTACCAGTTATTGCTTGATATTATTGGTATTTTGATTTGCAAGATATTAGTTTTCCTAGGTGCAATATGATTGTACATTTATATTATCGTCAACCATTGTCTTCTAGTTAAAGTTTGCTGCATCTGCTAAAAAAGAAAATGTCATTTTGTGATAAATATTTGATAAATTTTTATTATCTATTCCAGTTACATCGTCTTGACGACGAGTGGAGGTATCATGGACCACGAGGAAGCCAGAAGGAAACATCTTGGAGGAAAAATTTTAGGTTTCTTCTTTTAAAATGTATTTTTAAGGTCAACTAAATAATGATTTGATGCTTAATAAACGAGTGTCATTTCAAATAAAAGTATTTTAATAAAAATCCTACCCTTCTAAAAACAGTGGCAAGCTATAAATAAATACAAAATTTTACCATAAAGAAAATATATATTTCTTTTAATGATGCTGAACGAGTATATAGGTTTTCGAAAATGTTATCTTTGTGAGTTTGGTTACAATTCTAGAGTCAATAAGCTACTTTTAAGTGGTTTTCACTGATAAACACATAAATATATATAGAGATATATTGTCATATTTAGAATTCTTCATTTATTTAAACTTTGAGTTCCTTTTTTTTAAATTGCCACATTATGAAGTCATAACAGTTCTTATAAAAATTTATAAAATTGTTGGGTTTTGACATGGCAAAAAAGCTATTTTTTTATTGCTATAGCATATTCCACTTTTGTTAGGCATATGTAAGTACTTTATTCTAATTATTTGAAATAACTATATACATTATAGTAGTTGTAGTCGTACAACTTTTAAAATTTCTCAATCTTGATCTCTTCCTATTACTATCTAAGAATGCAGTACTGTACATAAAAATCTTATTACGTGATTAGAGACAGAAAGCAAGCTTTTGTTTGTATAATAAAAACGTTTAATAAAATCTCGTAAGATTTTAGTTTTTCGTAAAACTGAAATAAAAGTTGTAGAGACAGCTATTACGTTATTTTTATAATTATATCCAAAATATATACATGACCTTGCTGCGGATAGTTGGATTGATCACAGGCTTATGACATTTGACGGATGGGATCCTATGTTCGATTGCCGGCCACTCGACGGGCAGGACTGGACTGATGTTCTGATTGCCTGTGAGAGATTGGCCTCATAGCTATAAGTCCGCCATGTGTATCTATTGTGTACAATAAAATCTAAATAAAATAATTTTTTTGTAAGTAAAAATAGGTGATCAATGATTGTAGGTATGTAATATGTATTATTACACATCAGTATAAATATTTGTAGTTAATATATACATAAATATATTGATTCAAACTATAGGTCATATTCCTAAGTTTCAAATTACTGTCATGGATTTTTTTAAATTGGACTACTATGTGCGGTCAAATTACTCATAGTATGATCTGTAATTTATATATCAACATGGAATTATAGAAATATAACTATTGTTATTTTATAGTAAATTTTGAAAAGAAAAGTAACATACTAATAATTTCTAATGTGGTTGCACTGAATGTCAATATTGAATCTTTAGATACATAGATACAAAAAATAATTTTTATGGGAGCGTGGTTTGTGCAGTGGAAGCATGCACATGCAAGTAATTGGTTGGAAAAAAAGGGAATTAACCTTAATGTTGTTAAATAAAAATCACATATTTCCAGAAATACGTAATATTCAGCTTTGCTTGGCCTTCATATGATAGAATTTGGGTCTAGTCGGGTATAAATTCCCTTGTAATATAAATAATTTAAAATAAACCTTCCTGATACATTGTTATTTATTTTTAATATTCTACCATTAAACTATGAAATCCTGGGGTTTAATGAGTCAAATCTAACAAAAGTGTAACCTAGGACCAAAATTTAAAGTTTGATCCACTCCTAAAATTAAGTCTTCACTATTCCTAATTCAAGTTCCTTGCTATTCCTTTCTGTTTACAAGTTATAAAGCATAAGGATACAGTAGTGAGATGAAGAATCTCTGCTGAAATGGTTCAGAATTATGTAGTTCATCTATGTGATTAAAAAGGTTTCTATGAAAATATGCACTAAAAATTTGGTATTGCTAATAAGAATTAGAGGATTGTCATCATCAAATGTTCAATGTGAAAAAAGTAAAAATTTTATCTGTTAAAAAACATTCTTAATAATATTCCGATAACAAGTATTAAGTCCTAATTTCAAAAAAAAGTTTTGATTAAAAACTTTATAACTACATTTTCTAAATGGAAAAAATTTCATTGAATAATTTATAATACAATGAGCACATTTTCTTACTAAATAATAAAGCAGCACTATAATTTATAAGATACTACTAGTCATTTTATGAATTTAATTGTAAATAAGTTATGACTTGTCAACTGCGTAGTTGCTGATGTCTATGAAAGATGACTTAATGTATAAGTTATTACAATTATCTGTCTATACCAAGCCGAGGTAGATTGCCTACCTAGTTTTTCATCATGCTTCTGTACTCATTGATGCTTTCCTTTTAGTTGGCGGAACAGGCCAACCTGGTTCAAAATCTTTACCATTAGTTGAAAAAAAAATTTAGTTTAATTATCTACTTGATGCGAAATTTTTAGAAAATTGTCAAGTAATGCAAATTAATGCCCAGATATAGAAACCGAAACATGATAATTTGAAAGATCAGGTGAGGTTTGAAAGAACTTTCAAGTTTAACTGAAAGAGAAAACAGATAATCCGTTTTCTCCACAAAAGACATGTGATTGAGCATTGTCATGACTTGTCACGTTCCTTTGCTAGTAAATGATTGGCCTCAATTTTTTGGCTGAAACAGAATAATAAATTGTTTTCGATGTGGTATTTATTGATGGTTTCATCAGGCTCCAGCAATTCATAAAAAAGGGCGCCATTCAAATTTACAAGAACTTTTGGCTGTGGATAATTTGTTCTAACAATGGAAGTTGATGACCAGGATCAACGCACAATTTTCAATTTTAAGTATCGGTTTTTGAACACTATTTTCATTTCTTTTTTTTATGATTTTCCACAGGAAAAATTTCCTTTTACGGGGACCTAGAAATGAGCAAGAGTATCTATGGAATTTTTTCATAGCATTTTGATGTTATTCAAAGCCAGTTGAAAAGAAACAACATACAATGTGAAATGTGTTTGTTGGCCGCTAAAACTAATGGATTATAAACTTATTTTATCGTAAAACTAGATATACCTCTTAGTTTTCTTACTTCTCATCAAATAGCTTCACCAGGTGTTCATAGGTGGCATTGGAAATTTACGCCTGCACCTAATGAGTACATTTTAAAAGTTCCTGTTAGAATATTACACAACTGTCACAGAAATAGTGGCTAAATACATGTGTTCCGTATGTAAACGCAGCATCTATATTCAGTAGAATATGCTTGTTTGGTAAATTCTATATGGACCATGTCAATATCACAGATTGCTGCCCTTTACATAGGCTGCTATGTTTGGCAGTGAATCTCTGGAATTACTGGAGAGTAAGGAGTTTTAATTTACTTGACATGCTTTCGTTAGAGTAGTGATTATAGAAAGGCGACAAAAATTGAATGTATTTGAATACTATGGCCATATATACTAGTGGTGGCCTCATAATTAGGAACATGAATATTTTGTTAAATAATAATTAAGGATTAATTATTTTTTCAACATCTAAATGTGCAAATGTAAGTCAAGTTGCACTCAGGTTCTTTGTGATAATACCAGGAATCACTAATGACTGAACAGGGGTTTACTGTTACTGCATTTCTTGGAAAATTAACAATAGATCTGACTCTTTGTTCAAATGGGTAACATTTGCTTGGCATACTAATTAAGAACACTACAGTTTACTAGCTCATTGTTGAATATACAGTTGAATAGTGAAGTTGATTATAATTTTTTTAGTACTTTTTGTTTTCTGACTATATTTTGACCACAAGAAGGTTGGTGTGAGTGTTTTTTGTGAGGAAAAATGGGAAAAGACACTAGTTGTGATGCATCCACTCGAAAAATTCATATCAGAAGGTAGCTGACCACTTAAAATGTTTCAGAACTAAAGTATTTAATGCTATAAAACATTTTAAGAGACATGAGACTTATGAAGATGTCCCAAGAAAGAAACGTCCTCGTAAGTAAATTAACCCCAAACTCACATCAACTGACATAAAATGGCAACTTTTTGGCGAGGATCCATCAGGACTTGTTATCAGTACCATAAGAAAACGTCCCAATGAAGCAGAATTGTATGGTAGAGTGTCGCGCAAGAAGCCCTTAGTGAGCAAGCGAAACAGGGAGGCCAGAATTAAGTTTGCTTCTGAACAAAAGAACTGGACTCTACAGCAGTGGAAGTATCTTTTATGGTCTGATGAGACTAAAATAAATAGAGTTGGGTCTGATGGCCGTCAATATGTACGGAGACCACCAAATACAGCTTTCAATCCAAAGTACACCACTGCGACTTTGAAACACGGTGGGGGTAATATCAAATTGTGGGGTTGCTTCTCCTGGTTCGGTGTTGGACTCTTGGTAAAAATCGAAGGTAACATGGAGCAAAATCTCTACAAACATATTCTAGAAAATACCATGTTACCATATGCAGAGGAAAATCTGCCAGTTTGGAAGTTCCAACAAGATAATGATCCCAAACACACAGCCAAATCAGTTAAGGAATGGTTCACAACTAATTCAGTAGACGTGATCGAGTGGCCTTCCTGCAGCCCCGACCTTAACCCAATAGAAAACCTGTGGTATGATGTGAAGAAAAGCCTGGTAAATGAAAACATTAAAAACTTGGATGAACTTTTCAAACAAACACAAGAGTCTTGGAATGCTATTCCAGCAGAACGCTGTCAAGCTCTGGTGGAGTCACTGTCAAGGCAATGTGCAGCAGTTCTTGAAAATCAAGGATTTCCAACTAAGTATTAGTGTACTGCAGTATATAACATCTTCATTTAACAGAAAAAAAGATCTTATTTTCATATTTTCAACTTCATCAATAACCTGATCTTAATTAGTAGGACAGACAATTTTTAATGTTATGACATCCTTTTTCTTTTAATAATTATTTTTTTAATAAATCCTTTTATATTAAACATATTATTTAGTTTTATTTTGTTTTAAACACATCAAAATAGTTAAGAAACTACCAACTCTTCTGGATGTACACCATGTAATGTCAGAAAAGTACTCTGACATCTTCTTAAAGAATACAATACTATGATGTTCTTAATTATAAGGCCACGATTGTATGTTATCAATATAAACATAACTACAAATTTTTTATAACAAGACTTCATCTGATAAAATGCATAAGAATTTTCATGTATAACTATAATATATGGTCAAAACTAATATAGCTGGTACCAACATTAATTAATTCCACTTCTAGGGAAATTGATGAAACCTTAGATTATTTTCCTATCAATATATACAAAGTTTACTTGGAAATCTAAGTTATTTTTTTTATTTTGCAACCTATTAATTTATTAATCAAGTATAAATAAATCAATACATGCAAAAATTCATTTGGTTTACTTAACAGAAAATTAAATGACAAAATTTCATAACAATTATTGAATATATTTGGCGTTAATTTAGTAGAAATTCATTATTCACAATTAAATGAAACTACGTGATGTAGTATTATTTCTACTTTCTTTAAGTTCTTTACCACGACCTAGGTTCTGTTGTATCACAACATCTTCAGGTGGGCTATCTATCAAAGATCTTTGCTGAAGATGTTGTAATACAAGGAAACCTAGGTTGTGGTAAAGAACTTAAAGAAAGTAGAAATAATACTATATCACGTAGTTTCATTTAATTGTGGGTTTCATCACAAAAATACAAAAGCAAAACGTTTAGAATAAATAGTGTTAATATATTGATAAGAATAAATTAGAGTAAGATTATTATATATAGAATTATAAATATTATATAGAATTAAGAGACAGTACAGGTGAGTAACATAAAACTGCCATTTGTTAACAATAGGAGCCAAGTTAGGCGAGTTCCATATCCCAAGTGCTCTTTAAGTCTTGTATCATCCAGTTATCACTTGTAACTTTTAAGTTTAAGGGTTAAGTGTCCGGCAGAGCACCGCACCGAGCTTTGTATCCTCAAAGCGATGCAGTTAACATCTTATTCGGCTATGAATATTAGCTACACAATTAATAAGCTATACAATTATTTTTCATAAATTATTATTTGGATTATTTTGCAGAAAGAAATATTTATCAGAGTGGTAGTACAGTGTTTTTCTCGAATTCTTTTTTCATGGAGATTCTGTTTATAATAATGAAGCATTTCAATGGAATTATAATAGAAAATCAAAAAATATTATAGATTAATTTCGAGAAAGATCCAAAATTAAGTTTATATCCTATCAAACAACCAACATTTGTATTGTTGACGGACAGTTCTTTTGGAAAGAAATTTCTAAACTGGAAGTGGTTTGAAGTGAGTCATTATTTATTGGTTAACCTAAAAGAATTATATAAAATGAAGACCATTAAAGAATAAATAGAGCTCCACAATTTTCAAAGTAAGACAGTCAATTGAGCTCCACTGTTTTCTACTACTAGATGTTTACTAATAATACACCGCTATATTTTTTATTCTTTCATATACATACTGCTAGATATATTTTCTTAAATTAATATATTATGTGCCACTTAACAGGTTAACATATGTCTATCCACATGCTTCACTTTTAAATTCTAGTTTTGTTTTAATTTTTTGTTTATAAATTTTAACTCAATGTTTATAAATTTTAACTCTAACTGGATGCCAAAAATGTAGAATTGTTGGTGGGTAATCTGATAGACAAACTAATATTATTTCCATTCTGAATTTTCTATTTTATTTCTTTATTTACCTTTTATTTTATAATATAAAATATTAAATAATACATCCGTAGGTAACAAACCTACTTAAAGAAAAATAAACTATGATACTCATTATTAACTTTAAAATGACATTGTAAATTTTACATGACATCATAATTTTATAAAATTCAAGTTTTGTGTAGGCCAAGTTCTATCAAATAGCTAGCATTAATTTATTTACGTTAATTTTCTTCTACTCTTCAACAGATGTCGCTGTTTGAGATGTGAATTAAAAATTTCATCGCTAGATGGAGTATTACACGATACTCGAAATTATTTTAATTTATGTTATTACTCTCAAAAAGGGGAATGATTTTATATAATTATATTATTTTTCGTTGACGACAATGTAGTTTTAAGGCGAATGAAAAATTTTTACCAACGAAGCAGGTAAACGGAAGCCGATAGTGCAAATTGCAAACGAAGGCAGCGCATTTCGGTAAAAGGGATTCAAGCCAACAGAGGTGAGGGGCGCGGGGCGAACAGGCACGGCAACTTGACACCGCTCGCTGTGCCGTTACAGCGCGGGAAACACCAACCTAGTCCACTCACCGTTTTGTCGTCGAAGTACTGGCAACTAGTCGCTGCGGCTGCGGTAGTTTAAAGCACGCCATTGAAAAATAATGTTCACTTCTGTAAATTGAGAATAGTTTTTTGGAGTGTACTGTTGTAAAATCTAGTGAATATAAGTGTGTTCTGTTACTTTTTTGTTGAACAATAATAGGCAGTGCATCGTGTATTGCGCGAACTTTAGGATTACTTTTGGAACTTTATTCAGCGTGGAAATCGTAAACAAATAAGTTATCTATTATGATGGCTCCCGAAACAGTTGTAACAGTGGACTCAAATAAGACGAATCAGCCGCAGGCTAATCAAAGGCAACAGCTGGAATGGATCAAAATTAACGTAAATTACTTCAAAACGTTACCTGGAATTTTAAAGCTAGTCGAATTGGTGAGTTTTATAATATAATTTATTCATTTGTGGTGATTTCTAAAAACGTTTCTGATCACAGCAGTGTTCGGAAAATGATTAATGAATAAATTTCGTATTTGTACCAAATATTTACATCTGATTAAACGTTTTATACGTATGAGTCTCTTATCTTTTTATAAATTATAACAAAATATTTGGATACAAAATTAATTATAATACTTAAGTTTAAAAGCGGACTTTAAATTGAATATAATTCGAATATTACCTGTAGCTATATAGTAAAGGTGGTAAATTAATTTAATTCTAACATGCGTCATAAAAAATAGTCGGGCAATCGCTTCACCGGCAAAGGTGTTGTTACATTGACGTGTTAATTATTTTGTACGCTAATAATAATAGTCAAGCGAGATGAAGTTTTACCTTGTCACTAATTGTCTAGTACGCGGTGGAACAATCGTTTACTATAAAGAATGTCTGTAATATTTTATACAAAAAACCGGAACGGAGCTTCTAATTATTTTTATTATTTTATTTATACACGCCATTGGCCGACTGTCCACTCGTCATGGTCCACACATTTGACACAGAATCGTTTTTAACATCGTATTTTCGTCTATTCAAGGATAGACTGAATATCATTAGTCTTCATTTAAACACGATTACAACGTCTATTGTTTAATGTAGTATATATCCTTTACTTTTTTCTCCGCGTTTGTGTAAACGTTATCATACTTAAACGTTATCACAACTTGTGCGCTGAAACAAAACGTCATCAAAGGAATTATTGAATTTGTTGTCCACTTGTTTAATTTAATTGGACCGTAAATTATTTGGTTATGCTTAAAAGCAGTGTTCTATCAAAGAATTCTTAAAGCTAATTAATTTAGGTAACGAGATTGGTTTTCAAGTTAATAATAATAATAACATTAATAATTATAATAGTAATAACCAGTAAACATTTATTATTATTTTAATGGACGTCTTTTGTAAATATAAAAGGTGATCATCAAGGCTGTTCCGAAAACGCAAAGAACGGGATATACCTATATGAAATTTTATCGTCTCATATATAGGGCATTATTAGACGAATGTTGGCAAGAATGTTAACAGTTAAATATTATGTAAAAAAAAAACAATTCGATTAAATTATGAATAATTAATGAAATACAAAGCTTACGATATAACGGTGCGTAAATGCTGTGAAACAGGTTAATCTCTCCATTGATTGTTCGCAAATACGGGGGTACACTCGCAAACTAAGCTTACGTGAAATCTTGTTCATCGTCTGAAGATGAACATCGAGTTAAGTCCAAAAGACACCAATTATAGATATCTAAATTATATTTCTTACGTTGCATTATTTTCTTGTGTGATCACGGATTCCCTTATGTACATTGTTGCATCTCCTTGAAGTAGCTGCATTTAATGGAACATTCCTTTTTGTACGCCTGTAAATAATGTATTTATTTGGTGGTCAATCGGTGTGCTAAAACCTTTTTTCTTGAGAGCGATCAAAAGTATCAAATACTAAAAGTCTGTGACATAATACCCCTGTTAAAATTCAAGCTGGCTAACCCGATGTATTAAAAAGGCACGGCCTTTCAAACATCACCTACTTTGATAATTACTAACTCACGTATCAAAACTACTAAAGGTATTTCTCGTTGCCCTACAATTTTGAAATTTCCGAAAAATTCGAAAATCATTAGTTTACAGTTCTATTATTATATTCGATTTCGATAAGTAACATCCCTACATATTAAATTTTATGATAATATAATGTAGTCAGCAGTCCCTCAGGTCCTGAGATCTACTCGCCCTTGACTGTTTTTTTGTTCGCGTAGGGTGAGTTCATCAAATATCGACTCCATCGGCATTTTTCTATTTTCAACTTCTCATAACATTAAAATTCTCTATTTTATGGTCTACAGTAAATTTTCCTGTAAGTATATCGTTTAGTTACTTAGCAACTGTACATTAAAACAATATGAATACAAACTGTTTTGGGAGTTAGTAAAGACCAGCTTTTTGTCTAATATCGGCATATGATATAAACACAATTCTTTAGTTAAATGAGATTTTGTGGCCGTCGACCAGCAGAAGAATGGGTTTCTAATGGAGTTTTCTTTTACCCAAAGTGGTCATCTTGACGCTATGTACCTACTCGAAAAACAGACCACTTCTCATCAATAAACTTTCTATTTCGATAAACCAAGATGATGGCACACTAACTAAAATCTCTCTCGATGATCTACGAACAAAAGGAAACCTCGCCATGGTAGTATTGATTCTTCAAACACAGAAATAATTAGAAGAACTGCCACATTTTATTTCCATTTCTTTATGTTTAAGTGGTTTTCCAGCCTTGGTCCAGTAACTTTTCCAACTTAAAACGTATACTATAGCTGGTGTCGTCACCACTGAAAACACGATGCGGGTCTTGTGTTATATCCTCGTTTCCAACTAATTACACAAATTATGATTGCAGGCCATGAAACCATTTTTAATGGACTCCTCGATAAAAATTGCCCTGCCTTGACAAATAGTTTCTGGAGTTCTTTCAGTTAGGTCCGAATGTCATTTCATAAACAAATTAGAAAATTTAATATCTTTAAGTATTTGTTCTATTATTGTATTTGATTACTTTCGCAACCATATTTATCAAATCGCTCCGTTATCTTGGGAAACCACATTTTGTAGTTTGCATCAGCCTGTCTGCTAGAACTTGTTCCTTTTTTCATTTAATATTGCATCTTTTCCGATTTTCAGACTATCTTCGTCGATTTTCCCATGGACTCTGTCTTGAAGTGTCCTTGGAATTTTAAGATACTGAGCTCTTATGCTCATATTTTGATTTTTGACGGTATCGACTGCATCTTTTATTTTATTTTTATATATGAATAGGTTTATGAATATTGTCATTGTTTGATAAGCGCTGAGATATGATATTATTAATCTTTTGACAATAATAATCAAAGACGTTTACGTAAATATTAACTAAGCCAATTAAAAATCATTGGGACAGACGCGGTGAATTGGATTTTTATAGGCGGCCGACTTTACGTATTTGTAATATCGGCCATCGTCTATAATATAATATAATTCTAATATCGGCCGTCTAATATTGGTCATCATCTAGAATATAATATAATTCTAATATCGGCCGTCCCCGCTGATCTTAGGCTTACATAAAATATTTAATCCTAAATTTGACCGTGCATTTATTTCGATTACAGATTAAAATAAATGCAACAATAACGCTCGACGTGGTTCTTTATTTAATATATTATTTGAAAACAAATATAAATTAGAACTTAAAAGGATTTAATTTAGTGAAATCACATCCCAAAGATGGGTTAAATATTAGGTTCTAAGACAAAACGTCGCCAAATTTAAAACGTCTCTGCTGACCTGACTTTGGGCCATCACCAAACGTGCAGACGAACCTGATGGCCACCATATTGTTAACATCTATATTATATTAAATAATGTTCATTTTATACAAAAATATTGTTATAAAATTGAATTAAATTTGTTTGAAATGGCCGATATTAGATGGGGCGGCTCCCCCATCTAATATCGGCTAATATTAGGTTAATAGTGTGTAACCTTGTAAGTATGCATGTAAACCAAATTATATTTTTTTTAAAACATTACTTAATGTTCCATAATTAAAAAATATTTAGGCGATCGTTTAACATCAAATAATTTGTGTGGCTGATGAAAAGCGACAATACATTTTTACGCCATAATACCTAAATAATTTAGAGAAAATTGTTTAGTTTTTTTGAGTCGTGGTGAGTTACCGATTGATTTACAACATTGTTTATTTATCAGATTTTGTAAAGGAAATACTTTGATGAGTTAATTGTAATTTTATTATCGATTTTATGAACCTAATCAATATATCATTAACGGTAGCGGTTGCAATGTCGATTAAGATTGTTACCGATATGAGGGAATATTTAATCATAGATTTACGACTGTTCCATTAAAATATGGTTTCGTCAATGATAAGTAAAGGTTAAGAGCAGGATTAATCGAAGTACGTATTCGTGAAGTGTTTTACTGGCCTTTTTGCAGACCTTGTCAGGTACAGTGCTGTAGGTTTAATTTTTTTAATTAATTAAAACAAAACCTGATCCATTTACATTTAATATTATTTCTTTTTGTCAACTGTTTCGTACACTTATTATTTCGTCCTAACCGTCCTTTCGTCCGTCTGACTATCACAGCCATACAATCTTACAAGTTTTTGACCTATGTGCATTAATTTTTTCAAGGCTCGTATAAATTTGGACCAAAAAAATGCATACCTCATCGAATAAGAATAAGGTATTATTGGATAGATCTTCTAAGATTGAATCGAAGATCCGTTCACCAATTTTCCATTTTAAGTACGGTTTGTGGGATATTAAGCTTCAAAGTGACGTTCTACGTGTACATTTAACCCCTCTCTTTCAATACTTTCTCAGCTATGGGTTTTCTTTATACTAGCATTTGATTTGAATTTCCAAATAATATTATTTCGACTTACATCAGCAATTTCAAGAGATGTGTGACAATTACGAAACCTTACTTTGTGCGAATCCCGACACTTAGCCTTTTTTTACGTACCACATGAGTATTATAGAAAATAACTTAGATAGTTATTATGAAGCCACAGTCACAGTAGGTGGGTTAAATAGTCACACAGTGAACTAGTGGTAGTGCCCTCCATATCAGTGAAGCCGGGGCGAAAACCGTTGTGTGTTGTAAGTGATTGCTTAACCTCTATAATGATTCCGGAGCTGATCGTCAGCTGTAGCTTACTGGCTTTTAATTGGTTAGATTTAATGGACGAATGCGTGTTGATTTGCGTATGGCCAAATGTATGTTCAAAAATCGTGTTTTACGCCCCGTATTCACGACACACGGCCAGGACTCTCAGTCAGATTTACTGATAGTTAAAAACGTATTTTGTCTGAATACTTTACGGATTGGGCCGTGCAATAGGACACGGTCGATAAAGTAGACTCTTATTCCGACTCGACTGACAGTTAATGAGAAAGAGAAATACGTTTTTAACTGTCAGTAAGTCCGACTGACAGTCCTGACCGTATGTGGTGCATATGGGCGTGGGTTTCAGTGTTGGTTTATTCAAAGTCGACAGTGCATTGTGCGATAGAGAGCGGTGTATTTCTGATATTGAACAGTAAACATGATAAAGAATAAGGGATTTCAGTGTGAGTGCTCTTCTAATAGAGTTAGTTGATGAGAAATATAAAGCAAGTATTTATATAATTAATCGTATATATATAAGTTCAGGTGTTGGTAATTAATGAATCTTTACGTCATAGGATAATATTTAAGTCTGATTACTATACTTGCATTATTATACAAAAATTCTACGATATGACCTAGTTAGGTTAGCTTAACTTTACTTGAGTTAAGTAATTGTGCCGTGTTTACACTTTGATGTAAGGTCAACATTGATGGAAGACCAGGTTGGGTTGTAGCGAACAGAAATTCCGAGGCCGCAATTTGAAATGAATATAACATGTTTTGCCGCGTTTCAACTTTCGATATCGTAGAGCGCGGTGAACATCGTTTTTTTTTTATTTCAATACGTAAACTCTTCAGTACTAGAGCCAATAGTTTTCGGAGATCTTTCCGGTGGTATGTTTGTAGAGGTTTTCTGTCTTTATATCTCAATGCTGACAACTGATTAGCTGAAAACATTTTATAATTCGTAACTCTTTAATGACGTATAAATTTCTTTCATATTAACGTAAACCTCTTCCAGATGCACTTGGTTATGATTGGGGATTTTAGAAAGACTTGAAATTAAGTACACGATTTTTGGAAGTGTGTCGTATATTTTATATTATTTAAACTATTTTTATTTTTGTAAACTGTCACTCATGGCAATCCTATGCCTGTAGGTTACAACCCTAAGTTTGTAACTGTCTCGAATTTGGTTTCGGGGAGGGTCCGTAACTCTGTTCCTGGTTATCTAATAAGGTATAGTGAAATCATGTTCTGTTAAAATAATATATATAATAATATAGTAAAAATAATATAGTATATATATATATATATATATATATATATATATATATATATGTAGTAATAATAATATAGTAAACAAATATTAATATTTATAAAATCAGTCAATGGCTTTTTCCGTTCGCCCTAATGCCATTCCATTGAATGGAATATACTATCAAAGATGTGCCTTTCCTCTCGTGGCTAATTTTATTTTTCACACATTTTTTTGCCCTTTTCAATGGGGAAAACCATCGCCAAATTTTCTTATAAAAAGGCTGGAAGTTTAAACTACAGTAGATATAAATACGGAAAAAAAAATTAATACGGAAAGAAGTAAAATGATAAGTTATTATTATCTTATTTTTTTGTTTTTAGGATTCCGTACCTCAAAACAAAAAAAAAGAATCCTTATAGGATAACTTCATTGTCCGTCTGTCGGTTTTCAAGATTCTTTTTCTCAGGAAAGCGTGGAGGTTTCAAGTGGAAATTATATCAAATACAGGTTCTTTGGAGCCGTAAAAAATCAAGCCAATTCAAACAAGAAAAACCCTCAAAATACGGCCATTTATGCCACATATTTTGACACTCGCAAATAAATCATATTCTATAGAGTACTTTCCGTGCAGAGTACTTTCCACGAAATGCAATCTCGCAGCACAAGTGGTCTCGCAGCACAAGTGAAGGAAAATCGTTAATCGTTATCACATAAACAAATATTTTTTTAAATATCTACCTGAGAAAGATGTAGTAGACAATGTATTTTCTTTCTAAAAAATTAAAATTTTGCAAATATGTAGTTTAATAGGAATATTGTGTATCGTTAAATGTTCACAAATGCCTAAATGTATACGGAACCCTCGTATTGCGAGTTCCACTTGTTCTTGATAGGTTTTATTTTAATTTATTTCAATGAATTGGTTCTCAAGAAAAAATAATTTTATGTAGTGAAAGCTTTTGGGGGTTGGATCCTTCAGTCTACATTGTATTACATAAGTATTTTTGGATCTGTTTTTTAAGACTTTCATTGATTATTATCCAATATTGTCATATCAACCATGAACATATAGTACTCTATGGTAGCCATATGGATATACTGTAAAGCCTGTGTTACACGGGCTGTTAAGGCGAATCAGATCATACCTCGCATGTGAAAAGTGCATTATTAATTTAAGAGTTATGCGTGAACGGTTCGGATACGGTTCAGATACATACATAAAATTTGATTTCGCCGTAGTCGCGTAAAAATCATCGACTAACTTAGTTTCGTTTCACCTCACGATAAATGTCTCCATGTGCCCATAGCGAATCGGTTAAAGCACTTACAACGCGCACCGTAGAAACGGGATGAACGTTTAGTATTTAATTCAATCGTGTTTGCATACAGACGCGACCGTTAGCTGTGCCGTGCAGCGGTATTAATAAAACAGGTTTATGGGAAAGACATCATCACGTCGCAACGCACGAACGTTGTACAACTGTATTCCATTCAGGCGCGATGAGAGCGCGCTGTGTGTATCTCGTTTCATATAAGTATAATGGAACATAAATGATGGAAATTGAAAATCCGGAAACTGTTTAAGTATAGGACTTAATTATGTACGGAGTGCGACACCGTAGATAATAGGGAAAGCTGATTTTCATTCTGAAAAAACACACAGTTTTTTAAAATAGATCAAGTTAATAAAACACAATAAGAAAAAGATAAATTCGGTTTATTATTGAATATTTGAAGTTATTCGCGATAGTATATACATACACACACACACACACACACACACACACACACACACACACACACACACACACACACACACACACACACACACACACACACACACACACACACACACACACACACACACACACACACACACACACACACACACACATATATATATATATATATATATATATATATATATATATATATATACACACACAACGAAACGATTAAAATGAAAATTATCACACCATCTGTAAAAAGTTCATAGAAACTCCATACAAATGACTTAAATCAACTGCAAAAGTAACTTGTTATTTAAAAATTATTATATTTATGCTTACATACGGATGAAATAAAGAAAAAAAGAGTAATTTAATATGTACAATACAGTCGGCAGCACTTTGTATTTTGAACTTTGATTTGGAGGTTTGTATGTAGTTCAAGGGTACAACTTGATGTGCTGCTGACTGTACCTACACTAAATTATTTTTATTTAATGCGTACCGTTACATTACGTATTTGCGACATCTTAAAGGTGTTGTTCAAAAACCCTTTTTCATCCTTTTTTTTAAATTTTATATTTCGTTTGAAAAATCAGTTGAAAGAACAATTTCTATGGATTCCAAAAATATTTAAATTGCTCTTAATTCTCCATATTTGTTTTGGAAGTAGTTTAATATAAATAATTGGGTATTTGACTAATTTTTTTTTATTTCATTAATCATAATTTCAAGGTACAAGCTGATGAAGAGTGGAATTTTTTTTTAATAATCTTAAAAATTGACCGTCTTATAAAAGTTTAAATTTAACCTTTAGAGAAGGACGAAGGTTGTGAGGTCATTTTTAATATTGCACATTATATTCTACGAGAGGAAAAGGGACAGGGATATACCCAACTATCCGTCTCTTCAAATTTAGAAGCCTACAACTGGCTTTTAATTAACTTATATTTCGCAATATTGTACGAAAAATATCAAAATTTAGAATGAGTCAACTACCGTATTGTATACCCTTAAAGTTTCATATGCCGAAGTGAGTATGGAACCCTCGCAGTGCAAATTCGACTCGCGTTTAACAGGTTTTCCAATATTCATAATTGTTAACTACTTGTCTAGGTACGAACACAGTAAACGTTTAAATTCAACTTTTAACACATTCTGTTCTACCGTGTTCCATATTCATTTTTACTTCTTTCGTTGATTTAATTAACATTTTTTTATCACAACTTTAGAGCAGTCGAAAGATAAATTGTACTTCAAATCAAAGTAACTAACAAAATAACAAATTTGTTAATTAAACCTTAACAAAGTATATAATTTGATATAACGCGAAGATACTTATCAGCGGACCATCAAAGAAAAGCATAAATGTTAATATATTCAAAAGCCTTAACATCGCCTTTGAACTATCACGCAAGCTCTTAAGGGTGTCGGCGGTTCGGGCGTGGTGTTGTAGAGGGGACTAAATATATGCATCCAAGTATTACGTATACCTTTTCTAGTCCATTAACATTCAACCTAACTTAACCTAACCTAATCAATATTGTGACACATAAGTTGCATCATAAAGTTTAAATATAAGTACTTTTATAGTTAAGGTATATAAGTACTTTTATAGTTAAGGTATACGAGTACTTTTATAGTTTAGGCTTAAAGTACTTTTATAGTTAAGGAATACAAGTACTTTTATAGTTAAGGTATATAAGTACTTTTATAGTTAAGGTATATAAGTACTTTTATAGTTAAGGTATACAAGTACAAGTACTTTTATAGTTAAGGTATATAAGTACTTTTATAGTTAAGGTATACAAGTATTTTTATAGTTAAGGTATATAAGTACTTTTATAGTTAAGCAACTTATTATTTAATTGTAAAATAATTATTATTTTCACGATAGTCATTTTACTCTTCGGAAAACAAACGCATATTTTTCATTTTAAGGAATTGAATGATTAATGATAAATTGTAAAATTAATAACCTTATCATATCGCTTTTCACGAAAGGTATTTTCATCGGATCCACGTGAAGTTAAATAATAAAAGAATTTGGAAAACAGGCTATTTGAGCTTATCAATAAGGAAAAGATAATTATATCAATTGTGGTCGGATTTGGCATTGTTTTATATAATGTTTTGACAATGGTCTAAGCGTAAAAAAGATAGAACATTTTCCCTATGACAGGCATACTTTTCCGGATATGGAAGTTAAGCATCAAAAGAGGAAATCTTAGCGGATTAGCAAAAAAAAATATTTGTTCGTTTCTTTTATCCATTTATACTCACAGTTTACCGTACCGACTCGATTGGAATTTGGATTCTGGATTCATATATTTGGAATGTATTGGTATATAGATATATTATAACATTTACAATTTTTTGTTTAAAACATTTTTTTCGTTTAATTCAAATGATTTCATTTGAACGATATATCTAGGGATAATTGTTATTATGAAAGAAAAGCATTATAGATGCAAAACTGACGAAAAGTAAGAAAATTGTGAATAAAATATTTTCCTCCCGCTGTTGACGCTCCTCAGAAATAAAATAGGATCACGAACAATAGGAAATACGTTGAAGGAAATTTTAAATTTATCACAGTTTATTACTTTTCAATTGATTTTAGTAGTTATGGGGAAATATAGAAGGTAATGGGAAAGAAATTACCGAAGCAAAAAAGGAAAACAATTTGACAAACAAAAAACATTAGTATGACTAAAACTTAACACAATTTATTATTTTTGTTTTGAAAATACGCAATAACCCTTCTTAGTAAGAACGTTTTCATCATCATAGTTCACGCGATGAGAGAAAAATACCAGTGATTTATGGTTGACTCACTGGCAAGTTACCGAAGTAATATTTAATGGAATAATTCTTTGCCATGACCTTCTCACCTTTACCCGACACGGCACACTATGGTTCTTTTATGTTTCAATGTTAAGAGCTTAATTGCGTAATTACTCGCACATTGAATAATAACCCTAGTGAGGTATTTATTTTGTTCTTCTAATAATAAAAATATACGGATTCTCAAAAGAAATGGATTACACTTTGGGTTAATCGAATCACGGAATACGGCACGAACCTAAGCTACAACTTATATTTATTTCTGTTATTCAACCTTGCTTATATTTAAAAACTTAATATATAATTTCTCACTCTAATCCGGGTTTCTTTGCTTTGAGACCTTGCTTTGAAATTTTCTCGCGTAGAAGTTGTGACGTTCACAACTTCCAGGTTTGGTGATTGAATTTGGATAGCTCTCTTAGAAAATGACTTATCCCGTTCTCCAGCATACAAAACGCTTCGTGCTTGTCCCCGTTCATAAGCATGCCTCATAAATATTTACATAGCTGTTCAACCGGAATATGTCCAAGGATGTTTTATGTACAATATCCTTCCTGGATAAATAATCTTTATGACAGTGAAAACCATGTCAGAATTCATCTCGTAAAACTCAAGTTATAAGCGAACAGACCGAAGGTGAGTTTTATATATACAGAGATTAGGTTTTCATCTACACACATTATTACACATAACTTATAAAATAGTAAGGGCAAATAAGTTTAGTCAATAACATTGGAAAAATTGCCACAGCGGAACACTAATGGAATCAATTCGTTGTCCATCCGTCTGTGTGTTACAGGCGATTTTGTCTGAAACTGTCCGACGTAAATTTGGAATTTGCACATAGAGACAGAGCACGTTCGCCCAATTATAGACGTGAAGTATGGAAAGTCGATTTTGATTCTAGTGTTTAATTCCAGGGGTAAATTGGGAATTAAAAATATTTCTTCCAAAGTTATCATCAGTTATGTCATACGAATTTAACAATAAATATAATATATTTTTAAATAAATTTGTTTAAACATTTTTTGGGAAAAATGCTTAAACTCACTGTTAGTACCAAAAGGGTCGCTAATAAAAATCCCAAAAAAATCATGTATATTGAGAATTGCGTATAGATTGAAACAGAATTATTGGGATTGAAAAGTTCAAGCCCGATTGATTGTCATAAACAATACAATTGTTTATTTCTTTATAACTGCTGAACAATTGGTTTTAGAAGAAAAAGTTTATCTAATAAAAAATATTTCTCACGGTGTATGAATTTTTTAATTTAGCTTAATCGAAACGTTCCCCACTCAGTTCCGCGCAAACGCGATATGATACGGCATTGATACGGTCGGCGGTGGGTAGCATGTCAAGACAGACTCCTTTAATCATTAGTTCTCGGAGTGCATTAACTGTGTATTAATATTTATTTATTAACTTTTATGTATAGTACATATGGCAGACTTATTGCTATATGAGCAATCTCTTCCAGTCAACCGTAACAATTTGTATTGAAATTTAGTTGGTAGACTGTAAGAGATTTTACAATGAAAATTCTTCATAGCACATTAGACGAAAAAAATACAAAAGTAAATTAAAAAAGAAAACAAAGTTTTGACATGATTTGGGATGGGAAAGACAGGTAAGGGCAAGGATACAAAGGAAAAGGTTTCAGGATATGCAGGACTTTTTCACTTGATCTTTGAAAATATTTAGAGACGTGATTTTCCTGTCAGGATCCAGGTGATTCCGAAGTTTTGCTGCTTGGACAGCGAAGAATTTTTCGTAAGTGGTAGAGGTATGTTTAGGAATAACTAGGATGAGTGAACTTTCAGATCGTAGCCCAAGGCCGTGAGCAGACAAATCTTTAAATTTGCCACTAAGATAATTTGGGCTATGAGGATTTTTCAATATATTAGAAAGAAGTATAAGTATGTGAAGTTGGCGTAGGTAGGTTTACTTTAGAAGTCAGTCTTTGACTACCGATGATGATATTTAAGTTAAATGATGATATTTAAGTTATATGATATTTAAGAATATTTAAGTGGGGGCCTGATGGCACAGAACACTAATTGTGCGAATATAGCTTGCACTTCACTGATTTTTATTGCTCGTTTTCTATATATTTTTGATGGGATTTCCGCCTAACTCCAGGAAAAATTTTCTACATTTAAAAATGTTTGATCGTTATTTAAATTTGGAAATTAGGCGTCATAATTTGATCACATCGCAAATTTCTATTGTATACATTAGGTAAAATAGAAATGCTTCTAGTTTCGATCGCTCTATGATCAGACTTCGCACACTGTTCTATGTAATTGAGAATAGCTACATATAGCATGTAGTAAATAGAGATGGCCACAATAAATCGCAGCTGTACAAACGTTCGCGCATCAATTAACCAATGTACCGTAGACGTGTCGTGTTCGAAATTGCCACCTTGTTATAGGAAAATGTTACGATAACGCATATTGAAAACATTAGGTAGTTGTTAAAAGTTACTATTTGTTTGTAAAAGTTACTATAAAATATTTTATTGAAAATTTTTTTTGTTCAAAATGTTAATATAACATCGTTTTATATTGACTTAGTTTTTAGACAAATCGTTGGACGTGTTTTTTAAATAAAAATAAGTGTGGTGAAATTACTACTTTTCCTGTAATGTTAATTGGACAATTTTTGAGAGCGATTTTTACCAAAACTAAACGGTAAATAATTTTTAAGGAAGAAACAACGCGCTGTTCTGTATCGCATCGTATTCATAATCATAAAATATACAATGAGTTTTATGATTAATTTGTACAAGAATACGGATAGAAGGTGCCTCCAAAAAATACGTAATGAAATCAAGTTTTGCGCTTCTTATGACAAGGATCGATAAAGGTTAATATATAAACGAAGTAAAATTTAACTATAATTAGCTAATAATTTTGCGCTTTTGATGCAAAGGTCGATAAAGGTTAATATATAATCGAAGTTAAATTTAACTATAATTAGTTAATAATTTTGCGCTTTTGATGACAACGGTCGATAAAGGTTAATATATAAGCGAAGTTAAATTTAACTATAATTAACTAATTAATTTAGTTTTTACACAGGTTTACCGAAACCGTGGTTGTGTAGTTATACGTTTCAGTAAGGACAAGCAGACTAATTACATAATATACAAACTTTTATAATTTTAAATACATAACGATGATACATTTCATAAAATCTATTATCTCCCGTAATAAACAAATCACTGTGGTACAGCTGCAGTCAAATGATTGAGCGGTTGAGTTTGGCGTGAAAAGTGAAACATTTCTATATAATTCGGTTTTTCTGACTCTAGTCTTGCGATATGACAATTACTACTTTAGCGCAAGAAGTTATTAGGTACGAAGAACGAAAGACAAGGGATGAACAACACAAGGGATGAAATTTTTCCAATGAATAGTCGAAAAATAAATTTTGCATGAGAAATGCCCCCTGATTTGCAAAGAATCTAAACCTGGTACATTCAGGAGAAAATTGTTAGGGCGTTGAAAAGAGAAATGTACACATTGTTACGTTTAAATCGTTCGATTAGCTCAATTCAACTCCACGCAGTCTATTTTTAACCTCACTCTCAAGACGCTCGCTTTCATACCGCACTCCTCTCTCGCTCAAGCAGTTTCATTTCCGCTTGCGATGCGTTTGCTCGCTAATCAATAACTTATTTATATATAGACGAAATATATTTGCATAAACAGCAAGGCTAGGTGCGGCTTTCACTTTTCAAGTAAATCTGCTTCGTTATCTCATTAGTTATGATCGATGTTCAGTGTCGATAACAATCGGCAAGTTCGTGAATCACCTGCTATATTCGGGCTTTGTGTTAGATAATGAAATTGTGCAATGTGCATGTGACGTTGATGGATCGTCACTGTACGGTTAACGTCAATGTATGATTGGCGTTTGAATCGTTTTCAATGTAATAATAACGTTGCCGATAAAGTAGATGAGGTGTCGCACTGGATTGTCGCGGTATTTTTTGAGCGATGCAGAAATTAATGAAATAAACAAAATTGTCATTGTGGCCAAAACGACGCGATTTCAATTTACAGTCGGACAAGAAAGATTTTTTTTGTTTATAGCCTTTTGTTTACGTGGAAAAAAAGTATCTTTGGCTATTGCTGCCTAAAGTCTTATGTGCTTAAAATTTTGAATTGTGGACGTTGTCAAAGGCTACTGTTTGTGTCGGTGTTATCGACAAAAATGTAGAAGAGAGAATAAAGACCCATATTCCTACGAAGTTTATGACAACCGATTGACCTTAAATGTCAAAAGTCATTGTGGTAGCAGAATACTGCGCGAAGCGATCTTTGCGACGCCATCAAGTATAATTTGTACTATTTTCTACGACTCGAAATGCACTAGAAAGCACTGAACAGCCAACTTACTCTCTAGGGAAAATAATGCAGCGCTATGTCGCGTAGATGTAGTGCGTTTTGACCTTTACACATAAACGAATGTTTATTTCCAATGGAATGTAACGGGCATTTGTATTTTGGTGTTGATATTCAAATATATTCTATAAGTACGCGAATAACCAGGTATCAAGCATAATTGAAAATTTTAATCGATAAATTAATACACAGATTTTAGATAATCTGCACTGTAATTATAATAATCTGCACAATGTAAAATTTTAGGCGTAGCAAAAAAAGTTCACATTCAACTTTAACGGAAACCGGAATTCAAAGTTCGATCGGACATTTTTTGACATTTCGTCATTCATAGACATTTTAGACACGACTTCAAAACATACGTATGGAATATTCATAACCGTTGTCTAAATCTAACTTCTCTGCAGTTTTATAATTATTTAAATAATTAATTTTTTTTGAAACTTGGAAATAAATACATAATGTTTTGTATTTTATTTTATTGATTAATCTATAGGCGTTTCTCCACATACGTAGCATTCGTTATTTTCATGTGATTAGTCATAAGTAAATAACGCGAGCCACGTATAACCAGTTGCTTTAATGACTTTATTTGTCACTAGCGTTTGTAATTAAAAACCTATTTCTGTTCTTTCATTTATTTTAACGTACGATGCAATACAATCATTTTATAACAAAACTCAAGTCTGCTAATACAATATTAGGTATACTTAAAAAATTTAAGTCTGCTAATACAATATTAGGTATATTTACATACCATTGTATATAAATAAATGTATTACTGTAGTTATTTTGTAGACTTAAGTATTTTAACCTTTTTTTTTTTTAATTTAATTGCTAATAAAATTGTTCCAGTTTTGTCCCAGTGCATATAGTCAGTATCGAGTCTCCATTTTACAATCTTTATGTTAAAGATACTCGAAGTTTATTTCATTATCTTTCTGATATTATATTACTATTTTCTTATTTATAAAGGCTTCTTGTGATAATCTATGCTATGCTCACTTGCTACTCGACTGCTAAAAACTCATTGCTATAATTGTCAGCAAATGAGTTATTCAAGCAGACACCTGTTGCTATTTTGTTTAAATCTAAAACATAACCTTAAAATCTCAGACGAGTTTCAAACATGTGGAAAATTACGTTGCGTTTTAAGAAAAACAACGCGTTGATAACATTACCCCTTATTGTGTTATCGACTTGAAGGAAAATAAATTAAAATGTTGTTGGTAAGGATGTAAATTTTACGTTAGGTCATTCACATTTATCCTCATACCAACATTTGCAACTAAACAGAGAAGCCTACAACGGCGATTAATGAGTTTAGTTTAAGTACTTAATTTTTTAGGCTCAGCAACTGACAAGATGGCTCAGGACGGGTTGTGTTTATTTTAAAACTATCTATGAAACTTCGAGATATAGCAAACCGCGTTTGCGTGCTTCTTTAAAACTTTCTCCAATGGCAATAATAACCGTAAGTGGTTGAATGGCACTTTTCGATTTCGTCCTAGAGTTGTAAAAATGTAATATAAAAAATCTTGGGCTATAGATATGTTTTTCTTTGAGACGTCGCGGTGTATTAAATCGTTACTTGTATTTAAGAGATAATATATAGGTGTACCTATGCACAGGTAGCAACAATATAAAATAGTATTTTGTGGCCTTTATCTATACGAGTATGAAAACAATAATAGCTAATATCTCTTTTTTGGTAAAATATAAACATTATTTATATTCTCTTAAGTGTAAATGTCAGGAAAGATATTTCTACAATTTTTGTCAAGATGCGAAATGCACAGAAATTTTACTTCATTTCAGTAAGTATACGTATATTTTATATACTAATCTACGTATACTCTTGAGACATTCTGTAAAATCGTTACCTGTAAAATAATGCACGTAACCGCCAACAACTGTGCATCACAATTAGAAATGTTTTGTCTGTTCTTTGCTGGATTATTAAACGTACTCAATGCAAAATACGTTATTTCTAAAACAATGTATAAATAAATGTTAGATCTATGTATGGAAAATACATGTAAAATGGCTAACGTGCGAAATTAAATAAATTTATTTTGTTATCCGGCTAGTAGGTTAAATAACCAAAACCGACTGAGTAGAAGTATAACAAAATATTAGGCATATTAACAGGCATGGGCGTGTTTAACTAATTACTATTTTAACGGCAACTAATAAAACAAATGTTTAAATGCCTTAAGGTTATTGAAATATATTTAGCTTTCAATATGTGGTATATCCCAATGTCATTTAAATGCAAATCGTTCTGACGGTTCACGATGGGTAATGTATGAAATTTCCGTTCGTTTTTATATCCAAATTAACTATATAATACGCGAAGAAGCCTATTGATGCATATTAGCCGAAAATTTCGGCCAGCGGACATCACTCTTTTGCACACTTGAAAATAATGGTCATCGTTGTTAGAAATTTGTCATTATAGATTGCTACAGACTGTTTATTAACAATTTTTTCTTCATGAATTCTCATTTAACTACAATGTACTTTTGCAATCATTTTATGTTTATATCAATATTATTACCCAACGAGAATATAGTCTTAGCAGGCGCTACATGAAAATAATCTAGTTAAGTTTAATTTGACTGCTTACATGATTGGCCTTTTTTTAAACTTAACGATTTCTGAAGGAGTCCCTCCATCGCTTTCAGAAACGGCAGAAGCTTTAAAATTGGGAATGTAAACAGTTACTTCTAACATAATTGGATTTTCTTTGAAAAATAATATAAAAATTTAAATTTCTGTATCGCGACGCCATTATGTTGCAATAACAGTAATATTATGCCCCATGAAGTTGCAGTAATTAATATGCAGCAACTTGTTGCAATGATCGATTAGTGGCAACCCATAATGGGGCTGGCTTGCATTTCATTTGCAATTGGCGACCGGTTAGGGCCCCTGGTATAGTCAGCTCCGACACTAGCAGGAGGCCTGTTTAACGGTCGTTGCGTAACGGAATGCAGTTACGGCCGATGATAATAATGGGGCCTGTCATGGAGCGTTAATTCAACCATTTATTAGACGTTTGGCGCTATGATTTTATTGTTCCTGATAACTATGGCTCAAATGTTTTCGACCCCTTCCTCTTGTTGTCAAATTACATGAAAAATAAATAATAGTATTTGTATTTTTGAGACGTTTTATAGGAAAATATTTTCTCCCATTACGCTATGACGTAATGTCGCAATATATTTTTTCATATTGTTTATTTTCAGTGAAATATATGGAAGATCTTTAATACACATAATCATTGTTGCCACACACTTGGTCAATCTTGAAAATCGAGAAAATTCATGGAATTGCATTCACTCTTCAAATACCTTGGAAAATTCGTGAAATTTTCAGGAACTTCCCGGAATTTGTTGTAATAATCTACCATACACACTTAACTATTTATTCTTTCTAAATCTCGTTGTGCTCGTAACAACTTGAATAATTCGAATTAAAAAATAAACTAACTGCTATCTTTGTTACTACTGACGACGTCGTCAAATTTCTTTGTATTTTTTCGAATTAAAAAATAAACTAACTGCTACCTTTGTTTGTTATTGAGGAAGGCTTCGTCAAATTTCTTTGTATTTTTTCGAATTAAAAAATAAACTAACTGCTACCTTTGTTTGTTATTGAGGAAGGCTTCGTCAAATTTATTTGCCATCATTTCTATTTCAACATAAAGATGGAAACGTGGTTAGGGTGATATTTATATTTATTATATATTTTTAGTGTTAGTGTGTTACCTGTAAAAGTTACTGTTATTTGCTTTTGAAAGATTAAGAGTGATGACATGAGATGTGTTTTAAGTTTGTTCTACCTGGAAAATGTTGATTTTTCACTAGGAATGCGTGCAATTGCCATATAATTTATTGCTATATAAGCTTGACATAAACAATTTAATTAGGTATGTTGTTCGTCTCAGTTCATACGTCCATTCGTATACATGTCATTGCCCATCTATGAAATATTAAATAAAACTAAGCTCGAGGACGTCTTTATTCGCTTAATTATTATCCTTGAACCCATAACTATCGAAACATCGATCTAGTTGCCTACCGTCTTACATGTTTAATTAATTATACCAAGAAATTAAATCTAAGGTTTATCGATTCCTTCGTTAGTTAGTAGAGTGGCTACTAAGTTAAATTGAATCTGGTTTACATTTAACTATACTTTATAATACCTTTTTATGTTGAATTACCTTTGAATGTGCTCTAGATTTCAAATATTTGTTGTTTCAGTCGAACTCATAAGTTTAGCCGAATAAATCTTTAAGTTTTATAGGACGAGAGCGAAGTCAATAGGACGGTAATGTTTTTGACATGTCTGTGTGTATGTATTTGTATATTTATTTTGGTGTCCACTAGTTATATTATGGAGTTCAAACGCCTGTTTTGGTTCCGATAAATGAGGTGTTGTTATAAAAAGGGTTTGTTTTGTTACGGCATGAATAACGTAGGGTAGATGTGATTCTAAAAATCAAATATCGTAGAAAAAAATATAAGTCCTAACAATATTGGTATCAATTGGAGTAGTCAGTTACAGTGATATAGGATAGGGAAATAGGAAAATGTAAACTGCCTTAAGGATGATTAAAAAACATTTCTTTTCAAACCACTATTGCCCGTATGCATCATACACGGTCAGGACTCTTAGTCGAATTTACTGACAATGAAAAAAAAACGTATTTTGTATAAAAAACGTATTTGTAGGGCACGGTCGGTAAAGTAGACTCCTGTTCCGACTCGACTGGCAATTAATGAGAAACAGAAACACGTTTTTAACTGTCAATAAGTCAGACTGACAGTCTTGACTGTGTGTGGTGTAAATGGGTGTATGTGGCAATGTATATATATATATATATATATATATATATATATATATATATATATATATATAAAGGTAGGAATATATACGTAAAATGTACTTGGGAAAAGGGATTTAACAAGTAGTAGAATTATGACGCCACAATTTTTTTTTAGAATTTGTTTTCGAAGCATTTTTATTATCGTAGCCACTATATTTCTCTGTTTAGGGTCATAGAATTTTGATTCATCCAACTTCAGTTCGAAATCTGTGTCAAATATTTTTTGCGTCAAATTTGCTCTATAAAATTTTCCGACGTAGCTTTTCCGCTCTATAGTTTTTGTCGAGCGATAATATTAAGTCCAAAATTTTTCGCCATTTCCTCCCATTGATAACACGAATTAATCACATCGACAGCAAAATATGAAGAATCGATAACATCGAATGATGGTTCATGCTCGTTGTGAAATTAATTAGCAGAACTACGGAATCATATATTATATTAAGTCGTTTCCTTGTTTTGCATTTACAACTGAATGCTACCACTTCATTTCCTTCGAAAATGACATGGGCGAAACATACCATTTTCACTAGGCACGACATGAGAACATGGTCGATGGTTTCGGAGTGTTGGCTAACGTGTCTGTTGACTATTTTATTTAAATAGCTTATGTATCCTTAACTACCTTTTGTAACAAAAGGCCAAGTTTTAATTTATTTCAAGTTGTTAAGAATCTGACTTGGATTTCACCTCTTTGGTATGGTTTATTTTTTATAATGAAATCTTTAAAAATTACTTTTCAAAACAGATACCGTGTTTGTATGTGTATGTGGCATATAAATACTACCGCTATCGACGAGGTCGATGCATTAACTTCCATATATGGCATTAAAGATGTGCAAGCAGTAACCAGTATAAACAGGAGCACGTCGTTGGCGTGTGCATTCCTTGATTGACAAATCGTTCTGCCTTCAAATTCCGCGAACTGCAACACGGATTATTATTACAAGTTTACAGTTAATCAGAGGTAAATCTATAGTATAGACTTTTATTATAGTATATATCGTTCTATTTCGAAAGTTACTAACAGTTTTATCTGTTAGTTGAACAAGTTCAAATTTGTGTATATATTTTTAGGTTATGAACCCAATAGAGAGCTATTAGGGCTGATTAAGCCTTATACCATAGTGGTAAATTACAGAAATGATCAGTAAGGAGCAAAACAAACAAATTCGTAGTAACCTGTTTGTGATTTTTGTTAATAAATTTTCATCCTTTGATTTTCTTCGTGTCGATGCGTTCTCTTTGTGAGACCTTAATTGGTACAGTTGTGTAAAGTAAGTCGCAAGATATAGGCTTAAAAATTTGATTGATATCTCTACAGTATTTATTCAATACTAAATAGTCAGAAATTACATCAAATTTTGCAATTTGTAATTCAGATCCCTCAATTTTACCACTACTAAAACAACATTGTGGAAAAATGCATTGTCCTGATGAACGATGTTTTTTTCACGCCGCATCTCACGATCTTCTTTCATTCACTTCGTCTGGAAGACCTGTGTGGTATTTTCAAGTTATTATTTACCCTATTCAAAATAATGAATAAAAATCTTTTTTGCATTCCAAAAAATATTGGCTATGAACTTTCCGGGAGATGAAATCGACTTTGTTTTTTTTGGTGCAGAGCCAGCGGCATCCACATACTGCTTTGATTGCTGTTTCGTTTCTGGTATGCAATAGTGGAACCACACATCATTTATAGTAACAATCGGCGAACAAAATCATTTGTAAATTTAGTTCCGAATGAGTTGTGCTGCACGCCACTGTAGTGCTATTTACTCCAGCGACATGCACTACCGAGTAATGGCTTCTGTCCTCTAAATTAGGGTACTACAATAATGCCGGTTGGTGCGCTATACTTCCAAAGTTATAAGTGATCTTGCTATAACATATTTCGTTACAATTAGTTTTTGCAAGTGGACCCCCCTCTGACCAAAGCGAAAGACGTTTTACGTCAAAATTGCCTGTAATGAGAAGCTCGACCACTTGCATACAAATCTTGTGAATAAAATAATAATATGCAATTACGTATCTAATAAAAGAATGAGACATGCATAATGCATTGTTTATAACCCCTTTAACGTTTATGAGGTTGTGATAATTCTGTTACGTGGTCTCTTAAGCATCGCCGCGCGAGTGTGGATTTCTTCTCGATACAAACCAGCTATATAGACCGAGCTACATATTTGTTGGACAAATACAACTGGTCTTATACCAGATAGCGCACGTGATAAAAGCCATTTGTTCAAATATTATTCGAGCCTCCGGTATTAGCTTCAGCGGTTCATATCGAAGTGTTTTGCTGCTTTGTCGCCAAAAATGTCTGAGTCACATTTTATTTCTTTGACCGTGCGACGTGTGTCTCCACAAGCCTGGGATAAGGGTAGAAGGCATACTATCGGATAATAATAAAATATGTATATATATATATATATAATTTTTTTATGGTATATATTATTAGATAAATATAGTTATTAAAAATTACTTAAAAAACCGCGTCAAATGCCCTCAAAATCGGTTAATTTATTTTGAAGATATTGCCATAAAAAGTTTTCAAAAAGGTGCCTTTTCAAAATAATATTCAAATATCAATATTTATTATTTATATAGCAATATTTTTGAATAGACATTATTTCTTGTACAAAAAAACCATCGAAGGTCCTATTTCAGTTAATCGGTAAATATTGTTTTTCAAAAATATAAAAAAGCGCTATTATTATTTTTCGAGAACAAGGAGCTCAAAAATCATATCCTTGAGCTCAAAGAGCTCAATAATTACGACCAGAAATATTTCTGAACGCTTTGAGCTCGAAAATAACGAAAAGTTTCCGAGATGGCCTCAGGGTCAACCATTTTTCACCAATTTTCCTTTTCATTTCTCTCTAAGTATGCATGAACCATTTTAGATGTAAGTCGTCAGCCAGGGGATAGGTAGGGTCGAAGGCCCGCGCAGGCAAGGGCGCGGCTGGCAAACGCCACTTCGACTATAGGGCCAATACTACACTGCTTGTATATCTGTGTTGTGCATGTCGCAGAAATTAGATAATTACATTATAAATTAATAGTTATAGTTTCTAAACATAATGATACATTCTAGTTCGTTTACATCTATTTGCTAAATCGTAACAGATATTAATATGTAAGGCCTATGGATGTCTGTATGTACAGGTACATACACACATATGTAGATAGTTATTTCGAAAATTACAGATACGTTGTTTGTTTGTTGATTATCTTGTTCATTATACCTATGTTTGTACAGTGTATCGAGATGATGACGGGCAGAGTGTACATTAATCAATAGGCATTATCCAAATTATATGAAATTATATTATATATATATATAGAAATTTGGATTATCTTATACGGCTCTTAGCAACAAGCAAGAAAAAGCTCTTAGTAGTAAAAAGTTCCAGGTATTGTTACATACATGTTTTTTTCCATAGGACATTCATAATAAGTGTGTTCATGAGAAATGTTGCCGTTGATAATTCTTTAACTGTCCGTACTAACTAAACTTATTTGATTTAGTGTTTTATGCACTACTCTTGGGCATAGTCCTGCCAAAGTTCTATCATATTTTATTTTATAACTGTTATTAAGATAAAATATATTTTTAAATTATGCTCAATGTTTTACTTAAAATCAATACTTTATTGCCCCTATTTGTTGTCGGACTAAGTAACTGATATTACATACACCATTGTTTTAATACATATTTATGCACTGCATTATCTGAGAAGTGATGCCGTAACCGCGACTGGAATCGCAAGATGAACCGCCGACAGTCGTCCTATCAAGGTGATAGCACACGCGCCGGTTACTCGAGAGTAGGTTGGGACCTAATTGGGCATGGCTGGGCGTATCAACCCAATGAAGCGGGCAGGCGAGTCGCCTACACCCGACGATGACGTCAATGTAGCCTTTAATGGTCATACTTATTCTTAAGTCTTACATAGTTACCAAGGTATCCACGTTGTTTACGTATAGGTTTGCAGTTTACGGAGTCCGCTGAGGAAAAATGTATAAATGTTTCACGCACGACTCCAATGTTGAATGATTCATTAAGGATATTATTTTGTTTCATAACGTTTAGACATGGTTGAATTTCACATCAATAGTTTTAAGTATAATCACATTTTAAATCAAGTTGGGATTAAGATATTATCAATTCGACTCGTACGTTATTTTTGATGAATTGTATGTTTACAAATTTTTTGAACGAATGCTCTATGCGAATAAGACTCAACGCTTCGTCATAATAAAGCTGTTGTTGAATTGGTATAGCATGCTGGTTTCTATGGACTCCCGGGAACAAAATTGGACAATTATAATCCGTATTTAAAAAGTAAAGGTAAAGCATCCTGCAGTGTGCACAGCGGGCGCAGCATTATCAAAGCGATATACATGCGACTTAGCGAACATTTTTTTGGTTTTGAATAGTGAGGGATGCGAATATTCGCAGAACGAAAAATCAATTATATTGGTCATTCATTGGTTTTCTTAAGTTGTTTTTATGCGGAGGTTCTGTTTATAATAATGAAACGTTGAGATGTAGTTACGATTGCTATACTAAGTACCCAACACTCTGTATAATCGAAGCAGGTTTTGCGGAAGGACAATAAAATCAATAAAATATATCCTCATCATACAAGTTTAGGCTTGTATTTTTGTCATATCTCATATTTTTATTCAAGTAGTTTATTTCAAGTATTTTTTGAGAATAATACCTAGACAGGCGGATAAAAATCTTACCGAATCGTTATGAAACAACATGAATGGTTTAAAGTTGCTCCATGTGTCACACCTTTCACCTTAGAAACTACAATGCTTTTCTGATGTCATAATTAAATACAATGTTTCCACTTGCGGAACCGAGACCGTGACATTCTGTGGAAAAATTGAAGGTTGCGGAGGAACGGGTAATAAGAGCGACGTTTGATATCATACTGCGTGTCCGAAAATGGAACCAGTTGATTTGAAACTAAACTAAAGTGGCCACAAAACTAAAGTGGGTATGGCAGAAATAATCGCTTGAAGGATATGGACGTGGGTGGGCCACATTACTAGAATGGATGTAAGCTTATGGGCAGAGAAAGCTCAAGGAGTCTACAAACGGCAAGTGGCCACCCATCTAATCAAATTGCAGGTTGCAATTAGATATCATCGACACAAGACCATCTGGCTGAAATTGGCCCTATGTACAAAATTGGAACGAGAGGCATGTATGATGGTGATAAATTCGATTAAGTCGGGAATCTTAACCGAATGATTTATGTTTAACCCACTTGAGACTGCTTTTAATAACTACCGTACGGTAATCACTTTTCTTTAATTATGTTTGTACACTTTAATTCTTTTATACTCTCCTATCACTTTTTTTTCAAAAATTTCTTTTTTGATATCATTTGTTCACCTATATAGTTTCTATAATTGATTGTGATCCAGGTTACAATTGTTTAAATAATGTTGTTACTGTTATGCGAGCTAGTTAAAAAAGGTTTTCATGAGTATTAAACTTTGAACAAACTAAGTGATGACAGGACACTGTATAGGCAATTAAAAGATATGTTTATAAGATAAATATGGAGCTCCGAACAAATTGATTGAAGCGAATCTTCTTTTTGTGTAGGGTTGTATGTTGAGAAATGAAACCATAACGAAAAATGAAACACGCAGCAGGCCGCCGGCACAGTAAGCCTAATTTGTTTTAATTTTCCTTACACACGAATTAATTACATTACTGTAGTTGCTCCCATCCTGCGGGAGGGGGTGGGGGATGAGATGGATGAGAGTTGACTCAATTGAAAGGGATGTAGAGATCTTTTCCCTCAATTAAATTTCTTTTTTACATGATTACCTTAATCTGAGGATTCCCCGTATTCACCTACAGATGACTCAATTTTATTATTTCTTTGAGCACATAAAAGAGAATAAATTTAGAAAAAAAGTACCATTACAATATTTATTACAAGGTATTCTAGTTATTTTTTTGGCAACCTAATTGTTGCATCTGTTAATTTTTGGCAAAGTATATGGAGTTTAAGAAAACAACAAAGTCATAAACTTCAAACTGCAAAGTTCACCTATACTATGGCGGGGGCCAAAATTTAATTCACGGTTTACAGTTCCGAGATATTTTGCTTTTGCTAATTTAATTCCATTGATATTATAAATATGTTATAGATTAGGCGTTATCAACAGGTGTCTATAGAATTGTGACTAAACAACCGATAATACTGATGTTAAACCTATGTCAGCCGATAAAGATTAAATCACCACGTCATGACGTTTTGACGCGTATTCTCGTCGGTACAGGCTTTGATAATTCTGTTCGTAGAACCACTTGTAAAATTTGTCTCTTGTTTCCAGTAATAAATATTTATTACTTAAATCCCTGTAATAATAATACAATTATTCACCATTTAGCTGCCTGATAAACTTATCAATGAGAAATAGCTTTCGAAACAGCTATTAACATGCTATCTTTATCAAATAATAATCGCTAAAATTACGTTATTACTTAATGATGATCATATAATATGATTTTATTGATAGAACCACTTAGAAAAATTTATTTATTTTTTCAAATAATAAATATTTGTTACTTATAACCCTTGTAAATAACAAAGCAATTATACACCCTTTAGCCTCCTTGTAAACTTATCAATGAAAAATAACTTTCGAAACAGCTGTCAATAGATTATCTTTATCAAATAACAATCGTCATTGCTTAATAATGACTCATGTTATAGTTGCTTTAGTTATAACATACTTCGTTTTAAATATTCTTATATTATTTATACTAATATGATGTATCTAATATAATTACAGTTTCGTAATTTTAAAATAACCCGAATCGTAAATCATAGTCATTTGAAGCTGAAATAAAATTTAGACTCGTCTTTAGTTCTTATAAGGTTTTTAGTACAAAGAACTATTGCGGATGTACTGATTAGTGATTAAAGTCATTGTTTTTATTCTTTGGTCTGTCTTAAAGATCAAGTAATCATGTCAAACAACTTCTGTATAGAACTTTTATACAATGCTTCTATCGTTTCAATCGTATACAACTGTCTGAACGGAAGACATACCACTACGTACCCTAGTGGGATTAAGAGTATTCGATATTCTTCTCATATATGTGGAACTTGTAAACTAACTCGGACTGAAAAAGGAAAAGAAGAATTTATTTATCGTAATATCCAGCTGGGAGTTGTGGTGACAAGTCTAGAATAGAGTCTTTCTATAAAGGAAGACGTCTCTTATTTAAATACCGAGTAGGAACTTAAATTTTGGACACAGTATTACCTAAATGGAGAAATTTTCAACATTTTAGTCACAAATGTATTTGGCGCCAAAATCGTGTTGAATGTATTAACCGATCTACTTATAAACGTAATTGCTTTTTTATAAAATTTTGTTAGTGGTATTTCGGAGTTTTAATTTTTTGAGGAAATGATTTTTAATTTTCCAACGGTCTTAATATTAACAAACTGTCAATTCATATCGACCATTAACGGTATGTAACTGGTATTTAACGATTTCCTTAATGCATTCACGAGCAATCAGTAGTTCACAAACTGGTAATCAAGTATCAGTGCCTGAGCGGGCCTCGATTAAAATACATGCAAACATAGGTGACTCGTAAATGATAAATTAATATTCACGTTAATGTGTTTTTCTGCTTTTTCGTTATACAGTGGTTTTTTCTGTTAATTCGTTTTTTATCGTAATTCTGAAAGACTTAACATGGTTTCGAGGCTTAGTGGTTTTTAATAATATTTAATATTTATTTAATGTATTTTTGGCACAAGATTTCTGATTAAGTTTATTCGTTATTCGATTCACTTGCTGTCCGTGTCGCAGTAACAGCAGTAATCTTAATATTGGTGTAAGTATCTATATTTTTTGGATTCTGTATCTCAAAAGGCAAAACAGAATCCTTATAGGATCACCACTCACGTGTCTGTCCGCTTGTCTGTCAGAGCAATTTTTCTCAGAAATTTCCGATACTACTAAAACTAAATTATAACAAAGTTAGAGTTTTTATTAAATATCTACCATGTTTTAAGGCATATGAAGGATACAGTAGGCAATAAATATGCGTTGTGAAAAATTAATATTTGTAAATGGTTTGATAGATATACTATGTACACATAAATGCTTGTAAATGCCTAAACGTAAACGGAATACTGTAAGTGCTAGTTTTACTCGTGCCAGACAGGGTTTTTGAATTTCTTCATAAGATGAAGTTCGTTCTATGTACGTCACAGAATGATATGGTAGTTTAAGATGAAGTTGAATTAGCTTAAATTGCAAATCTGCTTTTAACTCAGTCCGTATTCAGATGGGTCATACTGTTACAAGGTAAACTGTCAAACAAAAAGTTTGGGACATAATCCGTTCTTCAGGTCGTAAAACCGTCTCGGAATACGTGGGCCTTTTCTGTTATATAGTATTGTAATTTTGTATCGACTGGAGATAACCATACGTATGTTACAATAACTGCAGTTTTAATAATACAAAATACTTAATCGCAGATAAATAATTGTTCAAAATAATACATGACATCATACCGTTACCTAGTTTCTTTTTTATTTACATTTAATTAAACTCTTGCACTATTCACGGACGTCTTCAACGACCTTCGCTTTTTGTTGACGCGTCATCAACGCTGATTAGACCTTCAAGGCCTTTGACATTCACAGTATTCTTACGAGTGAACACTGGGCGTGCTCGAGTCAAACGCGACCGACAAAGTGTGCGGATAAGCAAATAAGTATGACGGCGCACACGAACGGGTCGATTGGTGGTGGGTGACTGTGGGGCCGTACGTGCAACACCTGCCGTGCCTACGCTGGCAGCGTGCCTCTATTACGAATCGAAATATTATTAATAATACATTGAGTGCTCAGATTATAGAATTTATATATTGCTGTGAGTGGGATTATGCAAGTGGCAGAGCGCTTGTATGTCAATGTTAAGTCGAAAAGCGATTAATTGGATATTGGATCATAATTGGGTATTTGACTAATTTTTTTTTATTTCATTAATCATAATTTCAAGGTAGAAGCTGATGAAGGGTGAAATTTTTTTTAAATAATCTTCAAAATTGAACGAGTTCTAAAAGTTTAAATTTAACCTTTAGAGAAGGACGGCAATACCGTGTTGTGAGGTCATTTTTAATATTGCACATTATATTCTACGAGAGGAAAAGAGACAGGTATATATCCAACTCTATCCGTATCTTCAAATTTAGAAGCCTACAACTGGCTTATTTTTAATCAATTTTTGATTTTTTTTCAAGACTGGTTTTTAATTAACTTATACTTTACAATATTGTACGAAAAATATCAAAATTTAGAATGAGTCAACTACCGTAATACGGTAGGGGTCAACTACCGTAATACGGGAATTTGATATTTAATTTGTGTTGGATTTTATTGTCGTGTCATCTAATGGTTTTATAAAAAGATAACTTAATACGTATATACATTACATTTAAAAGAATACTCAATCCAGTTGAAACCGCAAATGGTTAGTATTAATTCAATTTTGATTATGACTATTAGGCGACATAAGATTGAAGATTATTCAAATAACTGGATAGTATTTTCGAGTTAATTTATTTCCTTTAAAAATATCCTATAACATAAGAATCAGAGAAAAGTAATCAACTATCAATGAAAAACAATAAAGTTGTTATGTTTATTTCTATATAATTTTTTTCTCTACTTTGGTCGACATATTATTTATTAGTTTTAAGAAACAAAAACATTGTGTACGCAGTGCGCGCTCCCTGTTTATAAAGGTTTCTGCAAAGAATAAAATCAAAACAAAGAATATCAATCACATAAGTAGTAGATGACTGTGTACATAAACTAGTTTACAGAAGTTTAATGTGACTTTCGTTTCTTCTTTTTTAAGTTAGGGAAAATCTACATAACATTGTCAAACTACATAAAAAGTGATATGACCTGAATGTAAATAACATTACATATAAATTAATAAATTATGAACAGTATGCAGTCAAGTTTTAAAAGATTATAGGTTATGTTTACTGTTTATGAGTGTATTTATGCATAAAAACGCACGTAACGCATGATTATACATTATGTTTTAAAACAATTATCTTGCAGCTTTTACTCCTTCGACCTCAGCGGGCGTAAAATATGGATTTGAAGCAAAATATGATCATGACATCATGAATCTATTTTCACCAGATTATCCTATTGCGCTTTTACAAAACCACTTTCAGTCATCATTATAGACTATTCTCAATCTCACTACTATATTATATATGCATTAGATATGTAAAAATATTGCAAGAACATTATTCTTCCTTATCAAACAACAAATATCAACATACGAGCTTGTTTACATAGCTGGATGATGTCACGTTTCGTTCTAACCAATATAGTGTTGCGTTTTGACAATTTGAATTTCCCTCGCATAATTTCCATTTTTTCTTTATTAATTAAAAAATAATCACTTAAGAAAACGATGCTTTAGATATAATGTCCGGTTGATAAATAAACGGGCAAAAATATTTTAACCAACTCTAAATTGTATGCATATTCTTTATTAACGCTGAAGACGCTGACAAAATTCAGGGACCGGCTTATTTCACGTCTGTCTCGTGTAAAGTTCATTTAAAAATAAATGAGTACGTTATAAATGTATACGTGGACTTACAGCGTCATTTTCTGCTCTGACTCACAACGTGCGACGGTGTTATAATAATGCAATTGTGGCAGTGTCTTACGTGTTTTTGCGTCGAGCGAATGGATGACAGTCATACATATATCGCAGTGATTTATTGCTCAATATTTCTTTATGAAAAGGCAGCATACTGAATGAATTTTGCTCCAGTGCATTTTGTAGTATTTATATTGAGTTCATTTATTAGCGAATGTAAATGCACGATCTGATCCAATTTAGTGTTTGTTTTTTTTAGATATAGTGACGTAGTAGTGCTATTAGTTAAGATAAAACAATATGAAAATAATGCATTTATCCTATTTTAATTTCGCTCGTCACTCCGTTGCACCTTCGTACCTTCAACAATTTACGATCTACTGTGTTGATCTATTTTTCGAGTTGAATAAATACAATGTCATGCTTAGACTTATAAAATTTGCATTTTTTGTTTGCCTCCTCAGATAGACAACGTCGATCAAAAAAGTTTTGCGTATTTCACCGAGTGCAATGTCTCGGAAGAAGGAAAAGAAATAACCTACTTAAAACTGTTTTTTTCGTCGCTCCAATCGTTGGCTTTATTTACCATTGGAGAAAATTCGTTTTCAGAATATCTCCCGACTCCCTCTATTCCTGTAATATTTTGATTTCAAAATCCAAATGAATTCATAAACAATGTTTGTCTTAAAATTTTAAAAATATCAATGTAATCAGACTGCTAATGCAGGCTGGGAGTACACATATTTTCCGTGTTAAGAAATATTCCATTAGACTATATAATTCCTACAGTTTAACGAGTCGACTATGTATTGTTGCTGCCATAAAGCTATCATATCTGTTCATCTGCTTGAAGTCTTCTTAAGTTAAGTTAGAATTGAAGTATTTGATTGTAAATGCGTTATCCTTATTGGTTATCTATCATTTAATTCTAAATATCTTGTTTGTTTGTCAAAATCAAACACGGAAAGAAGCACAATACCAGGTATAACTGTCGGGTTATTAAAGTCTTTATTCAGCCGCCATAGACGGTTATGGGTTCGATGAGAATGTAATAAGAATTTATCAAGTATATGCAGTGTGATGTCTTGTAAAATGACTACTGAACCCTAACTTATGCGTGATCTGATATACAGCTTACCAGATTTTTATATTTTTTTAGATAAACAAATCGTATTTAAGCAAAATGGGAGACTATTTAAATTTGATGTTGAATTAACATTGATTTAAATTTCATTAGTATAATTGATAGTTGATCTTTTCATTTTGAACTTCTATGTCTTTTCATATTTTTTTTCCTGTCTTCCTTACCGCGATCTTCAGATATATCATAATTATCTTATTTGATTAATTCTTTATTTTTAAATGACTTGACCGAAGTTTAGCTCAGTTTATATAAGTTTACATTTACCAAACTTCAGCGACTGATTGTACTTTTATTCCATGTCTGTCTATTCATCTAAACCAGACGATAATTATTTTTTTTCATTTATACTCTCTTCAACAAGGGAATTTGAAATGTGGCTCTGCCTTAGTCTGTCTTACCGCGATCATCAGATATATCATAATTATCTTATTTTATTAATTCTGTATTTTAAAGTGACTTGACTGAAGTTTAGCTCAGTTTATATAAGTTTACTTTTACCAAACTTCAGCCACTGCTTGTGTCTTTAGTCCTTTATTCCTCTTCAACAATGGAAATTGAAATGTGCCTTATTCTTAGTTCGAATGGATATTGATAATTTTACGGGCGAAAAATAGCACGTATTATAAATGTATATCGCAATAGCATAAGTACGTGTTTTGTGTCGGTGAGCATAATGAATATGTAGGTCCATGCATAATTTAGCGTAACTAAACTACGAGACCTTCAAAGCGTTTTAAGCGGATAGTTGGCTATGTACCTGCAGGCAAAAACAAAGGTAGCGTCGCGTTTACGCGGCACGACTTATTTGTGTGTTATTTCGACGCTGTTCAAACTGAACACGTTAAACGGTGAACGAGCGTTGTTGTGAAGGGTTCGAATTCCGCAAATAACTTGGTATGTGTTCCCTTGATGGATTAACCGACCGCGGTGTGAATGTTTATACAACTAGGTGACAGGGTCTGCAAACTAACGTGTCATAAAATATACTATATCTTTTATTTCTAAATTCAGATTAATTCCAGAAATTATTACGAGATTCAAATAAGACTTTAACTGATACGTTGTGGCTAATTTCCGAATAATGTTTAGTTACATATTAATATTCTGTGTCAAAAGGAGTAAATTAGTGACACTAAACGTTAAGTAATTTGGAGGAAAAGGTTGTTCGGACGTATATTAATGGCTACGGTGCTTAAATTATAGAAGATATATCAGTATGATGTACAACAGAATATCTGGCATTATCTACTATAAAAGATATCATACAATAAGCGTGTTTGTCATAGAAGGTATATCAGTATGATGTCCAGAGTAGCTGGCATTGAAAAAATCTAGAAATATTCCTGGAAGCACATACTTATCTTCTATAATAAATATCATACAATAAGCGTGTTTGTCATAGAAGATATATCAGTATGAAGTAGAGAATAGTTGACATTGAAAACATCTACAAATATTCCTGGGAGCACGTACTTATCTCCTATAATAGATATCATACAATAAGCTTGTTTATCATAGAAAATATATCAGTATGATGTACAGAATAGCTGGCATTGAAAAAATCTACAAATATTCCTGGGAGCACATACTTATCTTCTATAATAGATATCATACAATAAGCGTGTTTGTCATAGAAGATATATCAGTATGATGAGCAGAATAGCTGGCATTGAAAAATCTTCAAATGTTCCTGGGAGCACATATTTATCTACTATAATAGATATCATACAATAAGCGTGTTTTTCATAGAAGATATATCAGTATGATGTACAGAGTAGCAGGCATTGAAAAAATCTACAAATATTCCTGGGACCACATACTTATCTTCTATAATAGATATCATACAATAAGCGTGTTTGTCATAGAAGATATATCAGTATGATGAGCAGAATAGCTGGCATTGAAAAAATCTTCAAATGTTCCTGGGAGCACATATTTATCTACTATAATAGATATCATACAATAAGCGTGTTTTTCATAGAAGATATATCAGTATGATGTACAGAGTAGCAGGCATTGAAAAAATCTACAAATATTCCTGGGACCACATACTTATCTTCTATAATAGATATCATACAATAAGCGTGTTTGTCATAGAAGATATATCAGTATGATGAGCAGAATAGCTGGCATTGAAAAAATCTACAAATATTCCTGGGAGCACATATTTATCTACTATAATAGATATCATATACAATAAGCGTGTTTGTCCTAGAAAATTTATCAGTATGATGTACAGAATAGCTGGCATTGAAAAAATCTATAAATATTCCTGGGAGCACATACTTATCTTCTATAATAGATATCATACAATAAGCGTGTTTTTTATAGAAGATATATCAGTATGATGTACAGAGTAGCTGGCATTGAAAAAATCGACAAATATTCCTGGGACCACATACTTATCTACTATAATAGATATCATACAATAAACGTGTTACTATTTAGAAAATTAATCAATCTGCGTTTTTCTATCAAGTTTGTTTTACCACGTGCTTTTACTATAGAGGAAAATTTATTCTTAGAGAATGTGGATACTATTGCTACATCAAGAGTTACTCTAATGCAATATGTTATTTTACACTGCGTCTCCTCTTCGAACGATGTTTGAACATTGAATACTACTACTACATTGTTTCAATTACTCTTCAGAATTTATTCTTGAACGGTGTTTCCTTTTCCTTGAAGTTATTCTTTAATTGAAAGGGAAAAATAGGCGAAAAATTAGGCTGCTAAATACTTAATTTGATGAAGTTATCTAAATATTAGAAACTTACAAACAGACAACATTAAAAACCGATCTGACGCTTAACTAATGCTATCGTAGCTTATATTGGTAATAAACAGTGTGATATTATGGTATGTCTAATAAATATAGTAAATATTAGCCGCTAAATAGGAAATAAATGACATCGATATCTCTATTAGACATTTACAACACTAGACCACCCAGGTTAGTTATGTCAACTTGCAAATAAAAATGCCTTCATATCGAGGAGAGAAAGTTACAGCTAGTCTCGTATCGTGGCGATGTAAAATATAGTGGTATTAGTTGCTGGAACCTTTACCTAGGCAAGAAAGTAGAACTTGGTTTAAATCCCGGAAGAATGTTTAAACAAATACTATAATCATTTTTAAACCCGATCTTTAACTCCGGAAATTATTATTTAGAATCTATCGGCTATAAAATTAAATTCTGACACTGTTCAAAATCCTTATATAAATCTCAGTACGTCAGATCTGTAATTATGGAGCTAACTGAAGGTATGTTACGGCATATAAATTATATTAATTTGTGCTTATTTTCTGGACTGATTGAGCCTCACATAACTCTGAGAACCAAAATATATTATAGAAAAAACATTTTAATAGTTTATATTCATAAAATTTTCTAATCTTCTTCTATTAACGAGTAAATATGTATATTAATTTAAGATCCAGAGGAGACTTTTTACTCCATATGTTATTTATATTTATGAATACAAATTTAGTATAGAATTTTTCCATATTTTTTGTTTATTATTCTTTCTTAATATACATTTGCCGAACGCCTTGATGACTAGTGTCGAACTTGGGAAACGACTTTCAACATCAAAATAAATAAACAAAATAATGCACATGCAACAAAACAGAACAAGTGGACGTGATCTATTCAAATAAACACTTTAAAATAAATATATATTTGTATATTTATCAAATTATAAATCTTAACGAGTTTCGTTTGTACCGCTAGAAATAATACGACCGCGTCGATATTAACCGCTCACTTGTGCTCAGGCACGGTTTCTTTTTAACGCCATTTTAACATATGTACTTTCTATAATACCACAAAACGAGCAATCACTAGCGTGCTTTACATTGCAACGACACGAGACACGCTGTAACTTTCTCGCTTTGATGTGAAGGCATCTTTATATTGGCAAGTCTACATGACTAGCCTGCGGGGTGGTCTAGAGTTGTGAATGTTTAAATGAGATATCGATATTAAAAGAACAGTGAAACTTAAAAGAAGACTTTTCAAGGAGACACACGGATGTTCGCGCTTTATGTATGACGACATTAAATTGGTACGGTCTACTAAACCTGCTCATGCCATATTTGTTGTTAAATATATTAACAATATTTTTGCAGTGTTTCGTAACATTTCTCTACGACGTATAACATGTTTGTGTTTATGTGATAATAAGATGATTAGGTTTTAAAACAAATTAAGCGTAAGCTTCATCTTCTTTTGTACTGGTTCAAACTTATTATGGAGTTTTATCTTGTATCGTGCTTATTTTTGGAGTTGATCACTTCTTTTATTTGCTTCGTTTCTTCCTCTTATAACAGTAAGAAATGAATCTGGTCCCTAGTAATAAGTTAAATATATAGACAATGAAACAAAAGTTAAATGATTGTTTTAGAGATTCTATAGGTTTCTGTGATACAGTAATTGTTTTAAATATCACTGAGTTTTAATATAAATATCACAAAGGGGAAGATTGGAGATAAATATGCTATTATGTAAAATATATTAGTGCTACCGATAAGTTAGCAGAGTCCGTGGTTCTAGTGTATATCTCAATTTTACAAATCGTATAAAAGATTGTTTATCAATATGTATATATAAACTTGCGATCATATGCATTGTTTCAAAATATCGATGTTAAATGGGTAAATACCCAGCCCTAACGTATCCCCGCGGCCCGTTTGAAATGATAGATGAGGGGCTGTGACCAGGGCACACGGCTGCTAATGGTTTGTTTGCGAGTATAATAATTGTTTGCAAAGCACTCGTGGCGCAGGTTGCCCAATTTTATGTGTCGATCTTGCTTAAATATTGGCTAGCTTTCTGTACTGGCTTTGAAGCTATGCGCCGCGCCTTTGTTTATGTAATATCAAATTTCGCAATATTTTTGTGTTGGCTTAATCTAAGTTATAATTAATACAGGTGGCGTTAAAGTTTGTTTTGTGATAGATATGAAGTAGAGGTTTCAACAATTGCCGACAAGTCGGAAAATTTCTTAAATCCAATACTTTTACCAACATTTAAAATTGTTTCGTAACGAGTATAAAACGTTTTTCGATTGTTGACTAAATGAATATATTTTACTTGGTAAAATAAACTGAATCGCAAAAATATTATAACCTTACTAACATTTCTTCAAATGTGCTTTGCGTTAATTTGTATAAGCAAAACACGGGTAATCTTGCACCTAGCAACATACGGCATTTACACACCTATTATCAATACCAGATACGAAATTTCTCAAGTACAGGCCACTCGATTCACATTTACCATATTGTTTGTTTACATTTTAGCTTTATCTCGGCTTTATCTCCATATATAATAGACCAAGGCAGACCTATATTTGTATCAATGATATTTTAAGTGTTGATCTTAACCTGTTGGTAAGTACGTGACAAGGTCTCGGTTTGTTGATACGAGACAAAACGATTGAAATCAAGAAAAACAACATGAAAGGAATTTGGTAGACCTTCGTTAGGGTTACCGTACATTTTATGACCACTATTCTTTAGAGAGTTAACAATTATAATTTTGTAAAAAGAAGTTGAGCATTAGCAAAATAAACTTTATTCGAGTGATATTTGAATCCAATCTAAAGGAGATGTTTGAAATAAATTTATAATCTATGCAAAGGTTATTGTATTGAGGTTGAGGACGAAAAATTCAATTGTAAATCCCACTCAATTTCCGCGATTTTAAATCTAAGTAATCGTGTGTTTCCACGCTTATATTTTCCATCTTAACCATCGGTAGCCTCTTGCTTAAACACGCGGCTTTTTATGTATGATGATTTCAACCTTGCTTTAGTTATTTTTTTCAGTCCTATATCATATATTCAATTATATTTGCCAATGGCAAATATAAGTTATACTAGACGGTATTATATGTATCTTATATAAATTAAGTTTATCATAGCACACAGTAATAACAACTTCGGTATTAGTGACTTTGTTAAAAATTTCGTGATATGGATTTGAATATGGCAAATCAATTTAAAAAGAAGAAAAAAACTTCTATGTTAAAAATCAATAACTGACGTAGACCTCATTTGATTTCCAAGAGTTAAGCACATGTATCTTTAAGTAATAGAGAATATAACCTACTTTGCAATTATGTATGGTTTGGAAAGTCGTCAAGATGAAATACGCCAAGTAAAATCAAGAAGAAAAAATAATTTTGAGAGACCGAAGTGAAATTTATTACGATTTATGTACGAAAAAAAATGAAATTATGAGAAATAACATATTGAATTATGAATCAATAATTCAAAAAATTCGAAACGATCAACTTGTGAGTTTCAATTATCAATGAGATTGATAGACATCACTGACGATATGTCACTTGGTCATATCGCTCTAGTTAGTTTACTTCCGTACGGTTTTTCACCTGAGGCTCGATGCAAGAATTTTCACTTAAAATATATTTAAAGTTAGAATCAGTGCTGTAAAGATGTGTACATTGTTTAAATCATTGGAATTGATGTGTGCTTGTTCCAGACGATCATTGTAACCGATGCGATGACCGGGCGACTGCGGGTTTAAAATCCCTGCCGTGGGAACCGGCGGTTGTACAAAGAGATCGAATAAAATATAAGAGATATACATCCAGTGCACTTCATTTGGAGCATTCGGCTTAATTCAACAATTTGATACAATTTAACGAAAGATTTTTTTTAAAGTTATTGATATTAAATAAATCGATTGTCTTACATTCGACGCGGATCTACCCAGCGAACTCTCTTCAGGCTTCATAATCAACAGCAACAAATCTGGTAAACATCGAAAAAATTCCTTCAGTCTAGTACAGTTAAGTACTGGACCTGTCTTCCTTATCTGTGCTGTTATTACAAGTTAAAATTTATGAAAATATTACACTATGGTAGTTTGTCTATGGTTATTTTTAAACGTTGAACGTATAGTAACCCTACCCTTCATTGAACATTCAGTGGCGTAACCGATATAACGGTCTATTAAATCTTCTTATTTATTACATGGCACGAGTTTCAGCGAACATTAACGATTAATACGATTTAACTGAGATGGCCAGCAGCCAAAGACATAGCTGTCAAAAACATTTGTATTTTTGATTGTAGCCCAGGAACGCCCTATGGACTAAATTTAACGATTAGAAAAATTGAAGGGACTGAAAATATTGAAATATGAAATATCAAACTGAAATACTGAAGTAATGTACTATAGAAATAATGTACAATAGTATTTTTTTTAAATATGAGAAATATCCTGTAATAACTCTCCTTAGCTCTCAGGTATCACTGAAAGGATGTTCATCAATTGCACAGTTTATTAAATTATTTGCTACTTACTATTTTATTCTAAAGTAAAATGTTAATATCTCACACCTCGAACTACTAGGCATAGATAAGATCTAACATATTATCATCACTCAGCGCACTAAATTCCAGGTGCTTTGATAAAACTATCTTCGATGTGAATATTTTCATAGCAAATGTTTTATAATCGTGATAGAGTTGTCATATCATAGATAATAACAATAGAAGCTTATAGTCCTTTTACGAAGTTGCGGTCAAAACTGGTATATCTACCTGTTTTGTCCGCAACTTGTAAAAGGACTGGTAGATTTACCAGTTTTGTCCGCAACATCCTTAGCCTGGATTTTCGCTGAAGTGGCTAGATTTGTCTGATTATGGGCGTAGCAAAAAATTGGGACAATGGATTTTGTAAGCCAAAATAAATTGTTGTGCGTTATTTTAGAGGAAATACTTTATACTTCATAAGCGCAATAATTTATTTTTTATCACTGTCCAATGTTCGTCGCGTTTTTTTGAAGAACCGAAACACGTCGACAATGTACGAGGTTAAATTTTCATACTTAACCTAATGTTAATCTATTTAATCGATAGAGTGTTAAAGAGTGAAATTAGATTATGAAAATTATATTTTCTTTGATTATTAATCAATAATTTTAAAATAAGCAACATAGTTTTTCTTGAGTATTTCTAGTCTTGTGCACTGAACGTGCAAATATAAACAAATCAGTTATATTTCTGAGATAAAATTGGTACAACATTTTACATCAAACGTTTTAGATTCATTAAGGAAATATTAATGTTGTGTGCTTGTTTTCAAGGGCACATTTTCTGTGTACACTAAGCATACCAAAGCCATTTAATATATCATACTAGATTTCAGCCACATTTTAACCCGACGCACTGTGAATCAAACATGCAGTTTGAGAACAAAGGATTTCTTTTTACAAAAATCGTATTTACTTTGATGACAATTGATAGAAATAATTAAATGAAAATTTGTCCACTGATATTTTTCGGAAACCAACACATAGAAAAAGTGTAAAGTTGTATGGAAAAAAATATAACATGCTAAGTTTCTCCTAAGTCTTGAAAGCTATTTGGATTTATCTGGTACAAACAGCAATATCCATTTACTTTGCGACACGACTTAGAAAAAGGCCTTTAAGTAATGCTAATGGCCTATGGCTGTGATTGAGCTGTAAGGTTATTGTAGTCAAAAATAACGTTTCATCAGTTTTTCCATACGAATAAATAATGATAGATAAAAGATTGTATAGAAAAGCTAGCCGAATTGATGAAAATTTTTATCCTACATGTATTTATTATTTTATGTAAACTGTTGACAGAGGAAACTTGAGTGATTTTTTTACCCTGTAACTAGTATTAAGCAAATGTTCCATTTGTCCGACCTTCGCTAGGCTCATGCCTCTAATCCAATGAGATTATTGCAACACATCTCTTAAAGAATGTTGAAACGTTTTGCTGATTTAATATACGGTAATGCCATCTATTGATATATTTTAGTATAAAATTGTGATTATTGAGTAAGAAACCATAGAAATTAAGCTGTAAACATATTATCGGGCGCGACTGGCGACCGACGGAAGAGACTGATGCTACATCTGGCCAGTACTTATTACATCTAAACCTGCAAACTATCACCAATAAGCCGCGGACCTGAACTTGCGCGCTTGGACGTCCTACGAAAATATGGCTCTCCGGATGTTTCTACCAATCGCGGACGCATCGGTCGCGTGTGCACGGTGTTTGAATGCGCGGCAGTCAGTCGCTAACTGCGTAGAAGTGTAGACTTTTTTTTTGCGGCTGTTTGCATACAACGATGGGTGACAAAAAAATAATTGACACAGTTTGCGAACACGAATATTTATATAACAATAAATCTTCTTCGTAGAATGTCCACACGACACGAATGAACACGACGTCAAGACGCTGCTGCGCAGACTGTGTAGGTTGTGACTGCCAGTCACGACTAAGTCTCGTCCGATAATTTGTGTCCAGCTTTAGAGTAGTATGTACTAAATTTCATGAAAATTTGTCTAGCCGTTCAGGCGTAACTTAGCTACAAATATATAAACACAATTTCACGAACCACAAACGTACAAAAATTCACATTTATAATGATAATAGGGGTTAATGTTTTAGTTTTAACTATTACAGAACCAAAATATTGTGTCCCTGCAGAAGTTACTTTATTTTTACCTTGCGTATAATTTATGTATGCATGTGAAAACAAATTCGAATGGTACGATATACGTAGAAAAATATTAACAGGTTAATTAAGTTTCTCTTCTAGGTCACGTTTCGTATTCTACACATTTAAAATTTAACTTATTTTCCGTATACATATAAAATTTTACCTACATTCTTTTGACGTCTGTCCAATTGTTTATTCGTGTTATAACGATGGTAACACAATTTTTTTTATATAAAAATATTAGGTTTCAATAATTACCGTGGGAACGATGTCTATCTAGGTAGTTCGTTTAAACATGTACAACGCGTTTTGTGACATTTGTCCAATGCCAACTCATATTTAATGAATCTCTTGGGAACTGTTATTGGCTGTACAGCTGGACGGCCTTCAGGCTGCGATAGTAGTTTCAACTACTGTATATGTGCGAAGCGGTCTTTAAATATTCAGCTAGAATAGAAGCATCTAGATCACGCTAACTTTACTCAAATTAAGGAATAAGAAACAGTGATCTATAAATAAATCTAGTCACCCGACTACGTAAGGACTATTTAAATAAAAATACAACGATTATTATTATTTACTAATTTAGACGAATTCACAGATTTTCATTTGTGAAAATCGATCAAGCCGTTTGACCGCTACGAGAAAATTACTTTGCATACAGAGACTGCTAAAGCCATAATTTTTCCCTTTGGCTTCTCCGTAATCGGGTAATAAGAAGAATGTATTATTATCTTATCTAATCCAAATATCTTATAGAATCCAATTTGAAAATAGAAGATAATTCTGAAATTTAAATTTACTTATCGAATGAGTGAGATTCTTAGCGCAGTCCAAAATTGTTCTAAAAAATTAACACCGTCTTTCTAGAGAGACTGACAATACAAATTGTGTCTACCAGTGCGTGCGACAGAGTAAATACTATATTTTTATTTCAGTCAGATAGGTGAAGTTTTGAATAACCTTTTAGTTACAAAGCGGCTAGTTTTTACTCTCAGGTTGGGTTAAGTCATACGTGACATTGGCACATTAAAAAAATAACTAATATGTCCCAACAGTTATTACTTCAGTAGAGAGCTTCGCCTGTTCGGGGTTTACTCGAACTTGCTGAATCAATTTACGGCAAGGGAATAAACTTCGATGTTTATTGAGCTGAAACAAAACGCGGTGTGTACCTAAAAAAAAGATTGAAACTTGTCACGCGATCAAGGGGACTAACGATTTAAAATTTAAACAACGAAATATTTCTTTGTTTTGCAATGAAACTGTACTTAACAGGAAATCGATTTAAATGTGAAAGGATATCTGCCATTTTTTTTTGATTACGAACAATATTAAGTACAGGAAATGAGGGCGGAACTTTGTATCTTTAAAGAACAATTTAATTTGTGTTGAGAAATTAATTCAATACTGTAAATACTAGGTTACCCACAAATGCTGTAAAGCGAACGACTATTTTGTGTTTATTTATTATTGTTATAACATTGTGTTCGCCGTAGTGTGTTAGTTTGACCACAGACTACGGTATTTGAAGGCACGGCGCACCGCGAGGTCTCAAGTTCGACTCCTGGGCGCTAGTCGAGCGGGGCCAGATTGATGTTCTGGTTGGCTGTAACAGATTACTCTCGTAGCAATAAGTCCGCTATGTATATATCACGTGTGTACATTGAAGTTTGTAAATAAATAAACAATTATAGCCTCAAATGTCTTAGGTTAAAACAATTCTTCGTTTGTTTTGTATAGATCGTGGATATTGAGAAAAGTTATTTATATATTACGACCAACTTGGCCGTATCCTAAAAGGTTTTTTACCCTACAGGGTTTCACGCCAGACTTTTACTACTTTAGGATACTAATCCTAAAGTAGTAAAGGCCCAGTACGAAAAATGCTTTTGTTACACTTTCAAGTCGTCTGAAAAAATCATACCAGCTCGTTCTCTATTGCCACTTTATTTTTATCGAATTTTCTTACTGCTTCGTCCTTTTCGATTTCTCCAATAATTTAAATTTGTCTAATTTTTTTTGTAAATATTTATTACTATATGATTTTACTTATTTTATTTAACAAATTATTGTAATTAAAATCTTTTGCAGTTTAGCTTCGAAATAATTGATTCAATTAATCAGTTATAGTTAACTGGACGAGATCGCTTTTGTAGCTATGAATTCAATTTATGTTTACGAACATTACCTTAGAGTGTAAATAAATTTATCATGTCGGGAAACGCGAGATATTAACATGTACTAATAATGCTTATTACTATTCATGTACGGGTAAATAATATTACCGAAAGACATTTGAACTGTACTTAATTAAATGTAATCAATCGTACAATGAACTTTAGAAATGGTTCTTAAAGAATCATATGATGTTGACAGTGAAATTAAGACCATACAGCTAATGCCCTAACCAAGAGTCGAAAAATCTACTGTAAAATGCTATATTAAAAATAAAAATTGCATTAATGTCACATTACTCGTATATATAAACTGGAACTATGAAAATTCATGTTTTTAAGGTTATATTTTATTCGTTTTCTTTACATGCCTCTTTGTGTTTTCCTTATTCATAGCCTTTTTCTCCTCTGATGGAAGAGGGAGCTGGCTGACTCCTTAGGATAAAAAATTGTTATAAAATGTGTTCCGCCTTATGATTTTATACCTTCCCTTATATTATCCTGGTTTAATTCTATGCGCGACCTCATCACCATCTGTTTGAGCTGATTATATTTAGCTTAATAAATTTATCCCAATTACGAAATATTTACAAACTTATTTTGATTTTATTTGATTTTTATTGCTCACCTGTGACATTTAAAAAGGGTTACTATGCCCTTTTTAAATGTCATAATATCGCTTTCGTGTAAATTATAAAAAATAATTGCAACGAATCGTTCTGACATGTTCTTTTTAAACTTCACTGCTACATCTCCACATCGACATAGCCGACCGTGATACCGAAATAGTCATCGGAGTCTTGTAAAATCCAATGATATGCGAACGCAAACATTATCGCGCTTTTAAAACGTCTAATGTAAGCCGTTTTAATTATAGAGTTTATTGTTCTGGGTCTGTCGTCATCTCCCAATGCGAGATCTCGGCTTCTACGAAATTGTTTTCTTATATGTCAAATACTGTAGGTGCCGCTTAATTTTTAGGGGATTAAGATAATTGTGTTTATTTATGCGAGAATAAAGAGATCTGTGTTTATTTATGCGAGAATAGGGGGAAACACGTTTATTAATTTTCTTTATTAGCTGTAGTTTTAAATTATGTTTTCAGTAAACGCCTACAATAATCACAATTATAGGTATGACACAGTTTATAAAAATAAACTGTGATCCTTTCATAACAAAAATTTGGGCTGGTAGAATCGCAGCACTACCGTAATTTTTTTTTGCGTGAAAACATCTTTCGTGGACCACCAGGTCGCCTCTGGCGCCGAGTGCTTACTACCGAAACAAGCAATTTTAGAAGGTTTTGTAAACTTTCACTCGGCACCATCTTTCACTCGGCGACTTAATTTTTTCTGCTTAGCTTACTTTTTAGAGCACCTCATATCTACACGATGATGTACAAATAACTTGTGTAAGCTTTTACTTTGCGGACTTATGACCAATTATTTGGTTGCGTAGAGTGAATTTCGAGGATCTTTTTCGACCCCCTCTCCTCCCGATGAGGTAAGCGCACGATAGCGTAAGCACACTAACAAGAAACGTACAGTAGTCTATTTTCAGAAAATATGCATCACTTTGCGCTACAACCTTTGAGTCACGAGATATAAAAGCGGACAACAAAAGCGCTACATCGCTAATTCTGGTGGGACCTCAGTACGGAAGCTTTTTAAAAAACGTTTTCACGTTAAAACCAAACATGATCCAACCCCAATGACGTATCACCACTTCGTTTCGTAGTGGTAACATTAGATCACAGCTGGGACTACGATGTTTAGTTTCGAGGTTTTTCGTTTGAATCAGTTTTTATTATGCATTGCGGGACATTCAACATTTATTCTTTTCGTTTATGCCAAATCTGACGTTTATATTTTTCATAACACTATCATTATCCATGAATAATCATATCTGGAATAGGACTCAGAATAGTTTGATTACGAGAAACGTACGGGCAATGAAATACTAATAGAAACGATGTAATGAAAGAAGAAAATGTGGTAAAGTCATAGATGAATCACCAGACTGAGGCATATTTGCAAAAAGCTCAAAGCAGCTACAAACATTTATAGAAAAAAAGAGATATTTAAACCAAATGCTGCGCAAAATGTGATGTTCAGAAAAAAATTGTGTATTATAATTTTTTAAACTTTAATATATATAATTTTATCCTGTTTCAGCTTTGCCGAGGCAAAAAGAGGCCACGACTATATTGTGTTATAATGACTTTGTTATATAAAAATATTTACGGTTAGTGATTTCCCTGAGAGTCTAAATGTAAATTTTCATGTCTCGAACTTCAATTATTTCGATATTCCCATAGCATTCTATGTATATAATTTTGTATATATTATATATATCATTCCACCCCCTGTTCCTTATCTTTAAGGGTTGTATTTCTAGCACCTAAAATACGTGCGAAATTTCAAGTTATTAGGCTTCATAGTTCTGGAGATTGAGTGGTATTTAGCTTAAATATATAGATAGATTTGAATTAAACGATAAGTTATCGCCACAAAAATTTAACTCACGGTTTTTTCAGATGTATTCTAACGACGTGACTTTCTTTATAGTAAAATGATTATGATATATATATATATATATATATACAAACAGTTTTAAGTAAAGTTTGTTTATATTTTGTTTTACAATTACCTATGTTGCTTATTCATATAATTTTGTTATATTGTCTTTAGTGCCATTGGTGATATACTCACAAACAAATGAACACTAAACAGTTTTATAAGCGTCGTCACGGTCGTTGTTCAATGAAATTGTAGAACTTGGTTCCTTCCAGTAACAACATAATTGTTATCGCCTAATGCGCGCTGGTTTTATTAAGAATAATCAGGGTTTCGGTCTGTATCTATACGTTTGCTCATTAGTCTTCAATGGTGTTTTTTATATAAACATATATCTCAGGACAAGCAATTGTGTCGTGATGACATCAATATAAACGAATCGTAAAAAATCGAATCTGGCATCATGATATATAATAATTGGCTTTATTAACTTAAATAAAGTTAGTCATCAGTTAATCGAAACGTCGACTTGGCTATCTCTCTTCATATCATCTTCCATTGAGAATGAATAAGCGACGAGTCATAGCCAATTCAAGCTAATGAAATATCTGCCATATCATCAGGGCTTAGCTTGGGGCGATAACAGCATCTCAGACATCTTACTCAGATGATTATAGTGACTACGTTATCTGCTAAATACTTACACACTGATAACTACACTAACGATGATGGATGTAGTATAAAATAATAAAAAGTCTACTCTGCCAAGGCCGAATAAGGATGCCAAATTTCAAGCATTTACCTAGTTCTCTAGTTTTCCTATAAAAAAACCCAACAGATGAACAAAACATCTAAAGTATATACAATTAAAATGTGCGCTCTCGTCTAGTCCATAGTAAAATAATTTCGGCTACCAAAAACTAATATCTTTTACAGGCTTAAAAATATTGTGCATGTAATTTTCTAATCAGATTTTACCAACCCTATTTTTTGGGTTAGTATTTGTTCATTACGGGAAAATGCTCTATATTGTCATATTTAAAAAAATGTCTTTGAAATTATAGAAAATATATTTATAATATTTTAAAATTGTACTCTACTTCAAGTTTCTGTATCGCATAGTTTCTTATTAAATCGGCTATGATAGACCGACGCGTGAGTGATCTTATAACAGTTCCGTCTTTCCTTTTGAGGTATATATTTCCAATTAAAAAAAAAAGAAAATAATGTATATACATGTTGAAGAATATCGTAGGAAAACGTGCACCGCTAACAATAACAGACGATACACATTCTTCAATGAATATTTGATGATAATGACGTTGCACTTTGCAGTAATCGAAAAGGCAAGGAAAATGAAATAAATCATTCAAATAACGAATCTTGAGCGTTAGACCTGATTAAGCACAAATTCAAAAATTTCTTTCAAATCCGTCACGTATTTTCTCCCTCCCATTTTAACCCGTTAAAATACTTAGTTTAATTTCCTCGTGTATTTTTTGAAATTTTTCTTTTTGAGTCATCTCAAAAAGTGGAATCATGCTATTTATCTTGGTGTTCCAGCTGACTAGAGTTCTGAGGGTCTAATACATAAATCATGACAACAAAAATCACGAAACATTAATAGTATTTTCTTGCAATTTATTAATCTTTAATGCCACTTTTTAAAAACATAAATTCCGTACATTTCCGTCGACATATAACTTTTTGATACACTCAACATTTAGGTCGTGCTATCTGTGTTCGAGTATCCAAAGAGGCAGCACCCATTTGTTTTAATATGCATTAAACAAGTTTATCAAACGATATTATTTAATGGTCTCCTAATTAGCATGTTTCATCAATTGAGCTATTTCTGTCGTAGCAGTCAGTGAGCAATTATCAATTAATCTTAGAAATACTTGCATGTCACGACTCTCGGTTATGTCATGTCAATACTAGCAACAAAATAACAGCATACATCGTCTGCCTGCTTATGTGTTTATAGTTTTTATTAAATGATTAAGGTATTTTAGATACGTTGGATATTATTTCTAGCTTTTTTCGTTTTATTTGTTTGTGTACGAGTATGTGCATTTGTATACATCGATTACTATGTTGCGGTATTATACATTCAAGACGTCAGAAGTTTTTGTGTGAGTGTTTTACACAGCTGGTCTCCCTAAAAAAAGTCGTGTAACGTGTCTTTGTTTATGATTAAGAAATTTAATGACTGATATTATTCTGATATCATCATTATTTATTCAGTATTCAAACCATAGAATTGTGAAGTGAAGTTGACCTTGACATTCACAGTTATTTTGGGACACATAACCACCAGCTCACATAGATTTAAGAAACTCGATATCGTTACAAATAAAAAAAATAAATAGTTTCTTTGTAGTCTAACTGGCATTAAATTATAGTTTTTTGCTTTTCGAAATCTATCTAATACTGTAAAGTCTCCATTAATGTTTTTTAAATTTATCTTCAAAGACTTTCAAATTGGTTCTATAAAAGCTGTCTGTACTGGTATAGCTTGTTACTATTCAGTTGCAGTTGAGAATGGGATTTCAATATTCTATTGTCAGTGCCCAGCATGGTCCAGGATAATAAGTTATAATAACAGGATGTAGGAAAGAAAACTCCTTGAAAATTTTCCAACAGTGGCAACATGTCTTGATACTCGATCTTGCCATCAGAAGACTTTCTTATGTATACAGAGTTCATATAACTGAATTTATAAAGATACCATAGACACGAATTATACATGCATACGTATGTAATATGATGGTCGCACGTTATGTACACCTTTATGTTAAAACTTCCGTCTTAGAAAATGTCTTATTGTTATCTTCATTATTTTGTATTTACGTTCATTGACTTACAATAATCATAATAATGACTACGTTACTTATTTAAAATTACCTTTTATATGCGCAACTATGCTTTGAATATTTGAAATTTAACAAACATTAATATGAATTAAAATACAAATTGTTAAAAAAAAACTATAAACGCGCCTGTGCGAAATTTGGTACCCTAAACAAATAAAATTTTAATTAAATTTTCAAGGAAGGGCTGGCCCTTATATTAAATTTCATGACGTTATATTAGGCGTAGAATTTGTCAACATATTGTTATTCATTATTTATAATTTTCGCCTTTCTGTCTAAACAGGTATTTTTATATATTTTTGCTATCTACTAAACTATGACAGTTTTACTAATAGATATATTCACACACACACACGCATTTTATTGATTTTGTACTATAAATTTAAATGCTATGAGCATCACTGCTTTTGTAAGGTTCCGTAGCTAAATGGAAAAAATGGAACCCTTACAATTTTATCCTGTTCGTCTGGTCTATCTGTCACAGCCATTTTTACTCGAAGACTATTGGCACTATATAAATGGCATTTGGATTGTAGGTGTCTTCTATGAACCGTTATACAATGAAATAATGGAATTATGAAAAAATAATCTTGGGAGTGACGCTCCCTACACGTAACAGAGGGATGAAAAAAATCCAGTGCACATAGGCGTGTGGGATATCAGTAGAAAGTTCCTGAAAAAATGATATAGAAGTTCTAAAGAAAGTTTTTTATTTAAATCAATATTTGGTGAGATATGCGCTTCTAAAGTGTGAAAAATGTGTAACCCCTCCCCTCTAATATTTTAACGAACTTGTGTAAAATTCTAAAATTATCGTAGTAGAACTTAAAATAAACTGTCTACAAAAATTGGTTTGAATAAGATATGTTGTGTAGTTTTTGAGATATGGGATATTTGCGGTACCGACCGCAGCAATAACTTCATTTTTCACAGAATCTTTGAGAAATGCAAACTCTTAAGTTTAATATTGTTTGGTGCTACGGGAACCCTTCGTGCGCGAATTCGACTCGCTATTGTTTTTCCGGATAATAAATCGATTTTGACGATATATTTTTCATTTCATAAAAACACTTGAGTCGTTTAGTCCTTACGAGAGAATAAAAAAACTCACATAGTTACACACGTGAATCTTAAATATATAACACTCCTTTTTGTGCAGTCATATAACTAGAGAACGATGGTTGATCCAACGATGATCCAAACGGTTAAAAGAAGGAACAAAATTTCTATAAATTCCGACTAGTAATTTGATTTAACATGATGACTGAGTTTTGACACGTGCGAGATTAGTTCAGCTTATGAAAATACAAGTAGTATAAAAAGAAATAAATCCTTGAACAGATCCGTAATATTTACATTAAAAATGTTGTTTATGTATTTTTGTACGTGTACGTGTTATACGTAATGCGCCGCACGCGGTATGATCTCATTCGTTGTAAATATTAAAGAGGCATAATGATAGAACCGCCAACCGGAAAATAAATTTTCTTTGTTACGGTATTATAAAATAAGACATCTGATTGCCTCAATAGCGAATTCTCATACGTAATATAAAAGCGAATGCAAATTTTCATATTTGATAACTGAAATTTCTCGCAGCTTACGTGAGTGAGGAATATGGGAGCCAAATGTGGGTATTGTTACATTATTTCGGTTAATTAGTATGAATTAAATTCACATTTAAATTTAGTTCGTGGGCAACAATACGTGCCTTGTGTTTTTTGTAGTCTTCCTAAGTTTGTTGAAATTATAATGTAATTTATAAATAAAACCGGCCAAGATCGTGTTACAATCCGGATAAAGTGAGAAGCGTTCTTGTCATACTCTTGAAATTAATTGAAATAATTACATTGGAAGTTCTACTTCGTTTCTTTTAGATTTTTTGAAACATATGAGCGAAAAAAATTACGGGAGGAGGATACATTTTGAAGCTTTCACAAAACTTTCACAAACTTTTTTCGCAAACCTGGCTTAAAAATGAAAAATGCTGCAATAAATCTCATATTAATCTTACATAAATGACCTTTTCGTTCTTACTTCACATGTGTGGGAAGGTACATTAAAACCATTTTTTTAAAAATATTTTTTATTAATTGATTTCTACATATGTATGTGCATGGAATTTTGCTAGTAGATGGTCTTCTTGCAAAATTCCATGCACATAGGTCTAAAAACCTAGAAGCTGTGAGGCTGTGACGGACGCAGGCAGTCATGAACAACTTACAACTGTTCCTTGTTCTACTACAGAATTAAAAAAAAAAAACAATTTATAATTATTTTTTTCGTCTAGATTTAATATATACTTTTATCTTGGTTTAATTTTTTTTTATTCTGCTTTATGCTATTTAGTCGTATTCGCTGCTCAAAGTGTTTCTTTTTACAATATTGCACGTATTTCTGACTTTATGGTATTAACACTTGTTACGTAATGAGACGTTTTAATAGCGTCATGTCCACTCATATTAGACCATAGAATTTTAATGCGTTCTTCAATTCTTTGGAAGGGATAAGAAAGCACTCATATTAATTTTTTGTGATACTGAATATATTTGGCGTTAATTTTGTAGAAATTCATTATTCACATTTAAATGAAACTACGTGATGTAGTATTATTTCTACTTTCTTTAAGTTCTTTACCACAACCTACGTTTCGTTGTATTACATCTTCAGGTGGGCTGTTAGCAAAGATCTTGCTAATAGCCCACCTGAAGATGTAATACAACGAAACCTAGGTCGTGGTAAAGAACTTAAAGAAAGTAGAAATAATACTACATCACGTAGTTTCATTTAATTGTATTTGTGATACTATTTATGTTTTAAGATACCTGCAATCTATGTATAGTAACAATAAAAAGGAATGGATTTCAATTTGCAGAATTGCTTTTTACGCGCTTTATCAAAGCATAAAAAATAGATTTTTTATGCTTTTGATAAATTGTTTTTTATCAAAAGTATAAAAAATAGATGTGTTTGTCATTATTACAACGATATTGATGTATTTTTATTGAAATGGAGGAAATGAGTTGCAACATAAATTAGCGTTAGAATGACATCCTATGTAGGATTAATAGGTCATTGACGAGTTGTGTCATGTTATAGATAACGGAGAGCTTGTTGCACAAATGCGGCATTTATCCAATAGATATTTATCTAAAATACAGCCTAAAACATCGCAAATAGTAAACAGTACGCTAAATAAAGATAATGACATTCTGTGGCCATGAAAACTGATTTAACGCTACCAATGATTGATTGATGTTGACGAAAAAACGGCACGATCCATTCGCTTTATCGTAACGAATGATTGTAGAATTAACCGTTGCTTTACGCTAGTTAATTAACAATATCTTTTTTAATTAGTCAAGTATCTTAATTTGAAACTTTTGCAAAAACATTTTTGAAATGGACACACAACGGTAGATGAACTTGGAAAGAAGAGACAAGGTCGTCTACTCTGGGTTGAGATATACACTTGCATGTTTTAGCGCAAAACTATAAGAGGATCTGAATAGGTCTGTCTTTTCCTTGCTCTCCATGGCATTGATTAAGTTATGGCAATGAAATTATATCCAAGATATAATGCATTTTTTCGAAATTGTTTCTTTAGTATTTCATATATTGTTATTTCGTGTGTGGTAACTATGATATCAAAAGTTTCTGTGATTTCTATATGTACATCGAAATTTGGTTAATGTTGTATCTAATTAGTCTGGCTTATTTGTGTACCTTGTTCATTTACCACACATATGTTTACCCCGTTTACGTCTCCTTACATATAACAGTACTAGTTTTTTTTTAATATAACCTTTCTTTATTTTATGTTAAAGATTTTTTAATATAAAGTATTAATTTATATTTTGCCGAAATTATTTTGTGTAAGTTCGATCTAAAGTTGGAATAATAAGCGAGGATGGAGCACTAAATAGCTTTCAAAAAATAGCTTTGGAAGCATCAAATGAACATCTATTACTGGAATTTGCATTTTAATAACTAATATAGAATTATTTATGACAATTACTCGGTCCAAGTTCTGTTCCAGAACCCGAGTATGAAGTATTTGAATAATCTTTTAATACCTCTTACAAATCCGAATACGGCGTTGAGTAATCGATTTATTTTTATCACAACACATCACAGACGAATGTTATCGAAGCGGTCGCGATAATCAATAACTTTATCTTGCATGCAAAGTATGCGATTAACGATTGAACGCTCTTAGAAGCGGTGGCTGTGCCATTGTTTATTGAAATTCCTCACGATAGTCGCCATCAACGCGTTGGTATGAAAAATTAATCATCTTTGTTACGAATAGGGTACGTATGCAGAAGGTTATGGTCTTGCGGTAAAGCAATCGAATTCCGGATCTTGATGCATAAAATATTATGTGTTTGTTTAATACAGTTACTCCGAAATGGGAAATTAGAATATACACTTTGTAACAAGCTACAATTTGAAAATAATAACATGCAATGTGCGGATTACTTTGTTGCGTTTTATGTAAATAACCTTTGATGCAATATACACGAAATTCTTTGTTATATTTGTAAATTGTATAAAGTCTTTTGTCCTTAGATATTCAGAACTTCTTTGACTATATACATAATTTTCATGATTCTAAGAAGGAGGGATCGATATTACGATAAGGTTGAAAAATCTGAATCTAAATACAAGCATTTAATTAGAACTTTCCTGGAAAGTTATTTTGGTAAGCTGGCGCCAGCAATTTCAAGAGATAGAGACAACCATGGACCAGCACTTAGTGCATGTTCCGACACACTCTTGACAGATTTTTATTGCTTGTTTATTCTATTTTCTTTTGTTGAACTTACTAACGCGAAAAATGGTACTGAATTAACCTATGCACACATTCAATAGACTAGAGCTATTGGGTGAGGGTGGCGATATGTTGAACGATACTGGCGAGGTTACTGAAACGGCAATGGTCTAAAGATTAACGCCTAAGATTTATAGGGGCAATGACTCCGTGCTGCTTAGAATGTTGACCCGATCCCTATCAGCCTAGGGTCAAGGGACCCGTGGAAACGATTAGCATCATGTAATAAGCGGGGTATAAATTTAATGTTTAATACTGCGACTTTTATATTTATGAACTCGTAGCTAAACTCGAGTACTTTTGCTAAGCGTCGTAGATAGTTGCTGTTAGATTTAGTGTTGTATACAGTCTGCAAATTATTTTTTTAGTCTCACACTTACTCCCATTTAATAAAACGTTTAAAAAACCGGCTCTTGAATTCCAAGAACAGGTTTTTATGTTTGTCTCCAGATAGGCTTGTCGCATTCTTTAAATACCAATATAGGGTCCTATTTCATCACAGTATGAAGTAGAATTTTAGAATCGATAAGTATGTGATATTAGAAATAAATATACTTCAGTTTAATTTTGCGCTTTCTTTTAATCAGTTGAGTGGAGTTTTGAAATATATGAATTTATAAAATAATTTATTTTAATATATATATATATATATATATATATATATATATATATATATATATATATATACACACACATACACACTCACAAATTACTAAAAAAATTGTACGTTTTCTAGTTTTACAAAAACCGAAAATAGAATTACTCCATTATTGTATATTTTTTCAGTTTTTTCCGGAATCTTTTTCCTTTTAATTACATGATGTTCTAATATACGAACAAAACAGGATAGATGTCGCTAATATCTTATAACCCAGCTATTTCTGTATCGTACGTGAACATAGCATATCAAAAATTGTAATATTTAACTAAATTTTGTAAAGAGTTAAAAAGAAAACGGTCGAAACTAATTTTTTTTATAAATTTGACTGTACAGTCTATTTAATGACACTTTAGTGTTCCACGATTATTACTTTCGGAGATACAAGCATTTAAAATAGATCTATTTTAAATAAAAAAAAATTTTTTCTCCTACTGGATGTCAACAACTTAGTAAAAGTAAAAAAAAATTGGATGAAAAGGGCATCTTGAACAAAATATTTTTAGTAAATCTGTTTAGTGTTTTTGGACAAAAATGTTTTTTTGTCAAATTTACTTGATTTTCTTACACTAAAGCTTTTGCAACTTTTGTATAAAATACGCTTTACGTGTTGTTTCCGGTGAAAATCTTTATGCATAGACGTCATAAAATCTCGAGCTTTGATACTAAGTTTTGTATGCATTAGTCCGTTGTGAGAATCATGCATAAATTGATTGCGCCTTATAGCCTCTTTCATGTACCTACATTTACCAGTATAAAAGTGAACTGTAATCGTTGATAATGCTTGTTAAGTCAATTGAGTTACGTACTTTTTTTCTTGGTACCTAACGAATGTTAAGTCTATGTGTTGATATTAATTTGTTTATTGATTACATGTATGAATTAATGATAAGTATTAGCTGACCTACTTCGAGCTAATGATAAGTACTTGCTGACCTGTAAACATCAAATCTTAGGGACACAATACTAAAATTCGACCATCGTCAACTAACAACAGTTGAATAGCATATTGCGTTTTAAACTTTAATATTGACTGTTTTTGGAGACATACCAGACTGTGGACACAAATATGTAACGCTTATTATAGTCTGGTGATGAAGTGAGTTTTGGGTTCTTCCAGTGATGTTTCATTTAGATATCAATAATTATTATAATCTAGAAAGTTTAAACCCTGTTCTCTTGATCATGATTAGAGTGACTTTAAGACTAAACTAAAGGATGTGTATAAATATTGCAATTTGAAAGAGATTTATCTCGTGACAATAATTCAATTTACTTCGTCAAACATAAAAAAAACATGGATTCTTCTACAACATAGCTCTAAGAAATAGGTATCTGTATATTTAATTATTAATCTGACATTTTGTTTAATACTGTTTAATTTAATACAAAACTTTATATATACATCTAAAATGTTAACTTTGGTATTTCAATTATAAACTATATAATCTTCTATGCGTTGCATATCTCGATAGTTGACTCGCCTCTACGGTACGAGCAAGTAATTTAAATTAAGTATAGAGTATTCTCTCTACGCGTTCTACGAAATAAATATTACAATTTGAAAGAGATTCATCTCGTGACAATAATTCAATTTATTTCGTCAAACATAAAAAAAATTTGGATTATTCTACAACATAGCTCCAAAAAATAGGTACCTGTATATTTAATTATTAACCTGACATTTTGTTTAATACTGTTTAATACAAAACTTTATATATATATATCTAAAATGTTAACTTTGGTATTTCAATTATAAACTACATAATCTTCTACGGGTTGCATATCTCGATAGTTGACTCGCCTCTACGGTACGAGCAAGTAATTTAAAATAAGTATAGAGTATTCTATCTACGCGTTCAACGACTGTTCATTAACCGAGGGCACGGAAAGCGAGGCATGCGCGCTTCGATTAATGTCCCATAATGATACGTCAGGAATGAAGTTGGTTATGAGATGCTTTTTAACGCGGAATTTAATTTCTGTTTTAATGCGTGAAGTGGTTTGGACAGTTATAGAAGGTGCTTTAAAGGGATAGACACTTTCGAAATTGTTTCTTCTTTTTATGGGAAAAAAATATTTACTATATAATCGTTTGTAAATCGAATGTTTTACCGCAATCATTGTTTTTTTTATTCTTTTTATACAAAATTTGCTTCTGATAAAAAATTGTCAATTTATGCTCTGAATGCGATATTAAACACAAGTTTTGGAAAAAATGGTGTCCCATCTTTTTAATTAATGAAAGAAAAGTTATAAGAATGTGTCAATTTGACAATGAAAAGCTATTTTTCAAGAACGAAATTCAGGGATAATGTCATCGTGAAAATGCTTCCACAGTCTTTGAAAGGTATGGACCCACCTGGCAATTTTTTGGAGTTTACTCCACACGAATCGATTTTCGTATATAGCGTCCGGTATGAAGTTTTATGAGGAATAAAATCAAAAGTACAGCGCGTACGAAGTTCAGAGCATTAAAAAAAAGTGTAAACGTTAGGCGGCCTCCTCGCGCAACATTTGTGCGCACCTTTAGAATGAGATGTCAAAATGTTTATTTGGCATTTTCTTAAGGCGTAATCGCAATGACGGAGTTTGGCACACATAAGATCGTATTAATAGTCAAAACATAAAACCAGATTAAATCGCAATTACGCGAGTCTAGATTAATATGAATTGTCGTATTATATCTCCGACGGTTCAATAGACACATATTAAACTAGTATTAACTAATCGAGTTTGGAAAATCAAAGATCGGATCGGAGATTTATGTTTTGATTCGATACTTTTGCTTGCGGTGGAAGGTTTGACTTTAGGCACATCTTGACATATCGAATAATTTATTGACAGTTTTAAGCACAGATCATATACTAAAGTTGTAAGCGTCGTTCCTTTTTGGTTGAAAGTATTGCGTTTAACAACAAAGTAGTAAAATGAATTTAAGAAAAAGAAACTACACAGAAACAGAGAAAAGGCTATTGTTACAGGTAATGGTCCCTGATAAAGATGTAATTGAAAATAAACGCACCGATGGAGCAAGCGTGTAGATGAAAAAAAAACGCTTGGGACGCTATTGCCTAGAAATAGAATGCTAGTGATATTAATAATGAAAGGGTGAGTACAGTCAAATGTACACGTTTATAATGAAAATAGAATACAGAATTAATTTGTTTGTACGAATGTATGTTTTTTATATTTATATACAGTATTACCTATTTTATACATTCCAAGACAATCGTACTTAAGGAGGAAACTCCAGTCGCGCGTCGGAAAAAAAATTGTGCGTTGACGTGCACATGTTACATAATGTACAATATTTTAATGCATGTGTATATTGTGTGTATTATTTTAAACATAATGTGTAAATCTATCTATAATTTGATATTCCAAAGATACTTAGTATTTACACGAGTATTTACCTTGAAAGATTGGCCTGATATCGTTCAGGAATATTCTTTTATTCGCCTATACATTTTTGCATGCATTTTTTTTATCTAAAGCATTTTGATTTTGTGCTTTGGCTTATAGAATGAGATACATAATTACTAAGGATATATTTCAAAATAAAAATTATTTGACAAAGAAAATAATATTGTACAAATTCGGAAAAACTGCAATTTGTTTACCAAAGAAAATAAAAGTCTAATGCAAAATGACGTAAATACGTTTATATTAAAATAAATCATTTTTTTTGGTCACACACAGTTTGAAAGCTTCATTGCAGCAACATTAGGGTATAGCCTTGCTATGTTCCAAGCAATTCCGCCACTATTTATTCAATCTAATCTCAGACAAGGAGAAAAATGATAAGACCGGAACTCATGACATTCCTTTCCTATTTCAAATGAATTGCGTAATGTTCGTAATCCTAAACTACAAAAGTAATTAATTATACAAAAAGTTTCTTATGTTTTAATCTTCATATATATCCGATAAGGCACGTAAACTAAGCTATTTTTAATCCCAGAAATTCGTTATTTTCATTTAGATTCATTGTGAAGGAGTATCGGAATTCGAAAAACAATAAAATTGAGTTGAAATTCGTTAAACTTTATTGTAGTAACCAAATAAAAAATGTTCAGGTAATAAGGAAGTAAGCGCTATTGTATTGCGGTGATTCGTCTTTGTTGTAAAAGAGACAATGAGAGGTTTGTTGCTAAAACGAATTTTCTGTTTAATTATTATTTGTTAATTCTTCTAGATGCTTAGACAGAAATACGATTTTAAACTATATGCCGATAGTAAAACTAGTCGTTTAATCTTTCGAAATTCTGCTCTGGTATTGTGATGCTAAAATTGTGATGTAAAGAGAAAAAAATAAATAAAGTTCTTTCTGTTTTTTTAGGATTTGGCACAAAAACGCCTTGTCTGATTGTCATTTAATTTCCACCATCGTATGTACTATAATTTATAGATTGATATAGTGTATATAATATATTTTAGAACGTTATATAATAAGTAATAACGATTTAAGTGTAAGGGAGTCCGAGGTGTGATGTCTGCATTTTTGAGTATGACAAGTTAAACCGGTATAGCTATACCAAAATAACGTTTGAAAGTTAATGAAATCTACGAAAATCTCTAAGAATTATATGGCTTATTCTTATAGTCTGTGTGTTATAGGCATTTTATGTTTCAAGATTGCGCCATTCTGTTCCGTACTGAACTAAGGAACAAGATAAATAACTGTACATTTGAATATTATTAATAAATTAACGAGAAGTATTTACTTTATAGTAAAACCGTTTAAAATAAAATGCAGTCGAGGTCCTGTTCTGCCCAGTTTTGTATAGTATTTGTAACTTTTAGAGTATTAAATACGAGATGTGACAAATAATATGGATGTTGGAATTTTATGTAATAATACTGTGTCATAAATAGGTTAATACGTAAATATAAACAAAATATATGCATTAAAATGTGTAGGACATGTTGAGTTAATTTATTGATCCCAACCATTTCTGAATAAAATTACTGTTGTAATTTCAACAAAAAAAAATAAATTTTTTTGCAGAAACGCGCTTCAAGTAGTAGACATTCTCTGTTACAGCTGCATGCGGTATGGTTTTGAAAAACATTGAGATTGAAAAAAATCTTTGTGTTGGAATAAAAAGAATGGTTTTTCTATGTAATTTGAATCATTGATCTTAAGTTCTAAGAAAATAATTTTATACTCTTTTGAGTGTTCCGTAGCAATTTTTCCAAAATGGAAAACCTAAAGAAGAAATTGATTCAGAAATCGAGTGTGGTGGCTCAATTATAGACGTGCAGTTTAGAAAGTTCGTTTTCCATTCTAGTGGTTAATTTCAGAGGGTAAATCGGGGAAATTAAATATTTTTTCTCAAGGATTGTGTGTGGTGTCAAGTAAACACTTATTGAAGCGCGAATTCAACACATACTCGTATGATATGATTTTTTATAAATTTATTTAAATTTTTTTTTAAGAAAAAGGCTTAAAAATTCTTTCCCCACCCTTATCACTAAGAAAAATCTGAAAAAAATAATGAACATTGAGAATAAGGTATATAGATTGAACCAAAATTATCAGGTTTGAAAAATTAATCGTTATAGACAATTTAATTGTTTATTTTCGTATAGCTGCCGTTGGTTTTAAAATTGGTTTTAGAGAAAAAGTTTTTGAATAAAACATATTTCTCACGATTTAAGGGAACAACTCGTGTAACTCCGGGTTTTTAAATTTTTTTTTTAATTAGTATGCACTACGGGGATACTTAGCTTCGTCATCTTTGGATGACGATTTTTTACTTTTGCAGACATCCAAAGTCGAGAGCGGCGCAGCTTCTATTCGGAGTGAAGTTTGTCTTCGAAAAAGACTTGAAATTTGTCTTCAAAGAGTACTTTTTCCCTAAGACAGAATTTTAAATAAAAAATGCGTATTTAGTGCATATTAGTCAAAAGAGTATGAAATATTCACAGAGTGTAAATTTTTTATAAAAATATGTTTATGACAATATTGTTCCTATTTTTCACACCTTGTCGTTCGTTTGTCGGAGCAAATTATTTCGTCATCTATACGTATTAACTAGAAAGAAAAAAAATTGACTTTTCAGTTGAAAATGTCAATTGCTTGTCCACGATTCTCCTTTTTTTACCTACTTGTTTTTTTAATAATTGACTTAAAATTAAAGTGTGATCTATTCAAAGTCACAATCAGTTAGCATTTAAGGTTTGTTTAGGAGATCTACTCTTTTGTGTCTATTCGAAATAATGGCCAGATTAGTAAAAAATAGCTGACATAATTTAAATTCGTGACAGATGCTATACGAAATAGTCTCTTCATTGACCGTTTTATTATAATAGAAGGATACAGCGACTTTAATATAGTATCAAACGATGCATAAATTAATATTCCGATTTCTAGTATTTGCAAAAACCTGTCATTCAAGCCCGGAAGCAACCTTTTCTCAGAGCCGCCACACGCCAGACAAAATAACCCACTTGCAACGCGCGGTACGTCGTCACAGCTGCGGAGTATGCCTACGAGCGTAAGTGTATACGTACAGATGAGATCGTACGTAAATACGTACGCCAGCCGGTCGAAAGTACACACGTCGCGAGTGAAAGCGATCGCGACCGCGACCGGTCGCACGTCCGCCCGCGTCCGACCTGCATCTCGTGCTCGGTATCACTCTACGCTCGCTGCCAATTACCATGTCGCATATTATATCCTACTGAAATATCGTAACGTGTAGTACTTTATATATAATCTGTGGGTTCTGTGAGAATATTCGTAAAATAGCTATTAAAATTCATCGATGTCAAAAAACACACGAGAAATTTGCTATTTTGACTCCATTGAATATCTATTAAACAAATTGGAGGACCTTTATAGTTTACTTGTCTCAAATGGGAAGACTTCTCATGGTCCGTCTTAATTCTAGATTTAGAGCTATAAATTGTCATGAAAACGTTTTGAATTCATTATCATTCTCTTTATTCCTAAACATACTGTCATGTTCTTTAAGAACACCTTCACTGCACATTCTACCAAATACTGGATCAAACTTGATATTGACATCCGAAGTGCATCGTCGATTTGTACTCTTATTGGGTTTGAAATCTTATTACAACTTTATTCCTTCCTCTCCCATCTTATATTATCTTATTTCTCTTCCCTACCCATGTTTTAAGAATTTATTAAGTTTACCAATTTCATTGATAGTCTATTGTTGTATTCAACTAAATATATTATATATTTCCTTATCCAAGAGTTACTTCCATTTCTTGTGCATTACATTCCACGTGTAATACATAGGAAAGTAATGCATATGGAATGGAACATTACATGCTTCCATATGTAATCTTTATATGCAGTTACACTCGCTTCCCTAATTGTTTTTCACTGCTTTCATAAGAGGTCCATGTTAGACGTATTTGATGAAAATCCTTTTTCCGTCCTTGTTCGTATAACTAATATACCGAAACCGCTGGAATATTATCTACGAAGTATAAAAAGCTGTATACAAATCATTGCATCCATTTAAAACTAATATATAAGGTACGCTGTTATTAATTGTTTAAGTAAAAATAGTAATTGGTACCTACGTAATGGATGATAACTTGGTTGACCAATTCCTTTTTGTACCTTGTCCAAAGAAGGAAATATCAACTACCATTAATGCCAAGGAAATTTAGGTTAAATGAGACTTTCTTAAGAAGGAATTTAGTGCACATATTTATAGCTCGTCCATCTGATAAACCACATATTTATAATATTAAAAGACAGATGACAGGTAACTGCATGATAAGCGTAACCAAAAGGCGGACTCTAACGGTGCCGACGGGTTCATTGACTACTACCGTATTACATTCGCTATATCAATTACTAATTTTTTTTGACACTGCTAATTTTTTTTTAATTTTTAAAATCCGTATTTTGCGGAAAGTATTTATATATATACTTTAGTATGTAGTATATATATATATATATATATATATATATATATATATATATATATATATATATATATGTATATATATATAATTGCAGAAATTATGTCTATTTAGGGCGTATAACAGAATGTTTATAATATGTCTAATGAAAACTCACGAAATATAGTTTCAGCAGAGGTAATACGGTAGTTGACTCATTCTAAATTTTGATGTTTTTCGTACAATATTGTGAAATATAAGTTAATTAAAACCAGTCTTGAAAAAAACTCAGAAATTGATAGAAAAATAATCCAGTTGCAGGCTTCTAAATTTAAAGATACGGATAGAGTTGGGTATATACCTGTCTCTTTTCCTCTCGTAGAATATAATGTGCAATATTAAAAATGGCCTCACAACACAGTATTGCCTTCCTTCTCTAAAGATTAAGTTTAAACTTTTATAACTCGGTCAATTTTTAAGATTATTAAAAAAAATTTTCACTCTTCATCAGCTAGTACCTTGAAATTATGATTAATGAAATAAAAAAATTAGTCAAATACTCAATTTTTTATTCATAACAATAACAAATTATATTCTAAAAGTTTTTGATTTAATAGGTAATATATAGGCATATTCATTAATTATCATTTATACACCAAAAACATTAAAGAATTTAAATAAAAAAATCGTGTCATCCTTGTATTTGATGTAGTCATTGTTGTTTACAGTTAATCACTAGGATATTGTCCCTACGGTCATTATCAATGTTCTTAAATCGTTTGTTATAGAATATGATAATCGTTATTATAGTTGTCAAAAAATTTAGGATACGTCTATCGTTTTCAGGCTTTTGTTAGCAGATGAAATTTTCATATTTAATTATTAATTAATATTAAGACCTGTTCGACGTAACGGGACTTTAAAAAAATGCTTAAATTACCGTTTTATCTTTATATTCTCCTTTAATACTCAATATATTTATATATAATATGTTTACGGTTTACATCGTAATAAAGTTTGTGAAGGAAAACTTGCTCAATCGTGCGAACACAATTTTAAGTAACCCGTCGTGTTACAAGAAAAATGAGTTAACGATGTCATGACATCATCAATTTTGGAATCAATCCAAGTGAAAAATGATATAAGTTTTTCTGACCTGATGATCCTGGTCTGTTGCTATATACAGCATCTTAAATTTTTCAAGTTTCTATTTTAGAAAATTTGTCTTATTTTTCTTTATATACTTTTTTAGAAAACGTTATAAATCTCATAAAATAATTATGTTTTCGGTTCTACTTGAAAGAACCTGATGAAAGTGAAAATACCAAATTGCCGAAGTCCATATATTACAAATCAAGTAACCTTTTTTTTTCACCGTAATGCATAACGGTTAAACGTAAACGAAATGATACCACGTTTTACGGCGGCCACGAGAACACAACGTGTGACTTTTTATCAATTTCAATTCGGCCAACTGGTGTGACTGCTTTTGCAGCAAATTAACTTTTACCCAAGGCAAAACACGTTTTACGCGAACGTAACGAAATTTGCGGAACGGTCGGGCGAAGAACTGGAACATTTCGGCAAGAAGTTTTACTGAAGAATAACGAATTAAGAGCCCATATAATTTTTTTTCAAAGTTACTCTTTCATCCTTCTAGATATGTTAGTTTATTCTTTGCTGTACTAATTCCGTACATGCTTTTTTTAATCAAATTCAATCTTAGCGCTAATAACGTCAAGGATTTAGTGCCACAGGTTAATTATTCGCTAAGCCCCACTTTTCTACTAGCTTTTATCTGCAACTTCATTCCTGTGATATTTATAATGTTATATACTATTATATATTTCCAAAACATGAGCAATTTCAAAGTAAGTCGAAATGTGCTGTAATTCATATATTCGTTAATTTCCGCGTTTAAAACATTTGTACAGGTGTACTGAAATATTCTGGTGAATTTCCAAAGTAAACTTGAGCTAATTTATAATAATCTGACGTCACAAACTTTTGAAATGTTATAGTATTTGGATTATGAATTTTTATTATTAACAGTTTATAACCTAAACTCTGATAAAAATCTTAGAAAAAATATTGGTCGTTTACTATCTGAAAATATAGTTATAATCAACTTGTTCTATAAATCTTAATCATAATTCGTTAATTTCGGGTTTAAAACATTTGTACAGGTATACTGAAATATTCGGTGAGTTTCCAAAGTAAACTCGAGCTAATTTGTATTAATCTAACGTCATAAACTTTTGAAGTGTTGTAGTAGTTAGATTATGTACTTTTATTATTAGCAATTTATAATCCAAACTGATGAAAATCTTGGAAAAAACATCGGTCGTTTACGATCAGAAAATATCGTTATAATCAACTTGCTATCTGAAAACATCGTTATAATGAACTTGGTCTATAAATCTCAATCATATGACTGCTGTAAATAGTCATATTCTATAAACGCCTCAAACGATGGCCCCATTTCTTTTTCAGTACGCGTGGACGCAATGTACTTTGCTGGCTTTGTACCCGTCAATCTGCTGGCTAAATCAAAAATGTAAATCACATTATTTACAGTCGACCATCACCATCTTAACTCATTCACTTCGAGACAAAATACATTTAGAGCTCTCCTCGTGCGCTATAAATACGTATACTGAAAGCTAGTTAATGGGCGTTTTGCATGCCAACGGCTTGGAGATAGTGTTGAGTCGAAATTAAACTGCTTTTGTTATTTATTGATTTATTATAATCTAGTTCACGCAAATGTGTAATGATTTTTAAAAACTAGGATTTTGTAGAAATTGTGAGATGAATTTTGGTTACGAAGTGGGAAGTGGTGGGAATCGAGTTTATTGTCATTATCAATTTCGCTTTCGTTTCCAAGTAGTTACAGTAGAGACGTTATTTTCCGGCTTTATCAGGTCTGTAGCTGTTTTAACTCATAAAAAATTAAGAACGGTTTGCTTAAAATACAACTACCAATGAAGTTAGATTATACATCTCGGTCAGTGAAGCCAGGTTATACGTATAATAATATGAATTTTATATTTTGATTTTTTACGTACGAAAGTAAATATTCAAAAATAAAATTAAAGCATCAATGTTTGATACACGGTTTTATTGGTGTTTCTGAGTGATAGATCTATTCAAAAGCTCAATAATTGAGACAAAAATAAAAGCATCTATCTTTCATTAGAGAACTTTTTATTTTTTGAAGCTTCGAAAATATAACTATATAAAAATTCTAGGAAATAAAAATTTTAAATAATACATTCTAGATTAAATGGAACTAAGTGATATAGTATTATTTCTACTTTCTTTAAGTTCTTTACCTCGACCTAGCTTTCGTTGTATTACAACATCTTCAGGTGGGCTATTAGCAAATCTTCATCTACATCTTTGCTTAATAAATATTCCTATAAATAACGATTAAGTAATCCTGAAAAGCTCGTATTATTATACTTAAGAGACACTGTACTGGTGCCGTCGATATTTGTGATATCAGAATAATATTGCATCTGCAATTTGTTTGTTTAACCATTTGTTTATTGACTAAATATATTAAAATTGAATAAATATCTAATTGTGTTATTTTCTTTATTTACAGGTAAGTGTTCGAAAATTTTACATGAAACACGCCGCCACAGTAAGTATGATTTTGGAACGATGCCAGTTCAACGGCACTATTCATGTTCAATTCATGATTCTATTCAACATTATTCATTGATACTTTTAAATTTCCGTCTTCGCGCTTCGAATCTGAATGAATAAATATATAAGGGTTCTATAATAGTTTTTGATCACTTTTTTCATCGGTTCTTAGACAGAGACGACAAAAAATTGTCTAAGTGACAAAAATAGATTAATATTTTTTTTTGCCTGGACTTTTGCTTTATCAAAATAAGTCTCTATCAAAATAACGAGTACGATGATTTGGAATACGACAAAATTTCAGTTATTTTTGACCCAAATGGAGCAGAGAGTCGTGTATGTATATTTCGTATGTCGCACAAGTGTACTTCATTCTACACTTGAAACGAGTGTTTTTAAATACGGGCTAATATCTTTTTCTAACCTAGACTTTTGGTTTATCAAAATAAGTCTCTATGAAAATAACGACTACTATGATTTGAAATACGACAAAATTTCAGTTATGTTTTGATCCAAATGGAGCAGAGAGTCGCGTATATGTGTTTCGTATGTCGCACAAGTGTACTTCATTCTACACTTGAAACGAGTGTTTTTAAAGTCAAGTAACTTTAACATACAGATGCATGTGGAGTAACAGATTAGTTATGTTTTCATTCCTCTAAAATTAACTTCCTGAATAAACAAACTCGTCCACTCGATTGAACGCGTATATCTTTCAACATGTGCTATGGAATTTACGTATTGCTTCTCGGCACGCATTATTTGGACTATATATCATCCACGCGCCATCATTTAACACGTCTTGTAAATTAATTCATCTAGTGCATGTCGAAATTAACATCTGCGACACCTAATATATGGTACGATCTACCGTATTGTTAGGCTCGTATCATCCATAAAGATTGATAATGTGACGTTAAATGTATGGGATATTTGAGGAATATATACGTAATTTTAGCGAAAATGCCAAGATCGCCCTACCTATGCCGAATCTACACGGCACTACCTCCAATGATACGCGCATTGGATAGGCTTACGTCCAGCAGTAGACCGAGGCAGGCCGTTGAGGATGTTTAATTACGTCAGAGTTTGAGTAGGACATAACAAGTGAAATTAGATAGAAGAAGAAATTGATGTAAAAAACGTTTAGTTCCACGATAAAAATAGATAATATATTCATCTTAAGCAATACGTAAAAAACTATTTAAGACGCTTATATATCAGATTCAATATTAAGTAGAAAAAACTTCTTGGAATTTACAGTAAATAAAGAACAGGCCTTTCTATATCTCGTACTATTAGATCTATTTATTCTACTAACTTGAATATCAGTTGAATTGATAGTCGTTTTACTGGTATTAATCCCAATAGCAACCTCTGGTATATTATAGGTGCATTCAATAAATTTCAAGAACCCATAGTATTAATTCAATTAGGATTTTTTTATGGAACTAAATTAGTACTCACTGTTAAATGGAAACTAAGAGAAAGTCAAATATTGGAATGAGCTGATGAAACAATGTTTCCTACGATAAATTGTTTTGTTATTAAGTAATAAGTAAAATTAATATTTTGCTAAGAGCATGAAGATAAGCAATCCTAGAGCGCAGTAGGTTCTTGATTCATTTATACTAAACCATCATGAAAACAGCTAGTTTTACTAGTGTTTGCAGTATGACAGAGCATTAAGGCTACAATATTATTTTTTGGATGTATCCGACATAAAATATTAAAAGTAAAATATTAAAAGCACGTTGGTTCGAAAGTTCATATAATGCCTTATCCTTGAAGTTATTCGCGTCGTTGAATTTGAGGCGACGATATGTTAATTGGATCGAAGCGCCTCGTCGCAATCGGGCCGGGAGTATGAATGAATAGTTCTGGGTGTGCGAACGCCGTTCTGGGTGCGTGCACGTGCGCGCGCTCGCGGAAGGGGCGCGTGCGGGGTCACCGAACTCCGTGTCTGACCTGATGTCGGTCACTTGCATCGGATCCCGTGTGTGATGTGACGCTTTAACATACATTATCGCTATGAATTTTGATGATAAGTGGCAACTAATGGTGAGCCGGCAGCTTGGAAAGCTTGATGTTAGTGATGTGCCTTTTGTGAGTGGGCCAAAATGCGGAAACAATTTTTAAAGCTGTCTGATATGGTCCTTGTCTTGTTGATCACTATAGACTTGATGTGTACACATGCGGCAGATGAAAATTCACAACCGTTTTAGTGCCATTGTTTTATACTCATATATACTTAAAAATGCCAAAGAAATCTTTTGTTTTTAATGTCATCTACCCTTGTCTCGAAAAAAAACTGTATCTCTTTCAAAAATTATCCAATTTTAATAATTTTTTCGGTGTTTTCTTAATAAAAACTTGTACAAGGATAATAAAATAAAAAGAAAATTATGATAATATATATTGTAAACAAAAATGATGACAAACACTGAAATCAAGGTCACATCGTCATTTTCGCAGTCCGGTACATCCTCCGTATCAGCAAAATAATTGTTATCGTCACTATTATCACTATCACTCAAAATTTGCATTACGCCAAATTGTGAGCACACCACAATGTCACTCCCACTATCACTTTCTTCACAACTTGAAAAACGATCATTTTCACTCGAATTATTTTCGTATTCTGACATTATGGGTTAAACATTTTCTTTTCCTGGATCCTTTTTATATTGTAATTACTAATAATATTATAATTTGAACCTTATGTAACACGTAGAAAGATAAAAAATTAGCGATGTGTGCGAGCGACCTCCCCTACCGCGCGCTAAACATCAACTGATTTCGCGAGCGCCATCGCGCTCGTGGCAAATTTAGTTAATATAGGCACGAGCGCGATGGCGCTCTTCGGCACTGAAACGGTTAAGTTAGAAATTTCTATCATGAAAATATGAGTTTTTCTATCATCGACCTACAGTTGCTATTGCAGTGGTGCGTGTGATACTGTCAATGTAAAGTTGAATGTGCAGTGTGATGACTTCATTGTAACAAATTTAAATCACGCGGAAATTGCTTTTTTGGTACGATACGTACGCACACACACACACACACACATACATATATCGATAAACAAGTTTTCTATAGAAAATTAATATTGTCCATCTTTTCGAGCTCGTTTTAATGTAATACGTCTCAACAGGTCTATGACATCTTGTAAACAGTATAAACTTCTGCAACATGCCTGTGCCTGCGAGTAAGAAATATTTTTGGTTGACAACGCATTTCCGTTTGTTATTAAAATTTATTGACTGTTATTAAAAGTTATTTAACTGGATTGAAATTTATCTTCATCTACTAGCAATAATTTGACATGTTGACTAATTTTACAAAACCGTTTTTATATTCGCGTTGTAGATTTATAATTACATTACTAACTATTTTATGTCACAATACTTATCATTGTCGGATAATTACTTTAAATTATGCCACGTGATTTCCTTTTTTTTACATATAATTTAATTTAAAATTATTTCCCTGTGCTTATAGCTTTGCCGTGAAAGTTTTGATGGGACGGAGCAGAAATCATAGAACTGATGAATCTAAACAAAAATGTTGTTGGAATAAATGTTGAAAACAGAATTGATAACACTTGTTTAGAAACAACTAATTTTGAGTAACCTTCGTTATTTTAATTATACGAATTTAATTGTTAGGTCTTACCAGTTACTCTTACCGTATCATTGAGATATAAATTCACTTATAATCAATCCGTGGGAAATGAGAACAAGGTCACGACTTGGTGCTAACAGTTCAATTAACATCATCGACCTTCTGTACTTTGAACAATTAGAGGTATTAAGGCAGCTTATTGGAAGCGGGTGTGGGTGGATAATGGTGAAGTACGGACTTCTGGTTTCGTAGTAACGAGGGCGGATGGGATATTAGCTCCTGGAAGTGTAGTAAGTACTATTTACAAAATACCACCCACGACGACGCCCCGTTGCGTGTGGCTTTGATCGTAATAGCCCTGCTGTACTGACCTATTTTATTTGGGGCAATGCTATATATTTAGAGGTGGCAACATATAGTATGTAGAAAAACAATTTCTTTGACGCGAATGCAAGGTTTATGGTTAACTACGGTGCGGCTACCTCCTTTTTTCGTATAAGGTTTATGGCAAAATAAATTGGAAGTTTCACAATAAATAAGTGAAAATTTCGTTGAAGTGGAACGTTTTTGGGAATTCTGTTACCGTACATTTTGTCGATTACCCTTACGCATGCGATTACCGGGGTTACTTGGAATTAAAATGGTAGTAGTGTAACTGCGTTTTTGGTAGGCTGCAGTTTTTTAAATTATAAATTTGGTATTTTAAATCACGAATTAAAAAAATAATGAACTACTGAAAATCAAATTATTAACGTTTTACGACAAATGTATATTAATTATTTTTCATTTTTCTATACTTTCATAAAATTTAAAATAAATTCGTTACAGCGCTTTGAAGGTTTTTATACTCAATTTTTTTGTCTCGCCCTTCTACTGAAATGTTTATTATTAATCTTACTTGAAAATGTTAATGAAAGTTTTAGACAATTTGGTTTCCTACAAACAAATATTATACAAAATTCTTGTTACAATTACGGTTACTGAGATATAACAAAAATTGGTTTCCTACAAACAAATATTATACAAAATTTTGTTAATAAAAGTTGTAGACAAAATGTTGTTAATAAAAGTTGTAGACAATTTGGTTTCCTACAAACAAATATTATACAAAATTCTTGTTACAATTACGTTTACTGAGATATAGCAAAAATTGGTTTCCTACAAACAAATATACAAAATTTTGTTAATAAAAGTTGTAGACAAAATTTTGTTAATAAAAGTTGTAGACAAAATGTTGTTAATAAAAGTTGTAGACAATTTAGTTTCCTACAAATAAATATTATACAAAATTCTTGTTACAATTACGGTTACTGAGATATAGCAAAAATTGGTTTCCTACAAACAAATATTATACAAAATTTTGTTAATAAAAGTTGTAGACAAAATTTTGTTAATAAAAGTTGTAGACAAAATGTTGTTAATAAAAGTTGTAGACAATTTGGTTTCCTACAGACAAATATTATACAAAATTCTTGTTACAATTACGGTTACTGAGATATAGCAAAAAACTAATTATGCTTTTTTAAAATGGTGTCCGGATGGAGAGTTTATAAAAATTCTGTTTTGCTTTCCCAACCGAACCCACCCGACATCGAGGAAAAAAAAAGCTGTCTGTCTAAAATGTAAAGTTTGCCCTTTTCTTGATCATTTAATTTGACTAACGCCCGTATGGCACCACACATGGTCAGGACTCTCAGTCGGATTTAATGACACTTAAAACGTATTTTGTATGGATACTTCAGGAATTGAACCGTGCAATATGGTACGGTCGATAAATTTGACTCTTGTTCCGACTCGACAGGCAGTTAATGAGAAACAGAAATACGTTTTTAACTGTCAGTGAGTCCGACTGACAGTCTTGACCATGTGTGGTGCATATGGGCGTAAGTGATACCACTTATTGCGCGAATATGTTCTTACAATTGCTGTTATAAACATTGCATTACTATCGCGCATAATTTTTGCGATGTCAACACAGTAATGGACGTTTAAAGTTTTTTTTTAACTTTCATTTCCAAATAGAAGTGGCCAATAAACTTTTATTTAATAAAACTCATTAATTAAAATCATTTGTTATTCAGTTATTTAAGTTTTTTTATATAATATATTTAATTTTAATATAATTTTTATATAATATAAATAATTCTTTGTCACTAAAGAAGTTAATACATCTCTTTTTAGCCCATTAATAGTACATACATCTCTTTTTAGCCCATTAGTTAGTAAAGTCGTAATTTTCTAAGTTGTTTGTCTATTTCGATTTCAGTGCAAACTACTAATGACGTCTTCTACTTAAAGAAGCCCAATATCTATGGGTTATAACAGTACTCTCTTTCTCTCATAGCCAGTGCATGAAATATATATATTGTATGTATGTATGTATGTATGTATGTATGTATGTATGTATATATATATATATATATATATACATATATATATATATATATATATATATATATATATATGCGAGTTTGCTAGCGTTACGTGAACGGTGATTTTTTTATTATTTTGTAATTTCATTTCGTTCTTGAACAATTTTATAAATTATTATTTTGTTCAATACATTAAATATTCTAGGTTTAAAGTGAATAAAATTGTAAATTCATTTTAAAGTTCATATTTTGTGAATTTGAAGTTTTACTTCAGTCGTGTGGTCTAAAGCACACTCGTTTTTTTTAATTTAATTTTACTGCGTTTTCTCAATGCACAGACAGTTCCATATATAAAGGCTAGAAGAAGTGTAAAAGACATGGTTAAGATTAAACATTTTAACAAAAATAATGTAAGTTAACATTTTGATATCCGCCCGTGTGACCAAGATGTTTTTGTCTAGCGTAGGTCGACGGTTTTTGAGCCATCGTAGTAAAACATGAAAATTTTGATAGTATTTAATGCTATCTTCTCATTTTTACGAAATTTAGGGGATACATAAATGTAAGATTTGTTATTATAATTATGTCACATAACCGGTATTCGTCCGATAATTTTCACACGATACCAATGTGGTGTCACCGGATAACATAGTGATCAAAAATCGTTCAAGAAATCGTTTTCTAACTTTGGTCGCATTTAAACCATAATCATTTGGTATTAAATTGTATCAAAATACACACGTATTTTTATAAACATGCCTACCGGGTCGACAGGCTTCGAATGCACCGAGAGTAAGTGTCACGATTTTTAATTCCGGCTGCATTCGGTATGTCGGTCAAACGCACGCGCGTGCGCGCGGGGCCACGCACTGAATACGCGAACGACTCGCCCGAAACATTATTTGCCGTTTGTCCATTCACGAAAATATTCGCGAACTGGGTCTCGGCTTGTGAACGGCGTCACTCCGCATGTGCATTTCCTCATTATAAACAGATCGTCGGAATGCGTCGAGTCGTGTTTACTTATAATGCTGGACTCGATGAGTGTCAATTCGAATTTACTTATATATCAAATTTATTCAGCGTGAAAACATCAACGAAAATTTTGATGATTTGTTAAATCCTATTAGATATTGGTAGTCAGCACATACTGCGATGGTTGGTTTGACTTCATATCACATTAATGTATCAATAATCCTGTTAAGCACGAATACTCTTAGGTCTCTGTGTACGATTAAGCATATATAAACATTTCAGCCGTGCACACCATGACATATACATACGTTTAAGGCTATATAATGTTTCTCTGTTAAACAATTTAGAAATATTATTTTTCACGATGTAAGAATATTGTCTACTGTAGTATGTTTTACAGGCGTATAGATATCGTGAATATCTTAAAAACTATGAAACTTAGAATAATTGCTATAACTTTATCGTACACTTCCAATAACGTAGTCTGGTAAGTAAGATTTAATAATGTTGTAATATATTATAGTGACGTTATAATTTTATCGTAAACTTCCAGTAACGTAGTCTAGTAAGTAAGGTTTTTATAATTTTGTCTTATAATATATTGATGCTATAACTTTATCGTAAACTTCCAGTAACATAGTCCAATAAGTAATGTTTTCGTAATTTTGACTTATAAAATATTGACATTATAATGTTATCGTAAAATTACAATAATGTAGTCTAATAAGTAAGGTTCTCATAATTTTAAATTATAAAATATTGACGCTATAACTTTATCGTAAACTTCCAATAACGTAGTCTATTAAGTAAGGTTTTCATTATTTTGACTTTAGCCTTTTTAGAGCGAGGGAGAGAGGTGATGGAACATATATTTTGTATATTAACTCTACTTACTTAAAATTCGTAAGATATCGTTTTGAAATCATTATAATTTGCTATTTCACTTACGCGAAAGGACAAATAATATTACTCTGTTCGCTCGTAAATTGCTATATAAATATTTTAGGGTGTTAACTATTGTGTTATATGCGGTTTAATATGCTTTAACGTGTATCAAATTTTAAGTTCTACGTCAAACGGGTTTTGAGAAATTGTTTGCAGATAATTTTAGCAAGACGTCTAGAACAGTCCTATTTAAAGTTCTTAAAATAAATAGATTTTTAATCAAATAACTCTTTATTTCAATTGATATCTCACATGATACGTGAAATAAAACAATTCTTTCGAGTACTTTATTTGACCCCTCTATAAAACCAAATGAATATTTTTGAGTGTTAACTATTTGCGGGTTAATGTATTTTATTACTATGCCATTTTATTACTATTTCAAGTGTCTACTTCATGCGGTTTCGGAGAAAAAGGCCGTGACTACTTTATTTGACCCCTCTATTCTACTTTATTTGACCCCTCTATAAAACCTAATGAATATTTTTGAGTGTTAACTATTTGCGGGTTAATGTATTTTATTACTATGCCATTTTATTACTATTTCAAGTGTCTACTTCATGCGGTTTCGGAGAAAAAGGCTATGACAGACGGATATAAGAGTTATCGTGTATTGTACTACAAAAAGGTTAAGACTCAAAAGATTATAAGTGAAAACGTTCATAGATATCAATAACAAAATGACATCTATTATTGTGTATGATATCTCTTCCAGTCAACCATAACAATTGGTATTGAAATTTAGTTGATAGACTTATAACAGATTTAATTAATTACTATGAAAATTATTTATAGTACTGAATATATTTGGCGTTAATTTTGTAGAAATTCATTATTCATGATTAAATGAAACTGCGTAATGTAGTATTATTTCTACTTTCTTTAAGTTCTTTACCACGACCTAGGTATCGTTGTATTACAACATCTTCAGGTGGGCTATTAGCAAAGATTCTTTGCTAATGCTTAAAAATAATACTACATCACGTAGTTTCATTTAATCGTATTTATAGTACATTCGACAGAAAAAAGTGAACTATTAGATCGTAGCCCAAGGCCGTGAGCAGACTAATCTTTAAATTTGCCAGTACGATAATTTGGTCTCTGAGGACTTTTTAATATATTAAAAAGAAGTGTATGTGAAGATGGCGTCGATCACGGATCTTCAGCCATTTGAGAAGTGACCTATATTCAGAAATATGATCATATTTTCCGAGGCCGAAGATATACCGGATGCATAAATTTTGAAGACATTCCAACTTGTACAAATATTTTTCATTGAGAGCAAGATAGCACACATCTCCATAATCAATTAGTGGTAATAGGAGTATTTGACAAAGATAGATTTTCGTATTTACATCTAGTGTATACACTATTATTTCGATATTCGAACAAATCAACGAAATTAGATAGTTAAGAGATGTGCTAAACTAAGTAATCAAAAGAAATGTTTCCTGCACCCACAGCCTTCATTTGAAAATGGTTTATCTCGTTCCTCAGTCTTAGCATTTACCAGTCATCCAGTGTCGAGGAAGTCGCGGCCTAAATCAACTCGGCAAATTAAGCTATTATGAGGGCATGACTCCTTCACTTCATTCGTCCTTGCATTTATGCTCATAAACGCTAGACCTCTATTAATAATACACTTACAGTAACGAAAACGCTCATGCGATTAACAACCTCGTTCACTGCGAATAACGCGACAACAATGTACTTCGCGGTGCATAAAAGAAACTAAAAGTACGAAGGCAATCATCATTACCGGATAGAAAGCAATCCATTTCCTGTTAGAAATCTATAAATAGGCCTCCATAAACAATACCATTTGCTTGTCGAATGGCTAAAAATAACCGACTCAAGTGGGTTACTGTGCGACACGCCAAAACGATGCTCCTACTCGTACGTGACTCACATTTTGACTGAACACTTTACTGGTCACCGACCGAGACTATTTCGGTTCGTAGACGCTGTCTGAAGTTACTGTTTTCGTTAACAGTTTAACTATAGTTTCGTTGTTGGATCGACACGATGCGAAACTTTAAACCGGCACTCTTCCTGGTGGTATATTATCCTTTTAGTCATTGACAAGTAAATAACTTTAAAACGGCTCTCTTCCTGGTGTTATATTATATTTCTAGTCATTGACAAGTAAATAAGATGGTTTAAGTATAAATAGAACTTGTACTATGGTGTGTCTATACACACTTGGGTACGTATAAACGTCACTGTTTTCGTTAAAAGTTTAACTGTAGTTTCGTTGTTGGATCGAGACGATGTGAAACTTTAAACCGGCACTCTTCCTGGTGGTATATTATCCTTTTAGTCATTGACAAGTAAATAACTTTAAAACGGCTCTCTTCCTGGTGTTATATTATATTTCTAGTCATTGACAAGTAAATAAGATGGTTTAAGTATAAATAGAACTTGTACTATGGTGTGTCTATACACACTTGGGTACGTATAAACGTCACTGTTTTCGTTAAAAGTTTAACTGTAGTTTCGTTGTTGGATCGAGACGATGTGAAACTTTAAACCGGCAATCTTCCTGGTGGTATATTATCCTTTTAGTCATTGACAAGTAAATAACTTTAAAACGGCGCTCTTCCTGGTGTTATATTATATTTCTAGTCATTGACAAGTAAATAAGATGGTTTAAGTATAAATAGAACTTGTACTATGGTGTGTCTATACACACTTGGGTACGTATAAACGTCACTGTTTTCGTTAAAAGTTTAACTGTAGTTTCGTTGTTGGATCGAGACGATGTGAAACTTTAAACCGGCACTCTTCCTGGTGGTATATTATCCTTTTAGTCATTGACAAGTAAATAACTTTAAAACGGCTCTCTTCCTGGTGTTATATTATATTTCTAGTCATTGACAAGTAAATAAGATGGTTTAAGTATAAATAGAACTTGTACTATGGTGTGTCTATACACACTTGGGTACGTATAAACGTCACTGTTTTCGTTAAAAGTTTAACTGTAGTTTCGTTGTTGGATCGAGACGATGTGAAACTTTAAACCGGCAATCTTCCTGGTGGTATATTATCCTTTTAGTCATTGACAAGTAAATAACTTTAAAACGGCTCTCTTCCTGGTGTTATATTATATTTCTAGTCATTGACAAGTAAATAAGATGGTTTAAGTATAAATAGAACTTGTACTATGGTGTGTCTATACACACTTGGGTACGTATAAACGTCACTGTTTTCGTTAAAAGTTTAACTGTAGTTTCGTTGTTGGATCGAGACGATGCGAAACTGTAAACCGGCACTCTTCCTGGTGGTATATTATCCTTTTAGTAATTGACAAGTAAATAACTTTAAAACTGCTCTCTTCCTGGTGTTATATTATATTTCTAGTCATTGACAAGTAAATAAGATAGTTTAAATATAAATAGAACTTGTACTATGGTGTGTCTATACACACTTGGGTACGTATAAAAGTCACTGTTTTCGTTAAAAGTTTAACTGTAGTTTCGTTGTTGGATCGAGACGATGTGAAACTTTAAACCGGCACTCTTCCTGGTGTTATATTTCTAGTCATTGACAAGTAAATAATATAGTTTAAGCATAAATAGAACGTATACTATGGTGTTTCTATACACACTTGTGTGCGTATAAAAGTTACAACGTTAGTGGGTGCATAGTATTTCCATTAGAATAATTAAAAATGTTAATAATATTATTCATCATGTAAATAAATTTAGTGGTATACATTTCGTTTCGTAAAAATTTATACCAAATTATACTTTACATACATATAGGTACCTTAGTATAAATTTCGTTCCGTTAAAATTTATACCTTCGTATAAATTTTAACGAAACTTCTATAAACCTATTATTTTCAGAATTTAATATTTTTCTAAATAGGGGATATTGTTTCGAATGGTTTTCAGTATATCTCTAGAACAGTACCTCCCAGGACATACGAAATTTAAAAAACATTAGTACTTAATTTACCCTCTGTAAAATTTAATCAAATAAATATTTTCCAGTGTTAACTGTCACTTAAAATTAGATTTAACTATAGAGGAGTTAATATACTTTACTTTATTTCTCTGCCAAATTCTCTGAGAAAAACTCCAGTTCTTAACTAACCATTTAGTTAACCATAGGACCATAAAACGATATTTCAGTTTGCTATTGCTTTAATTTTGAAGCATATTAAAAAACTTATGATGACGTTAGTAGTTTGGTCATTAAAATCTGTTCAACGGGATAAATAGTAATCGAGTATTACTTTTTATCCCGTTGAACTGGTTTTATATTAAAAATTATGATTTTTGTTTATACAAAAAATTATGAATTAAAAAAATTATGTATATTGTTCATAAAGGTGTTAATTGAAAGGAATTGTTTAGGAATAAACATATTCCAGAAAAATGGTTTGTTTGTTTATAAAAGAAATGTTAAATTGTATTGCCACGAATTATGTTTCTGAAGATGTTGTTTAGTTTAATGATAACACAGTGTGCAATATTTTTCATCACTTCCCATTTTGCGATAATATATGCATAACTTGTAATAAAATGCTTCTAATAAAATATATCATTTTTTTTAAATAATGACCTATGAAATTAAGGTTCCTTCCACATAACAGTTGACATATCACCACATAAATGCTGAGTAGTATTTACCTCTTAGTGAAAATGACTGTGCGTTGCAGGCTGTTGGTTAATTGGCCAATTTTTTTCGTCTCCTAAATTTCGTCTCCTAATTGTCCATCGAAGAGAAGATCGTGATTTGGGCTAATGATTTTGTAATTTTGTTGTTACTTTTACCATACACTTCGAATTCAAAATTAACCTATACACTTCGAGTAAATTTCTGTGGTTTTTTTCGAACATGATTGAACAACCAAATGAAACATAAGTCTTCAATTGCTTCAGCGATAATTATGATAGTAGTAACACAATAATGATAATAATTACAGTAAAATAATAATCCTAGTAGTTCATAAAGGTTCATTTTTACCTTCGCAGTTAAAATTCAGTATCGTTTATTATTTTTAATCTGTTTTTCTCTTTCTCCTTAGTTGTATACTTTCAGCAATGCTATGCTTTCAGCTACGAAGTACTGCTTATAGGTTTGACTGCTTAATTGTTCAATCGATTTAATTATTTGTCCTTGACGTGATCGTCTTGTAAATATCCTACGCTGATCAACTTTTATTACAAGTAAGATTAACAAGACTTGCGTAATTGAAATACTTGAAAACACGCTTGGGGGCAAATTTTGTCGACAGCAGACTGCATTCTCTAGACTGCGTTTTTTTTAGTATATTTTTACTAGGCCAAACATACTTGGGGTTTTGAGAATAAAATGATGGTAATCATGGGTGAGATGAAAGTCAAATATTGTTTTTTAGGTGAAACAATATTACAGATCATAAATAACTATTTATGGTTATTATTAAATATAATCTTAATATTTGTTAGAATTGTTTGGCAAAGGAAATTGAGTGGTGTTTTGGAATAATATGTGACAAAATTGATTTAAATAAACAATATTTTCTTCAGGTTGTTGCAGTTGTCTAAAATTTATTTTGATCTAATATCTTAATTGAGTATTGACTGTTTTATTACTCTTTAAAAACAATCATTATCACAAAATATGTATCAAGCTTTTTTTTATACTCGTATATCCGGTATTAAAATGCCAAATTAAACAAGGTATCGTAAATGGTAAAGGCTGCGTTTTCAGATTTTCCTCCCAAATTCTAAAAAGACCCTTTTTGGGTTCACAGTGAAATTTTGATTTCTGTCGTTTTTGCACTTTTTTGGCGGCATAAGAGCACGATTGCGTAAATTATCAATTTATTATATTCAAAGTTCTAATTGGTCTTTATATTGATAGCAATTATGTGTATGAATCTAAAGGCTTAGGGAAATATTGCAATCCAATTTTGAATATAATACAATGTAATTACTTTTTTGATGGTTTAGGTACCAAATAAAGCACATTACACATTAACGATTAAATTTAACAAAACCAACAAATCGATTGATCAGTATGCGCCAGAATGACAGTATTTACTGCGTGAAGTAATATTTATAGAGAACGTATTTTACGCAAGAAATATTATTTTTTATTAGCCTTGTTTGTAGGTAATAGCAGTCTACTTGTGTACACAACTGGTTTCATTGGCCACAAGATATTGTAAGTAATACGTACGCGTTTTAGCCACTATGTTTATGCGAATTCGCGTGATTAAAAACATTAATGAACCTGAATATTGCATTAACAAATGCAATTTTATCATAATTTAATCTTAAGTTTCTTTTTTTTAATTTTACACGATCGAATTGTTTTTGAATTTTAACAGGTAAGTATTCACGGTTTAACCGGAAGTACTATTTTTATTTTTTAAATACTCGATTAGTATTTATTCTTATGTCTATGCTCATCGTGCTCATCATTCACATCACGAGCGTCTTCATACACATAAAACCATATTTGAAGTGAAACCCACTTAGAATTCTTAAAGGTACCTTATTAAGATATTTCATTGGTGATGTAAGACGTAGACGCCACATACGATTCGATAAAGCCGGTTTTAACACCTTAATGTGTATGGAAGTTAGGTTTTACGTAATGAATTTATAAATAGTGTTGACCGAATGGAACGTACTGAGTTCATTTCAGCGCCGTGTGTTTGTCTGAATTAAATCGATTTAAAATTAATTTAAAGGGAAGATAAGTTTTTTCGACTTTCTTTAACTTCTTTACCACGACCTAGGTTTCGTTGTATTACATCTTCAAGTGGGCTGTTAGCAAAGAATGAATGAATAAAATGACGGTAAAGAAGATGTTGTAATACAACGAAACCAAGGTCGTGGTATAGAACTTAAATAAAGTAGAAATAATACTACATCACGTAGTTTCATTTAGTTGTGAATAATGAATTTCTACAAAATTAACGCCAAATATATTCATTAGAATAACCAGTATCAAAAATGCCAAATGATTACTATTTTAATTTTAAATCCTTTCTATATTTGTCAAATCTGTTTGTCAATATAGTCCGTAGACATTCGTTAGAAACATTCGTCGCAAACTTAATGAAATGTTGGTATACAGTGTTCAAGAGAAAATTACATAATTGTTAAAAAGTGACGGTAAACCATTTTTTTAAGTCTGACTAAAAGTGCAGAAAACTGTTTTAATGCTTAAATAGGATATGATTATTATAGTAACGTTTATTTTTAAAAAAATGGTACGTTTCACTTTAATATGTAGGTAATTTTGAAAAACCTGGAAAACATGTGGAAATCAACGCATTTTCCTAATTTTCAAAAATGTCCTAAAATGTATTGCGACATTATATTTAGGTCTAGCCTAAGGTGTTAAATATACTTTTTTGGATTCCGTAGTGAAACAGTGGACCTTTGTAACTTTGTCATGTCTGTCTGTTCATTCGTCAGTCGCATTGTTTTTGCAGTTTTAGATTAATAGACATAAAATTTTGTTTACGCAATTAAGCGAGCAAATATTTCAGCTGGCAATCTCAATTAATATCTAGTATACATTAAACTAATAAACATTAAACTTTTTTTACCGAAACCTGTTTATAATACGTAAGCGGAAACTTACATGATTTTTGTCCGTGACTTCGTCGCGTGGGTTAGCTTATTAGATATCTGATACAATCTAAAATTTAACTTTCTATTCGTTATGAATTCGACTTGTCTCCGAATTCGTACGTTGTGGTTGAGTGTAGAATAAACTTGTATACGCTTAATTTTTAGGGTCCATTAAAATGAAAAAAAGGATTCCTTATAGAATCACTTGGTTGTCCGTCCGCCCGTCCGTCCATTTGTGAAACAAGTTTTTCTCAGAAATGCTTTGAGATGTCAAGCTAAAATTAATATCGTATACTGAGGTTTATACATTGGTACTTTAAAGCGTCGTTTATCAAAACCTAAGGAATACTTCCGGTCAACCTAGAATCTTCAAGATTGTAGGTCATAATGTAATGGTCATAGTTTAATATTAGTCGGCATAATGCGAGGTGTCATAGCACAAGTTAAGGGAAAATCCAGAAATCAGTGATTTTTATTTCTATGTGGATTTATATATTTTTATAGCCTGTCTTTACGCCTGTGAAAGATATTGTAGGCAATCAATTACGCTGTGAAAAATTAATAAAATGCCTAAATATGTACGGAAAACTCGTAGTGCTAGTTCTACTTGTGCTTTAGAAGTTTTTTTTCACAAGGTGATTATGACAGGTTATCTATTCGAGGATACGTTGTTGTGGACTTTTTTCGCTTTTTTTTAATCTTGCATGCATTGTTTTCTTGGATTTCCTAGAGTTTTGGCAGCGTATACAGTTTTTTTTTGTGCATTCGCATATTTTGTACTCAAAACATACTTTTTGCGATTTGAAGCATATTTATATCCACTTCTCAGCCATCTAAGGTTATAGAATGAGTTATATATGATAGGAAGGAAATATGCCTTTGATACATTTCAAATTTTAGTATGCATACAGAACGATATAAATAAAATTCATTATATAATTATTTATTGTTTTTGTAATTATTAAACTACTTTGGATTGCTTTATACGTCTAAGTCATCGCTATACAAAAACCAAGACTATTTATTATGAGGCCAAGTGTTTTAAACAAAGATTAAAAAATGAATGATGAAGATGTTTTTCTTGCTTTGACCTAATTCATTAGCCGCTTTATAAGATTAAGTCCCAAACACTGTGTTCATATAAATTGTTGTTAGCTTTTTTGGCTTTACGTTCTATGCTTTTACAAGTTTAGGAATGTCCGAATAGCCAAAAAATAAAATTTTGGGCCTTATTTAATAAATTTGGTCAAGCTTAATCTTTGATCTTTTTAATGTATTGTAATCTTTATAAATTATTAGAGGTTTATTTAATCATGAAGGCTTGAAAGAGAGCCTTATTTACGTTTAAAACTTTATGGATATTTGAATGGCACAAGAACAAATAACTTGTTTCGTTCGAAATCAGAAGATTTGTTGTCATTTTGAATTTCCAATCAATAAAACATGAAAGCTTTTTCCTCGTGAAATAAAAAGCAATTTAGATGCTTGTTTGTACAGATTATGGATAATTAAAAGCATAATAAATACATATTTCCACGCGAAAAATTTTGGAGCTACGGGAAGCTATTTTAGTAAGTCGATATTTGCATTTACGAATATAGGTTGAAAATTGTCACGTTACATCACTAGACCGCATTAAAGATTTAGGTAATACATGAAAGTTCTTTCCAATACATTATGATACGTCCTATTTTTTGAAATTTAAGCAATGCTCGTGAAATAAAAAGCAAGTGGAATAGTTTATTTATATTTAGATGCTTGTGTATGCAGATTAGGAGTATTTAAGTAAATAAATCGTTTTACGCGAAACATTTTGGAGCTACGGGAAGTTATTTTATTAAGTCTATATTCGCATTCACGTATATCATTTGAAAATCACATTACATCACTAGACCGCATTAAAGATTTAGGTCTCGTAATGCGTCATAGCCTCAGCGCCCAAGTTATGATACATTTTGACTAATGAATTAAAAACGAGCTTTTCCCGAATGAAACGCAAGTGGGAAAGTTTATTTGTTTTTATGCTCCGAGCGTTGACAAATTTATGAATGTCAGAATGGTTGGAAAATGAATGTCCAAGACATTTATTTCCATTTCGTTCCGATTTAGCTCGCGCTTAAAGATTTTCGTCGCGTCACATTCTCTCCGGGCAAATTGTGGTACGTCTTGAAAACGAACGCACCCTGAATAAAACTACAAATAAACTTTCTATTTGGCTTGATGCTCTGAGCGTTAAGAAGTTAATGGACGTTTCAACAGCTGGAAGTTTGCAAATATATCTACATGTAAGAAGCAAGTTGTACTCTGTGTTCATGGGAAATCAACTTTTATCCATTTCGTTCCGATTCAGCTCGCGCTTAAAGATTTTCGTCGCGTCACATTCTCTCCGGGCAAATTGTAATGCGTCTTGAAAACGAACGCACTCTGAATAAAGCTACAAATGAACTTTCTATTTGGCTCGATGCTCTGTTGTTAATCTCCGTTCTGATTAATTGAAACATCCATTAACTTATTAACATGTGTTAACAAGTTAATGGATGTTTCAACATCTGGAAGTTTGCAAATATATCTAATGTATAAAGCAAATAGTGCTCATAGGAATTAAACTTTAAGTTATCGGGCTTAATTATCTATTGAAATTATTAGTTACTTAAACAATAATAACTGTGATCAATTTGTAGAAAGAATACCACAAATATCGTATTAATTTAATAAAACCTTAAAGGATTTGCAGAAATGTAGAGAAACGTTGAAAACTTCATGTAGGTGAAGCGTGAGATACAATATTACCAAAATAGTTTGTATGATTATGAGTAATTTTGCCATTACTATTGAGAATAGAAGGCTTGGTAATAATAGCCTAAATAATAGATACTTAATAATAGTGTAAAGAACTGCGTAACCCAAGTAGAACTAGCGTTACGAGGGTACTCTGTACACATTAAGTATACATAAAAGTTTTAGCCGTCTAAGAGTACGTGGTAATTTTGTTCAACATTTGCAAATATTAATTGTTATTTTTCACGACATTTTTATTTTTCTATGATAAACCAAAAAAATAATTTTTTTTATAAGCTTAAAATGGACTAATTATGTTTTTAATTTTTATACTCTGTAATTTAGAAACTAGTGTGAATCTAAATTTTCAAATATTTTCGAGCGCGATGAGTTAAAATTACATTTAAAAAATTTTATTGAAATGTTTTTTAAACTTATTAAGTCGCTGTTTCCAACAACTTTTCGCACGTACTGTGTATATGCGTGCATTAATTTTTTTTTGTATTCAGCGACCCGAAAAAATTGCTTTGGATTTGTATTATCGTTTATATCATCTTTGCTAATGTGATGCGTATAGCATTTATAGCTTACATGCTAGAGGTCGATAACAGACAGACGGACATACAACTGATAGAGAGAACAATAGGGTCCCGTTCGGACACGTCAGGAATGGAACCATAAAAATGAAAGTCAACTATACCTGATGGGAGCTAACTATACTCTGTTAACAGTTGTATAGATATGTTGGATAGTATTTCTATAACCGAATTCCTTCGGATTTGAATTTCCGAAAGATTTATGCCTATCTCCAAATCAGAAAGGAACTACAGTGACGTGGAAACTTCCAATTGACTGCCATTCAGTTTTCAATTAAAAAAACACTTTGGTAACGGAATTGTTTTTGTATTTTTTTAGAAATGTTCAAAATATTTTTTTTGTACTCAAAAATATGTAAACAAAAAAATTACATTGGAACTTACCAACGACTACTACAATGCAGCTTTGAAAAGTGCTAAGAACGTCGAACCCATTATTACAAATTATTCAATTAATACAGTGAACAACAGGTCACGTTACACAAACAGACAATAACAAGTTGAATAAAAAACCAAGAACACAATTAAAATACAATTTTGTATTGTGGTCTAGAGAAGAATTAAAGTCGCCAATCTTTTAGCTTAAATTTTAATAAAATGACTTGCATATATCTATTTACATTGAGTACTAACATAGTAAGTGATACAAAAGACTTCAAGTGAATATTCTCATAAAACTTTCACCAAATCTCCGTCTCTTTATAAATAGGTAATTTGTAGCGCAAGGCAAAAACAGAGGGAAAGAGAGAAACAATACAGTGTCCATTAAAGTAAATATATATATATATATATATATATATATATATATATATATATATATATATATATATATTTCGAGAAGTTGCCGTTTATCTGTCGATAAACAAAAAAAAATTTATTTTTATTTCTATTGTTTTGGATTAAGGGGAAAATATAATATGTTAAAAAAATAATAGTATGTGGAACGTATCATCTCGTTTAATAAAGTAAATGATCATATAGTAATGTTAATTTTGTAACTTTATAATTACGAACAGTTATTTGACAATACATATAAATTTATTTCTGCACGATATTGGAGAAAAATATCATAAATCATCATTGTCACTTAAGGTTCGATTCAATTGTCCATTTATTAACAGACGATAATATTTGTTAGAAATATTGTTGTGATAGATATGTAAATTGACTGATACGTGTAATTGAAAAAAAATTAAAAATTTAAAAAAAGTAAAGGAATTTTTCACAACGAATAATGTCCTAAATTATTATTCAATGCATACCTACTACGTCTGTGCCAAATTCATGCAAATCGTTTGAATCATATAAAAATAGCGGAAGATAAGTTCCTTTTAGATCAAACATTTAAATTAAAACTTTTTGAATGGGGAATTCAATCTAATGTTCCTTTTTTGTAAATCCTATATACGTAAATGGAAAAACGAAATATTTAGCAATTGAGAAAATAATAGTTTTCGCAATGCCTTTTCTCCCCTTGCTGGAAAAGCAAAACATCCTTGGTTTAGCGGATATCATAATTACCATAAAGGACATACATATATGTATAATATCACAGTGTCATAAAGTCATTTATTTTATACATATGCAATGATAAACGGGAAGCAGTTTTTTTCAAATATTGAAATATAATTCGATTTGAGCATCATCTCGTCTTTAAACAAAAATGAAACCTTAAATATATGACAAAAAATTTCACTAATATTTTTTCGGTTGTTCCGAAAGCTGTTTCTATTTTAAAAATAGGGAAAATCTTTTTTATAAGGACGTAGTGTAACTGAATCTATATCATTATTCGCACACGCTAAATGACCAGTAAAATGCCTGCGCGAATGAACACAAAACGAACGAAAACTACAACAAATTATACGAGAGAAATTACGTAACCGCAGAGCATTTACGCTGCGCGCCAAAAGCAACGTTCCTTGTTTATAAACATTTCCTCCTTTTGTTTTGTGGGAAAGTGTGAAGGAGACAAATTTAAAATGTTTCGTTATACAAATCACGGGAGGAACCGAGACGGATATACTCCCGGACCGTTTTGTTTTTCTAACAAAAGTTCGAACAGCACCTGTTGCCCGCTGCGGTGCCACGTTCACTTTCCCTTTCGCCGCGGGCACAAACATTAGCTGTCTCTCTCGCTCATATTAACGTTTATTTTTAGATGCGGTTGCCAGTCATTTGATGCATTATTTTTGAATTCCGAACTTTTTGTTTCATTGTTTCGTTTCGCGGCAGTGGAATTAAGATAAACGTAATATTTCAAATTAGTATTAAAGTTTGATGGAGATCATGACCGAGACGATCTTCCGGTATTTGAAAGATTTCTTCGCCCTATATGGGCGAAATATTGGAAGAAATTTAAATGAAAATTGTATGCTGAAATAATAATAATACTTGTGCGCTATACTAATTATTCCTATTCTCCTGCATCGAAATAACTTATTTACAATAAGTTTATTCTTGTTCGGATATAACGTTTAAATAAACGGAATACCAGGCTGTACCCGTTTATTTAAATGCTTTCTCGTTTGTATACAATAGTTTTTTTTATAATGTAGAAATAAACTTTCTTTATTTTATTTCATATTTTATAAAGTGTTTATATTGTTGGGCTCGTAAAACATTAACCATTGTAGCGAGCGTTTCACAACTTAAGTATAACAATAATCGCCAGGAGCGTTGAGGGGCGCTTATTATTATACTAAAGCACCGAAATTATTTCAGTTCAATATGAGAATATCCTAAGAAGGTTTTAACGAATTAGAGCATATTGTTTGTTCTACAAACTATTATGTGAAAAACAATGTAAAAAGTTGAAGAAATTTGTCCAGTTGGCTGTGAGAGAAACATACCTCCAGTTGGCATAGCATAATATATCTGTCTCGCTTATTCAGTTGGATCCCAAATTAATGATATTATCGGTGAAGTAACATTCCCTGTATTTCTCATTTTGTTAATTTCCATCAGCTTCTCAAAATAGATTACGCGACAGCTATAATTATTTGAATTAATACCGGTTTACAGTCTCCTCCAAACATTTTCCATTTTTTTGTCTAGTGGTTAAAAAAGCCAACAAGTCGTCCCGGTTATAGATCTGCCAAGTGTGTAATTTCGAGTGGAATTCCGTTTTGCGATTTGTTTAATGCAAATTGCAATCTACTTAAATTTAGATCTTGGACAACGGGTATGGAAATGTTGAGGTTGTTATTGCACAATCTTCGCATTGTTAAGCTCATTATGTAAAATCGGTAATTTGTGTCGTTGGTGTATTGATTGATAAAAATATTTTTGTAACCTATTTTTGCTCTTGGTTAGCCGAACAGTATTTGGAAGTATCTATCAAATCTCGTATCAAAAGCTTCAGCCTCATACTACGAAGGCCTCTACAATAATTTATATTCTATTAAAACTTGGAGACTAGCTGTGTTTGTACGATCTTGAATTCATTTATGAGAATAAATGCACTCTTGTAAAATTTAGATGTAGAATTGGAGTCATACCTAAGTGTCGTACTGACTGGTGTTTACGAATGTCGTCTCAAGAGAATTTTAACTCTGCATTCGTTTCCATTGTTTATACCTCCTCATTCCTTATTCCTTGATTTATTCCCTGATATTTGAAATCATAACTTGCCAAAGCAGATATTGATCCTGGAGGCTGTGAATATCTTTCTTAAATTGTTTTTCTGAAACACAATACTGTGTTAAAACGTAATTACTACAATCTATTTTGTCCATATCTACAACACAATAGAAGATCTATCTTTTAAGTAAGTCATTGTTTCAAAGTCAACATTACTGGAAATAAAGAAATCTGGTAAATCTATAATTTTTTTCTAAACTTTGAACTAACACAAAACAAAACTGCAAAATGTTTATCGTTAATACCTTTATATCTACATTGTTACCAAATCTTTCATATAATAGAGTAGGCAAAGGTAATCGATCACCATATTGAACTGTTCTTATTAACTTCCAGTTTTCTATAAAGCATATAGGAAACTAGAAAGTATAGCATGGACATCTGTTCTTATGAATTTTATCATAATCATCTTTGAACGATTCATGCTATAGCTAAGCATGACCATTTAGAACCGGTCATGCGTGATAAAATACTCAATTATGCTTTGGTTCCAAATAAACAAATCATTATAATGCTCGGCTTCAAACTAAATTTTTGTACTATACATTTTTTGTACTATTATGTATTATCCTAGCACTCGATTAACTTACACATGCCCCTGAAAAGCCATTCACTGTCTATTACTTTCGCCACATATGTACATTCATTGATACCAGCACATGCTAATATAGTAACACGTGGACAGGAGAAGCATGAAAAAAAAATTGTGTACAGGAGAAATTCCAGGGAAGTAGCACTTAGAAAGACACGGTCAGACCGAACTGAAGAATTGCTAGAAGATGTGAGTGTAAGCAGTTATAAAGAAGAGCTCTATGTTTGTATTGATGACATGAGTGACGTCAAAGGGTCAGGATGCAATTCTATTATAATGTATTAAAATAAGAGAAATGGCGAGAAAAGGGATATAGTAAAAACGGAATTCTTGGTAAGTTTGTCACATTTTACCTTAAGGGAGATAGAGGTTCATCGGATACATGAGTTAATTTTTACAAATACAATATTTTCCTCTTAATATCTCTTCAATAACATTAAAATCATTGAATTAAGAGGAAAACGTGGTATTTTGTAATAAGTAACTCGCGGATTATTAAATATTATTTTTATTTTAAGTATCACCATGTATATCCCCGGAAAACTAAAAAGAGCCCATATTTCAAATTTCATCCAAATTCATAATTTTTTCAAGTTGTTTGACTTTAACCATTTCTAAGAATAAAGTGTGATTGCTTTGCCTTATAGCTCTTAGTACACCAATCCTACGAGTTGAACTGGGTTTATCATCAAACCGTTTTGGGATGAGCATGCCCATTGAACTCGGCATTACTTCCTATAGTTTAGCAGTCGATTTACGGAGAGAGTAAAGCGTCCGTGGGCGTCGTTGGCCGCGCACGCACTGCGGCCAACGCCAGTGCCTAGCTGGCCGATAGACACGGCCTAGATCCAAGCAAGAACCGGTCCCACGGCGGTGCAATGCTCGATTTCGCCATTGGCTCTCACCAAATTAAAATGCCCGTCCGCTTGCCGGTGGGAATGCGGGCTGAATTTGCGAAATTATGCTTCTGTGCCACCGCATCCAGTTGCCTTAACACAGCGTAGTGCAAGTCTCGTGCGTGTTTGCTATTTTTATCGAATTACAACATCAAAATGTAGACCTTGGGGATGCTGTGAGAGATTCAATGCACCTGTCGCTGCCTTTCGTCGGAGAAAAGTCGGAGATCACTTGCAGAGTGATTTATATATATTTAGGACTATGAAGTCATTTCGTAAAGACACAGAAATTTATTATGTCACCTTAAAAGCTTTAAATAACTATGTATCTTAGGTAAGTGCCATATCTGTCTTCAATTTCAAGTGTAATCTAAAATTTCCTAAAGTGTAAGTTCTGTATGATGTGCGAGTACATATATACGACCTTAAGAAGTAGTGTATGCACCGTAAATAACACGATGTCAGTAGAATTTTCAGTAGAATCAAAAGTAGAATTTTGTGATAGTTTCAATCCACTTCATTGATTAGTAGAGAAAACAGTATATTTCGCGAAAAGCAGCAAAAAATTAGTATCTTTAAATGTTTCTTTAAAATTAGTATCTTTAAGTGTAAATTCTGTATAATGCGCGAGTACATATATATGATCTTAAAAAGTAGCGTATGCACCGTGGATAACACGATGTCAGTAGGATTTTTGTTATAGTTTCAAACCACTTCATTGATTAGTAGAGAAAGCAGTATATTTCGCGAAGCAGCAAAAAATTAGTATCTTTAAATGTTTCTTTTGTTTTATAACAATTTGTGTTTACTGTATGGAGATTAATGGTAATTTAAATAAATGTGATTTTTTAAGTCAGCTTATTAAAATCCTTGTGCAATTTCTGAGATTTATTTCAATTTAAATTTAGAAACAATAATTGCAGCTGAAAAAACTCTAATACACTATAAAAATGGGTATTAAACTTCATTTTTAATAAAATAAAAAACTTCTAGCTTTTTTTTTCAGAATATATAACTTATATTATTATTTGAAAGGTTGTGTGTCTTATGCGTAACGGAGGAAAATATCACCAAATTTTTAGCATGTAATATATCCATGCTGATCACACATGCTGTTTAGAAGGTTCTTCCATCCATTAGCTTTTAGGCATCATTTGTTTAGCCAAAACAAGCAGTATACTGTACACGTGCGACAATTCTCCCCCAATTCAATTTCACTAACGTTGTTCATCCGTTTTGATTTTTTATATCACAATATACACCCACCGGTTTTATACGGGCTGAATGATCCATTATCAAAACTACATTTTAATTGTTTCTTTTTAATAATAAACAACGTATGAGTTGTTGTTTGTATTCAGTTTAATTATTTATTGTTCTTTCGTCGATTATAATACTGTAAAACCTAATTTTGTGACCTACTAACATTTAAGATTAGTTTTCTCTAAACTATAGTTGTAATGTGTTATAGCGATTTAAACATTGTAACTCAAAAACTGATTCAGCACGTTTTGACTTAAGTATTTAAATAATTATTGCGTAATACCATCACAAACGTTAATTATGCCGCGTAAAAGAATAGAAACATTTTTTTTTGTTCCAAAGAGACATATAGGCACGGATACGTAAACAACTTATTCGGGTGTATTCGGTAATATAGACGAATATATAAATGAGTCTTTTCGTGGTCATATTCGTGCACGAATTATTCGTCTAGTTTTTCGGCGAATTGTTCGCCGATAAACTAAATGAGGCGTGAAAAATAAAATCACTACATTTATTTCTGGTATTCGTGTAGATATAAATATTTATAGCAGGAAGAATTTTTAAAAAAAATTTAGTTACCAGTTATTTACCTCTTATGGCAAAAATGCTACGCACAAGCGTAAATATTTTTGAATGATATAAATGGATATCCAATATTTCTGAGTAGTGTTGCATAAGTAAGCAGAAACCATCTAGAGTCGTATTTGCAGAACAGCTTCCATCATAAACTGATTATAAACAACTCTGTGTACAATTTAATGGAAAAAAGATAGATTACAAAGAGAAACGAAAAGGTCTGGATGATTACGCAAACATGGTAACGTAAGCAGAACAAGATTCATCCGCAACATACTTGGCCACGTGAAAATAACATGTAAAAATGTAACAATGAAAATATCAACCGTGGAAACATCCTTTTGTCTACGTGTCTTCGTGACTAATTTGACCAACTACGTTTTTGAGATGCGGAAATTGAAGTTGAAGAAGCAATAAAGTCGTATAGACGATCTCTTTTATATATTTGTAAAGTAATAACACTAAGTTTGAGATTTGTTGATTGTTTCGTATATAATATATATTCAAATTATGTGCCACATATCCAACAACATTTTTGCAACTATTTTTGTTTATTCTCTTATATAATTTATTCCCTTTCAAACCCTCTCAGTAATAATGTTTAAGACAGGAAAATTTTGAGTCTTTTCATGTATGTAATACACAAAGCATAGGTAATAGTGTACATTTTAACTTTTGCTCCGACTGACTTACAGTCACTGTTTTAGTCAAGCAGTGTCTGTAAATTCTACTGTAGACATACTTCCTGTTGATTATGACGCTTAAACCGTTAAAGTTACATCAAAGTTATGTATGGTAAAATTTTAAATCTTGGAAGAACCTATAATAAGTCTGAGGCGGCGGACAAAGACAGCGATAAACATATTTAAAGTATGCTTAAGTTTTTCAGAGAAATTTTGTTGTAAATAAACCCTTAATGCAAATAATTTTTCCCTTTCAAACACTCTCAGTAATAATGTTTAAGACACGAAAATGTTGTGTCTTTTTCATATGTGCAAAAAACAAAGCATAGGTAATAGTGTGCATTTTAACTTTTGCTCCGACTGACTTACAGTCACTGTTTTAGTCAAGCAGTGTCTGTAAATTATACTGTAGACACATGTTCTGTTGATTATAATGCTTAAACCGTTAAAGTTACATATGGTAAAATTTTAAATCTTAGAAGAATCTATAAGTCTGTGGCAGCGGACAAAGACAGCGATAAACATATTCAAAGTATGCTTAAGTTTTTCAGAGAAATTTTGTTGTAAATAAACCCTTAATGCAAGTAATTTTCTTCTTTCACTTTAGTTTTATTTTTAATGACGTTAACTTACTTACAGTATCTAGGATACATCATCACTTCATGATTAATTTCACCGCTCATTCTCCTGATATCATAATTTCAATAATCATGTCTGCAGAAATCTGATCAAACATTTCCAAAACCAAAGCTTTCATACAGATCTATAGAGCAATAATTTTATTGGTTACTTTTGCAGTTTACTGTACGTATTGCCTTCGCAGATATTGAGGAAACGTACCATGTTATCCGTATATTTAAGACATGATGTCATAAGCCGTTTCATTAGTTACTACAATAGCACTAACGGGTAACAGGTGGTCTTGCGAAGAGTCACCAGGGTTACGTATTATTTAAGTCACCGACCGGCCACACCCTGGCTGCGGATCAACAGTAATTAACGTCATCGCTGAATAAGTTGAGCCTTGGGACTCGTGTCTATCCAATTCTCGACTGTGATGAGTCTTCCCTAAAGCGTAATTATTGCAGTAATTGGCTACGAGGTCGAGTGTGGCGACCTGTAATTGAATTGAAAATGAAGGTGCGGCACTAGACTCGACTATGGCTTATTGAGACAAAGGTTTCTATGTATTTACCCTGTTAATGTAAGTCGTTGTGTTCATAAAGTTCACGACGGGTGAGTTATTCTGTTAACCACTTAGTGCTGTGGTAACTACATCCGTAGTTAACACTTAAAATTACAGCAGCTGATGTCAGCTATAGCCATATATTGCCTGTCCAGTGACATCTATTGTCTTATTATGACACAATTAAAATAAGAGTTATACATTTGAACTACATACCTATTTGCATGTTTGTATGATGGCTTAGAGCACTTCTTAAACACCGACCAATGACATTACTCTTTTTATGTGGGAGGGCTGTTAGAATCTTTGCTAACAGCCCACCTGAAGATGTTGTAGTACAACGAAACCTAGGTCGTGTTAAAGAACTTAAAGAAAGTAGAAATAATACTACATCATGTAGTTTCATTTAACTGTGAAAAAAGAGAACATTTAGACTCTACAAAGTTTACTTTTCGTTTCGTGTAAACCGCAAAAATCGGATATAAAATAGCGGTACTGAATAATTCATATTATAAAGTTGACGTCGTGTTCAAAAACCAGAAGTCAGGTCCTTTCTTTATTTTTATTGGTAATTGTGAAATTTAATTTGTCTCATTTCTTCGATTTGAAATGGTCCTTTCTATAGTACAAATATAACGTAATCGTAGTGCCCGACTATAATGGATTTGGTTTCAACATTTGATTGTATGACTGTGTATTAACATAATATGGAAAGAATATCATCCATTTTTGGAATATTTATAGATTTAAAAACAAACGATCCAGATATAAAGAGATTGATTAAATCAATTTAGTTGGGTTTTCTGTTAGCTATCGTAATGTGCTTTGCAACAACATTGTTAGAAGTTTGAATCATTTTGGTTGGTTAAAGGATAGGTAGCAGCACTGCACAGTATCTGTACCGTGTATCCTGCCGCTGAATGATAATCCTACTTTCCTGGCACACAACATGGATTGCGACCGGTCTCTCTGCTTTTTATCATTCCAATGTAATATTTTTTTTTGGAACACGGATATGATATACATCTATTTTTGGTTCAACCTATATTCCTGCACGAGATTTGCTTAATTATCACCCTACAAGTGCTGTTTTCATACTAACAAAATAATATTTATTAGTTTATGGATTGTCTATTATTAACGTTTTTGCCTTTTATGTCCGCACTTTGTCCCATGTTTCACTATGTAGTCCTCGATCCGATCCAATGCAATATTTAAATATTTAATATATTTGGCGTTAATTTCATTCATGACATAGATTCGATAGCACTAATCTTTTATGTAGGTTTTAAGTTTTACTTTTGGGTAGTGGTCCTTTTAATTTTCTTGTGTTCTTCAGAATATTGAATTTTAACAATAATTGGTCGCATTACCCCTTAATGATGTTTCACTTCTTTGAGATAATTTTAACAGCGTTCATCACCTTTGTAAATCCGAAGCTCTTTCCAATAACTTTACTACATGCTGCATAATTTTTGATTCCAAAAGTATACTCTGTACTTACGTACACAAAATAAGAAATGGTATGAGAGAAACATGACCTGCCATTTGAAATATACAGCTGACCATCACCAACGTTTAAAAATTCAGTTCTTTCCCCGATGACATGCTTCATAACAGGTATTTTTATCATAAACAAAATAACCAATGCTTCCAGGCAAAATTGCGCTCAATTAAAGCTAAGTAGTCTTTTAGGTATTTCAGACCATACAATATAATCGTAAATTTTCCAATTACTTTCAATACCGAATCCGTATCAGTTTTTAAAATCAAATGTTATTGTTGTTATAAAACGTCATAAGAAACAATAATATTGATATACATAAAGGAATATTCTATACGAAGTGATATGAAACAAGACCACGGCGGGTTGAAAAAGAAGTCAGCGAATGTCGACTCTTAGAATTAAATAGATCTAGACTGGTTTATTTATTTAATATTTTCTAGAACCAGCTCTCATAACAGTACATGTATAGAGCTGTAAAAACTCACTACGCGTGTATGAAACTTGATAGGTACGCTAACATAAATTTTATCTTAACATTTAGTTACTAGTTACCAGTTAACATTTCCAGGTTCCAGACTTTTTCCTTCATTGTTATCCTAAACACTACATAACTGCTTGCGTAAAATTCCAAGTTTCTAGCTCTTCTGGAAGTGACAGTGATGATTTTTATATCAAATATCTGGGGTTTGTAGCTCTTTTACGCCCCAATAACTCGACTCCAACGAGTGGAATTCTGAATATGGACTGAAGAATATTTTAGTCAAATATTTCAGCGAAACATTTCAGACAAACTTTAGAGGTGAGTTATTGGGGCGTCAAAATAGCTACAAAGCGCTTCGGGTAAAAGGTTCAGTGCTCCGACCTTAATATCATAAATGGTGGTGCATTACCATGTAGTCAGATTTCCCGACGGTAATGGAGGGGCTGATTTTTCACTACGTGATTTTTCTTGGGAATCAAACCCTTTTGTGTTAATTGTTATCCCAGTGATCAATGTCACAAAGAACTTGAGGCTTCTGAAAGTTGCTTTCTTCTAAGAGGTTTCTATTTTCACCCAAGAGTATTAGTAATACTCAACTTTTTAATTTCTGTAACTATCGCGGAACGATATTACGCGAATAGATGGATAATATTTAGTTCGTATAAATACTCGTAAAACTATAGTTAAAAATAACTCCACTGACATCACCATGCTTCGACTCGAAGAAACGCAGTTGCATCGTCGATGCGTGTATGTGTTGCCATAAATAGTAACTGGGCGCATCTTTAGTTGCCCAACAGACGGCGTGCATCGCGTAATAGACTCGCTCGGCGTGACGTAACCCTTGGTTTTGAACGCCTTCATTGTATATATCCACCTACATACTCGTGGATAGTGGCTTTCGTAATATTTAAATTCGTACACGACATCGCGGCGGAAGCGTCCGAAACGACCGCTATGTCGAACGGTGACCAAATGTATAAATATTGGTTGCGAGTGAAGCTAATGTAGATAATCGTAAAGTGAGAGGAGGGTCAATGTGGTCAGATTTATGAATTCTGTATTTTTTTACGCAAAACAATTAGTCATTGGGTTTAAAATGTCAACGACACAATTTGGCTAAGCGATTTGCACTGTTTTCGCGGCCGTATACGATTTGAAAGAATCCAGCTGACGAATGTTGTTGATGGTAGATAGAATCCGGTGGCCGTATCTGGTTGTCGAATCGATTTGGTGAACTCGATATCTACGCAGATTGGCGCGATCAACCATATCTGGCGGCCGGCACAGGCCACATCCGGAGACTTCATTTACGCTAGTCCTATTTGAACGTAAACGATCGCAGCTGTATACAGCTGCTTGAATGAAGTAAGTGCTACTTGACACTTGTTGAGGTAAGCATCGATGATGTATCGATATCTGTAATCGAATGACATGTTATTAGTTTCCAAAATTAATTATTTCTTATGAAATTATAAGTTTGTTTTTTATATCATTTAAAATTTACTAAGCAAATTTATAAGAAATTTATCTATTACTGTATACTTCTTTAACTGTCATCTTGTTGATCGGGGTAAAGTTTTTCAATTAAAGAAATGTGTAACATTTCTTTTACATTTTGTGATTAGATAGAAATGATAAGAGCCATTTGGCCATTTGTAATTTGTAGTAGAGCCGTGTGTATAAGCACTCTTGTACTTGAACGCCATGGGTGGTAAGTAAATCGTTGTGGCCATGGCAAAACAATTTTTGAAGTAATTACGCACGACTGTGAAACCTACAAAGAGATTCCAGGATAGATATGGCTAATTATATTATAGATTTCTCGTTAAAAACATTTTTATATTTCAAAAATGGGCGGTACAGCTCTATACTTGACTGAAGCACAAAGTAAATAAGTCAACCTTTGAAAATACCATTAATAAATAAACCGTAAGTGGTTATAATATAAAGAAGCGTTTTTCCACATCACACAGCGCATTTTCCCACATCACACAATACTAGCTGCCCGTACAAAAATTGTAGTATTGTGTGATGTGGAAAAATAACAACATAGTATAAATGGGCATAGAATATGTTGTAAATACTATAATACATTACTGATTAGATATGAGATTTATTGTAATTCATTGATTCTGTTAGTAATCTATATTTCGATGAAAGAACTGAAATAAGATATGTCGGGAGGAAACAACCTATTAAGCATTCCATCCTCGTTTCGAATCTACTTTTCTAAGAATATATAAGGAAGGAATATATCTATATATACATGTATATATATATATATATATATATATATATATATATATATATATATATATATATATTATATTTATTAAAAGGAATCCATATTGAATGGTAATTCGGCGGCTAGTTACACTAGTTTGAACACGTTCTTACCTCATCTCCCATCAATAATGCTCATTCTTATAAAAATAGATGGTTACGGGACGTCCACTGTCATGTTGTAATAATTGACTTTGAAGTCAATGGTTTGTTTCGTAATGTAGTTTAAAATATTTCTTACTACTTAAATAATGCTGTCAGATTTCGGAATGTCTCAGAGTGATGTTGTTGATATTAAGTATATATATATGTGTGTGTGTGTATATATATATATATATATATATATATATATATATATATATATATATATATACATATATAGTATTGTATCAATAACCTTTTTATAACTAAAAACAAAACTTTACGTTTCCCTTTATTTAATGTTTTTGTATCTCTATATTTCAGACTTTTTTCGGGTTCTTTATCTTACAATTTTGAAGATTACGGTACTGTGAAATTTGATTGTTGCCGGCTTTCTTTCAAAATCCAACAAAGTAAACCTGAATAAAGAATGTTTATTTAACATCGATACGAAATTAATTAGCTTTTTATAAAATACATTTATTTTAAAAAGTTAATCCTCACCTCACCTCACTTAACAATTTTGACAACACTATGTCTATACCAAATTTTGTCAGGTATAAAGTGAGCGTCAAGTATAATCCGAAAATTATAACTCAGCGACATAATTGAATGAACAAGTTGTCTTTTTAGGATTCCTTTTATTTCCCCGTGCGTTAAAGTACCACATCTCTTTTCCTCGTGCTTTAAAATACCGTATCTTCAGTGTAATTATAAGATACGGTACGTGAAAGTATTGAAATTTATCTTATGTGCACAATTGTGTCGGAGCATAATCGAATTAGACACTTAGCTATACGTTAGTGAAAGCTGTTAGTAAATACATAATAAATGCATAATTCGATGGAAAGAAATAAACAAAATTTATGCAGTTTTACTGTATTTGAAACGTCTTAAAACTCGTCAAGTTCTTGATTCTTAACAAAAACACATTAGAATGATTAAACTTTTTATAAAATTTTCAACCCTACCACTATCTTTTTTACAATGCCTATTTCTATTCATTGAGATTATAACTTTAGTCTATTTTTAGATTTCGCCATCGTACAGTAATCTCGAATTATATTATTGGGAGACGTAAGCTTTATGAAACGTATCATGCCGACGAATCCGGCACAGTGGAATGTGGAACCCGTGGAAGATACGGTACTTTAAAGTATGGAAATTTATCTTATGTGCTCAATTGTGTTGGACCATAATCGAATTAGACAGTGAACATATGTAAAGAACTATACGTTAGTGAAAGAGTCAACATGTGTTAAGTTATGCTACGATTAATAATAACACAACGGCAATTATATGTAGGTGCAATGACATTTATCACCAGAAACAATAATTAATACGTATACCTGTTACTAAACTTTGTCTCTGGTAATAGTTTCAACATCGCTATGTGCATTTACGAATTATCATTTATGTCACTTTTATTGTCATTCAGATGTTGATGTTCGTGTGTCATCTGATCTTGACATAGTTAGGTACTATAAATATTTCTCACATCACATATGTTTTTGTCGACTCCTATATATTAAATGAATGGCCTACAATCTATTTCGGTATAATACCTTTGATCGATTGCTTTGTTTTTAGCTTTCTGTACCTGAAACGGAAGAAAATGGGAACCTTGTGGGATCACTCATGTGTTCGTTTTATCGTTATTTTTCGTTGAAACTGTCAAAGAAAGTTGAAATTTGGGATAGCAATGGAGCTTATTGATTTGCATGTTTCGCAATTAGTAAGAACCTAATATTTGCTTAAAATATAGTTATATATTGGCTTCAAAAATGCTTTTAGTCCTTTGACATCAATGGAAATAGCGAATTATAAGGATTCCAAAACTATTTTTTGCGATTTTACTGAAGATAATTATGGAAATATTGTTAAGAATTCCCATAGAACCCAAGCCACCTCCCGACCTCTATGTCGGAAACTGCTAGAGATATAATTGAAAATATTGAAAATAGGGTGACGTTTACTAGAAATAATGGCCTAGATCTCGTGAGAAACTTATTGGGCAATATAATTACATTGTAAATAATATTTCTAAGTAATTTAATAGAAATGATATGCACCCTTAAATAGTTAAACTTTTATGTGTATCTAAACATATGTGAAACCTCGTAGTGCGAGTTCTACATACATTTAAAGGTTTCGTTAAATAATTTTGTTACTGTTTGTGACAATTTTGTGCGGTTTTTTTACCTGCATCACCAGTTAACACGTTTTGTATTTAAATTAATAATTTCAAACACGAAAAAAAATGGTTAATTAGAATGAAGAATTCGTCCATCATCACAAAAATTGCAGGTAAATTACATGTTTAATAATGACGTGAATATGCTGACTATTCTCCATGTCATGCCCAACAAAATGGGATCTCTATATGACAGATTGCCCCATGAAAGTGGGCTCCTCTTTGTCACAGATTGCCATGTTACTACGTATCCCATTTTAATGGGAATTGACTGATGATAGTATATATAAAATATCTAAAGTGTATATACTAAAATATGTAATTCAGGTTTCCTTCATTTTACAAAAGTATACTAAAGTAAGTATTAAATATATTAAGATTATGAGGAGGTTTAACATGGTTTGGTTGTGGATAGAAATAAATGAAATATATGGTTTTAATCTCACGAGAGGTTTTATCAGTTGTGATGGAAAGCGCTGATTGGTTTAAGTCCAGTATACAAAATAAATTTAAATTTTCTCAACTAACAACCCTACGGGTATGGTTGTTAGTTGAGAAAAAATAAACAATGTTAGGAAAATTTTAACGAAAAATCAATACGCAAATAAATTTCAAGTATGTCTACTAGCTGCCATGACTGGACATACTCATATCAGTAGGGATTTAACCGGCCTTTATTGGTTATAACTGGTTGGAATAAAACCAATACGCAAAGTAAAAGCCAACTTTGTTCATTACCAACCATGACTAGATTTACCAATACCGGGAACGGTTTAACCAGTCTTATTGATAAAAAGTATTTGGCATAAAACTAATACACAAAATAAATCCCTACTTTGTTAATTACCAATCATAACTAGACTTACCAAAACAAGGAAATGTTTAACCGGCCCTAATGGTAAGAACCGATATACAAAATAAACCCTTACTTTGTCAACACGAGGAGATTTACCAACAACAAGGAAATGTTTAACCAGCCAATATTGGATGGTAAGAATCGGTTGGCATAAAACTGATATACAAAATAAATCCCTACATTGTCGACTACGCCGTTAAATTAACTACGGCTGGACTTACCAATGTCAGAAAAGGGTTAACCAGCCTTGATTGTAAACACATAAAATATGCATAATAAATGGCATAAAATAACACAAAATGGCATAAAATTAATATGCAAAATAAATCGAAACTGATGAACAGTTAAAAGTTAAGCCTGAACTTACCTCACTTACTATACCTATTGAGGAGACGAACTAGTGAGTTTTCTTTCTTTGAAGTCGTTTAATTTTTTTAAATTTCTCTGTTCAATGAAAATATTTGTTTGTCTGTGTGAAACTATCACGTCCATTGCGCTCTAAGACTTATCTAATATGAGATACATGCACGTATCTGCTCGTAGCAGATTTTAAGGAAACTCAGCTTCATGTAAATCCCTAAAAATAAAGCTTCACTGAAAATGAGTGTTTGCTATGACAGCATTGATAAAATTAGTACCAACATCGATTCAGACGAGAAACGAGGGCAACAGGTGTGGGGTCGAATAATCTCTTTCATATTCTCAAACTGCTATGCGGGCGTTCAAATAAGCAGAAGCGCGATATAGTTTCTGACTATTTGTTTACTTTGAATTGAGATAGACACGATGGATATATTATATTTATGTAACGCAACTAAAGTAGGGAGATGCGACGAGTCGTGACGCCCACGCGCCTTACTGCATGACGGACGTACACTGTTCATTGTTCTATTGTTAAATATATCTTATCACATGTTGTGTGTATTTGTATTTAATTCATCATTTGGAACATTATAAGACTCTTGTTTATGTCAAATTTTCCATAAAATAGCATCGCTCTACAAATGATGAACAATTTACATACACAAATAGAATGAGATCTACATTGGTGTGGTGAGGCTACTATAATGTTATATATTAAGCTATTAGTATATACATAATAAATGCATAATTCGATGGGAAAAAATAACCAAAATTTGCGCAGATTTCCAGCGTTTGCAACGTCTCAAAAATCTCCAGGTTCTTGATTTTTAACGAAAACAAAGATGATACAATTTTATTTATAAAATTCTCAATCCTACTTACAATCTTTTTTATAACACCTATTTCTTTTCAATGAGATTATAATTTTTTTCCAGGGTAGACAGTACTAGTCTATTTTTCGATTATATTATTCACAGTAATCCCGAATTATATTATTGGGAGACGTAAGCTTTATGAAACATATCATGACAACACATAAACATAATGATACAACTTGACAACACATACAACATGATGTGCATAAGTTAATCTATTATAATTTACATATGCAAACTTGATCATTGAAATATTACAAGTTCTGAAATCACAGATTTACAATATTAGGAAGTACGAAACAAACAAATGCAGCTTTGTAATTTTGTTTAAAATAAGATACAAATCGATTATCGTTGTTAATATGTCGGTTTTCAATAATTTAACATCAAATATTCTCAAATATAATCTTGCTTAACATGTCTTTAAATATAAATAATTTCATACTAAATATTGATTATAGAGAATACTTTTGATATAATTATATCAAATTGATGTCAATTATTGTGATATATATTATCTTATATATTAGGACAATAAATATAGTTCTCAATAATCAATATATAATAAGGAATTATAATAATAAGGAATAAATATTTTAAAAATGATAAATTTAATTTAACAAACTACTCTAAACTCAAAGGCAATGTGACTAAACCTTTCATTGACCGCTTAGTCAACGATCCATCAATGACCAGACTTTTTTAAAAATGATAAATTGAATTTAACAAAACTACTCGAAACTCAAAGGCAATGTGACTAAACCTTTCATTGGCCGCTTTTTTAAAAATGATCAATTGAATTTAATAAAACTACTCGAAACTCAAAGGCAATGTGACTAAACCGTTCATTGACTGCTTATCAACGATCCATCAATGACCAAACTTTTTAAAAAATGATAAATTGAATTTAACAAAACTACTCGAAACTCAAAGGCAATGTGACTAAACCTTTCATTGGCCGCTTGTTTAAAAATGATAAATTGAATTTAATAAAATTACTCGAAACTCAAAGGCAATGTGACTAAACCTTTCATTGACCGCTTAGTCAACGATCCATAAATGACCCGACTTGTTAAAATATATTTGGGTGTTATAATATATTGGGGGGACAAGAATTGTTTATAATATATTTGGGTGGTCTTCAATAAACTTCCAATCGGTTTTAAAACTTGACTTCACACTTTAGGATATTGACAGTAAGAGGGTATCCACTTCGTTGTGTGTTTAAAGTGGATAGTTTGAGAAAGCGCACTTAGATAATTATATTTAGTATATTGTTAGTAATTCCCAAATACATACGTAGAGGGACAGCATAAAGAAGCTTACCATAAGTCGAGCCATTTCTGTGACTGGCGAAACTGACAGATGCGTATATTTAAGTCGATGTTTTGTTATCTTAGTCTGCAAACCATAAGCCATCCTTTACTTATGTTATTTAGGTCGTCGATATTTTAGAGACTAATAAACCTATCATCTCGTTTCGTCATTGTTAGCTATGTGGTAGTCAAACAGAACATTTCTACTTCTTCTCCAAAGCATGAAATTGTTTCCTTTTTGCATTATGAGAACATGAGGGCAGTTCTCCTAGATTAAGCGGATCTGGTATATCTGCTTTAGTAAGAATTTTTATTTTCTTTAAATTTAACATAGGAGGTCGCCCTAGGTGAGGATTATTGTAGAGATCATAATTTTCGTTTTGGAATCTTTGAAATTATACTTGGTTATAAGATGTTGCTGGAATATTGCGTGTTGATTTGTCCTTTTTGCTTTAAATGGAATTCATGAATTTAAACTCTAAATTTTTTTATTTGTTCTTTACTCAAAAATCAATTGCTAAATGAGAATTTCAAAACGTCGCATTCTTTATATATACTACCAGGGATGTTCAAAAAGTTTCTGCAACATTGCAGAAACTCTTAAAAAAACCACAAGTTTTTCGTTGATAACCTAATATTTCAAAATTCCAATTATACACACGCATTTTATTAACACCGATCTCATCACGTAAAATGTTATGATATTCTACATATAAGTAATATAATTATCAAACTTGTTTGAAGTGTCGATAGGTTCGGTCAAAAGACAAGTCACGTGTTCCTGCAAGTCCACAGTATCAATTTACAATTCATGCCACCAAACTCGGTGTCGTATTACTAAGCGTTTCGAGTAACATGCAGCCCGTATTTATATTAGGCCCAAACGAAGCTGACTCGTCAAGTATTTACTGTTGGTAGCTGTCACCGATTAAGTACAGTATATTGGGTTTGAAAAACCGCGCCACTTAAAGGCATAAAGTTGCATGTCCATTTTATAAGGCCTTTTTGGTACCTAAGTTTCTGATTGAGCTGGCGATTTATTTATAGTCAGTTATAAAGTTTTATATATTACAAATACATGCGATTTTACCAGTATAGATTCATTGCTGAGAATTGGCGTGAGGTTAATTTTCATTGCGATTCGTTTATTCAAAAAAATAAAGCAATATTTGTTAATATGTATTTAATTTCTTTTAGTTTTTGAGTTTTCTCTTTAGGCTTACTACTCGGAAGTCTCTTAATGCCCAATGAGTTACATTAAACAATAGTTACGTGTCCAATGAGTTACATTACATTCAACCTTAGTTGTGTGGCCAATGAGTTAAATTCAATCTTAGTTTTATGCCCAATGAGTTACATTCAACCTTAGTTATGTGCCCACCCAATGAGTTACATTACATTCAACCTTAGTTATCTGGCCAATGAGTTAAATTCAATCTTAGTTTTGTGCCCAATGAGTTACATTCAACCATAGTTATGTGCCCAATGAGTTACATTACATTCAACCTTAGTTATGTGGCCAATGAGTTAAATTCAATCTTAGTTTTGTGCTCAATGAGTTACATTCAACCTTAGTTATGTGCCCAATTAGTTACATTCATACTTAGTTACAATACAATGCCACTTTGATTTATGTAATTTTTTGAAATGCCAATCCTAAAACATAGAAATATTGATGCAACTATTAATTAATAATTGGCCGATATTTGTATGTCCAAACTGTTTCTTTAAATTATTGGTATTCTTTTAATTTTAATCTTTGTTCTGACGGGCGATGATTTTAAAATACGTGTATATCTATTTCTTCCTCTTACTGTACGTCACCACAGTATTTATCCTCACACTGATAAAAAGTTATCAATTATTAGTATGCATTCATTTCGACGCCACAAGGTCAACGTTTAGATATTTGATAGCAGTTATCTTTTTTTAACACTACTTTAATTGATATGTTTTGTTAATTGAGTACAAATCTATTAATTAATCATGTGAATATATGGAATAAAAGAAAACGCAAAGAAAATTCAATATCCAAAAAATAAAATATGTAGATTCCTATAAGCCTATTCTCGAATGTATGGATACCGGGATTATGAATTAATGTAATGAGTATTTTGTCGAAAATATGTTATAATTTCTGATCTATTTAATGTGTATTTAGAATATCGGTATATTTTAAAAATGTCCTTAACGTTACACATTTTTGATAGTTTTAGGACATTTTTTTAATAAAGTTTGATGTAAAAGGCACGTAAAATTACTAGTTTATACAATATTAAAGTATGTCTTAATTTAAAAGTCGTATCTTTTGTTCTTTACTTTTGATAAGTGTTATTAATATATGATTATCATATCATTTATCTATCTATAATATGAAAAAGTCGTAAGAAAACTGAAAACTACATTAAACATTTTTGAGTAAAACTTAGTGCTACCTACTAAAGATACGCGGCTAAGTTAATTTTTGTCTTTTGGTCTGTTTGTCGCTTTGTTTGTTTGTCTGTGCGCACCTTCGTTGTGTACGCTAAGCTTAGCAACGGTTGAATTTATTTGTATGCGGTTTTCAGTAATGTGTTTAGATTAGCTGGATTCATTTCAATCGATTCACAAATAAAAAAGATACGTCAATCTTTAGTTTACGTTCGTTGTGCTCGCTAATATTAGAATCGGCGAGACCGATTTAGCTGCCAACGCCATCTATTAGAGTTTTTAGTAAATTTATGCTCATAGAGTTTTGAGAGAAAAATGAAAAAAACACCCAAAAAATTCCAAAAAAAATTATTACTCCAAATTCAACGCGTAGGAAGTTGCGGACACAGCTAGTTTTCTAATATAATAATGTTCAAGAATAACGTTGTTATTAACATATTTGCCTCGTTATCCTCACACTATATTATAACAATAAGTGAATAAACGTATTGACAAGTTTTAAAAGGAGTCATTAGCTCTATGGCATAGCTAATAATTCTATGTTAGTTACATCACCGCAGACTGTTCGTTTTTAAACGAGTTACGTATGAGACAACTTTTATGGTATTCTTAACATAAAGGACGTACTATCTCTGAAGCTATTGGATTTTTTCCAGTTATGTTTTTTAACGTACATGACTCAGTAAGTCTAAACATCCTTGCTCTAGATATCTTTGAAATAACACGAAAAGAAATAAGTTATAGATGGTTTTTGAAAAAATCTTACTTTTGCTCTCCGGTAAAAGTTAAACCAAGTCTTTGTCTCATACCTTAATGTCGGTATCGATAAAGACTCTTTGTAATCCATTATGTTTTTGCCGGTAACTGCCAAAATATGATGTATATAATGGATTGTATTTCCAACTTCGACTCTATAGTTTTTTATTACCCAGAGCATTCTTGTTTATTGATTTGTGGTTTACAAGATTTAGAATCATAGGAAATATCTATGGCACTAAAATATATATAGTTATGTATATAAAACATACTTCGTGCATAAATGAAAAGTTCCATGTTTATTTAAAATAATGCTAACTGCATCAGGAATTATTTTTACGGCGTGAGAATCACATTTTTCCCCCGTTGTTAAAAACATTACTTCAGTCTATCGAGTTGTAGTCTCTTTGTGCAAGTGTCAACGGGCGCCGCGCCGCGATAAAAGATCTAAAAATCACAATACATCGCTACTAATGTTGTTTATATGGAGTCGCTAATTGAAGGCGAGCCAAGGTTCGGCACAGATGGAACAATCGAAGACAGCGCGCACCCGCGCCCCGCCCACGGCCTTCAATGACGACATGTTCGCCTTAACCAATCGACCTATTCAATTCATATGCATGCTATATGTTGACTTAATGTTTTAACTACGTTTTTATTGACGCTGCTATTATATTTCATCTTTCGACAGTGTGCCAGTGTCAGTAAAGTATAGTGAAATCGATAGTGAAAAATTGCAGTAAAGAGCTTACTGAAGTATGACTTGAAACGTACTGAGCGGTACTGCTGACATGGTGCTCACATCTGTATATATCTGGTACCTTGGATCTAATATATTTGAGCTAAACCCTGTATAATTACGGTAGTTATACGAATACAGTGGCAGAGACACAGTGTAAGAGTATGTGTGGAATTCGTCAATCCATATTGACGAATCCCGTAAAGTATAATTAAATTAAAAAAACCAATATACGAAAATTATATTGGTGGAAAATGATTATCAATGTCATTATGCTTCCTATAAGCTGTTTTTCGTCCTATCTGTGCTACCATTGCCTTAACTCATTCATAGTTTTAGTGTCCCAAAGAAGGACATTTTTTTTCGAAAATTTAATTGATTTTCTCCCAGTTTTAGAGCTATAATATAATTCTGGTACAATAATGCAACATATATGTTTGAAATTAAATACTACTTGTATATGTCATCAGTAGTGATGTAATCTCAATGTGTCATCTCAATGTGTGATCATCTCAATGTGTATCAAATTCTATATGTAGCATGTGGGACTCTTTTAAATGCAAGACCTCAATAATATTATTTTTCTCCGTGAGAAAAAAATATTGTTATCACATGACACTGTTTATGACGAATTGTTTAATTTGAATGAGGTGAAAAATAATTTTGATAGGAACATCGCCTTCTTGTCTTGGTATCTTGTAGGATAAATCGTTTTTCTCATTTAAAAACCTGACTGAGTGCTATTTTTTCTATTTTCTTACTAAAATATTGTGTTATTCGATATTTCACTTAGTTTTCTAAATTTTTATTAGCCGATGATAAGTATACTTTCACTATATTTGTGAATTTTTGTCCCGGAAAGCGGATATTTCACTTAGATCTATAAACTTCTATTAGTCTATGGTAAAACTATACTTTCACTATATTTGTGAATTTTGTCCCGGAAAGCGGATATTTCACTTAGATTTATAATGTTTTATTAGTCGATGATAACTATACTTTCGCTATATTTGTGAATTTTTGTCACGGAAAACGGATATTTCACTTAGATTTATAAATTTTTATTAGTCGATGACGACTATACTTTCACTATATTTGTGAATTTTTGTCCCGAAAAGCGTCTGTTAAAAGTGATTGAAGGGGCGCAAAGTTGAGTATTATTAGCGGTAGGCTGTGATATACCTTATAAATGTATAATATACATATATACAAATACAAACAAACTAGTTAGCTTCACCTTATTTTTGATCCGTTTTAATTTGTTTTTAAATTTTTTACTTACGTGTCTCTATTACACAACAGCATCGTATTGTCTGCAACTATTGAAATTTTCATTTACATTAGAAATAAAGATCCTTTTAAAGGTTGTATCCTTAATTAGTGAAGAGCATTTAGTTAAATTACTTATGGTTTGTTGTTGTAGCCCTATAATGCAACTTGTGAATCATTGTAGTGTACTTTGCGTCTATTAAATTATGTTTAATGAGAATTAAATGAGTCTTACTATTAATCCTTCCTATCCTACCAGCAAGTAAACTGTTGTCATGTTTTATGGGTATGATAAAACCTTCAACAGATAGTTGTACCTTGGAATAAAATAGTACGAAAATGACCAAGTGCTGGTTTTAAAATTTTAGCACTTTTGGGCATTTATCATTGAGGCACCTCGTATTTTGACAGTTGCAATAAGTTTTTCATAACCCTGAGTTATATATCAAGAAATTACTTCACGTCGAACAAATTTACTGTAAGTTTTGCAACGTCTTCGTTATTTATATGAACAGCTTAGATTTCGCACTCTAAACATAGTTTTTTACGCTTTGATCGAATTCTGCCGATTAGTCATTTGCTCTCTGTTTGAGGCTTCGAATTGCATCATACTGTTTGCAAATTAAAAATAAAAGTCATTGTCACAAAAATAGAACGATATAGAATAAATGGACACTTCGAAATACACATGGCATTAACATCAATATATCCTTTATGATGTTGTAATTAATTATATTGCAGCATCTTCGAAATTTGGTACGATTAGTAGCATCTTTGTGAGAACTAAGACTTGTAAAGAATTCCGCATATAATGCATAAAAGTCAATGCGTTCTTTTTAAAACTAAGAGAAATAAACATGATCCAACTTTTCTCATGGAGAATAATAATGAAATATAATAGCACACTTGTTGATTTTGCAGCATATTTGCCGCGAAATCTTGTGAAACCGGTTCTCCAAAATTAATGTAAAAACGAGGAAACAGATAACAAGGAGATAATATCAGATACATTTGCTTATGTGTGTATATGTGTGTGTGTGTGTAAAACGTAGGCAAAGAGCAAGAGAAGTCTCATTCGCGAGGCGATTGCAAGTAGGACTCAGGGCCACGGGTGTTAACGGCGCCGTGGGAGACGTAATTAATGGCGAAGCGGTAGGCATTCGCAGTAATGATGACAGCTAGACAAACGTTGCATGAGTGTAAATTCCTGTGTTCTCAGTAACTCATCATACGCAATTGTGAACTAGCTCTCCGGATACTAGCTCTCCTCTGAAGGTTTCATTACTTTTATATAAAACCTGTTTGATGAATTTTGAAAGAAATTTTCTTTCAAAGACACGTGCATGTGGTACGGAAATTGTGTTAAAATAATTGGCTAAAAAGCAAAGTTTAAAACAATTCAGCGTATACAAAAACACGTGATTTGTCTCTGCTGATATGCGGAAGTTAACCAGTAGAACAATTTTTCTGACGTTATATGTCTGAATAAATTGTATCGGTAAAACTGCGATATATTCGCGTAGATAATTGTCTGCAACTATCTACTATGATTTTTAAAAAACGCTCGTTGTGGAAATATTTTGGTGACATACCCCGAGATGTACGCGACTGAAGCTGTGGACAAAAGCTAGTATAAATACTAACGTGTATCTTATATATGAGCGAATGGAGTGTATTGAATTGTGAATAGATGTGAGAGTATCTGCATGCTTCGAAATAAAATGAAAGGAAAAAAAATATATATATATATATATCATATATATATATATTTTTTTTTGTATTACATATATATTTTTATTATATATATATATATATATATATATATATATATATAATGTTACTTTTATTAAACAAATACTGGTCGCAATTTTGGCTTTTCTGAATTCTAGTTATATTAAAATTGTGATCCTATAGACTTTTGTGATTTAGTTAGAAGCAATGATATTTGACTCCTGTAAATGATTTCATTTATGTACACATATAATTGAGGTGACTAACACAAGTTAGTGGTATGTTAACTCAAGTCTAAATTATCACAACCGCCATACTTGATGTGTTAATTTTGTATTTCTGTTATTTTCGTTATCAATTATAAACGTGATATAATTTTTAATCTTAAGGAATTAACTTACTTACTTACTACTTAATTTTTAATCTTTTGAAATCTTAACGATGAAATTCTGAATTGATTTACATACCATACTCCCGTAGACTAATAGTGGAGTAGGGGAATAAATTTAAAGCACTAAAATGTGGTATTTTTTGGTATCGATAGAAATCAATTAAACTGATTTTTTAAAGTTTTCACTATTTAAAAGTTTAATATTAAAAACAAAAGTATATATCTTAACAAAAAGGGCCAGAGAAGTTTGGAATAAGCTAAATTGTTGGAATAAGTATACTATTTAAGTTACTAACATTTGTTATACTATTATTTGGAATTAGTATACTAAATTAAATGCAAGTTGTGGATAAAAGCTAGTTACGCTATAATTTAAGAACCCCCGATAAGATTTTCATGCGATTTTCGTCTTTATTCATACCCATTATCAAGTAATTTTAGCTACATATCCCGATTTGTTTAATAATATATATCGGTTTAACTACTTCAATATTGCAGCTATATTTTTTCGACATACCAATGAAACCAAGTTCATATTTTGTAATATTAATATTACGCATTTTATTAAAATGTTCAGTTGTCATAAATTTAGCCATTTCAGAGTTAACTGTATTAACTCTGAAATTACTAAATTTTATGAGACTAGAAAGAATTTTGGAAACAACGTAAAGCAATGCGTAACTTGTCAGAATGCGGACATTCAAATTGGTAGTGAAAGCTATTTATATAAAAGGCCGACTTCAATGCGAGTAGAGCTGTGATCGCAGCTGTTATATAAAATAGTAACAAAACACGCAGCCGGTAGGATTCGAACCTACGCTCCCAGAGGGAATCTGATTTCGAGTCAGACGCCTTAACCACTCGGCCACGACTGCTACAATTACTGACAACCGATATTTGTCTCATGTACCACGTTGTTGTTATACACAATTGCATAAGGTAATTTAATCGAAAGATTTTTTTACCGAAAAGGTATTTCGTTTGTATATTCTTATCTTGTATGTGTTTTTTTAAATATTTATGTGTGCGTATATCTATGTACATGTTTGTTTACACTTTCTTTTCTAATATTTGAACGGTGAATGGCTTGAATAACAGTTGACCGTTTTAAAGAACCTGTTTAATAATAAATTACATCGAATCGTTTATAAGACCTGCTATCTTTTATCCGCCATAATAATTTGTTCCATAAATGTGTAGTATTTTTTTAAGGTTTCTATGAAAAGTGCCCAGTTTTTAAATTTCGTGAAAATTTAATGGTACTAAAGGTTCGAAGAATAGTTCTAATTTTATTTAATTCTTATGTCCTATGGTGTCATAGATCATAACGGAGAGAAACACATTTTTAGAAATTTCCTCGATATTTTATACCTTTTGAAGATACAAATGTTTTTCTTCTAAGGTATAATACCTTTTTGAAATCGGTTTACTGTTTGGTTTAGTAGATTTTCGTGTAGTCGATATTGCTCGAATATATCAAACAAATGTGTAGTTATTTTCAAAAACTTGAAACGGTTTAGTCGATGTTGGAATTGCGCTGTGGACAGGTAAGCAAATAGTCAAAGCTGTTTCGCTAAAAGGATATCCGTTTCTGCCTATTTTTTTATGAAAACTCGGAGACCCTATTTTTGATAGTAGTTCGATTTTTCTTTATATAATAAAAGGTCTTTTCATAATAGGAAAACTATATAAAATACCTATATTTTTCCTGCCTCGCAATCTATACGTATTATATTATTATGTCATTTCTAAATGACACTTGCGATGATCTCATTCGCGCAGTATTTTATATATTTCAACCGTTTTTTTACATTACCCAAGGCTAACCCGCTATATAATTGTTATCGTAAACATTCCATTATGTACAGCAACGCCCGCTTTTTAAATTTTCCTTTGTTCTTCGCTACTTTCACAAGGATAGTCTTCTTTTATAATCACCCATATACTTGTCTTCCCATAGTGTGTAACTTTGCAACATTATGACATTATATGATATTTTAAATAATATGTCATTCTTAATGAATCTTCAATTCTTTAAAATAAGTTATAATCCTAGTGATGAATTGTTACCAAGGCTTATTTATTTACGCATTTGCTTGCAGTTACAGAAATATTATACTAGTTGGTTTTACATTTCAGTGAAAGTAAGAAACTAATCAATAACAACGACACGTTCCAATACGTCTCTTGTCATCTATTATAAAAAAAATTACACTCTAGTATATTTGCAATGAGCTGTGCGAGCAGTTGAATGTCCTGGGAAAGTAGAAAATTCCGATATAATTTGATTCTAGACGTCATTATTTGAAAGGGAAAAAAATTATTAAAAAAAAATTTCCTCAACATTTCATCGCGTCTCTTCTCGTTTTAACAATCGAAAAATTAATTTCTCAGGTAAAATGTCATTTGGAAACCCAGTATTCCCAGGGAACATTAGTAAGAATTTAGAATTGGACGCGTTCGTACAATATATATATATATATATATATATATATATATATATATATATATATTTATTCTATTTAGGCACATGTATTTTTAGGCCATTATGCATTTAGACTCAAGTGGCTATATCTTGTTTATGGCACGTTTCAAGATAATTTTATCCAACAAGAGTATTAGGTTTGGTTTTGTTATATAATATTTTAATCCTTTGTTTATTTATGATATTTGACAAGCGTTAAAAATTCTAACGTGTGTAACGAGCGCACGCAGCCTTATAGTGAGAACTTCTTGTAATACCGCCATTCTTGTATTCATATATTCGTTAAGTAATTTTTTTCCACTACTTTATTTTTATCATACTAATTTTAAAAACAAGAAATCTTTAGTGGTTTGTCTTTTTATTTATTTATTTACTTTCTGAAAACACCATGCCCAGCTTACAGATTTACCCAAAGTGCTGGCACGTAGAAGAATATATGACAAATGGTTTTAAAACAATAACGAATAAGACAATACACACACAGAGCAATTCAATACAATTCAAATACAAATACGCAGTAATTTGTATATCATCTAGCAATCAGCCATTAACTACCAAGCAACTCTATGACCTTATTTGTGAAGCGGTCAATGGAGCAGAAAAAATATTTTGACTGGTTGCATCTCGTAATACTGCGTTGAACAATGTGAGTGCACGAAAGACAGATAAACGCTGTAGAATATTCGTGCGTGGTCTAGGCAGGTAAAATAAACAATGACATCGTCCTTTTATGTAGCAGCGAGGAGCATAAAGAACCAATAAACTCAAGATCGAGGGGTTATCAACATAATGATTTAATAATTTAAAAAAAGGCATGATCAAAACAATTCCCGTCAGAATCGAAAGAAATTACATCCGACCATGTCCATTATGAAACATTTTATAATACAAAAACCTATTAAACATGTTTTTAATATATTCTTCAGCATGAGGATATAAGTAGCTTCATACGAAGATCAGATGACTTTTTGGGCGCTAAATAGCTTATTCGAATGACAGGTATTTTTCACCATCGCACAGCTTACACTGTCCATGTAAAATGTTAAATATCTTTCTAGAGCGTGTGAGTAATAAACAATAACGATTTAAATGAACGAAGTCGAAGTGTGTCAAATTAACACTTTCAGTGCGACACTTAATTTCATTTATCTCATTTTCATTTATTTCAAGTTATCTCTATTTGATATAAAACTATTTTTCATATATCAAAAATAATTTTTGGAAAGATTTTTTTGGTACATTGACAGTGTGCCGATATCCGCACTGGACGTGTGCATAATTTGTCTATGCTTATGGTGGAAAAGTGACAAGATCGATTAATATTTAAATATTACTCTAAAGATTGATAGTCGTACCGTCATCTATTAAGACCTTGTTTTATTCATTGCTTTCAGAAGCAATATGTTAATTTGATCATATCACGAAAAGTTACTTTGCAGTTTAATCTATGATTATAATTAAAGTTAATTGGTTCAGTTCATGTACGTCGATGAATTTTATTTCGTTATAACAGCTACTTTTTCACCACACAGATTCAACTGTTATTAAAAAGACTAGTATCATGTTACTTTAAAATATGAATACAAATGAAAGGTCTAACAAAAGTGTATTTTCCCGCAGGTGCTGGGCATAATATGTATGTCGTGTGCGTCGCCGGCGCTCATCGGCGCGACGCACTTCTTCCTGTTTGTCGCCGTATCCGCCTTCATCGCAACTCTGCTCTGGATATTCGTGTACCTGCTTAGCGTGAGGGAGGCCCTTAAAGTACCCATCCACTGGGTCTTAACGGTTTGTGATTTGAACAGTATTTTATTTTAATCGAAGCGTTAACTCTATAATAGTATAATATGAATCAATATTATAAATCAGTGAAGTTTCTGTAAGTTTAATTGTCCTTGTGACTCAGATATGAATAGTAAAGGGATTAAAAAGAAATTCTTGTCTAAAAATGATTTTTAAGTAATTAATTGCTAATAATAAATGCCCCGTTTATTAAAAGGTGATTTCTTATGAAATTATTATTGTTATTAATAAATAAAGTTAATCAAAGTTCCAGAAACTCGGATACGGAAATAGTCTTTGTTCCATTACGTATTGCTGTGTGTCTATTATCGGAATAGAACTTATATAAATTCAGTACATAATTATGTTACCTTATTATAAACAATTATTTACTATTTAACATTACACGATTGATTTTAATGGGAATATTTGTTATTAACTATTGAGAATTAAAGAATAATAATAATGATAGGTTTTCCTCAAATAACATTTTCTTATTTTTACGTGGTCACCTCAGTATTTCACATTTTTCTCTTGAAAGTTATGATATAAAGTAACCTTTTAATACTGTAAATATTTTTATTTGGAATACAGGAAGGTTTCATTGTTGTATTTCTGAGATGGGTTAAACCAAACAGAATACAAAAATTTCCCAAGTAATCAGAAATTGTCGCTTTTTCTAAATAATATTTAAATCTTTCGCATAAGACACGAAACAGTATATTCCTTAACAATAGAATATATATTTTCACGAGAAGTAATTGTAAGATTCTAACAGTAGAATATATAACAGAATAGACCTTAACGGTAGAATATTTATTTTCTCGAGTTGTAATTGTATTGTATTTTCACGAGTAGTAATGTAAGACCCAAACAGTAGAATATATAACAGAATAGACCTTAACGGTAGAATATTTATTTTCACGAGTTGTAATTGTATTGTATTTTCACGAGTAGTAATTGTAAGACCCTGACAGTGGAATATATAACAGTATAGAATTTAACGGTAGAGTATTTATTTTCACGAGTTGTAATTGTATTGTATTTTCACGAGTAGTAATTGTAAGACCCTAACAGAAGAATCTATATTTTAACTAGTAGTAATTATACTGCGAAAGAGCATTAACACGATTGGATTTGCGGACTTAAAAAAAATATTGATGACAGAATTCTCGATAGAGAAACGCCGAAGACAAATGGGGAAAATGTGATTGAAAAATAAACTTCTAAATAAAAATAGCTATAATGTCACTGAGTCGACTGTGTTCGTACGTAGACTGATATTGTGGTTAAAACTATGTTTTCAGGAATTGTTGAACCATGGCATTTTTACGGTGCTGTACCTCGTGGCGACCATCGTGCAGCTGGCCGGCTGGTCGGGATACACCGGCCACTTCGTCGCATCCAATATCACTGCCGGTGTAAGTAATCTGTACCCGTTGACATATACTATATAGCAAAGTGATTATGAAATAACTTCTTTGTTTTTTGGAAACTCGATAACCGCTAAACGGTTCCACGGTTTTGGTTTTTTTTTTGGAAATGTTTAGATAACTAATAAGTTTCTTGCAAAACTTTTTGAAGATGTTTTCTGTAAAATAAAAAAGAATAACTTTTAATTTGGTTCCCTGTATTTTTCCCTCTATTAAATACAGAAATTTAAATATCTAGCTACTAATATTGCCAGTTCGTTTACATAAAAATAAAGTTTTGAATCAATACTTACGATTATTGTTAATATATGTGATTTTATGTAGAATAAGAAAAAATCTGGCAGCCAGATTTTTTTAAAAATTGCATTTTACTTGGCCACTCAAGGATTTTATCTGTTTATATGTCTTTTTTAAGTTTCATTTATTACAAAATATAAAGACCTGGTCTGTAGATCTGTTTAAACTATCCTTGCTATCTGCAGCGTAACTTTTAAAGATTTTTAAACTTCTTATGAAGAAGCTACAAAATATAAGCTTTCAAATAAGCTATATTTCACTCAGCATACAAATTTTTTTTACGGGGATGTGACTATATTTCACTCATATATACACATTTTTCATGGAGATATAACAATTTAAAAATTTTTATTTTTGGATAATTCTTTTGAGGAGTTGGTGTTGCAAAATATAAAATAAATAATGTAACACCCAATGTACGTAAGGCGATTCGTTTTCCTTTTCAAGCCGTATTACATCTTCGCTCACAAAAATCAAACCGTGAACGTACGAACATACATACACTGGAACACGCCTCCACTGATCTAGCCGAGCCTAGATAAGGTCTCTACCTGCGAACGCGCGCGTCTACCGGTCGACCTTGCGTCGCGTCGCGCCGCCCGCATAGGTGCGCCGCGCGCCTCGTCTACCAACTCGCACGCCGTACTTTGCAAGTGAAATGTCTTGATTAGTGTTAAGCGGTTTTTTTTGTGATGCAAAGGCTGTCGCCGCCGTTCATTTGCTTTGCGTCTGTAAGCCGGCCGCTTTGTGTTATACATTCTTTTGAAGTACTATTGGTTAAAACCGCAAACTCTGTGTGAAACGACCCTATTTTAATAAAAAAAAAAAACAATTCCTATTTGGGAAAACATTACAATTTTACTTCTTATTTTTTAAATAAATTCTTCATAAAGGAGGAGTTACATGTGTATTATTTACGTATGGTTGTAATGGTTCGATTGAAAGTCGTATATTGTGTTCAGAGAGATATCACAATACACACATGTCGATTGTGGTAGAAATGGATTTAGAAGTTTTTGACTCGTTTAAATTTCGTTTATCTGATAAGGTAGAGCTCACAATAACATGTCGCGCATAAGTTTAGAATGGCTGTATTTTGTTTGGAATTTTTCCTGATGTGATCCGTCGTATTATCATAATATTACGGTATGTATATAACTCAATTTTGTGTATATACGTTTTTGCATCAGATATGTAAACAACTCAGTTTTATTTTTAAAGGTTTATACGGTGAAATATTAGATCTCGCAATTTTATGTATTGGGATGTCGTATTATGTTTTGGTACGGAACTTAATTCACGCAAAAATGAGACAGATATATATTATCCCATCATTTGCGTGGTAGTCTATGTGTATGTTGCGTTCAGTGCGAGACGGACAGACAATAGCTAGAGCCCCGCACTTGACTGTCGCTAGATTGGAGGATTCGACAGTCACTAGATCTACGTCACTGTTGACTATGAAGTTAGTCAACATTGACGTAGATCGTGCTCTCTCCTAACTTCATAGAAATGAATACTCCTCGTCTCTTTATTAATTAAAATAATACTTATAAAGTGACTATTGCTTAAACTAGAACTGTAGCGAACTGCGATGTTAACTGTATTGATTAAAGAACATGATTTTACAATTGTGACCTCTCTTATATGCCGCAAAGTGACGACTTTATGCGGCCGCCGGCTGTCACGCCAGGTGCTATGAACCTACGGCCGCACGATTGTCGCGTTGGTCACTGCGGTTGTCCGGAACATATTATTATATGCATTTTTGTCATTGCGCATTAGTAATATTTCAATAAGAGTGTCACACAGAAATAAATTTAATAAATGAATCTTATATTAGGAAATAGTAACCGGCGAAATACGAGTCGGAATAAGCTCAAAATATGACGCCGTATTTGTCTATATCTGAAATTGTTGACGCGAGTTAAACGAAATCATTTCATTTCAAAATTTTAATCAAATGCCAGGTAGTGTTGAGAATTTTATACATTTTCCAAACGCGGAAAAATTAGAGGGACGGGAGTTTAATATAGTTTTGCAAACGGGACCTAAGATTAAAAATGGTAAATAGAATCTTAATTTAATTTTAAAATACTTATCCAATGATGCTATTAAGTTGTATATCGTTTATGATATGAATGGGTCATTCAATGATATTCAGAATTTTCGTTTGTATTTTATTACGTATTAATTGAGATCTCTTTGTAAATGATATATAAACTTGCAAAATTTCATTTTTACGAATATAAAACTAGAGACACTATGAGAATGTGACAGACAAACAGATATGACGAAAGTATAAGGGTTTACTTGTTGCACTGCAGAACCCTAAAAATATTAGTTAAACATATGGTAACATTCTGGAATGTAGATTATTGAAGTCATTCAATTATTTTCAGAGTCGTAGGTATTAGGATATGCAATATTTGTATAATAGTGTTAGGATAATATTTTAACGATAATCTTTCAACCTTTGTTTATTTCTAAAGGTTTTACAATGCTTGGTATAATTTATTTCTTTGTTTCTAAAAACAGTAGAAAGGCGGTAAGATTAAAAAGGAACTTCGATTTTTTTGTTTCTCTGTTTGTAATGTAATTCATTAAATATTAAACACAAGTATTTGACAATTTTTTTTTTATTTATAGAGTTATAAAAGTTTAAATTTAACCTTTAGACAAGGACGGCAATACTGTGTTGTGAGGTCATTTTTAATATTGTACATTATATTCTACAAGAGGAAAAGAGACAGAGATATACCCAACTCTATGCGTATCTTCAAATTTAGAAGCTTATAACTGGGTTATTTTTCAATCAATTTTTTAATTTTTTTCAAGACTGGTTTTTAATTAACTTATATTTCACAATATTGTACGAAAAATATCAAAATTTAGAATGAGTCAACTACCGTATTGACAGTAAAAGTACGACTTTCTACAAATATGAAGACGACTATTTTTTATTCTTCGTATTTGATCTAATTTTCAAAGTTTGCTGCGTGGATGCAGTGTCGTTAACGTCGGCCTGTTGCGAGATAACCGCCACAGATGACAGCGGAAATGTCGCCACATCTGATATCTAATGGCTAAATAAAAATATCATAAAAACGTTTCCGTGATGATTGCGTACGATAGATATAGATTTTATTTAACTCTGGTGTTTTTTCAATGTTTTAGTTAACTTTCTTTCGTTTTATTCTATGAGAAATAATTATGTTGAAAAAAAAGCGTCAATGGGTTTTACAAGTAACATTTTATTGATTTCTATAACACGTAATATTTTTTTTTGGTGTACGTCGTGTTTAGATATAATCATGTGTATGTAATTTGATGCAAGTCAGTTGTGTCAAAATACTTGGGGCAATTGTGTCAGTTGTGATAAAACACTTTGAAATGGACACGTGTGATCAAAATTTTTTTGTCTGGCTACGGTACGTTTCGTGTAGCTTTTATGGCCTGTCAACTACTTTATACGATATTTCGTAAAATATTTTGTTTAAAATGAGAATTTCAATAGTTGTTATATCCTTTCTTTTTCGCGAAATTACCGGAAAAAGTATTCAAATAACAGTAAGTGATTGCACCGATATTTGTCAGATAGCTTTAAATATGGAACTGACATGATGGTATCGGCATTTATCGGGTAGTTTTCCCGTGATGTACCACTACCATCCAATATTGCGTTAACGAATAGCAACGTAGTGTTATGTTCATAGATTTTTTGATCCCAATTTTTAGACGCTCCAGCAAAACGCTCCTTAAACTTTAGTTTGAAAAAGTCGTAATAATAAATAGAATCAACGTTATTTTAGTTGTGAATCAAAGCCGGTCATATAATCGTCCACTCCCCTGTAAGAGTAGATATTGGTTTAAATCTTTATTTTTATTTCTATCAAAACTAGCGTCAGCACTAAAAATAAATCGCGTTATTCCTGATACACCGAATTAATATTCTTTATATAATTTCGATGTAATTATATATATTTTTTAAAATTAGAAGTGTTCACTTCTATCGTTGGTCATAAGTACACACCAAATTGTTTTTTTTAATTCCGGTCCAGACTGTCGTTGACGGACTCGAATGTCGCGACTTTCTTAATTTCCTGGCACTCTTTCGCTCAATCATAAGGGACTTTATGGTTATCACGCGATTGCGTCTGAGAAGCTTTTTCCAATCGTGTACGATTTCTGTGCTCGGACTTTACTTTTAGATGAATATAGGCCGACATTATATAGACTTTTTTTATTTTCAACTTAAACCTCGCACAACTATATTATAACTATTTTGCAATTCACATTGTTGACGAGAGCTTTCGATTGAGACTCGGAGTGTCGGAGCTTCAACGAGTCGGTGCTTAAATGAGTGCCTGAGCTTCACCGAGACAAAATTTATATTTCGCGAAAGTTTTCAGTCGAGTGAAAATAAACCTAAAGTACAGGAAGGCGCTTTCACCATGATACAGGTGCGTCCCCCTCTCTGCGTAAGAAATTCTTTGATCCGTTGGTCATCGAGTGGTGTAATCGAAATTTTAGATGATGACTATAAATTTGGTGCTGTAATTTTGTCATCATCGGGTTTTTTGGATTGCCTTCACTATGATAGCAAATTTAAAGACGTGTTCACGTCACAAATTTTTGTCTATAACAGAGTATTAAAAATGTTAATGGTAATATGGATTTATGCACCAAAATAAAAAAAAATTGGCTTATTGACATTATATGCAGAATTCATAAGTAAGAAAGCAGTCCAAAAAATAATTCAGAATTATCGTATTACTTGGTACTTAATTAATAACTAAATTATCAAGTAAACATTTCAAAAACACGATGCGAAGAATTTCAAACACAGTATTACTACGCCATTCACTTGTTTACCTCTTTTTTTATTCAACCACAGGTATTTGGTCTCTTCAACACAATCGCGTATGCGGCCAGCACCTACTTCATCTACCTGGAGCACAAGAGCTCAGCAGTAGTGTCCTCCTGAGCGACAGCTGGCGGCCAGCAGCGGTACTAGGCGCCGTCTAGTCCAGACACGAACCACCGCTCGCGTCGCCGCAGCTGCGCCATCTATCCGTCGCCTCGTTGAACGAGTTTTTTACAATTGTTTATATATTACCTACATTCTTTTTATTTACATCGATTTATCTTTGAAATTTTCGTTTTTGGTGTTTGCATCAATGTGCCTTTGTAATTGTGTATGTTTTTTACATTATATAAATGTAAAAATAGATTTTTAATAGGAAGCCTCTTCATGGTACAGAACATCAATGAATACTACTTATTTTCTACTTTGAGACTATTCTAATCATGTTAATAAATTTGTAACACATGATCATATACACTACAATTATATCAGTCATATTATCTTGTTTTTGAGATAAAGAAAGAATGCCAGTATTAAGATAAAATTTTAATAAAGTTATATGCCTCATCATTGTGCCGAATCATCTGTGTTGCCTTTTTCGAACACTTCGATTGTATATTAAGACATATAGTATTTTGAAATGCACTTAATATTTATGGAACATGATCTTAGCATGTTTAATGTATTTGTTACTTTTTACTTTTATAATATAGGTGTAGCTTAGTGGTGCATTTAGGCAAACCATGACTGAGAACTGTGGGTTCAAATCCCACTCAATCTATGAAAATATTTTCATTGTTATAATACTTTTTAATTTCAATGTCACATCGAGTCTACCACCAGGTTGCAATGTCTAAAAGTGCCTTAAATACGCGTTTGTAAAGTTATAAGTACTTTCAAAGACTATCGTTTTATTTGATTTCTACTTACTGATAAATTTCGAATTTTCGTGTCAGTCGTTTGATCGTATGCCAGCTACATAACATAAGAACTGGTTGAGCTGATTACATTGACAGATACGAAAAGGATTTGGTAAATAAACAAAAAACTGCAAGTGATCAATTTATTTATAATCTGAAATTCCATATCAAAGTGTTGTTTCGTCCAGGAATTGTTACTTTGATAACAATGTCAACACAAATGAAAATTAATATCAATGACTATCCAAGCTGTAGAAAAAGCATCTTATTTTGAAATAAGAGAGATCTAAATAGGAGTAGACAACTTAAAATTACTTTATTCAATTTTAAATCAGTTATGTCAGTACAAATGTAATTAAGAATTGTTGTACACAGTACATAATATTTGAAAATTCTATCCGATACTTAATCATCCTATTCTTACAGTGATTGGATATTCAAAGAAATATTCAATTGACCCTTGGAGTGCTTTAAACATATTATTAAGAGTTCTTAATTCCAAAATGTAATGCATTTGCACACATATTGCTGTATATCAGTATATATAAATATATGTAATGTAGAATATTCACATGTGTGTAGGTCACTAAGTACTGATACACTATAGAGATATTGTTAGACATAGAGAATATAAGCGAAAAGGCATACGGAGACTCGCACACAAATTTTTATAAGCCTTACTTACAACAAAGTAGAAAGCACTGTGCTCCACAAATACAAAGAGACTCATTTATGATGAAGGTTTATTTCTTGTTTATGGTCAGATTGCCAGCCCGATCTGTCATTTCACTTGCACAATTCCAAGTAAATCTATATGTCGTCTCAAGCATAAAACCTACTTTCTCCCTGCACTCTTAGTCATAAGATAACTGTTTAAAATGTGTATTCAGTGTTCTTCTAATAGCATGTTAAGTGTTGGTTAAGTTATTCATATTTTAACTAAATGTTGATTTTTTAAGAGGATAAAAAAGATTGAAATTTGAGATGTATTTAAGCTAATCATTTTAATTTATAAGATTTATCATAACTATTTTGTAAGGTAAGATTAATAAAAAAAAATATTATGTAACAATTTGATAAATAAAATTGAATAATTAGAAAAATTATCTTTTTCATTGATATATTTAATAGATAAATCTAGTATGAGTTGTAGAAATTTGCTTACTTCCATATTGCTTTTTGGAACATATTGAGTAACATGCTAATTGTACATGGCTTACCCATGAGGCCAACTTGAAATTATTATTGACGCTTTACATATTTTATTGAAATATTATTTAGTAAATTGTTGTTTTAGGGAGTAATCATGTGCGAAGCGTTTATCTTATGGAGGGTTGTTAGTCATTGAAAACCCATGGTTCTATAAGAAAACTTAGTTCCAGTCAATGATGATCCCTATGGTATTTAATGTGTCAAAAACACTCCTTTTTTTATTTCCCAAAAAAGATGTAACATTTTGACCTTAACTGGCAACATTTTCCAGTGTAATATTAGGTTTTGCAGGAGCCAATCACTAAATCCATTCTAATTTATTGTATAGAATTTCTGGATGGAGATTATTAAAAATATAGTCATCTGCTGGTGTTGTGGTTAAAATGGTTAAAAAATATTGTAATTTTTTTCTTCCTTTCCTCTGCTTATACACTTAAAATAAACACCTATTCAAATTTCAAAATGATATTTTGTATTATAATGAGTAAGCTATAAAGAATTTTATTAACTTTTTTTGTACATGAAAATACTAAATTAAACAAAAGAGTGAAAAAATAATCAAGGTATCTCAAATATTGACAAAATTTGCAACTTTAAAGTTGCATAAAAAATCATTTCATTCCGTCAAGTGACTGTGTGATGTCATCTTTTCTATTCGCCGTGAGATCCAGGCAGTGACCATTCGGCAATTCAACAGAGCGATGTGCATACACTGAAACTGTCTCCTTCATTTTGTTATTTTGTGGCATAATTATAACTGATAATAATAATTACGAGTTCTCTGCAAAAATACAAATCAAAGAAATGAGGCAAATGTAGTGTGATTTGATTGAACCCAGTCATTTTGGTGTGAGAATAAATACTATCTAAATATAATTATTGTTATATTTATTTATTTTTTATTTTTGTTTCTTTTTTACAGCCTTGTTATAATGGGATTGTAAGTGTAGTATCTAGGTAACCAAAAATGTTTAGTTTCATAAGGAATTGTTTCAAAGTTAGTACTTCGACGCATTTTGATTACTTTGAAATGATTCTCTGGCTGCCCAGAAGAAAATATCGACTAATGAACTATTGTTTCGATTAACCCTATTTAAGGATGTCCCCAAAGTGTAACTCTTTTATTTTATTCTTCATTTTTAGTGTTTCATGGCAAAATTTTCAAAAGGGACACTAATGGAATCCGTCGCAAGCAATTTTCTCGGATACTATTTGACCTAAAAATTTTAAATCTAGCATATAGGTAGAGTATGTTGGCCCAATTATAGCCGTGAAGTATTAAAAGTTAAATTTTGATTCCAGAGGTTAATTTCAGGGGGTAAACTAAAAAAATATTTTTTCAACCTTATCGTATAGTATGTGAAATGAAAACTTGTTGAAGCATGAATTCAACAATTTATATAATGTATGTTTTTAGGTATTGTCATAAACATTTTTAGGGCAAAAAGCTTAAAAATTGCTATCATTAGAAAGATCGCTCAGGATAATCTAAATAAACACAAACATTGAGAATCAGGCATAGATTGAAAGAAAATTATCAGGATCGAAAAATTTTAGCACAATTGCTACAAATAATTTAATTCTCTATTTCCTTATAACTGCTGAATCATTGGTTATAAAGGAAACATTTTTTCAAAAAAAAATTTCTCACGATTTTAATTATTTCCGTTAAAATGCTCCGCATATGCGATGTGATACTGCATTGATGCAGTCAGCAGTGGGTAGTGCGGAATAGAAGCACCTTTTAAGCACATAGTTAGAGAGCATTACTGTTAATATTTAATTGGGGCGCTTTATACATAAAACACAAATTGTCTTAGTATGGCTTGCATTTGCCGATTGATTCAAAGTTTTCTTTTTATTTTTATAACCGAATTTTTTTTGTATTTTATTTGATACATTATTCACAGTATAATACAAATATAAAATCCAAAAAACCTATTAAAAACTAAAATGTGTAAGTCTACATTTTTCCTAACATAAGTGCATATGTCATATTACACTGGAAAGATTATTCACAGTAAAATGATAATACTGAAGTAATAAAAATCTATTAAAACTGATATGTATAACTTATATGAACATTATATTTTATCATACTTTGTTGTATTAAAACAAATGTAATGCAAAATACATGTTTAGAAAGTTTTATTTCGGCACTTACATATCATGGGTTTGAACAAAAAAGGTTCAATACTGTGTATATATTAATTCTAGGTAAATTACCATTCCTATCAAAACTCTTTGAGCGCATAGTCCATGCCCAACTTTATTGATATCTTAACACTTGCAAATTTCTAAATCCACTTCAAACTGGTTTCAAAACCAGTTATAGTACCTCAAAAGCGTTAGTGAAAATGACATATACGTTTAGCCATGGATAGCACTAATACTCACAATACTGGTACGTCTTGATTTTAACAGTGCATTCAACTCTGTTGATTTTGGTATTTTGCTAGCTTGTCTGAAGTTTTTAAAATATCTCAACACTCGTTAGCATGATGTAGCTCATATCTATATGGACGCTGACAATCTGTGAAGTCTTCAGATGTGCTCACTGAATCGACGGACTTATCAACTTTTGTGCCTGAAGGAGGGGTTTTTTTACCACTTCTTTTTTCAAATTCGTTAATGGGGTTGTTGAGAATATCAATGAGAATAACCTTTGCACTGATGACCTACAAATATATACCCATACTGATGTAAATCTTTTAGCAACCGTCACAAATACCATCACTGAAGAGCTCGCTCTAGTCGGTAAATGGGCTTATGAAATGGGTCTGTTAGTTAATTCAATTACGTTCCAAGCTATAATAATTGTTAGCCAAAGACTGTTTTCTAAAATTAGGCTATCAGATCTACCATATATTACATTAAATGATACACAAATTCCATTTATGCCAAATGTTACAAGACTTGGGTCTCCTTCAAATCTTACCTGGCGACCTCAAGTAAATAATGTTAGACGTCGTATTTACAGCATAAAGCATCTTCAAAATTTTCCAGACGTTCAAACCAAAATTCATCTCTATCGAAACACTTTTTTGCCGCTGCTTGACTACTGGATGTATATATATATATATATATATATATATATATATATATATATACATATATATACATATATATACATATATATATACATATATATATACATAAATATATATATATATATGCTAGTATAGCTTGCTGAGTATAACCTTAAAAAATTAGGACATCTTCAAAATTTGTGCATCCTTTAGGTTTTTGGGTGCAAAAAATATGATAATGTTTCTCGGAAGTCTGCAATCGACGCAGTCTACAACTAACTTAGAAGCAGATTTAGTTACTTGTCTGCACACGGTATAGGGCTACGCTATGAAAACCAGCTCAGTGTCCTTTTTTTCAAATATACAACCACATTTAATGAAAAGTCCTTTGCTGTCCAGGGTATAAGACTTTGGAATCAACTGGATCTGGATACCAGGAATCAGAATCGGATCTGGATCGCCCTCTGTAAATATATTCAAAGACTCTGAAAAAGTCCTTCTTTCCATAATATCTTACGTCTACCCTTCTTAATTCCATCTTGTTCTCCTTTCTTTGTTCCCAACAATGTCAAGATTGATAATTAACTGACTGGGAGAGATTGCTCATGTACCAACAAGTTTGTCAAATGTATAATATGTATGTTAATGTATGAAATCAATAAATAAATTTTGTCCTTTTATAAATCCATTTTCCATTTTCGTATGAAAACCAGAAAGCAACAAAATAAGGCCAAAAACATGAGTTAATCATTATGACAAATCAGCTAATGCGCACAGAACGGCTGTCAAGCATGCGGTAATTCAGAAACGTGACTTCATAGACAACATGACGGCCACAGCTATTTGCACTAAAATTCAAAAATTTTAAAATTCTGTATCATATTTATTAAGGAATTTCAATTTTTTACCAACTTTACAGTTTCTATTTTAGTCCAATGGAAAAAAATATTATATTTTCATAATTAGTAAACTTCTCCACTATGTGTAAGTGTCAAGTTTATGGTTTCTTTTAATTTACAATACGAAGCCAGTTTAATGGGGCTCGTTTTGGTTTCTGTGGGTATTGAATCCTAAAAATTAAGAGGCATGATTAAGTATTGTAGTTGCATGTAGTCAATCATAGCCATAAGATAAATGCTGTAAAGAAAAAAAAGTATTTTTTTATTGCTTTTTCACACAGGAACTACCTCATGCCACCGGCTATTATTTTGTAAATGAAGTGAAGTGATCAAAATAAACTTTATTGAAGTTTACTGCTTTATTTTGCATAATGAAAGTACATGAAATTTTAGATATTTCTCCTATATTAGGCTCAAATAATTTTTTTGGTGTAGTAAACTGTGTAGCGATCACATACGTGCAATGATACATAAGCTCTGCAAATATCTCGTATTTTTTCTTCACTTTCATTTTGAACCATATACTCTAATTCGTTACTTCACTGATGCTCTGTGAACCACTAAATTTGACAGTTACACTCAAAATATTTTAATGATTCTCCGAAGTTGATAAATTATTATTTAAATTACTTAAAAAAAATGGAGAAAGATCTCTATTCAACCCGTATAATTCTTTTTTTTGAAGTTATACTTCTTTGGCACGTTACGAAAAATTATGACAGTGAAATTTTACAATGCGTGTACTCAATGTAACAAAAATCGACAGAATGAAGTTGCTCACTGAACATGCATGAAGTGATTGATATTATATTTATGATACTTATTGAGGTATTTGTATAGACACAACATGTGTTTTGTATTCATACAAATCTAAGTTATATCTGTGCTTTTAAATAACATTTTTTAGTAATTTAAATTTAATAGTGGTCCATATAACAAAAACATTTATTTATTATGAATATTCATGATAGAAATAGTGCTTATAACCATTTTAAAATATATTTTAAGTGTATTTATCTAAGTGAGGTTAAGTTACGGTATGTATTTATTTGCATTATAAATTATTTAAAATTTAATAATTTGATTGACTTTAGATTTTACCTACCGTATTTACAGTCACACCCTAGTCCTTTTATTAGTTTATTGCCATTAATTATTTGCATGCTAAATAAAATTATTCTTGTATTATGCCAAAGAAGTGTAACTTCAAACGTGTGTACATAAGTACACACACAATTTTTTATTATTTTTAATAAATTCACTCATAACTTTTTCCTGGGTAGACTGATTGTGATTATTCTTTTTTAAGTGGTAGGATATATTTTCCAGGTGGTCCCATATAAATATGGTCAGGTACTGGCAATGAACTCCGGTGGCATTTTGAGAAATACCTTAATGGATGAGGGAACACGGCCCCGAAGACGAAAAAGTTGAAACCATATTTGAACTCATTTATCCTGTCATTATAAGTACTTTAGTCACAGACGATGGCTAGAGTCTGATGATGGAACCAGGAGGTTAGACTCGTTTCAGTCCACTCCTCTTTAATATCACTTCCATTATTAGATTCTATTATAATTTATTTTTGTTGTTTTGGCGTACTAATGTCAAATTTTACCTTCCAATAGCCTTTCCGCTAACAATTTCCGAATCATTACCATATTTTTCAAATCACATAAAGTCTACATACGTAATGCGAGGAAAAGTTTTTCACCGTTATGTCTAGTAAAATATTTGCAAAATTTAAATTGTGGTAAAAACCTAAATATCAAGTGAAGTGATTGAAACATTGACAATCACATAAGGCATCTGCATGTAGTTCACTGAAAAGTTCTTCAGTGTTAGGATTCGTCATGGTTGAAAAGTTTGTAACACTTATTTTGATAAAAGTTTAAATATCAAGAACGATAATTTGTTTTAACTCGGGATCACTTTGACAAACGTATAAAGCATTTTCATATAATTAATTGAAAAGTTATGGCATGGTAGAAATTTTTGCTGTGATAAAACCAAAACATCAAGAAAAATAATTCTTTTTATAATTAATTGAACATAATCAGGAGAGAATTTACAATATCCATTCCATTAACGTTTATAATGAAAACACAAGTTAGCTTGTTACTGCCAGGTTATTACCAGGTTAGCAATGTGTAAAGATTATATGTTTTAAACGTGTTAATTAATTTTCAGATATTCTACAATAATATGATAGTTTAATGAATTGCTGGCTCTAGAAGAATACAAATAACCATTAATTTACTATCTAATAACTATTACATACAGAAACTTTACACAGGTATTGTCTTTTATATTAACCTATCGGGCATTTTACTTCGTTTTGTGACATGGACAGTTATGCTTGGTCTAAACGACTCTGATAGTTTTAATGTATATGAATAATTAAATAATTTTAGGCATTTTCTTAATTAATTACTTGATGATAAATAATAAAAGAATATATTAAATATTTCAAATACGTTTAAACAAAATGTCTTTTACGTTAACAATATACTTTTTACTTGAATAATTATTTTGACTATTATTATATATTCAGTCTTAATTTTTTACTTTAATTTTTTTACAAAGCCCAAAAATTAGCTAGTTTTCTACAGTTTTCTTAGACACTAGAAAACATTTTTTAACGTTTAATAAGTAATCAATCAAAATGATTCTAAAATAAACAAAAGTAGTAGGAACTTTAAATATTTTATTGATAAAATCAGCTCAACATTTTACGTATTTTTAGAAGTATAATTTGGTGGGTTGTTGAGAAACTTTTAATTTCTAACTTCTTCATCATAATTAGCACACAAGAACTTATAGTCCATTCCATTTCAAGATGGAATGTTTACAAACAATCGAATTTGACAGTTAAAATATGGTTGGCACAAATTTAATATTCGATCGGCTGACGACTATAAAATTCATTGCATTATTCGTGGAGTATTATTAAAGTATATACATAATAAAAATATTAACTTCAGAAAGTTTCACTATGAAACATATTATAAATACAAGTATTACACCATTATTTTATTGATACAAATTCTAAAATTTTACACGGTAAAAATGGACAACCTCAATTTTTTTTGCGAAATAGGCGTTTCAAACATTTTGTGAAAATAATCAAAATCTCGACGCGGTAAAAATCTAGATCATATATGCTATTCATTAATTTTATAAGGCGTTAGAGTGAGCTAGCTACAATGTGTCAGCTTACGCTGCTAAATTTCTAGATTTGATTACCTTATATACAGCTATAGTTATGGTATAGAAAAAAAACAAAGTGGAAAGGTTTTTCGCAACTCTATTATTTCCTTATTTTTTTCATGATATTTAGTCTTAATCTGTTGCAATAACTTATTTAGATTTGTGTTATTTTTATTTTCATTTAATTTTTTACTTTATCTGTATCCCGTTTATTGTTTTATCCAGTTCTCGGTAAGTTTGTTCTTTTGTTCATTTGTTTTATTATTTATTTTTGTGATTCAGGTTATCTTTTGGGAAAATGGACTTAGTTATTCCCCCGAAACCTCCAGACCCTTCTAAGTCTCCTATATGTTTCAATGAATTTGCTTCTCCTACATCGCCTGCCAGTTTTATTACAGTTTCGGATTCCCAACAGGAACTGAAACGAAAAAATAAAAATTGTAAAAGGCCCAACTGTAAAAAAAATAAGCTTAAGAATAATCCCTCTTTTCATCCTTCTGATTCTTCATGTACTGAAACAGAGGATACAATCCCTCGTAAGACCCCTCGCACTCCTCTTTCAGAAGCAAGTTCAAAATCTCTTCCTCCAATCCCGACCTCTTCTCCTCCCTCTCTCCCTCCGAATTCTTTTGAGGGCCGTTTATACGTCCCTGGCGACGTTGGTCCATTTATCGTTCACGTTCAGAGAAAAGAACCCCAGCCTAATTCCGGATTTTCATTCCATGCTGTGAAATTTGGTTCCTCTTTAAAAAATTTTAATGTTGATGGAATTATACGAGATGGAGTGAAACAAATTGGCAGGAACAGGATTTCGGTGGAATTTTCATCTGCTGATGCCGCCAACCGATTTGTTAATCACTCTGCCTTCACAGGTCAAAACAAATTGTTTATCCCTTCCTTTAACGTCAGTCGTATGGGAATTGTTCGCAATGTTCCAGTCGATTGGTTTTACATAATATAGAAGTCCCTGAAGGGTGCGGTAAAGTTACTAAGGTCCGCCGCTTAAATTTTAAAAAGATAATTGATGGCCAGCCTAAATATTTTCCGTCTGAGACGATGGTCATTACCTTTGATGGCCAAGTTCGTCCCCAACGGATATATATGGCTTATTCATCGCTTCCAGTCTGAAAATACGAGTTCCCTACAATACAGTGCTTCAAGTGTTGTAGGTTTGGACATGTTGCTGACAAATGCCGATCTTCTGAGCGTTGTTTCCGATGTGGTCAAGGTCACGTTGGGAGAAACTGCCCACTTCCTCTTGACAAAGCAAAATGTATCTTTTGCAGTGGAAATCATGATTCCACTGATAGAAATTGTCCAGAATTCGAAAGACAAAGAAAAATCAAATTCGAAATGTCTGAAAGAGATATTTCCTATGCGGAAGCGTCCAAATTGGTCCCTTCTGCTAAAAAATCATACGCCTCAGTTGCAGCTCACCCCCCTCTAACTCTTCCTTCTCCAATTTCTTCCCAAAGTTTGCTTTCTCCGTCTCGTCCTACCAACTCATCCCACAAAAAAATTATTTCTCTGAAACCCCGATCCCACTCTTCGACTAGTTCCAACCAGGGCTATGACCGCTCTGCTCTAGAACAAGCCTGGGCAGACTTCCGTATTCCTCAACCTGAAAATGGTTGCGGTTTAAATCAACAACCTTCAACTAATTCTTTTACGAGTATTATTCAATTTCTTTTGACCACCTTGGTCAAAATTCTGAGTTCCCCCAATCAAATACCGTCCAACGTTGCCTCATCTATTCTCACTTCCCTTCAATCCCTCCTTTCCAATGGCTTCGCCAATAGTGGCGAGGGTCTTGCAATGGAATAGTCGCAGTATAATTTCCAACAAAGCAGATCTTCGTCACCTCCTTGTCAAGTATTCTCCATCCGTGGCTGCCATCTCGGAGACTTGGCTGAAGCCGGGATTCCCTTTTAAGATCCCAGGCTATGTCTGTCTCCGGGATGATAGAGCGGATGGTAAGGGCGGATCCGCCCTATTACTTGACAAATCTCTTCCCTTCTCCCAGATTTCTCTTGGCTCCCGCAGTTGTCACTTCAATATTGTTGCTGCGAGAGTTAAAGATATCACTATCCTCTCCATATATGTCCCCCTTCCAACATGTTCCGTAGCATTAGAACTACGGGATATTTTATCTTCAATTCCTGGCCCGTATATTATTCTGGGAGATTTTAATGCTCATCACCCGTCTTGGGGTTCCACCCGAAGCAACCCTCTTGGAGTCTCCTTGGTGGAACTCCAGGACGATTTTGGCCTGTGTTTACTGAATGATGGTTCTCCAACACGAGTTCCTGTCCCATTTCAGAACCCGAGCTCAGTAGATATCTCTCTTTGCTCCTCATCCTTGGCATCCTTGGTTTCCTGGAATATTCTTTCTGAGTCTTTTGGAAGCGACCATTTCCCCATTTTGATTTCTTTCCCTCACGTAAATTTACATATTGAAAAAACTCCCCCTCTTCAAAAATAGAACCTACATAGGGCAGATTGGGTGGGATTCCGTACCTTTCTCAGTGTCGAAGTGGATTCCCTCCCTCCAGTGGACTTGGATAACATTGACACTTGCTATGACCAATTTGTAAAGGCTATAGACCTATCCGCTCGGAAATTTATCCCACTTAAAAGATCTAACCATCACTTCAGATCCTCTCCCCCCTGGTGGGATGGAGACTGTTCCGCAGCGGTTAAAACCCGTAAAGAGGCTGAAGCGATATATAAATCTAATATGTAGGAAGCAAACTTCCTCTTGTTTCGAAAGACCCAAGCTCAGACTAAACGAATTCTCCTTAAAAAAAAGAGGGAAGGCTGGAAGAAATTCTGTCAATCCCTCTCTCCTTTTACTCCCTCCCGTGTCGTCTGGTCTAATGTAAAACGCTTTCGGTCTATTTTTCAGCCTGATCTTCCCAAATCTGTTCACGGGAATTGGATTGATCAATTTTTAAATAAACTTGCTCCCCCATCCGTCCCAAATTTAGATGAATTACCTTTCAGGTATAACTTTACTAGCGCCAATCATTTTTTAGAAGAAGATTTCTCCATTAACGAATTGGATTTCACCTTACACCATCTTAAGGATTCTTCCCCTGGTATTGACGGAATGTCATATTCAATGGTGAAAAATACTTTACCATCTACCCGTTGGTATCTTCTATCCCGCATTAACTGTATGTTCAAATCAGGTTCTATTCCAAAGTCTTGGAAAACTCAAATAATAATTCCCATCCCTAAACCTCATAAAGATCCCAATGTAGGTTCATCCTACAGACCCATAGCCCTTTCTCCTGTTCTAGCGAAGATTACGGAACATTTAATTAAGAATCGTTTGGAATGGTTTACTGAACACCATTCTATTTTTCCAAGGAACCAATTTGGCTTCAGAAGAGCTAAAAGTACGTTGGACAATCTCAGCGTCCTAACCAATGACATCAGACTTGCTTTCTCTCGACAAGAATTTCTCGTTGCTGCTTTTTTAGATCTTTCTTCAGCCTATGATAATGTAATCCTTCCAGTCCTCCAAACAATTCTTCATAATCTTGGGATTCCGATTAAGATTATAAATTTTCTTCTCAATTTTCTTTTAGAAAGATCTATTATTCTTAGATCCCCTGGATCCCCCCCCTTTTCAAGAACTATATGGAAGGGTCTTCCCCAAGGTTCTGTTTTAAGTCCATTACTTTTCAATATTTTCTCTTATATGATTCACTCAACAGTTAATCCTTTCTGTCGTGTTTTGCAATACGCTGATGACCTGCTTTTATATTCTTCTGATAAATCAATAATTGTTGCCGAAAATGCTTTGAACTCTGCCCTTGTTAACCTAAATAAATGGGTTACCTCTCATGGTATGGATTTATCCCCTTCCAAAAGCGCTGTCGTGGTCTTCTCGAGAAGGAGAATTACTCCTCCGTTATCTATTTCTTATAATTCCTCTTTGATCCCTGTTCTTTCCAATACCAAATTTTTAGGTATGTTCCTAGACTCAAAATTATCCTGGAACATTCACATCGAATATGTCATCTCCCAATGCCAGACTAATTTGAATATCCTCCGCGCTCTTTCGGGAGTGTGGTGGGGCTCTCACCCTTCCACATTAAAGTTAATATATAACGCTCTAGTCCGTAGTCATCTAGAATATGGTTCATTTCTACTTGATCCTATTTCCAAATCCAATGCCACTAAATTGACCCGCATTCAGTCTCAAGCTCTGAGGATCATAGCAGGTGCTATGAAATCCAGTCCCATAAATGCCCTACAAGTAGAATGTGTTGATCCTCCTTTAAGTCTCCGGCGACAATACCTAGCTGATCGTTATTTACTAAAGACAGCTAGGTTTTCTACTCACCCTATTTTTCCTAAACTCACCCTCCTCTCTAGGTTTATTGAACATACTCCTTTTTGGCGTTCTAAGTCCCGACCTCTTCTTATCGTTAGCTTCCAAAGATTCAAATCCCTTACTAACCCCGTTTATCAAAATTCTTCTCTCCCTCTCTATAGCTTCCCATTTGACTCGGTATTTCACAGGCCAAATATAAATTTGTGTTTTGGAGTTGATAAGGAGTCCAAAAATGCTAATTCGCTGTTCAATTCTATCTTGAATTCGTTTTGGATGGATTGGACGCGAATATATACAGATGCATCAAAAACCGGTAGAGATGGCTATGTCGGAGCGTCATTTTACTCTCCATCCACCGCTCATTCAGCTTACTTTCGCCTTCCTAAGGAATGTTCGGTATTCTCCGGGGAATGCCGTGCTATTGTGGAGGCCTTGAATTATGCCCTACACAAAAAGATTCGCAGGCTCCTTATCTTCTCTGACTCCTTAAGTTGTTTACAGTCCCTTCTTGCTAATCCATTTTCTTCAAACTGTAGTTTCCTGATTCTTCGGATCAAGCAACTTGCGCTTGATTTGGAGAGATCGGGATCCGATGTCGTTCTTGCATGGATCCCTAGTCATTGTGGCATAGTAGGTAATGAAATAGTCGACGCAAAAGCTCGGTTTGCCGCAGTGAACGGGGATCCATGTTTCACTACTAATTTCATTGAGGATCTTCTTCCCATAACTCGTTTCTGGATGGCGTCTGACTGGCAGAGGGCGTGGGAAAGATCATCCCAGATTACAGGTGCGAGATATTTCCAGATCCAACCTTTTATTCCTTTAAAACCTTGGTTCTCAACATTTACTTTCTCTCGAAAGGAATCCTCTGTGGTATCTCGCATGCGTTTGGGTCACTGTTCTGTTCCTACTCATTTGGCTAGACTGCGGGTCAGAGAGTCTCCAATTTGCGATTGCGGGTTTGGAGAGGGCGATTTAAATCATCTCATTTTTTCATGTCCATTAAATAATAGATTTCCTTCGTTTGTTTCCAAATTATTAAAATATAAAATTCAATTGCCCATCAACATAAGATCACTTTTATTTATTGCCAACAAACCCATTTTAGGATTAATCATTCAGTTCATAAGAAAGAACGACATCAAAATATAGAAATTTTTATACTTATGTTCATGTTTATTTTTTTAAGTTTGTATATTTGTATTTACTTATTTTGTACTTTCTGTATATTATAATGTCGTTTTCTTCTTTTAGTTTAATTGTAGCCAACTTCTTATTTAGTTTTTGTTTTATTGTATAGTTTATTCTTTTGTTATCAAGCAACAATGACAAATATCCGAAATTTGATTTAATCAGTGTTGCCATAGCCTTTTTTCCACACTTGACATTGGCAAAGGTTCTCTATGGAGAGAACGAACGCTATATATCAAAGATAAAGATAAAGATAGTTATGGTATAGTTGGCGTATAGATAATTAAACAAACATTGTGACATATATCATTTTCTCTTCAAGTAAGTACTGGTACTAAAACATTTTCCATTGTAGCCTACAAATTGTATACATACTTTAGGATAATGTTTTTATAATAACTGACTTTTACTCTTATTTCGATGTATATTTTCGATAATTATTCTTAACATTAGACGTATTTATATCAAAAACATTAAAAAAAGCTTTAATGTTAATATCCGTAATAAGTTGGCCGCTCATGTAAGGATAAGATGACCACTTAATTTCCGGGTAATTTTTCCTCTTCCTTTGCCTTTTTCGATACTTTTTTGTTTTTTCTTGTGTAAGTTTTTCTTTTCCGTTTCTTGTTTCTTCATTTTCTTGCCACAAGGATTGCAAGAATTGTTGAATGGAATATAATTCATGCGGCCATAATTATTTAATACATGCGGCCATAATTTACAAACAATTTATTATAGTTAATCATCTATTTTTTTCAGTCACGTAGTAATTTTCACCACATTCCACGCATCATATATATTATCTTCGGGACCGGAATTTTCAACGGCTAATTCTATCGTTTCTTCTTCCTCAGAACTTGAATGTAACTTCATTTTTTGCTTCTTAATATTAAGATTTTTCTTCATAATCTTATTGTTTTTACTTTCTCTTTCCTTTTTCTAATATAATCTAGGGATGCGAGTACCTTTGCTATTTGCTTGGACAGTTTCCGAACGCTAGTAAGCAGTTCTACAACTGGCTACATATCAGTCAGGTACTTTGAAGGCGGGTTTTTTTGTGAGCATCCTCATTAGACCTTTATGTTAAAGGCCCGGTTGGTGGTAGTTCTTTATGAACCCGTTCAGACATAGGATCCTCAAGTATCATTAAAATCTCTTCAATAACTCTGTCGTTTTTAAGATTATCATATATGTAAGCATAATCTGGGAAGATTAATTCGGAATCTAAATTTAGCGCCATTTATGAATTTGTTATTCGATTTGAGGTTATGTTATCGACAGGTTATTATATTCAACGAAAAAACAGTAAAAACATAATAAATTTTAAAAATAATAATATTGCAACATCAAATATCAACGTACTAAAAATTTCAGGTAAATTGAAATTTTGAAGTTTGAATTTTTTTTCAATAAAAAAATGTATACAGCGACATACACGTTCCAGCACCAATTGCTCACCAATCTTAGCTCACGACATATAGAGCAGTCAGTAAACTTTTTCGGTTGGCCGTTTCATCGAACAGGCTATATAATATTGAATTACCCTACGCTAATATCTGGAAACTCAGCGTTGATTGTATTTATATATATTATAGTGCATTCGCAGTGATTCCTTATGATGCATTTTAATAGTCGTATAAAAAGAAAACGCTTTATGAGCAGCATAGTGTACTAAGCAGAAAATAATATAATAATTGAAATATTATTCTGAAAAGAAAACATATATATAATATAATAGGTTAAAAAATAATATATTTATGTCAATGACTGTGGAAAATGTAATGTTTATCTCATCTCAAAATCTTCGACAAATAATTAAATATTTATTTCATACTGACATACCTATATTAATTTTTATACTACTCGAATAATCTGAAAAACATTTGAATAGATATTAGAAAGAGAAGAAATGTAATATCCATTTTTATGGTCAATACACCTTGATACTTAGTTATTAATATTATTTTGACACCGTACTTTCGTTCGACTTTCAAAAAATCATTAGTTTGTCAGATAAAAATGCCGATTTGTGCTTATGAATTTTGCCGGACAATAAACTTTATTCTCCATTCGGATATGTATACCTGATAAAACTACCTTATTAGTCTTTGGTTTGAGGATAGCCAATGCGGGTTCGTATGATTATTTATCTTGTTGCACAAATTGTATTGAAGTGGCCATATATAAATTTACGTAGGACTAAAAAATCTTAATTAACCTGAGCGCACAGCTAGTATAATTATTTGCGACATTCATTATTTATAAGTTCACAAGGGACACACTTCTTATCCAAAGGTATTTAGATTCAGGAGATCAATTATATTTTTTTGTTTACTGTATGCCCACGTATGGCAACTTATTTATACAACGTATATTCAATGCTTGCTTGCAACACTTATCAACGTAATGGCGGGAGATGTCCGTACATTTCGTTTTCCAATATTGCTCTCTAAATTTTTGGTGTTTCATAAAAATATTTTGTATTATATTAATATTATATTATTATGTGTTTTATAATGTTAAATTCGTGGTGTTAAATGTGTGATATTTTTAAGTACAAGTGTAATTAAAATGGCGAATGTACTTCTAAGAACCGTATAGCTGTTCAATAATACATATCACTGTAAAATACTAAGATTGCTGTCATATCACTGTAAGATAAACATAATCAAAATGATCTGGACACAAAAGAAATGATATGTGGCGAAAGAAAACACTACTTTTAAATTAACGATTTCAAAAGATGTCTACTTGGAGCAAAGTCATTTAATAAGCCCCGCGGCATGGTTGAACGAACATTGTTATTATCGATATGCGTTGTAATTACTGTTGATATATAATTAGTACACAACATATTAGCAGAATTTATTCATCATAAAACATTAATCATAGAATCGTTTGTGTGTGCGTAAATCTGTGCGTAAATGTATGATAGTGCTGTGTGATAGTCAAGGCAGTATTCACTAATATTGAAAAGGATGACAAAATTATAGTTTTAAGAGAATCTATTTTTAAAACTTTTAATATGAAAAACTAAACCAAAACAATTTTCGACAGGAGTAACAAATATTTAAAAAATAAAAAAAGGTTAAATCAGATCAAAGACAAATTAAAGCTTTCTGTAAGTATTTCGTTAAATAATAATTTTAAAATTAAACGTAAAATATTTTAAAACAACAAAATTACGAAATTAGTATTGTATAAGAAATTTAAAATTATTTAAAAAGTTGTTTTGAGTCTAATAAAGAAATATTTTAAATAAAAATATTTTGAAATTGAAAAGTGTTAGTTGATTATTTAGTTTAATTAAAGTAGCATCATTTTTACAAAAGTAATTAATTAGAAATTGTATTTTAATCGGTTTTCAAAATATTTATTTTTTAAGAAGTTAATTACATTTTTATAATGTTATAATATTAAAATAATAAAATATAAATTAATGTTGTAATATAAATTATAATTTAAAATAAGTTATACATATTTTATAGGATAATAAATGATTTAATTTAAATTAAATTTAATATACATTATTAATTGTTTATAAATTGTGAAGTATTTAAAAGTTATTAATATAGATTAGATTTAAATTAAGATATTTATTTAATATTGTATTTTGAAGGTTATCCCAGAAAATATTTGGAGTAACGATTAAGGTATACTATTATAATTTTATTCAAATTGTTAAAAAGCAAAATTGAAAAAAGGGTAATAATGAATCCAACTAAAACTATTGCATAACATTTTTTCATAATTGCATTTTGAAAAACAAAAATATTCCTTGTTTTCATAGGGTAAATCTATCTCAAGTTTCCATGAATTGACTAAAGGCATAAACTTGCAAATTATGTAAGCTAACGGGGTCCAATTATCGTCCCTTTCCGTATCGTCCCCCGGGGTATCTTGCAAGTAAAGTAGGGGGTACCATCTGTCGGGCGACCATCGGAAACTGTAACTTGTGACGTCATACTAGGCTAGAATTGTTGGTGTGATGATACGGGAATGTGCAGAGCTGTTATAAAGACAAATTGTTAGTTTGAAAGTTAAAGACAGATAAATTAATTTGAAAATTGGAGCTATATTTGGAGCGTAAAAGTATGTATTTGTTCCGATCTCTTCACAGTTGTATTACACCTATAGTGTTTATTTTCATGATGTGTAATTGAAATGTAATTCTTGCTGTTCACTTACCGTTGATGACGGCCATTTATAAAATATCCCTGGTATCTAAAACGGTCCCCTAACGTGGTTTCTGTTATTGTCTCGGGGACAATAATAGGGGAACGATATTAGGATCCAACTTATAGAGAAACCTTTTTAGTATTCAAGCGAGTTATTAAAGTATTTGGACTGGTTTTATTGAATAATTTTAAAAGAGAAATTCTACTTTGGTGTACTAAGGGTAGATGACACTCGGGGGCGGAATTTTTGGTCCCTCCCCCTACTTTTACAAGTGACACAATTTTTACTACTTTTTTATTATATTTTTCATTAATTTACTTGTTTTATTTGCGTCAGATGACAGGTCGCCGTAAGTGGAATGATGGTTAAATGCAGTAATGGTGATGAAAGTAAAAAAAACTTAGTTACAATGAGCCGCCAAGTTGTATTCAGTACTTCGAGCCACCCTGATGTACTACGTGAAATCGCCTCAAGATGCAAGATAAAAGTTAAAAACAAAGCTTGGTCTCCCCTTTACGTTGTTTTCTCATTTCAAAGATGAAGTTAAGAAGTACTACAGTTGGACTGACGGGAGAGGAATCTTTCAAGGATAGCATATAAACTTGCAATCCGGAATGATCTTCCTAATACTTTTTCTAAGAAAAAGAAGAAAGCTGGTTGGAAATGGAGACGCCTTTTTTTCAAAAGACATGTGACGGAGCTTTCCATAAGAAAACTCCAAAGTTTTTCTAAGAAACATATTAATGAGTTTTTAAAAATCTTGAATCCGCAGTTAGAAAAAATCCACTTTGATGCAACACGTTTGTTCAATGTAAACGAATCAGGTATTTTTGTCGTATAATATAAGTCAACTCGCATTGTTCTAGCCAAAGGAAAAAAAGAAGTTAATAAACTTGCATCTGCAGAGTGCTGAGCAACAATCACAACCGTTTGCTAACTGCTTTATTGATTTTTCTCAAAAAATAGAAAGTTGAACTTCTCGATGGAGCAACTGACAGCTTGGTTGGTGTGTGCTTTGAGTCCGACTGGATAACCTCTGAGCTTTTACGAAATTATTCGAATATTTCATTGAAAAAACCGCCCCATCCAAGAAACACCGTGTCGTGGACATTTTCACATATTGGAACTGTTTACGTAATATATATGTGGGTGTTTCCATTGTTTGCTTTCGGGAAGTTGCGGAGGTGGTTTTATCGGAACCGAAATCGGAATCGGAGTTTCTAGATTTAGTTTGTCGGAAACGGAATCGAAGGCTAAACAGAGATGTGTACCTAAGTATTAAAAATTTTAAGGGCAGGTTTAATAATACTAATTTAATCAACCTTTTTAATTTCAAATAAAAATACTAGCTATAGTAGTTGTTGAAAATATATCAATAAAATATTCTTAAATCCAAAATAGCTGAATGTTGTTGTTGTAGCTAATTACTTAAATCAAATGAAGTGACTCCAAAAGAAGCAACTTGTATTTAATAAACAAAAGCTTTGCAGCTTTATTTCCATCTAAACTATTTTTTAATGGGTCATAAATGAGGCCAGTGCCACTAAAAAGTTGTTCGCTTGCAACTGAGCCGGGTGGACAGGACAAATATTGGCGGACAATTGAGTTCAGAGAACGAAATTTTGAATTCCCTTTCCATGATAATAAGGGATCGCCGCTAATGGGAATACGTTTTTCTCTGTTGTATTCCCTTTAGAATAAGAAATTTATCGAAAACTCTCTCTGTTGTATTCCGTTTAGAATAAGAAATTTATCGAAAAATGGGTCATAAATGAGACCAGCGCCACTAAAAAGTTGTTCGCTTGCAACTGAGCCGGGTGGATACGACAAAAATTGGCGGACAATTGAGTTCAGAGAACGAAATTTTGAATTCCCTTTTCACCATAATAAGGGATCGCCGTTAATGGAAATACGTTTTTCTCTGTTGTATTCCCTTTAGAATAAGAAATTTATCGAAAACTGTATTTTCTGATGCAGTATTATCGTCGTCATCATCGCTACTCGATTAATATATTAGATAAAATTGTTTGGATCGCCGCTAATGGGAATACATTTTTCTCTGTTGTATTCCCTTTAGAATAAGAAATTTGTCGAAAACTGTATTTTATGATGCAGTATTATCGTCGTCATCATCGCTACTCGATTAATATATTAGATAAAATTGTTTGGATATTACTTTTGATACTGCATAATGCCAACCTAGCCCGTTTTTATGCAGAAACTTCATTATTTTCAAATTCATTTGCTAATTATCTCCTTCATCAATTAAATTCATTAATTCGGTAACAACCCTTTCCTTGATCACTTCGTTGAAAAAAACGTTTGTAACGAGGATCCAGATACGTAGCTATTGCAAAGAAGTTGTTAGAATGAGGGCTGTATTTTAATAATTCGTTCCATCATATAAAATGTACTGTTCCACCTGTAAAGGAAGTTCTATTAAATCTGTACTAAGGGGGAGGGGGAGGAGGAGTGGTTGGGGGAGGGGAGGGGGAGAGATTGAGAGATTGGGAGGAAGATCTTGCAAAGTAATCATTTCAGAAATCAATCTGTCTCTTTCCATTGATTTAGGATTAGAACTACATCACTTTTGATTTTTCATTAAAGTGTCTTTGAGAGTCATTTGTTTCTTAGCATTTGTTTGTTAGCATATTGAAAAGGCGTTGAAGTCGAAGGGTTCGTTGTATTTTTCATTTTAGCTTCTAATTTATTCCATTCTTCATATTCAGTAATATGCACAGATTTTAAATGACTCTTTAACGAAGTAGTTGTACCTCCTGTATGTGAATGTATCTTCCCACAAAGTTTACATTTTGCCGTATTCGCACATACTTCAGTAAAATAGTTCCAAATTAAACTTGTTTTGGCTTCATTGTTTAAGTAATTAAGATAATATTTAAAACGTTACTAATTAAATACAATCAATAAATGTGATATACAACAAAAACAAATTAATAGAACAACTAAGATGCCTGATACATAAAAGAAATGACCCGATTGCAACAACTGCGAAACAACAACAGAAAGAGTTGAATAGTTTTGCAGAAAGCACGTGGAGAAGGGGAATTCCTAGCGCGACACGTATTAACATATTCGTACACGTTGACCGTGGCCGCTGCTCACCAATGCCTTTTAATTGACCTCCGATTGAACAGTATCGGAACCGAAGTTGGAGTCGCAGGTGTAATAACAATCGGAAATTCCGACTTATCGGAATCGGACCTCCGTAACATCCCTGCTTTGCTTGTCACTGCAAAAATGCAGCCACTTGACTTCTTCTTCGTGGCTCCTTTCAAGGCATAACTACAAATTGCAAGCTTGATACAGAAGACGTATTTTAAAGCTGTGATTACGCAAACTGCAGTAAGTGGGTTACGAAAAACAGGAATTTTCCCATTGAACCAGAATTGTTTCGACGATATCGACTTTCTTGTTTACGGACAAGAGATGAGTCAGGCCAATCCATGTGAATCTCCGCTTATTGAAACATCAAGACAAGTAGTTAGATCTGAATCTGACATAATTAGCCCAACTGATATTTGATTCTGTTATTAACAGGCACTGGGCAAATATCACCCGTTTACTATTGTTCGAAGAGGATCTGCGTTACTCATTACTGGTACAAAGAAAAATTATAGCAATAGGAAAAAAAAGAAGATGAATTCAAAATTCACAACAAAGAGGACGTTTGCTCCGAAACTAAAGTTGCCTTTTGCTGAGACTTGGGAAGAAAAATCTAAAAGACACGACTCTGCCTCTTAACCCAGTGTAAAGTCTATAGAGAAGGATAGCTCAAGTGATTCAGAAAGTGAATTAAATGAAGATGTTCCGTACGTTTCCACTGATGATGAAGAATGTGACAACGCCAACATTTAGTGTCCCCTTTGCCTTAGGAGAAAAATGGATTATTTGCTTATTTTTTTTTTTAAATTTGTTGTTAACAATATGTTATGATAAAAATATTATTTCTGCTGACAGGCTTAAAATTTGTGTTTCATTAAAAATTCATAAAAAAATACGGCATCATTTAAAAAAAAGATATGAAGAAAATTATCCACAAGAATTGAAAACAACAGAGCAAAATATCCACAAGAATTGAAAACAGAGAGAAAATTTTATTTTCAAAGCAGACAAACATTTTATTTCGCACCCAATATCAATTATACTACATGTTTGTATATATAGTACTTACATGTTTGTAGATAGAGTACTTACATGTTTGTAGATATTTCAATAAACTTTTACGTAGAGCGGTTTGAGTTCTCGGAAATTAATGATGTCACCGCATTGAAGTCATCGTCAGCTTTAAAATATTTCTCTGCTGTTTCCATGTGATGATTATTTACCATCATAATATTTTTGGTCATGGACGTGATAAATACAACAAACAACGAACAAATTTAAACTGAAAATATTTAGGTATTAAAATTTGTTTTTGAGGTCATATGTTTAACTTGATATATACTTTGATGAAATTTGTTTTACACCACTTATTTGACCATTTAAAAACATAACATCTTCAAAAGGCAATGAGCAAAATCTTCTAGATCTTGGCATTTTATATGCACGTTAATGTATGTATGCATTTATAAAACAAAATCCGAACTGAGTTATCTAGAGTTTTAATTCATAAGACATACATACATTGAATTCATACGTAAGTACGACTGCATTTCTTTAGATAGAATAAATAAACAATGAAGCTAAGCGGCGCATACTCGCTCTCAAAAGACGAGCTTACATAAACGCTTTTTATAATGTCGCAATAAAATTTTATTGCTTATTTTTATTTTCATGCTTTTAAAGTACGTGTATTGGACAAATGAATTATAATCAACTCCCTATCAATGCGTGCAATGTACTTTAGTTCTGTGTGAGAGGAAACCTAATTTGATAAATGAGATATTCCCGAGGTATAAAGCAATTTATGGTATATAGTTCGGCATATAAAGTACTAAGAATGAATGTGCAAAGTATGAACAAATTTGTTGTGCCGGTTTTTGGAAAAGTGAATCTTAGGATTTTCCACTTCCATGTGCTCAAATAAATAAAAAAAAGTGTGGAAGCGGAATCGTGCTTTATGATAAAATTATTTAAAATTATGCAATAAGTATATTATTTGTTTCTACCACTGTCTCTTCTTTATATCTATTGTGTTTCTCCTGCAAAACATAGTAGGAAAATAAGTTTTTCATAGTGCTTCCGTTACAGAGCCCTGAGCGATAACAGATAACAGAAAATCTCATTGCGTTTCACGAGAGCAGAATGTGCAATAAATTCAGTACCAACATGATTTTGACGTTACCTCACTACTAAATATTTTGTAGACCTAAACTTACACAATTTTTTTAATTATTAGGGTTCCGTACCTCAAAAGAAAAAAACGACCCCTTAAAAGATACCTCACGTGTTCGTCTGTCACAAGCGTTTTTCTCAGAAACTGCTTGTCGTAGAAACTTGAAATTTCATTGGCATGGTAATAAAATATATCGTTCATTTATTGTAAGACTGTTATAACAAAGAAAAAACGTGTTTCACAGGAGAACCGTCTTAAACTGTTAACTAGATGTGTTTAAAAAATAACAATATTAACCAGCTAACTTTATATAGAGTAGTTGTGTTCGTTACAGCTTATTAAAATCAAGTATTAAATTAATGCCATAAATGTACTGTTTTCAGATTAGTATTAATAAAAAGGGTACGGTACCCACTTATTCCACGGTACCCACTTATTCATTATTGCAGAAAAAATCATTTTAGTAATAGTATTTTCTTAAGTAAGGATGCCCTTGCAGGAAAATCAAACAAAATATTTATAATTTTATTGAATTATGGCTGTATTTCATAAAAATACATCGAAAGAAAAGGATGGTTACTATGGGTGAAACATATTAATAATTGAACTTCCTAATAATTAAACCTTTAGGAACATAATCATCTATAAACAATAAAGGTATTATTAAAATCTATGATAATATCTAAACTTCAAACTTAAAAAACTTTACCTTTAATATTTTGCGCTTGATTAGGCTAAATTGGGCACTTATCCTAAACAGGCTCAAAAACATTGACAGGTAAATAAAATCAAAAACGTAATATTCTTAACAAAATTATTAGGTAACCATTTCTTAAGCTAATTAAAACTTAATTCAAAATTTGACTTTAGTAATCACAGCCTTTAAATCAGCAATCATTAGAATTAAGTCTTCTTTGTTTAATTAACAGTACCTATATTTTATATTAGTTTTTCAATCAACATAAGGTAAGATTAAAAATAAATAACAAGTCATTAATAATCAAGTTCATTATTTTTCCAAATAATACAAAATTACAAAATTTTCAAAAACGTTTTGTAAAAGGAGGGTATGTGTTTCTTATGTATTAATTCCATCAGATCGCTTTTCTTTTTATCTAAAATACCTGGTTTTCTCTGAAAAGCAGGTTTTAATTGTGGTTCGACGATATTCTTCTTTTTGATGACATCAACCTTTGTAAAATTCTCATCATTATAAGAATCTTCATAAAAAGCTGAATGGTGAAATCTTTTGTTATTTCTAAAATCTTTACCATGTTTATTTTCATAGTACCGAGATTCACACAGCCTAAACTTGAACATGGTTTTTTATGTCGTAGAAATTTTCGTAAGTTAATCCATGAACTTTAAAAGCGGTTCATTTGTTTTGGCAACTCCTATAGTAAATATAAAAGATTCAGGTGTATACATTTGGTCACTTTTTACCTGACGTTTGATTTGTCATTCGATCAATGAATAAATTGCATCCCCTACGTTCTGCGTATGGCCCTTGGTAATTTGGTACTTATGGGCGATTTTATTTATGTTAAGGGTTCTAACAACATTTAAGTATCTACCTAACATAAACTTATTCTTATTCTGTCCAGGGCAGTTGTCAGAACAAAATACAATTTCAGTTTCGCCGGCAGCAGAAGTTGCTCTTGAGTAGTTAAGAACACAACTACCTAGTTCATTTACTCCTCTGTGTCCATTGGTCTCATTCCAAAGGTAGCAATCGGGTATTTTATCTATTACGTCATGAATAGTAAAATTTAAAATGTTCAATTTGGATTTATAATAAAGTACTTTAGGCAACTATTTTATGTTACTTCAAGTTAGTTTTAAGTTACTTTAGGCAATATCCAATAGCTTGTAAATTATAGGTTGCTACCAAAAGATTCACTTCTGTTATATTTTTGTGATTTTCTTTCTCTATTCTTGACAAACGTTTTTCTTCTTGATGTCTGTCATAAGTTTCGTCGGAATTCTCATAAATGTAGAATTTTTCGTATAAATCCTGTTTAGAGACAACAAATAAGATGGTGAAATCTTTCTTAAAAATTAGATAAAATGCATTTCAAGGTTTTCCATTTGCTGTTTTGCAGTGGTTTTCGTAGATATTATAAATTGCTATTATTGTTTTACCACCATCAATGGAAAGCTTTGACGTATTTGCCTTTATAATGGCTTTCATTTTTTGGAGTAGCATCTATAAAGTTCGTGATCCTTTTTTTAATTTCTTCTCCGAATTTTCTTGGGCGTTCATGATTTCCGCGTTCATCAGTTTCCAGCAATACACCGGCTACCTTGTCTGTCTTTGCTATGCCAGTAATTAGTCTGTCATTTATGTTTAAAGTATTTTTGAAACAGATTTTATAGACAAGGAGCAAAGATATCAGTATCTTTGTTATCCTTTTTGAAATAATATGTGTTGTTGTTATCCCTGTGTTTCCTTGTACCTCTAACACGGATGTAACGTAATCGTTACTGAACAGTTTGCATACAGTTAATAATAAACTGCCTTTGTATTTCTACATCTAAATCCCAATAGAAATTAAATATTGCACTTCTATCCATTTCGCTAAACGTACAAGAACACTGTAGTTTACATTTTTCTGAGCATCCTAGTTTTATTTTTCCCTCCTGTCTAGTTTTCTTCGTTGTTTTTTTGGGTTCCTAAGCTTCACCACTGTTTCTAGCCTTTTTAAAAATATTTCTCCTCTAGTTTTCTTCTCTCCTAGGATGTTTCCTGCCTCTCCTTAGTTTTAGATGTCGTTACTAACACCTTTTAAGTAGTAGATGTAAACGTACGTCGACTAGTCTTCACTAGAATTATTACTTCCTGTATTTGGAACATAATGTTACTTGTAAAATTACTTAAGGTAAATATGTCCTTAGCCTATAATTAAGTTTTTATTACAATGTGCAAATAAGAGGTAGGTAGATGTCATCTTGTAATATCGAATTTCGGTCTTCAGAGTTAGTAATATCAAGCAGTGCACCCTTATTATAGCGATCTTCATCATCAAGTACTTTATTGTCACTGGTTAAACTAGATAAGGATGAAAATGAAGAAAATGGTGAGCTGAATGTATTTTATGGATTAGGATGATCAAGCGTTTTCTCTATTGGTTGAAACTTCTTCTTCTGTATCTTTCTTGTTACTTACTATCATTGACAAGGTCCAGGAAAAGCCTGGAATGAAAAAAACTATTTGAATTTTTTAATTAAAATTACGAGCACACCCAGTGTACATTGCAATAACAACATAACTTGAAATATAACTCAAACTTAAACGCATTTTTCTGTAAGGACGATATAAATCGACATGTTACATGAAATACTAGTTGTTAATATGGAGTGATTGGCTTTCAATAATGCCATTATAATATATAGTACAAAAAGTCCGTAATTTTGTCTCAACAACGTCATATCGCACGCTGAATGAAAAAAAGAAACATGTCAAAAATGAACTTTTTTGAAACGATCGTTTAAGGTTTTGCAATACTGCGGCTTCAGCTTTGTTTACGTATAAATATTTTCGCTAAACATATGACGTAATGATTTTTTGCCGTTTTTGATGAGGAGCTTGCAAGTCTGTAGCGGTTCTCGAAGCGCTGGTACTGATAGCTGCACTCGTTGATCCTCCTCCTGAGGGTTTACTAAATAATGACACTGTATCTGTGATAATTCCAGCTTCATAATCCTGAATATTAGTCGATATTGAAGCCTGCTCGGAATGCCTACCACTTTGTTCGTCCTCTTGTAGTTGGGTTAAAAACGTTGTATATGCAGAAAGGTGCTTAAACTTTAAATGTGATTTTAAATTCGTTATAGACGATTTGTAAGAAAATGTTTTTTACACAGGTTACATATGGGACGCTTGTCGAAATCATTTTCAAGTTTAAAAAAAATGTAATTAATACCTATGAGAACTATGCCTACTTTCAGAATTGATCAAGGGAAAACAATTTATGCTAAAGAATTTGAAATATAAACTAAAATGTAAATACAATAATTAAAGTTGCAAATAATTGTTTATGTATAACTATTAAAACACTATATTTTTTATTTTAAACTTATCATATAATTTTAGATATAAATAATCACTAGCAATTCACAACGTTAAAAATATACTTAGAGTAATGAACTAATCCGTTCTTTATGACAATAACACAAGAACTCTTACACCGAGAGTTATGCCGTTACTGTATCAATTATCAGTCAATTAATATATGAATGTAATTTATTTAGCAGTTTAGCATCATAGAACAATACGCCTTTTTACACGATATAAATAATATTGTAGCGACCAAAAGTAAAAAATCTGCTATAACAACGTATCGGTTATGTTTCATCAACAGTTAATACTTAAATAGCATTAGCATGTTAGAATTAGTTGCTAAATGTAAATGGCACGCTAATACGTATTTTGTAGTTAGCATTTAGCATAGCATGTTAAATGCTATTTTTGCCATCCCTAAAATACTAAGATATTTTTGGAGCGGTTTCAGTTCTTCATACGCGCCATTCCACATGCTCGTTCTATGGTGTTATTAATGGACTCTCACGGTTCGCAAAGTAAACCAGAAGTAATTCAGCTTGCACGTGATAACCAAATATACCTGCTCACTTTTCCTGCTCATAACACGCATATCCTACATCCGTTAGATGTAGGCGTTTACAAAGCCTTAAAAAGTCACTGCAGCGACAATGTTAAGGTTTATATGAAAAAAAAGCACTACACAGACTGTTAAAATTTTCATTAAATATTGAACCCTGCTTTTGTAAAAGCTTTATCATCAAACACAATTAAAAACGCCTTCAGAAAATGTGGAATATATCCTTTAAATAAAGATGCTCTGTGCCCAGAAGCATTGGCACCATCGAGACTTACTGAACAACATCAAGAAACTACCAATCAGTTGATAGTTCAGCTGTAGACACCCCGATGAATAATAACCTCGCAGTTGACAGGCTAGTGGTAACAGCGACATCTGACATAGAAAATATTTTGAAAATTCCTACGCCAACCGTGCAGCGGAGAGCGGAATGAAAAAGACAAGTAGATTCCACTACGAGATGTCTAAATAACGAAACTATAGCAGGTCCATCATCACAAATAGAAAATATAGAAACTTAGATTGAAGAAACTGCGAATAGAGGAAGAACGATGAATGATGATACAATTGCTGATCCATCTATACAAGTAAAAGGACGTGATGCAGAAAAAAGAAAAGAAATGAATCAAAGAATAAAGAAAATATAGCTAGTGATGGTGATTGGGTGTGAGCATTTTCTTTACGATGCTCGAGCGGAAAGTGGAAAAAAATGGGTCCAATGTTCTTACTGCTATCGTCCTTATCATAATATTTGTTTGAATGTTGCTCCTGATGATGATGAGGTATGTTCAGTGTGATTCATGTGCAGAATTGGATCAATAAAGTTAATTTTGATATTATTTTATTGTTTATTTTACCTATCACTGTATTACCTCCTAACTATCACGACTTTGCCAGTATAATTCACGAATTTATCCATATTTACCATCTGAATAAAGTATAGTATCTTTTCAATAGTCAAACCTTTTTAAAATATTCTGCTTCAAATATATAATAAATTATACGTTCTAAACACATAACTACTATAAATATAAACAAACTAAAAGAAAAATCATATTGATTTGGTTCAAGCAGTGCACTCAAACCTAAAAGATTTCCAAAATCAGATAAAAACAACAGCTGTTATATATGCTGCTATCACAGTAGTAACTCCCTCGCGTATACAGAAAGACTTCCATACTGTCATCACAAAATACTGTCACGACTGTTGCCGCGACTGCAACTGTCGCATGAACTGTCAATCGTGTAAACGTACCTTTACAGCCATCTATCGGCCATGACTGAAAAGATCTGTTTGATTCTATTACACTTAAGAATATACCGTTGAAAGGTGTTTTTTTTTTATTGGCAAAAACACGTTTTCTTGTTATGACCGTTTTGTACATATTTCAAAACTATTTATATGAAAATTTTTGGGAGGAAAAATTTAAGTACTCGAATGAAAAAAATTAAATGTAGCACGTCATTTGAAAGGGCTACTTATGAAAGTGTCAATTGTTTTTTTTAATTATTTTACTTAATTTAGTTAATTTTTGGGTATTATATCTTCAGAGACAAATATGCACTAAATATATAGAGGGGGAAGAGAGATTACATACCTTTTTAACTATTTTTATTGTTGAGACTGCTGAATTTAAATTTATGACAAAAAATGTTTATAGAATCCTACGCATAGTTTGTAGGGAAACTATAGCGATGATTTCAGATACTCTTCGAAATATTCACAAAGTATTTACGCTTTCAAAGATGTTAAAATTAGATAATAAATTGTGAAAAAATGATATTAGTAAATAGTTTAATAGAAATACTATGGTACTTAAATATTTTAAATGCCTCAATGTATACTGTACCTTCGTGGTGCGAGTTCTATCGTAATTGACAGATTTTTAGATTGTCAAATCAACTATCTCAAAATCGGTGCCTATCTGTCACAGGCCTTTTTTCTCGTAAACCGTTTGCCATAGAAAATTGGAGTTTGGCACAGAAACATTTGCACAATTACAGATGTTATGTACGAACATTTCAATTTCCTATTTAGTTTTAGAGGTAAGGAGGCGTATTATAATAAAGTTTTTTTAACAAAATTTGCGAGAAGCCCTAAAAAGTTGCTCTTCCTATCACGGTCTTTAAAGTTATTGATTAGAAAAAAATATGAAAGTAAGTGGGAATGTTGGTAATGAGATCTATATAAATAAAAAAAATATCAACATTGCCTTATCTGAAATGGTTTTCGTATTAAAAATGGTTCCTCATATTAAAATACATAATAAACATGTTTAGCACGAGTGGAACTCGCTCTATGAAAGTTCCATATAGACTTAGGTACAAAGACAAATAAATAATACAGATTGTTTTATAAATATCCTTTTTTCCTATGCAGATATGTCGCTTAATAAAGCTAGAGGTAAAAATGTCACGAATTTCTCAAAAATACTTTATTATTTATAACTTTTTACAACTTCATATTTAGTCCTTTTAAATATTTGTCGTTTAAATACTTCTCGTATTATATTTCTCATATTGTGCGTAATATAACAGCCGATTTATAACCTACTACGTAAGGTCGTTTTTGTAATAGATCTCGTAACAAAGTATGCCAAAAATGGCAGTTTTGATAGTCAATTAAATATGTAGTTGTCTTTCATTGAAATTAAAATTAAATAAAAAAACAATTTGTGTTTTACTAAAAAGTTTTTTTCAGAGACGCACGTCTCACGCAGAAAAAAAATGTTCAACCCTCTTTTGCCTGCACGTGGTACCCATCAAAATTAAATGTCATTTCAAATAACATTTCTAGTTTTATCCAAGGAACTACTTGTTGTGTTTCGATTTTAAGACCTTACCTCATTTCGTTTAGAAATTAGAACCCTCTGACATCGTGAGACTGATGGACGTACAGACGACGTTGCGGACGTTCCGGACGTACAGACGACGTTGCGTCAACGATATGGTATGGAACCCTAAAAACGTTATGATCTTTTTTACATTTTTTAATTATTCAACAAATTATTACAGTCTTAACTTAATACTGTTCATACGAACGCTGCAGAGATAAAAGTTTTACGTGCATCACACGCGATTGGTACGAACTTCACGTATTCTTCCATTTCTGTAACTGTGTCTACACAGTGGTATAGATCACTAATAGAATGAGTTTAAAAAGCACTTGACTGGCTTAGTTTATTGGTACTTTCACTGTGTCATTTTTACAATTACAGAGTTTTGTACTACCGGCCTCGAATTTTCAGAATCTGCCGAGTGATAGAATTACTATAAACTATATATCATGAGATTAAGGCAATAAGATTTCGCTTGCTCCCCACTTCAGTGACCCAACGGTTGAAATTTTAAATTCACTTTTTCACTTTCAAATCATACTTTTGTTTCGTGAGCTTGACAATAATTGAGAAAGCATAGAACTACCAAATGCATAGATGATTAGCAGATCAATAGCTACTCGTTATGTAAAAGAATAATCCTAATTTCGTTGCTATTATTCGAGCTATTATATTAGGTGTATCAATTTGTTGAATGAAGATAGGACTTTCTATCCTGGAATAAAATAGTTTTTGGTTATTGAAAAATCATTCCTTTAGGGATAAGAAAGTGAAGTTATAGGCAAGACGTCAGCCAACGGCTAGCAACCGTACTATACAGGCTCTTTTCTTTCTACGCTATTTCTTTGAATCTTTGCATTTTAAATATTTAGCAATGTCCATCGCTGATATCCAATATTTCCACAAGGATATTATTTACAAATTACACTACCATTTTCCCCTCGCACGCGAGCTAAATTGCGAGTCAAAATTAGTTTAAGAATAAATATTTTACAGTAAACCACAATTTCAGTCTATGGTAGGTAGGTAATCCAAATTTATCGTGACTTGTAGCTCTTTGAATTGGTATTAATCGTGAAGAACTTAAGTCTCAACAATGAACAGCTGTACATCTACATACCCACCTGTAGCGAGTACACATTCACTGCACACAAGCGCTGTTTATACGCGACCGCAGCGCGTAGGCGGGCAACGCGACTCACCTCATCGCCAGAATCGTGCCGTGACTCACGCCTGCCCACTCCACACGCGACAGTCGCCGTAGATGCACGAGTTATCCGTCTCAATACTCGTCCTTCATTTGTTCATCGAAATAAATATTCTAAGTATTTAAAAAAATAATTTTTTTAAATTTAATTTTTCGTGTGCGTGCTACGTTTTATAGTTTTCAGTCGACCGTTGCGATCGACGCGCCAAATAAGCAGTGTATTTCGCGTCTCGCGTAGTTTTTAAGAGTTGGAAATTCGTGCTGTGCCGCACGAGTAAGCTGGTGTTTCGTTTGGGAATTCGTTTTTAAAAGGTGAGTTTTTTTGAGATTAATTCATTAAGATATTGTCACTTTCAATCAGGGATTTAATGTGTTTGTCCAAAGATTTTATTTAAACAGATCTGCGTTCACCCTACCTTTTAAATAACATTATTAAATCAACGTATTGTTTATGTTTATTAAGAGCGATTGTCATTAATTATAATCAGTTCGTATTAATGAAAGAATAATAAATATATTTCAGACTGTAGAAAAATGTGTACAAAATGTTCAAATAGTTAATTAAAATATTAATGCTTTTTCCACAACAGGCGAAAATGTTAATTTAAAAATATTTTCTTTTAAATTCTTAGAAATCTTATTATTTCTTGACTAGTTTTTACCGCGTTTTTCTTCGCTCACGCGGATTGCTTAATTTACACAATGAGTGACAGTGGCATATGTTGGTAATAGTTAACACGTTTACTGTGATATGTGATTTTCGAAGTGCTGCCCATAGAAAAGCTTTATATTTAATTGAATTTTATTTTTTTTTAAATAACGTGTGTTACTTTTAATTAATAATATGTTTTATTTTTAACTATAGGTATGTCAGTTTTTCTTCGGAATGGACTCGGTATTTTGCTTCTAATGTTTTATTATGTTTATGCATATCAGTTTATACCATGGTAATTAAGCTTTTGTTGAGGGAGTTTTAATCCTGTCGTAATCAAACTTAAATATTATTTCATTTAACTAATTCGAGCAATAACTTTAAACTGTGTATTGTATAATTTTAAAGATTTCCATAGCGTTTTCGCTTAGATTTCTAAAAATTGGCTTTTAAGAACCTAATTATGAATAAATTACTATTTGTGTAATAAAAATCGGTCGAGTGCATGTCGGAACGCCTATAAAGTGAGGATTTCATAGTTATCCACATCTCTTGAAATTGTTGATCTAATTTAAATGAAATAATTTTAATTGAAAATTCGGATCAGATCGTGAATTTGAGAAAATTCCATGGTTGGAAAATTAAAGGTAGATGAGGACATATTGAAGCTTAATATTTCACAAACGGGTTTTAACAATGAAAAATGGTAAACAGAACTTAAACAAATTTTTATAGGACATTTCGTATGACACCTAATTGTATAGAATGAACAAAGAAAATCATTCCCTAGATTAAATGTTTGGGTACATTATTTTTTAGGATTATGCTACATATTAATTCAGATCTAACCTAATTTGAAGCATTAATTCTCTTAAGTTTAAAACAGTAAGGAAGTAACAGACGGGAGGAAGTATATGACGAAAATACCAAAGTTTATTTTAGGGATCACTTGGTTGTACGTCCCTCACTCTGTCAACACCCTTTTTCTCAGAAACGTTTTAACATACCAAGTTGGTATTGAATATCGTGTACTGAGACTAGTATACTTACACTTCTGTAAAAAATCAAGTCGTTTGGTCCACACAACACAAAGATATGACCCTTTAAAGTGTATTTTTTCTTCATTTTCTTTCAAGTCTTTCTCACTTAGGGTACTTCCAGTCGGAAAGTCGGTATCATGGGAGGCCCTATAGCACAAATAATGATTTATAATTCTACGTGCAATTATACATTTTTTTTAAATATACACTTCTGAAAGACATAGTAAGCAACTGACGTTCTGAAAAATTTTAAATTTCGTAAAAACATTACGTACAATTAAATCGTTATAAATGGCTAAACTTGTATGAAACCCTCGTAGTACGAGTTTGACTTGTGCTTGACAATTTTTATTACGGAACTGTGAAAACATACATTTAACGTTACATTTAAATATATTTTTAAAGTTGCGTTTCAATACAATATTGTGTAAGAATGAATTAGTCTTTTTCTAAAGTGGACGGGTTTCGAAACGACTCTTTGACTGAGCACTGTTCCAGTGTTTACATGTTAAATTAAAGCGACTGCGGCTGTTTGCACAATGTCGTAATTCTTTCATTATTTCTATGAAATCTGAAGCTATGCAAATTTGATGAATATTTACTGATTAGTCACGGATGAATAGCCACCAACAATAAAGGATTCGTGCATTGAAATATGTATTTTATCTACTACAACTATTCCTACTCTTCAGCATAAAACTTGCGTTTGACATTTTGCAATTGATGTCTGAAGGTAATGCAAATTTTATTCGTGCTGTCAGTAGGTCTTTTGTGTCTAATTAGTAGTGTAAGCAAGGTCATCACTGAAGTTAATTACGAGTTGACGTTGATAAGGATTTATAACGCCATCATTGTATAATTGTAAAGATAAAATAATTGTTTGAACTGCATTTGCAACGTCCATTCAACTCCTTTATCTACGATTCACTATTAAGATATACAAAAGACCAATTATCATCAATGGGTATATTTATGTTAAGAATAGCTCTGATGATTAATAGTGCACATACCTTAAATAAAAGTTTTAAATCATTAGTATACATACCTTAAATAAAATATTTAAATCAATAGTATACTCGTACATACCTTAAATAAAAATGTTAAATCAATAGTACACATACTTTAAATAAAAGTTTTAAATCAATAGTACACATACCTTAAATAAAATATTTAAATAAATAGTACACATACCTTAAATAAAAGTTTTAAATCAATAGTATACATACCTTAAATAAAAGTTTTAAATCAATAGTACACATACCTTAAATAAAAGTTTGAAATCAATAGTATACATACCTTAAATAAAAATTTAAATCAATAGAAAACTACTTTAAATAAAAGTTTTAAATCAATAATATACATACCTTAAATAAAAGATTTAAATCAATAGTACACATACCTTAAATAAAAAATTTAAATCAATAGTACACATACGTTAAATAAAAGTTTTAAATCAATAGTATACATACTTTAAATAAAATATTTAAACCAATAGTACACATACCTTAAATAAAAAATTTAAATCAATAGTACACATACCTTAAATAAAAGTTTTAAATCAATAGTATACATACTTTAAATAAAAGTTTTAAATCAATAGTACACATACCTTAAATAAAAAATTTAAACCAGTAGTATACATAACTTAAATAAGCAGTAAATAAAAGCTTTAAGATCAATTTTAAAGTTTAAAAAAGAATTTTGTTATAAAAGTATTTAAAGAACCGCTTTTTTGTTGCTCAAAATAATTTTCAACTTACTTTTTGATAGCTGAGACAGTAAAAACATTAACTTTAAAATGGACCTTATACGAATACTGTTCCGCATAACGTAGTTATAATAGCTGTTTTTAATTAAGGTATTTTTTTCCGTATTGTGTCAGTATAATACAATTGCTAGATTTAAATTTTTTGTTTAGAAAATTATATCAAGTATTATTTTTTGTAACTTAATATATATTTTTGAAAACATACTTTTTTATTTTTGAGAAGAATCATGTCCCATTCACTATATGATCTGGGGTCCATTTGTGTAAATATATGTATAACGAATACTTGTTGGTGATATACATATAGTATCTTCATAACTAATATTAGAGTTTTTAAACTCTGCACTGGATCCTTGGTAACCATGATATTCTTCGCTTCAGGTTTTAACATCTCTGGGCGGAAAGCCTGTTTTAAATCAAAATTTTGAAAATGTTTTTTTTTAGAATTATACATGCTTGTACTTAAAAATAGTTATTTTGTTTATACACTTGTAGAGTACTATGTTTAATATATATTTAATTAATGTTTCGGATTGAGCTTCTTTGCAATTCCGAAGAGTTGATACATAGTCGGAACAAGTTTACACACAACTGTTATATTTACTTATAAAAATATGACAATTCAAAAACAAAAACAATACAACGTTTTCTATAATTACACCATGCCGACATATTTCAAGAAATTTATCTCAACTCATAAAGATTCACACTCTTGTGTGACTGCTGTTTTATATTAAGAAGGTTACTTAGCGACATCGAATATTTTTTTTTATTCAGAATCAATTTTTTGTTTTCTTACTTCGGTTACATTTTAACTTAAATAATCTAGTTTATTTTTTCCACTGAAATGACTAAGTTTCTCTCCATTTATGTGCAATAAACTTTTTGTAATATAAATTTAAACCCCAGCATTAATGTACTTAGTAAATGCATAAAATAATGCATTTGAATAAGATCGACATAAATAGCATGAATTGGAAGCAATGCCCTGTTCATGGTCTACCACGTGTCCGCGTCCTAAATCAGTCCGATTTGATTGCAACTCATTCGTAAACAAACGTTTGAAATAACGGCGACGCGGTTCGGCACGGAGTCAGTCGCGCCTCGCGCCCTCTGTCAGAAAATATTAAAACTAACAGCATATTCTAAGAATAATAATACATTATTATGTTTGTGCCTAACTTGAAATAGATAGATCGAAAAATATACATATCTAATATATCTATGTGAAAGTGTACTTGTATATTGTCTATGTATTCCAAGTATGAAAATGTCTGCTTTATAGGATCCTAAGGCTGAGGCCTTATACATCGCGATGATATTCATGTGAGAAAACTTCGTGTTCGGCCTAGGGCGAATGTGCATCCAAACACAAAAAACAAAATGGAAGAAGGAGTCACTCTATATTTTATGGCGCCAAATAATTATGTGTTACATATTTTGTCTTATCTGCAAAAGAATCTGGTGGATGATAACTATTCATAATTCACGATTATCAAGATGCCGCCTGTAGCGTGCCATAATCGAGTCTCGTTTCTTTTTTAAATCTTCTTATACAAAGCCAACCTAGATTATTTTTTATTCTCCCAAGCATCATAGACAAGATCTTTTCGCTTGGGGCCCGGTTCTTTCGTGTTCCATAATATCGACTTCGCCTTGTAATTGCTAATAGACTCTAAAATTTTCTCTAAATTCATCCATATCGAAATTATATATTGTATAACCTAATTTAAGACGACACGCCCACTACGCGTATCGCGTAAAAATCCTTTGATGCGCGAGAGTTTTCGGACTGTGGAGCGAAGTGTTTTCGGCTTCGCCCGAAATGCCGAACTCTTCACGAAGACTTGGTTACATACATCGCGATAACGCGAATATTCGGGTTATCGCGATGAGTGTGGCCCAGGCATAATGTTAAGGAATTTATAGCACATGGCTTATAATATAAATATTAGACATTAGCTGTAAAAGTTGCAAATATAAAAAGGAAATTTGTGTGAATATCTCACACCAGTAAAAGTAAAACTATTGTTTTTTTTGTATCACAGTGTTTAAATCTATAAAACGAGTTTAGTCATACTAATCCTTTTACAGGACTATCAAAATGCTACTAATAGACTGTGAAGAAAAATTATACCTTGTGTTTAATGAGCATAAGTTTAAAAAAATATTTTTTATCGAATGCTTTTACATGCTAAACATAGTAGTAGAACAGGCACTACAAGTGTTTCGTATAAATTTAGGCAATTGTAAACATTTAAGGGCAGGTACACAGTATTTCTATTAAGTTATGTGCAAACGTTAATTTTTCACGATGTAAATATTTCACAGGCTTAAAAACGAAGCGTGTATTTAAAGAATTATGACATCTAGAATATTTGTTATAGTTTTTCTATCTCTTTGAAGATATAATAATTATGAAAAAAAATGTTTTTAAGATATGGAATTAAAAATGTTTTTTTGAGTTCTTAATTTCTATATGGATAATTTGGAATATATTGAAATATATGCGGATTAATATGCTTTATTACAAGCAGTTATATTCCAATTGGTTGCTGAGAAAAGTGGCTATGACAAACAGATAGACATGTGAGTGGTCTATAAGGGTTCCATTTTCCCTTTTGAGGTAAATAACCCTAAAAGGAATGAATCATGAAAAGAAAAGTCAGTTTTTATGAGTACCACTTTTTACTAATACTCTTAAGATTAAAAGCCATAGATTTAGTATATTCTCCATAGATAGGCGTATAAAAAGAAAACAGATTACAATGGTCCTTTCCCATGTCCTTTCGAACATTAGAAAAACACAGAATGAAAGGTCATAAACGAGACCACAAACGTATTTGCTAGTGACCTGTCCTCATTGGCGTTTCCAGTTTATTTATAATTATAACCAAATTCAGTACAAATTGAATTGTTTACATTAAGTTTACACTTTTCATTGGCAAACATGTAAAAAAATTTCAATTACTTCTTTAACTATGATGAATAAAATAATTCGATTTTTCAGAAATTCGTAAAGCAACTAGCTGCGTATTCATTGTAGTTATTTTACAATTTATTTGAAGAAAATCTGAAATATCAAATTCGGGAAAATAATTGATAAAACAACCATAATTGTTATACATATTTACAGACATTTAAAATTTTACGAACACTGATGCCTTTGAATTTTAATTTCGCATTGTTTTATTTATTCCCATCTATGGATTATATATATACCCAATCTATGTAGAAGCACTGACTTTGAACTTTGTGTTTTTGATAGTGATGTTTAATTAATCTACGTTTATCATGTGGAAACGAAAATTGATTCCAACTTGCGTTTTGTACTTTTCATTAATACAAGAAGCAATGTACACATAGCAATGTACTTGGATAAGTATTTTACATGGATTAAGACCTAGTAATTAATTATTAACTAGAACTGTTTTTGAAGTTAAAAAGGATGCGACATGAGTACCTATGCGGTAGCACTAAACCTATTCAAAAGGTTGTTAGCGATTCAGAAAGGACATAGTAACTCCGCATTTCAAAAGATTTCCTTTTCCTAGGATTTTATTTGCAGTTTCATAACGTATTTTATTATTGGATACTGTAAAACGGAAACTTCCATAGTCGTTCGAATTAATTCGAATATGCAGCCGCGAACCAAGCGAAGCTAATGCTGAATGCAGCGTGCAATGTGCGACTAATTCGTTTGTTATGAACCTTGAGTCAACACCTTTACCAGTTGAAACTTAAATACAAATAGGTACTATACTCAGCGTAATTACCCTAAATTCCAGTTTGCACAAAATAATTCTATAGGCGTTTCCAGATTTATGTCGTTAATAAAGTTTGCACTTGCAGTCAATAAGTAAAGATACTTATAAATACAAAAGTTAATTTTTATTCGCACATTTCTTTACTCATTCGACTGCAAGACGAATCACATGAAATAAACACGATGTAACAAAGAATTTGTCTATTATCTACATATAGGTGACTCTGCATCAAATTGAGTAGAAAATATTAAGAAATTGTATGAAAATTCTCAACCGTCTCTGAAAAAGTCACTGTTAAAGTTGCTATTGCAACGAAGAAAAATTTACATTTTTTGCAGAAACGAGCTTCAAATACATTCACACATAATATTCTTTTTTACCACCAGGCTACACATACAGAATATATGACAATCTCAATAGTTTCTAAAAAAACAACAGTCAAAGCTGCGATTTCAATGAAACAAATTACAATTTTTTGTAAAAACACGCTAACTTAGTTTAATGTTTAGAATCACATATACCACCTACATGAAAAATATAGACGTTCTTTGTAACGCATGTATATTAGATTTAATCTTAATTATTCTTGTAACGATTGTTGCATATAATAAAGTAATAGTTAGATTTTCATTTGGTCTCTTATGTTGTATACTTTGCGGTAAGCCACTAGTTTCAGTTTTATAGCGTTAAACGGCGCTTACACGGTGACAGTTCGTGCGACAGTTGCCGTCGTGTCAGCTTCACTGTAACCCGAACACTGTCACGACGGCTGCCAAGATGATAACTGTCGCACGAACTGTCACCATGTAAACGCCCTTTTAGCTCCAACAATAACCGACTGCGAGATCTGTAGCTGAGATATGATTTTTAATAGCCATAAATAAGTAAATCGGTGTAAGATCATTTTAATGGCATATTATATATGGATTTATTTAGACCTTTCATTATTATAAAGATGAATGTCACGGATAAATAGGAGCGTGTGGGCAATGTGGGTAGCTCCATATTAAGTAGTATTTTACTATTTATTCTCGATACTTATTTCGATAAAACACTTGAAGAATGAATGAACAGAAAGGCGTCTGGCTGCATTAGACGAAAACAAACCTGCACGTCGATCGATCGAGGGTCGACGGCCCACCAGGCGTCGCGGCGCGTCCGCACGGCGCCGCACCTATGGGTACTACCGTCTGTTTTATCGTGAATTTTCTCTTTGCAATCAACTTGAGTGTTTTCGTTTTAATAAGAATTTTTGGGTACACAATTTATGCGACGATTTGTTTCATAAATAGTATTTTATCAATTCCATATAAGGAAGATGTTCCTAATTCAAGGTTAACTTTTGTATAACATTTATTTCTTATGGGTGCTCATTGCAACTGTGGTCTGGCTCTCTCTTCATATGCTACGTCACCTCGTGGGGTAAATGACATCCACGGTGCTGAGCCACGCTTATTGGTCCTGTGCATTCCTTTCCTATAGCACATTTCGCCATCAGGTCTACTTCGGATCCTCTCCTCTCGGGGGTTCGTCTTCTCTTGCGGGTTCTAATTTAATGCCTGTTTTGGGATAAGTACTTGTTTCCTTCTGGCATATGCTCACTTGTCTTTCATTTAAGGTGCTTTCTTTGGTGCTCAATGGCCATTTACTCCCATCCTTCTAACGAGTGTTCGTTAGACATTTTTTCGGGCCAAGGTATTCGTTTTTTCGATTTTTCGCTTTGCCAGATTTTTAGTTGCCTTCCATGTCTTGCACCCACACAGCAGAACGGTTAGACGTTGGGCTGGAAGATTTTGAATTTCACTCTCCGCGTCAGCTTCCGCGACTGCTACGATAATGACAATTTTTGGGAAAAGTATTTTAGCTAATTTCTCCAATATTTTCATAATATGTCCCCCATATTTATTCACTATTTTTTGTAGACAAAAATGCTTTTACGTCGAAACGTGTCTGCGCTGTCATTACTGTAGGAGATATGATAAAACATGGTATGAGAGGTTATCATCTTGATTGTTCTACCCGACATACACTTAACTCAAATATGGATAACACGCGTCTTGCTGTATATAAACAGCAAAACGGACGATTGCAATAAAGCTTTAGTAACTTGTCCATTTTAATAAATATAAGAAAGTATTCAATTTAAATGGCGTCAGTTGAAGTCGGTGCGAATTGATTTTGTAATAAATATAAGTACGATCAAAAGTCTTTGAATTTCAGAAAATAATCAATTACAATAATGAAAATTCCATATAATTGCAAAATAATTGGATGTACAAGGGGTGGTGTTTGTCCACCACTGAAAACATAGTAATAAATAATGTTGACTAATATGATCATATAAAACAAGTTTGTGAAGGTTCCTTCGTGCTGATTGGATTCTAATGGCGTTTGTGAGAATGGCATTCAGCTCAGCGGTCTTTTTGGCAGCTTTAAACTTGGTATGTTTCATCACAGCCCTATGTAATGTTTATCTGTATTTGCGGCTCTACAAACATTTTCATCCACACTAGTTTTTGTCCGGTGCGGTTTTTCCAGTCTTTGTGTATGCAGTCATAATCTTGGAAAAGTTTTTACCGTTTTGGGGTTTTGGCAGCTCTGATATGATTCTCATGTAATTGTATAGAATGGTATCTTGATGGTAAATGATGCTTTGGTCCTAGAAAAACTTAAAGAGCCAGTTGAATTAGGAAACAACGATAGCGCCATCCACAAAATCCGCTATTAGCAAAAATGTAAATTAAGACAAATATATTGTAAGGTATTTCCATGTATTTACCACAGCCTGTATGTCCTACTGCTTATTTTTGTTTAGACCTTATCACATGTTTCCCGACTGATTTTTTTCAGACCTTGTTATCGTTTTAAGAAATAAAGTATTTACTTAATTTTTTTTATTTGATACAATTTTTCTTCAAAAAAACTTTTAATTTTTAAACCATTTATCATTTTAATAAGTTACCATTTCATACCTCACACGACGGGTTACCAAACGAAAACAATGCTAACGCATTTGATTCTCCAAGATCATCCTTAAAATTACGATATCAGATTTTTGTACGTCACAGTTATGTGAAAGTTACTATTAAATATAACTACATCATAATTAAGCTTAAGTCACGTGGTCTCTAACAAAATAAAGACTCTTCTAACAATAAAGATACAACGAGTTAACTCCTTAAGTATTCCATTTTTCCGACTTTCGTAAGGAAAAAGATTCGCTCTATGAAGTAGCGAGGGGAAATCTAGTAAGATATAAACAACAGATCATTTAATTACATACACCCATATTTAAAGATTTGTGTAATTTCTCATAAAATCATTTTATATAAAGATTTACGTAATTGCATAACACTTAATTATCCTGGTTATTGTTTAGGGTTATATAACCAAAGAGTGCCAACGGTATCCTATTACTAAATATCCTATTACTAAATCTTCGCCGTCTGTCTGTCTGTATGTTTATCTCTCTGTATGTTTATCTGTCTGTCTGACACAGGTCTGTGTCTTTTGGACCGTAATAGGTAGACACTTGAAATTTTCACTCAATACGTGGTACTATGGCCTCTATCACGACAATACATGCCATAGCAACACGTCATTCATAATAACACCTGCCAAGCACGAGTAGAACTCGCACTACGAGGATTCCGTACATAATTAGGCAAGTGCCTAATTATGTACGGAACCCTCGTAGTTTTAATAAATATTTAAGGGTACTTAGTATTTCTAATTAAACTATTTACAAATGTTAATTTTTCAAAACGTAAATATATTGCCTGCTATTTTTTCACAGGCTTAAAAATAAATAATAAAAGAAAATAATTATGAAAATATAAAATAATGTAGACTGTTAAATAAACAACTTAAAATATTTTACCAGTATCTTATCACGAATATATGTGTGGCAGATATAATTAGTCAAATATTTTACACATTTTTAGGAATTACCTGTTATAATGGCATCTATCTTGTTATTTATTACTGAATTAATGTTTATATTGTGCGGTAGATTGCACTTGGTAGCTTTTATTTCATTCACTTATGTAATCAAATCTCGGTGTAAGAGGTTGTTAAGCCTTTTAGTATCAGCGATATTTTTCTGATATAGGTTACAGAGCTATATTTAATAATTGGAATATCGTGCTGTCTCTACTACATATATGATTGTGATTCAAGTAAACCACATTTTTTTATAGTTTCCCACGCACTTTATTATTCGTTTGTTATATACAGGTGTAACAAAATGCCTATTATAACATACTTGTACAGGTGATTCCACGCTTCAAACTGAGTAACCTTAGGATACCATATGATCGATAAATTCTTAACCGTTTCAGAAAAATTGCTGTGAAAGCTTCGATTCAAATGAAAAATAATGTTTATAAGGAAACACGCTTCAAATGTTTTCAGTTTCAAGTACAGAATCACTGTATGGATAATAGTTGGGCTCTTTATTAAACCTGTGCATATTTTGTCAATTGTTTTTAATTCACTTACCCAAATTATGTGGGCAAATATACATTTAATTAGGTTTATGTACGCAAACCATTTATCCCATCAATGAAATCAATTGAAAAGCTTTGTTATCCGAAACTCTTTCATCTCTTTAAATTATTTTCGGCGAATTCGCTCGCCGGCAGGAAGATGTGGGCGGAGGTCGTCGAGCGAAGTGGCACAAGGTCGCGCCGTCTGCGCGTCAGCTTCCATTTTAACAGTCCAATAGCATTACTTACGCCATGATATATGTGTGAATAATATTTATAAAGGACTTTACCGATAAGGCATTCTGATCTCGGACCGGTCGCTTTTCGGCCTCGTGTTACGCTATTGCGGCGAGGAAGATAATGCGCAAAGGTTACGTGAACCATGTCAAGTTTAAACCAGCCCATAATAGGGAGCTTGCATGTAGTTTAGATTTGGTTCAAATATTTTTTCCAATTATTTATTAACCGGATAATTATTTCCAAACAATCGTTTTCTTAACTAATTCTTTATTAATTGCATAAATGAATAAATAAAAAGTGCAAATTATACGAGGGAAATTTAAATTGTCGATACGCTATTGGTTAAAACGAAACGTGACGTCAGAAGCTATGTAAACAAATTCGTATTGTTAACATTTCTGTAGTATTTGTTGTGTTTGATAGAGAAGTTCTTGAAATATTTTCTTAATTTAATGCATTTTTAATTATTTTGTTATGTTATAATAAAAATTGTAACAGAATAAAATAATATAGCATATACGATTTAATGTAGTCGAAGGTACGATTCAATAATTGTATCGTGAAAATATTATTATCATTGCATGTGCAACTAATTTTTACCTCTCATGTTTTTAAATAAGTCTTTTTATTCGCATGAAAATCACCAATAATTTATTTTTGAAGTAAAACTTCTTTACGCACGCTTGACTTGGGAAATAAGCTGGTGAATGTGTGACGAGAGCGTTACGAAAAGTATGATCGGGCGAGGCGAACGGAAGTTGAGAGGAAGATATAACTTAGTGAAGACAGAAAGAGAGACAGAGTTACGTTTCGTATATTACTGTAGGGACAAGAGAGAGAGGTGCGAGCACACATTTTCTTTCTCTCTTTCTCTCATAGCCAGTTATGTTTAGTATATCTAAGATACAGTACAAGCCTATTGATTGTCTGTATCACACTGTAGGAGCAAGAGAGAGCAGTGCGCGCGCACATTTTCTTTCTCTCTTCCTCTCATAACCAGTGCATGAAATATATATATATATATATATATATATATGTGTGTATATATATATATATATATATATACGCGAGTTTGCTAGCGTTACGCGAACGGTGATTTTTTGATTATTTTGTAATTTCAACAAAAATAAACAATAATAATAACAATTTTATAAATTATTATTTTCGTCAATACATTAAATATTCTACGTTTAAAGTGAATAAAATTGTAAATTCATTTTAAAGTGCATATTTTGTGAATTTGAAGTTTTACTTCAGTCGTGTGGTCTAAAGCACACTCGTTTTTTTCTTCTAAAAAAGATCCAGCAAGATTTTTTTCCTTATATTAAACATTATAAAATTGTGGGAATTCTTATTCAAGCAAAACGCTAGTCGAAAAATGCCCTTGCATTGCAGCGTCATTATGGTTTGGATATGTCACAAAGGGCTCATAAACGAATATGATACGAATAGATTTTATTATCTATTAATTTCGTCATAAAAGCCCTCATAAATGTATATGTTATTGGAAAAGAATTACCAGATATATTTTTGGTAGGTTTCAAATCTATATTACCATTCAGTATGCTATGAATTTTGGAATACGATAGTGCTAATGTGTGTATTATTAACGTGTTTCAAACTTTACAAGATTATTTTTTCTGAAAAATTATTATTTTCCTGAACATTTCCATGGTTACTTAAAAACTAACTAAAATTATATAGATTATATAATTTTCCTTTTTCCTAATTAATTGCACTCTTATCTTCACTAAGAATATCACAACAGTGTAATATTTATTATTTTTTTAGTCCTCAAAACAATAGCAAAAATCAAAATTTTGTTTCTAACAAACCACGTTTTTTTTCAGTGATTATTTTTGACTTAGGGGAGAAATATAACCGGGTTGATTATTATTATTATTGTTATTCGGATATTTGTTTCAGACGATTAGAATTTATTTTATCATGGGACATATTCAGCTTTAATAAAATCTATGTTTATTGATATTTCTTTGTCGCAATGTGCACGAATGCGACATGAACAACTCCAAAGTGAACTAACTTGAAATTTATCAATTTGCTTTTTAATTCTCACACAAATTAAATGTTTAAAACTCCTGAAGCACAACACTGCGAACTCTACATTATCCGATAAATGTTAACTAAGGCTGTGGGAAGACAGGCATAGCTGGCGGAATGTAATTATTAATCCTGAAGCACTGTCTTCTACAATTGAGTGATTGGTTCAACGTGCCACTTAATATGACCATACACTGTACATTGCAAATTGAGTACAAGCAAACCGAAGCTTCTGAGAGAAAATAAATCAAATAGAATGCCAATTTAAATTTAACATGAAAAATAGTTCAGTATGAAAATTTCAATATTTTTCTAATTCAAAATTGTGTTATGCAGAAACCTACATGTCTATAATAAAATTTCAATCAAATTGTAAAATTTACAAGATTGTAAAATTTTGAAAATTGTAAAATTTTCAGTACAAATTGTAATAAGAATACTAGAAAAACCGGAGAATTTTCAACCATCTTTTTTTCTTAATAAAAACCTTTAATTAATTTATTTTAAATCATTATAATGAGAATATCTCCTTATTGTAGCAAAATAAAGTTCTTTTACCGTTTTCATTTTTAAGTGTTTCATGTTATTTTTTTTAGTGTCATATTCAAAACCAGTATATTATAAAGCAATACCATAGGAGACTGAACTATTAAAATAGGATTAAACTTTAGGCAACTGATTTATAATCGGCTTAAGGAAATTTCACCTTCGCTGGTTTACAACAATTGAACTAGAAAGCAAACACAGTATTTTGAGAACCTAAACTTGACGCAAGTTGACGTAGAAAGCGGAAAGAATTTCTGAAGTGTTATTAATACATATTTACATGTTATATCATATCTTGTTGGTCCAAATATGCGAATCGTCTTGTAGTCTGAATACTAATATTATATTAGTAAGCAGATATGCTGAATATATATGAAATATTAGACATGCGGTTCTCTTTGATGTTAAAATACAGTAGGATATGGTATAATAGAGAATTTCCCTCGGCTAACATTTTCCGGACTGGCCCTTTTTAACCGGGAAGATTTTTGAAGGGATTTTATTTTCCTGAAAATATTACATATTAATTCTAATTTATAGGTAAGAAATCGATTAAACACCGCCATTAAATGATCAACCCACTTTACGTTGGCAATCGACACAAATTTCGACATCTTTAATATTGCTTTGATCACTGTATTTTTCTTTTTGTGATTCCTGATGAGTTTCCTACTTTAAGGTATTACTTCTTGCAATTCAGTCGAAGGCGTACGGTCTTCCAAACAGAAGTCTTTTGGGTTGCTGTTTCATGAGATGGCTACTGTTCGCTTTATACTAATGAATCTTCTCCAGAATGGAATTCGGTTCCAATAGAATCCAATTTCTTATGACAAAATGGTTTTTAAGAATTAAGTCATGTTTAATATTATACTACATAGAATCATTCTGTCTATATTTTCCTGCATTATTTCGACCAATTGGAAATTTGTACAGCCGGATGCAGAGTTATATGTATGTGCGTAGGAAGTTTGGATGCTGCCTACGCATTGCGTCACTCAACGGATGCATTTGAAACTGTGACAAGACAATTAAAATGTTCATCGGAACAAGTTGTGTGAAACGAGTACACTAAGTTTACATGTATTCCAACGAACAGGAAATCGGTTGAGGTATATTCAGTGTCAACTTGTATAATCAGTAGGTGAATTGCAAAACACGGTGAGGCTTTAAAAGGAGGAATAGTGCCGTAAAGCAGCCTAGCCTGGTTGTCACTGATTTCAAATATAAGTTATGATTTATTACTGCTTGATTTGCTTGAGAGTTTGCCTGTTAGAGGAAACTCAGCAGCGACGTACACACCGTACGTCGCTGCTGAGTTTCTTTGCATTTTAGAGGTGGAAGTGAGCATGTGTCTGGCAGATTCAGAGAGGCGAGTTGTTCATGTATTTGCTACCGGTTGATGAGATACACTGGAAAGTTTTGGCTTGATGAAATTTCTCCAATTTCAAATGTCTCATTTTTGTTAAATTTATTTGTTATGCGAGTTTAGTGTGACCGTGTTTCTTTCAGTCTATGGCAAAATTTTATATTGTGCTTGCAGTTTTGCAAAACATGATAATGATTAATAAAGGAGATATTGCCAGCATATTTTTGTTAAAACATACTGGTACCCACTGAGTACCATTTTCACAGTAACGCTGTGGATTGCAAAATTAATCGAACGCCCAAATATACTTATAAGATTCTAGCTTTCACAACACTGCAATGGTCCAATTATACAAAGTATACAAATATTTTTTATGTTTATATCATAACTATAGTAATATGCTATTAGCTTCTGTAATCGTTTGACACAATTAAGTAGAACTGCTAATTGTTATATATTATAGGGAAATTATCAGGTTTTCTATATAATAAACATTGATGGTCTGTGAATCTAGTTTTTTAGATAACATGCTTATACGTCTAAACCAGTTCATAATGACATTTACAGTTTACGTTAAGCAACTTAAAAGAAAACGAAAGTTTAAAGCAATAATTAAATTTATAATGCGTTATACTTGAATACTTAATCGCTGTGTTGTACATAGAGATGAAAAAGGATCTCGCCCGGCGCAAGCTGAAACTCGAAATAAAACTTTGATGCTTGCCCTGGCCTCAATTTATCAATGCAATGGCGTATTTTACTGTTCCCTGCGGACGAATTAACACTGTTCGCTCCAACAAACCGAATTAGATAAAAAATAAACTCTGGAATACTTTGCCGGAAAATCCTTAAAAAGGTTAATGTTGAAAAATTGTGAAAAAAAAGAATAATATAAAAAAGTAACACCTTCAGGTAAAGAATATGGTTTTAGGTTTTTTTATTAGTTTTTCACCTTTATAGAGAATTTAGATCTATAGAGTTCCGGCTTCTAAAAGGCCATCTTCTTCAATAGAGTACAATTTATTTCATTGACAGATTAAAATACTTTTAAAACACAGCTTTGGGCTACGCTCTGAACTTACTCACGTTTCTCATTCCCAAACAAACTTATGCATTATATACGATATGTTATTTAAAAATAAGCAACTAAATAAACTAAGAACTTTTTTATGAAGGTCTTTAAAGGCCGTCTTGTAAAGTCCCTCTTTTCTGACCTCTTGTTCTTCTGTCCTCTTTATGTTTTCTATACCAATTCACGTTAATATGATTTGTAACTCTGTATTCATATTTAATGTAATTCTACTCTGAGTAAATGGTATTTATTTTTATTTTTTTGATTGTTTTGTAATATGAACATATATTTTAGAATTCCGGTATTGTCTTTGGTTACTTTTACTACGCAATCGGTGTATTGATTTAAAATACGTAAATAAGTATACTCAATAATATAAATAATATGCTTATGGCTCTATTGGAGAATTTTCTCTTTATCTTTGCCGGTTAATAGTTGAAAGGAATGCGCGATGCCTTAATGACGGGAACGACAAATAATCTAAAACCAATAAGTTCCTTATAGTGTGTATGGATGGAAGATGTGTAGTCATCTGTAAAATGGCTATATAGTTGTAAAGTTAATTGAAAGACGTGCGAATCTTACGTAAAGGAGTAGTAAAGTAATATCGACAAAAACCGTATAACGATGGTATGAAAGCAAAGTTTATTTCTATAGATTACTGTAAAATCAGCATTTTAAAATTTGCTTTATCAATTACATTTTATTAGTCCAAACAATTACAGAAATATAACTATTCGCTGGCGTTCCTGTGCATATTGGGTTTTGCATTATGGGCTTATAATGTCGAAAAATAATAGAAATATAATTCACAATTAAATGAAACTACGTTATGTAGTATTATTTCTACTTTCTTTAAGTTCTTTACCACGACCAAGATTTCGTTGTATTACAACATCTTCAGGTGGGCTATTAGCAAAGATAAGCAATGCTTGCAAGGCAATCTTTGCTAATAGCCCACCTGAAGATGTTTTAGTACAACGAAACCTAGGTCGTGGTAAAGAACTTAAAAAAAGTAGAAATAATACTACATCACGTAGTTTCATTTAATTGTGAATAATGAATTTCTACAAAATTAACGCCAAATATATTCGATATTAGAAATATAATTATTATTCCAATTTGTTTGACAACGTTTTCGGTGAAAAGGTTACGTAAATAATCATAATTAATAATTTTATGGAAACGAAACTTAAGTTTAAGTAACGAAGAAATAATAGTTTAGTTACACCTTACTTGCACAGTAAAGGGTTAAGTATTATGAAAATACTTTTTACATACGAGTATGTCACTTTTAATTAACTGCCTAGATATGACATGCGTAAAATATTGTTGGATTGCAAATTGTATAATGTACCTAAAAATCTGTTTCCGCAACATTCCAAAATAAAAAAAAAATGATAAGGACCGCCTGGGTTTTCTTCCTAGTACCATGTGAATAAAGTGTTTTTCACAAGTGTATTTTATTTTTTATAAAAAAAGGCAAGCAACAAAATACTAAAGTACGTCAAGTGCATATTACCGATTAATTAAATTTTCTTCCGTAAGTCGTAAAAGTAAAGTGAAAATTTTAATCATAGTGCACATATCGGATTATTGCCGCGTTTTGTATTTCCTAACTTTGTCCGGGCAACACGCGTGAAGCGACTACTGTACGCTGAGCGGTGTTGCGTCACGCGGCGACGGTCATTCACAGCTCTTACCTCATCTCCCATTTTAATTTAACGTCATCCATTTCCTAAACTAAGTTTCTATTTTTTAGTAGTGGGATTTATATAATTGTGTAAAGTTTTAAAATATATAAAAGTTGAGGAGAATATTATATAAACGAAACTTATAATGCTGTGGTTTTTCTAATGGAAAAGGAAAGAAAAACTAATATTATAAAATTGAAACTGAACATTTAAACTGTATATAAAATTTTTTTTTTCGTGTTGAGGTGTTCATAATCTAAAGCAGTAGAACATGAAAATAATTTTGGAAATAACTTTCTTTTTTTGATTTAAAAAGAACCTCTTTCGCCTTTAAAGAAATAGAACGGTAATTGATCTTGCCTTTCCATCTATATGCAAAAGTGTTACCTTTACAATTTTAATAGAATCACATTATTAGCTATACTTTAGTGACATCGTGAACTATGATAATTATGATAATTTGATATTGATTTTCGCATTAAAAGTTTAACGCATAGCTATGTATTACATACTGCTATTTTGCTATATTACTGTTGATTAGATCATGAAGAATGTGAAGAATGTCGCCTTTCAAATTTTCGACAAGAGAAACAGACAAGTAGATAAATATCATTACAATTTACTATATTGGTATGACACCACCTTAGTAGATTATTTCTGTTTTACTATGAATACGGTGTAACTTACAGCTACCATACTCTTATTAAGCTATGATCTATTTGTGAAGTTGTTACAAAAAAAACCTGTCAAGCATGAGTGGAACTCGCACTACTAGGGGTTAGAGTTTATGCATTTATAAACATTTAATGGTACATAATATTCCTATTATACTATTTACAATATTTTTGAAGTTATACTTCTTTAGGCGCGTTATGAAAAAATGATGAGAGTGAAATTTTAAGATTCGTCACACAAAAGTTACAGTATGAAGTTGCAGCGGTTGCAGTCTCGAAACAAAAGCTATTGGCACCATCGTCGCCTCTGTTCACTGTTTTCATATTCATAGTATTTATCCACATGTTTCTAGTGTCTACATTCACACACGTGTTTTAGTTTCATATAAGTGCGATTTATATATGTGCTGATCAATTATATTCAGTAGTGATTTAAATTCAATATTTTGATTAATATATTTACTATTCGTAAATATTAGTGAAAAAATTGTGTTTATAGACTTTTTCAAGTGCTCCAATATAATTGAGGTTATCTATCCGTATGTATTATTTAATGATGCCAAAGAAGTATCCTTTTTTTTTTGGAATGAAATTATAATGCCTCCTATATCTTTCACAGGCGCATATTTAAAAAAAATATGTGATGTAACTACAAATGAACGATTTTTAGTCTTTTTTATCTTTTATTGTGCTATGAGACCTTGGTTTTTGCCAAATTTCATGATTCTAGGTCAACGGGAAGTACTTTATAGGTTTTGATTTATATGCGTGTGTCAAAAAATGCAGCATAAATGACTGTATTTTTAGGATTTTTTTATTGCTTTGACTTAGAAGCTCGTTTTTTTTACAGCTCCGAGGGACCGTAGACCTAAGTATTTGATATACATATATCATTTATTTAAACTTGATACCTTCACGCGTTCCTGAAAAAAAAGGTCTTGAGAGACAGATAGAAAAACGAGCAACGAAGTGATTCTATAATAGTTCCTTTTTTCCGTTTGAGGTACGGAACCCTAAAAATAAGAAAACGATACAAATATGAAACATGTTATTTACGAATGTACAACATACATGTATGGAAGGTTATTCAAGTATAAATGTATTTTTATTTACGTTCGCAAAGTAATGTTTTTCTTTTATTTTAATTAACTCCCTTTTGTTAGTAGGTTTTGAAAATTATCATATATATTTAAAAAATACCCTTTATAACTTAACTACTTGGTTCAATAAATTATTTATTGCTTTTTTAGAGCTCAAAACGTTTATAAAAATAATAAAGACCCTAATTAACCTTTAAATTATGAAAAAAAAACAATGAACAGGTTATATTACCGAATGAAATTGATTGCTTAATTCACTGCTAATATCACTTAAGTTAAAGGAGATTAATGAAAAATCTTTTTAAGGTGTTTTATATATATAATTTGAAAATTGACACAGTAATATATTAATTGCAATTAATATATTTCTTTTTTGCAATTAATTTAGTTTTTTTTAATTTTCAAGAATGAAATATAACTAAATGTCGGTTTGCGGTTTACCGACATCCATAGTTGTATGTCTTCCTGTAGTGTATTTTAAAAATATAAATGCAATTATAGAAAATAAAAATTAAATAAAGTGTCCGTGGGAATGTGGTCACTATGCCGCCTCTAGTGATGACTTCATCATAGCTAACAATGACGTCACGAGGTTATCGCATTATGAGTTAATATTTAAACATACAAAATTGAAGGCTGTCAGGAATTGAGCTTAATTTTAAATTCGATTAATTGATTTAAATAGTTTAACATAACGAGAGATTTTCTAATGCTCACTTTAGACAATTTATTGGGAAACTTTCTGAATTTAGAAATGTGGGAAGGGGTTCACGGACGAGTTTGTTAATGGCCTAACGTGGCTATGTGGAAAATTCGGCCTCGATACGTAATTCTATCGATAATCATACAATTTAGTTCCATTGATTTTTACTCACTAGACATCTCATAGTCACAGTATTAATAAACTTACCTAAACTAATCGTATTATATTTGTAATTGCAATGTTATCCAGCGAATAAGCAACAAAGGTCAAGCTTTTGACTAAAGCAGAAAAATATTTTCCATGTTGAATTGTTAAAGGTCAAGCTCTTGACTAAACCAGAAAAATATTTTCCATGTTGAATTGTTAAAGCTCTTGACTAAAGCAAAAAAATATTTTCCATGTTGTAATTTTTATTGTCGTTTTTGTATTTATACGTCACACTCTAAGTTCTTAGTAAATTTGTATTTGAATAACATAGAAAATTAATTATGAAACATTTTAAGAAATATGTAATGTACAATACAAAAGAACAATTTTACGACAATTTTTTGGAAAAAAGATTACGATTGATTTGAGGTTGCTAAAAATAAGATAAACTTTAATAAGAAAGAGTTGTCTGTCTGTTCAAAAAACTGATCTTTTCAAAAATAATATTTTAATTTTAGGCTATATTAGGAATACAAAAAAATACCAAAATTCGTTAAAAAAATTATTAATATCTTGAATATTTTTGGCAAATATGGATAAAATATGTTGACCCGTGTGGATCTTAATTATAAGATCTTTTTTAAGTTTTAACTTTTTAAATATTATCATAATAGTTTTATGTTCATACTCAATAAGTGGGACAGGCAAAATATTGTGTGGATAAAATTATATTCACTTATATAAATAATGTTCCGTAATTAGTATTCTATAGCGAAACAATGAACCCTTACAAATTCATCATATCCATCCGTCTGTCTTAAACTTACAGGTTTATACTTTCAGACCTATATGCGTGAAGTTGGTGTGCAAGAAGATGCCTCAGATGAGGATCTCAATGAATATGAAGCGATACACTTAAAAAAAATATTAATGTACATGTGAAAATTGATATATAATTTTTATAAAATTAAAAAAAAAAACTACTAGTTACTTGCATTTGATGAGAACTTTTGTTGACTTGCAATAATAGTTTTAAAAGATATTAGCTCGTGTGAAATTTGGAATTTGGTGGTTGACTAAATTCCAAAAATTCAAAAAAAGGCTTTCCGGCTTCTATTATCATTCTATACGCTAATCAGTCACTCTTTTTATAATATTATTCATATACAGAATTTACGCAGTCACAATTTTATTACGTGTATATTACATAGTTGAATAGCCTGGAATATACTCCAAGCACGTACCGAAACTTGAAGCGCACTTGGTCGTTCTTTTTTAAATTTTAACTTAAGGGTACTTTAGTTCAAGCTTAGTTGAGACTTTAAAGAACATTTATTATAAGAAACCTTTGCGACTATTGACCATTAAAGACGAGTTGGGAAATACAAATATTAACTTATTTTGATTATAGCAGCATCATCTATCAAATAACATTTTTATTATTACCTAGGCAAATATTCCGCTTTCCGATTATTAGTCCATTCGCAACTATATTTGTTTAACGCAAATGTAGTTACGTAATGTCATTAATATATGTTTCCGATGATTAGTCCATTCGCAACTATATTTGTTTAACGCAAATGTAGTTACGTAATATCATTAATATATGTTTCCGATGATTAGTCCATTCGCAACTATATTTGTTTAACGCAAATGTAGTTACGTAATATCATTAATATATGTATATAAACCTTCGTAAGGATTGGTCAAGCGGTTGCTGAGTAATAAGGTTATAAATAAACGCGATGTTTTATTTTTATATTAGTTAATTAATGTAAGTTACGATGCTTGAATCATTGCCTTCCGAGTATTCGGAATGATGAGATAAATTAAATCAAAACAATATTTGCCATCATATTTCATTAACTATCCTGTGAAATGTCACGATGACGTAACGCGTCTCTATCTTTCTCTCTCATGATCACCGAGTGATGCCATTCTTATAACCGGCCAAGGATAACCCAAAATAATGACTAATTCATACCGGTCGTTGTGTTTAATATTCATGAAACTTGTCTATCGACGCATGGAGTTAATGTCACGTCACAAGGATGTTCCGGTGACCGCGATAGTAAAGGAAACTGACTCATTTGCGAATCGCCAACATTTCCTCTGTATAATTTCGATGAAAAATATGTGGCTGGAATGAGAGATTCTATAGTTTTTGCTTATTCATAGGGTATATTTTATGCACATTATCGCTTAATGAGTCATTAATGATTTGTATGTTTAAGGTTTTTTTTTCTGGTAAATGAATGAATGTGAGAAATGATCGTTTAATTATGTATATATGATAGAATGAACGCGTATCGCCCAGGTATGGTATTATTGTATAATTTCTAAAATATTAAAAGTATTTATTTAATAAACCAGACATTGGATATATTTGGCGTTAATGTTGTGAAAATTCATTATTCACAATTAAAAACTACGTGATGTAGTATCATTTCTACTTTCTTTAAGTTCTTTACTACGACCTCGGTTTTGTTGTATTACAATATGTTCAGAAATCTTGCTAATAGCCCACCTGAAGATGTAATACAACGAAACCTAGTTCGTGGTAAAGAAATTAAAGAAAGTAGAAATAATACTACATCACGTAGTTTCGTTTAATTGTAAACCAGACATTATTAAATGTAGAATAAATAATACAACAATTGCCATAGAAAACATATGTATTCTAAACAAGTTAACAAAAAGAATATTTTAATATTATTTAACATTTCCAGTTAATGAAGGACGGGGGAGGCAATTGGGCCTGGCCCACCCTAGAATCCTCTTGGCCCACCCTAAAATATTAATCGTTCACGTATACATAATTGCAAGTTAGGGGGAGCAAATTTTCAACTCAAAATTTATAATATAAATTTGCTACACCCTCCCAGGGGAAAGTCATTGCCACACCTATGCGTATCGCCAAAGAGCACAATCTGTTTACGATTTTAAAAATAATAGCCGACTTGTGTTTAATGCTTCGGTGTGATCAAAATTATGGCTGTTAGTTTCAAAATAAGGATACAGAAATTTTCTACAATTTAAAAGCGATTTCGCGACACCGAAAGAAAAATGTGGTGTATTGGTCAATCATTTTATTTAACTTAATTTAACTTAATAGTTTATTTCAATCAGAGTCATTTTAAATTTGGTTCTTTTTATTTAAAACAACGAAAACAAAGTTTGTGCTTATTTTAATTCAATTGTTTTAACTAAGGTCTGTAGATGAAAGCTTTTCAAAACTGTATTTACTTTTCTGAAGCTGAAATCTTTTACATAATGATACTGAATGTTCCAGCAGGCTGAATGATGTCGCACACGGTGACAATCACGCGCACGACGACCAGCAGTACGTCCTCGCCGCTGTTTGTGAACACTGGCTACCTCAAAACCTTTCCTGGTCTCCTTAAATTTCTCCAGCTAGTGAGTACTGTTTGATTTATTTATAATCTTTTCTTGCTGTTTAGATCGAATGAGTGTTTCAGTAACTCTGGAAATTAATTAGTATAACCTAATCGTTATTAGTCTGAGGATGACTAAAAGATGACTGTGTGAGTTATTCTCTAAGCCATTACAATTTTGATTGTATTTTATATGTCTCGAGTTACGAACGAATGTGTTTATACATAAAGTTTCTTCCAAAATGCGATTTTTCTTTTTAGTTTCATTAATACTTTTTACTTTATAAATAAATTTTGTATTTTCGAAAATTATAGATTGTTTTATATTTCTTAATTTTATATACAGCATTATTTATGAGTTTGTAACGCGTCGCCTTTGAAGTTAATCGACCGATTTACAAATTTTGTTAATCATGTCAAATTCTGCTTCTTCCTAAAAATATAGGCTATATTGAAAAGGGTATAACTATTTTTTATACTTTTAATGTTGTTCTATTATGCTACGACTTATTATGGTTATCCTTTAATCACCAGCTTTAAATTTTTCTGACTTATTGTTTTTTGGCTGTTGTCTGTCGTAAACTTCTTCTGTGTTTGGTTTACACCATAGAGAAATACTTAAATGCACAGATCATATACTAAAGTGCTTAAAAGGTACCCTTTTTATTTATTAATATTTGAATATGGTTTATCTGCTAGCCTGATTCTATATATGAAATTATAAGACTTGTAATATTGGCATTTACATATCTTGGTTTAGTTAATAATTATAATCCTAAAAAGTGATATTTTTATTCGAATTAAATTTAGACTGTCCATGAAAATTGATAAGGTGTTTGAAATAATTAAAAAAAAACGTAAAGACTAGACGTAGACCACAGAACAGATACGTAGAGTAGATTAAGGAATATAACTTCGGATTCGATCAATACTTACCAATGGTATGGCATTCGTTGTGTGCCAGTACCACATATATTTTATTTTTTAACCATATTTTCAAAACCCTTCAAATTTTGATTTACCATTGTCGTCATTGATAATTATTGTAATAGATTAGAGCTAGAGGGACTTCATGTTTTTTGTGTACATTTTCAACAATATTCTAGAACTGTCATATAAAATTGTGAAAAAAATAGTTTCGTAATTCTTACAATTTCTCACTTTTTCAATTTATACTCCACAGGAAACGCATTGATCTCAGCAATTATTGAACTTTACGCGGGTTACTATGCTTTATCGCTATGTCAATTTTCAAGTTTTTATGTGAAACGGTTTTTGAAAAATGTGAATGATGTTGTAACGGTTAATTTTTTTTCTTTTCTAGGTGCGTATGAAACTCTAGAAATTATATGAGTTTATCTACTTATACCTCGCAACCACTTGTATGGGAGTGGGCTACTGTCACTCCCATACAAGTGGTTGCTCGAAATATAAAAAAAAGTGAGATAAGCGAATCGATTAGAGATATCTGGAATTATAATTAGGATTAATTAATTAGTTTATTCTTTATTAGTTATTAGAAGGTCCAAATGATGGTAGTTTAAACATGGTAGGTTAGTTCAAATTTACTCGTAATTAAAATTGTCATCATAAACATTTTGTGCTTTTTGTGGTTGAAACATAGAAAATTCTCTCTGTACTTGAGTATGTATTAGTGACTACTAAGGAACCTTTCAACGAAGGTTTAAAAATTTAGTCTTTTAACTATTTAATTGTTACGTGGTTAGATTTTGATAGTTTTCTTTCCAATTCTTTTTCTTGATATTTCAATTTCAAAGGTCAAAGAAAAAAAATTGGTATTTGCAAACTCAATCATATTTCTTTATATGATAAATCCAAGTTTTCGGATTGTATTTATGTTACGTAAGTGGTACTTTATGGTTCGCAGCATACTGGAGATTTTTTCACATCGGGTTTTATATAACGCCGACTGTCACAACTGATGACTGACAAAGGATGCAAAGAAAGCGGTGTTTGAGAAGTTCTCGGAACTGTTTATGATTTAGATAACTGTTTTGATGAGGACCGAAACATGAAAAAATTAAAGTTTTTTGTATGGTATCAAAAAAGTGGACCAAATCAGGGTAGAACATGAACAATTTCTCAAAATACAAAAATGTGAGGCTGACTAAAGCATTTCAGCTGCCAACTACATTGCCATTCATTGGTGGAAAAGAGCCTGGTCCTCGACCCTCACAAGACAGGAAACTAAAGACCTTACACCAGGATACCTCCCCGAGTATTCAGAATCTTAGAAAAGCCAAAATAATGTGTTGAACATCGGATGATTTCATCGAGGTGACAGAAACTTGTGCTCAGGCCCCACTCCAAGTCTTAGTGGATCATACTGTTTTTAGAATTGTTGAATCTCAGGAAGATGTTTTACATCAAATATCTCCTCACGGATGATTTATAATTTCGATCTATTGTTGAATTAAACCAAATCTTTGTATCTGGATTGGTACTCTTAATACTACATGACGGTGACAGTGCACAAGATATTGGTTCATGGTACTCATATAATATCTACATGCATACTACCAATAGCGCAAATATCAGAATGAGCTTCCAATGCTCACCATAAAGAGATCAGAAATCGTGGCGGGTTAATACCAATCGGGACTAGCTTTTGCTTTTTTTGACATCAGATCTGAAAATTTCATCTGTTCGAAAGTGTACCAAACCTAAGGAAAAGTTACCAGGGGAGGTTTTGAGCTATATGTCCAGAACCTGCTTCTTCTGCAACCATATCTCAGTTCGCCAATTTCGAGAGTGTGACGTTTACCGATTCTGATGACTCTGACAACAGCGTCAGTGATCACTATAAAGAGTAAACGTTTATTATTATGGTAATAAATTATTAGATAAGTTAATTTTTATATATTATTAGTTATATATACCTAGTTTATAAGCAAGTTTTATCTCTTTTTATGTTTGCGATGCACTAATTTGTGATTTGTTTGAAACCATATTTTCTTCTGTTCCATTGTATTTATTATTTTAATAAAATTTTTTAAACTTAAGCTGTATATTTTTTATTTTCTCAATACTATTTTCCAAATAAATTTTTTTAACTAGATAATACCTCTTTGTGTTGTGTTGCATGTTCGACAAAAATCATTATCTGAGTCATGGTCTACGACGATTTTGGGTAGATTTTCTAACTTACATAATTTTATGAAACCTATCCGAGATGTTTATATAATAATTTAAATATTATTTTATATACATTTTAGCAAACTGTTTTAAATAGGTATTTGTTTAAATATTAGGTATCTACAAACGAAAAAAATCATATTTTTATATTTATCTTAAATTGGCTATATCAGATATATTATTCGTATTATAGGTATTCGGGTTTTTGGAAGCGAAATTTCCGCAGGATGCTATAAAATCAGTCAAGAATACAACATTTACATTAGAACTTGTTAGCAACTGTTTTACATTTTACATGCCAATGTAAACACTTAAACGACAATGGCAATCAATTGAAATACAACTGTCATTTACCTTGCTTTAAGCTAGGGATGTCGGAAATGCCAAAAAGTATCGATATATTGTAAAAGTATCGATATCATTTTCGATATATCGAAAATAAAATATCGATATATCGGTACGACTTTAAAGATAATATTGGCGTTCTAAAAAACGTAGCGTTTTTGGTTTAATTTAGCTCAATACAATCTCACATTACTAAATAATAACATCAAATCAAGTAAAATGAAGTCTGAAATAAAAAAGTATGGACAAGAATAATTTTCTTATTTATTAATCAAATAGGTACTTAAAGAATAATTTTCTTATTTATTAATCAACTAGGTAAATAATATTTTTATTCAAATACTTAGTTTAGGCAATAAATCATATTAAGCTAACAATCACTCAGGAAAACCAATATTTTTCTGACGGAGACAAAATGAAAACTTTTAGCTTGATGTGCTCTGCTGTAAGACGACTTCTGTTATTAGGTACTGTGAGACTTACAGGAGATGCTACTCTCTTCGATGAAACTGAGGACGCAGTAGGTATAAACTATTTTAGAGCTAAATTATTTTAGGTTATTAGGATAAAATGGCGACTATCAAACCAGAACTATATTGGATTCTCTTTTCTGGCTGTTCTAGATATTGTTTTAGTCCGCTAGGTAAACCACTTCTGATTGAGTTTGAAATTCTTGATGCGGACAACGGAGTTTAGTGTCGCCATTGGAAAAAATATCGATTTTGATAGGTTTCTGATACTTTATATTTTATATAAAGTATCGAATAAAAAATATCGATATATCGATACACCGATATTTTTCATACAAGCCTACTTTAAGTGAATTACTCAGCTAACACAAACAGATCTGCGGTTATGGCGATGACGAATAATTCTCGTTAATTAAGCTTATAAGAATCGTGCAATGTAGTTATTGATTTTTTCAATGGAATAAAGAGTATAATATTTATTTATTCAGTAGATTTAATAAATTTCCTAAGGAAAAGTCCTATTATAACTTATAGTTGAATTAAATAGACTGGATCTCACATTATAAGAACAAAGCCTTTTATTCTGTAATCTAAGGAATGGAACTATATTTTTGTTATAGTTTTTACAATATTGAAATTTTTTCATTACACTTTCTGATCTCAAGAAACCATCTGTCTGCTAAAGAGTATAAAAATAGTGCTGTAGAGTATAAAAATAGTTCTTATATTATGAATGGAATTTTAATTGTTACACATGAATGTAATCTTTTTGTTGAATTTATATCTTCGATAAAAAAAGAATAAGCTTTTAGAAATTTCTATACCAACAGGATTTTTTTGCACGTTGCACGCCAAAAAGTTTAAAGTGAATTGTGATCTAATTATTTCTGGTGTAAGTTTTTAATGATATGTTAAGGGTCTGTAGACATCTAGTGGATGATCAGAAAAGGATCGGTTGTTCTATTTCTAAATACTATGAATCCACATGCACATAAAACTGAAACAGAGCAGACTGAACTGTGGTTCATCAGCTCGATGGCAGTTGAGTAAAGGGACTGTGCAAGATATTTATAGGTTGCTTGAAGACAACAGAAATAAGAACCTTTATTCAAATGTTTGTGCAGTATTTTATAGAGTGAATGTCATTATTAGAAATTCTGTTACAAGTGAATATGACATTTGGTTTTGAAAAATGAAACACTGTATTATTTTTATGAATTATGAAAACAACATACTACACCATATATAGGCATTATAAATAGAGTTGAGGCGTATTTACTGGAACAGGTATATGAACTTAGTATTTTGCATACTAAGTGGTATTACTAGTAGAAAAAATTACGTACTATTCGGACACTTGACTGGCTGAATGAGAGCTATATAATCACATGACTTTTGGGTGAGCAAGAGCGAGGAAGGTGCAAATACGCCAGCATTTTACACTATTTAGTCTAAGCTAACAGTCCTAAGCCTGTTTAAAGTATGATGGACAGTTTCCAAACAAAAAACGAATAATTCTTATTAATAAATGGAATAAGACGACGGACGTACATATTTCATAAATTATACTTCCAAAGCACATAAATGGATAGAAGTAAATGTTCATCATACATTCTTTATGTTAAACTTGAAATTTTCTAAATAACTGCATTTTTGAAACCTAGTTATTGAACATGTTGTTTTTCGTACTCATTTGAAAAACTTGGTACATAATTTTACATGTACGACTCAACCCTATTACACGAACATACATACATACTTGGCTGTATTTCTGAAACAGGTATTTGAACAGGTGCGTCTACAAAGCCATACTAGGTGTATTTAGCATCAAATTACCTAATACGACCCATATCTAATTAAAAACAATTAGAATATGTACACTATGGGGATTTGACTTGAAAAATTACAGCAGTGTAACCAAAAGTTCATTAATTTATCACAATATGGCACTGATAACAGCCTGCACAGTCCATATAGGAAAGCTTTTGCAGGTATAACCTCTCTAATTGGTGAAGCATAACTTTTGCATATGAATTTCATCTTATTTGTAACTATTGAATATATTTGGCATTAATTTTGTAGAAATTCATTATTCACAATTAAATGAAACTACGTGATGTAGTATTATTTCTACTTTCTTTAATTTCTTTACTACGACCTAGGTTTCTTTGTATTACAACATCTTCAGGTGGGATATTAGCAAAGATATCTTTGCTATCTTTGTGGGATATTAGCAAAGATATCTTTGAATCTTTGCTAATATCCCACCTGAAGATGTTGTAATACAACGAAACCTAGGTTGTGGTAAAGAAATTAAAGAAAGTAGAAATAATACTACATCACGTAGCTTCATTTATTTGTAACCTAAAGAATAATTGATTAAGAACAATAAAAAAATATATTTAATATGTTACATGTCCTAAATATTTCAAAATCTGTTAAAATGAATTTGATATTTTTTCATTTAAACATGAATAGAAATGCTCTAGAAGTTCACAACGCAATGGGCATTGTAAAACAATTGTATTTGATCTTACGTTGTTATCATTTTTAAAATTTATATTCGAAGTCACTATGTTAACTCTGTTTGGGTTTTTAAGCAATTATTGTAGTAAAAAGAATAGGGCAAATTGTAGGTGTATAAGGCTTTACTTACTTATATGTAATTTGGGCGCAATTGGAATAATTCTTACACTCAGTTTAAATCAAATAATCCATATGCTCTATTAAACTGAAATAATTATTACGCTCAGTTTAAATCAAATAATCCATACGCTCAATAAAACCGAAATAATTATTACACTAAGTTTAAATCAAATAATCCGTATGCTCAATTAAACTGAAATAATTATTACGCTCAGTTTAAATCAAATAATCCCTATGCTCAATTAAACTGAAATAATTATTACGCTCAGTTTAAATCAAATAATCCCTATGCTCAATTAAACTGAAATAATTATTACGCTCAGTTTAAATCTTATGCTCAGTTTTAATTGTCTAAATTGTTCATGTCTGCCTCATCATAAACTAACTTTTGGACCATAAAGCAATTGAAAATTTTTGATCTGCCAAACGACCTATGTTAGATATAATCTTCCTAATATTCATTGTTCGCAAAAGTCGAATAAACAAAAAAAATGTCATCTGTCTACTTTCAGTAGTAGGTCTATAAAATTGGAGAAAACGATGGGAGGGTAGAAACCATTACTTTTTATTTATAAAACATTTTATTAATCTGCACAGAACTATGAATATCTTTCTTCTTCATCGTTATATTAGAAATATACATAGAAGAAATGAAAAAATACGACATTTATTAATTTTCCGAATTAAAAAAAATGACATTTATTAATTGTCTGTCTGAAAGTATAAATTTTAAAGAGGATATAATTATATTAAAATCAGAGCATTTCTAAATAAAGCAGAATTTTCATAGCGTATACTGGTATCAAATATACAATATACAAATAATTCCAATCAATTACAAAATTGCGATTTATTGGTCAATTTATTTTCACTCCAAAATAGACTAGCTTTATTACAATGTAACTCACTTCTTTATGAGATCCTGGAATCAATCTGCACTAAGAAAAAAACTAAAGTTCATTACCTCTTGAGATCAGTGTAGGTTGTTAGTGGACAATGGTGCGGGGGTGGTGATCGTCGTCCACGTAAAGTAGTTTGCGGCCAAAGTGTATCGTCACCAAGGTTGCACTTTAAAAAGGCTATGTGTGAGGAGATAATCCAATACATTTATTAAATGTATTTAGCTATATGTATGTAGTCTAGTGTATATAAATGCCATCCACTTGTTATACAGAAAAATCAAACACATTCAAAAATATAAATATTAAATTTTTTATTTTTAATGTAAAGAAGTGACAGGGAAACAATATATAATAACAAATGTTTGAATTGTCATCTTTGTCCGGTTTACATTATATGTACATTGGTAATACTAAAGTAGGAATGTTTTTATAATGTATAAATTTTGCATTTAATTAGATCATTCACAACAAATTTTTGTCAAAAGGGATCATTATTTTGATGAATCTTTATGCAATAAAAGTCCAAAATTTCATTCAAAATTAAATTGTGCTAATTTGAGTAAAACTATTTGCTGGTCCAGAATAATACATATATATAAATTCATTGAAATAAGAATATGCCCCTTTATTAAACAGATTAACAACAGCAATGTTACATTAACAATGTCAATGTGACAAATTAAAAAGATTAACAATGAGTTTCAGTTAATTCTGTATTTTTTTGTCCCTATACACTTGTTAAGTTAAAAATGTTTTATCTTTTATAATTACTAGGTCAAAAAGCGAACATAATACTATGCAAAATACTATAATAATTTTTCAGTATCATAACAATTATATAAATTAAAATTTCAACACGACCCTGTAATAATGTTTCTATAATTTCATCAAATATTTTAAGTATCTAAATACTGTGATATTCTAGTTGGTGAAATGTGGTGATTTATCTGACAAAGTGCTCCGTTTTATAAATACCATTAGAAACTGGGTCGGCATCGCTTTTACAGCTGCCGGTATTTTTATAGCAAACATCAACTTTACAATCAATTAGCTTCTCCAAATAATATATGTAAGCATAACATACTTTCTTAAAATATGCGATGTTATAATAGAGTAAGATAAATAAATGAAAAAAGCATAAAAACATTAGCAGACACACTTGTAGGGTTACAATAAAACATTAAAATGGTTTTAGTTTATATTTAAACAATTTATATTTGATACTTCCCAAGAAATTGGCAAAAAATGCTTATGAGTATCGTGATTGATATGTACAGTTAAACATTGCACTATTGAAGTAATATAATAAACGTATCAATATAAGGCAATCAGATAATTATCAACAAAATAGAAATATCCAACAATCATATTAGTCACTTTGTAGTTACAGGTAGCAAGGCAGTATAGAATCTTTGAATGTAAAATACGAGTCCTATCTTAAATATAATTTATGCACGGTGACATGTTCGAGTCTTTAATCATATTTAAAATTTATCCATACACTCTTACTATTCCTAATCAATTTAAGAAACTAATGTGTCAATATTTTAAGTTAAATGCTTTAAGTATGTAAGTAACATAGTGGCTGAGAAGCAGATGGTCCAAATTTCTCCTTCTTAAATCTCAGGATTCATTTAAGTAGAACCCTTTTGCCTCATTTTTTGGTCAAAAAATACTTCTATTCTGCCAGACAAGTTCAGAAGAAAATTTGCGATATTCTGATGACATTTATCGACTTTATATCGGAACTAATGTAGGTGCACTAAGAAATGACTAAGTATGATAAAAAAATTATTCATGCAGTTTCTGAAATGTAGTTCTTCTAAAGTATAGGAAATTCTTTGCAGTTGGAGAAGTGTAAAAGTTCAGAAAAAGTAGTAGTTTAGAAAAATGCTTTGCAATTGGAAAAGTGTAAAAGTTCTGCATTTCAGAATTGAAAGCTTTTTGTTAATATAAAAGTTGATGGTTTATAGTGTTTCTGTACCTATGTTTCTTTAACTTTATAACAGCATAACGTCACACAAATAAAGTTAATAGTTGCTTTATAGTCCTCTTTAGGAACACATTAATTATGTCATTTACAAATTAACTTGTTTCGTTTCTTCTTAAATTTAAAATGAAATATATTACTTAATATAATTTATTTGATTCAACAGTTCGAAAATTGGAGAAAACCTTGTGTAAGAATAATTATTTATGTTTGGGTAGTATTTTCTTTGTACATATGTTTTTATTTATTTATGCAGGTAATTTTTTACTCTTGTAATGTATTACTAATGTACCTGTGTGGGGCCTTTTTAAAGGTTTACATCTCCCCTTTTGATAAAAGATGCTTCATGCAATATAATTACTAGTTACTACTACTTTACAATATAATTACATTAAGTAACTTTTTTCTTATAATTTTTCTTACATTTTAGAACATTTTCTATTTAAAATGTGAGATTAATTGCAATTGTTGTAATTTTCAGGCTTTGGGAGCAGCCTGTGTGGGCGTTATCTGCCACTATATGCAAGATGTTATCACCGTCAAAGCTGAACTATTCTTTCTGCTGATAGCAGTCAGTTTCCTCATTGGCACATTTTGTCTCCTGCTCTCCTGCATTCTGTCACTTTCTACAGCTTCCATTATCTCAAAGACTATTTATGTGAGTTTTGTTTTAATAATTTCTGTTTATGTGTACCTAATACTTTAATTATATCTATATGTTTTTTTTTTAAATTTTTTATAAAGGTGTCTCTACGCCTTTACAAATTTAATACTATTAAAAATTAATTGATAAGTCAAAACTTTTAAGTTTATAAGTTAAAAAAAATTAATTGATAAGGACAAATTGATAAGCAGAATTGTTATTAACAATTCTGCTTATCAATTTGTCCTTACTTTGAAAAAAAACCTACCTTGAATTTGAGTTTTGAATTTGTGTTAAATGAGTCTTTCTATTGTTAATATTGGAATATTAAAATTTTAGTAAAAAATGTCTTTTTTGGTGTATTTACTTTCAGATTAAATTTCAAAATCACATATATGGATATTTTAGAATTGTATTACTTTTATAAGTAAATTCAATTAATATAGCTTTAATGACTGGGCTACAGTCATAGTGAGCAGGAAAACCCTAAGATTTTTTTGCCGACTATGTTCCAGCAAGCTGTGTAAACCTTTATTTAGTTGTTGTAAATGAAGTGTCAAAAGTCCCCACCCACATTCTCAGATGATTAAAATTGTTATTATAAAAATTGTAAATAAGACAATTTTCAATTACAAAAAGTTTCTACACATTTTTTTAGTTATCGGTTATTTTGTCTATTTTCATTGCCTGAATCATTCTTTACAATCTACAATGACATTCACACTTCTCATCTATTGCTTTGTAGTAAGAGATGTTGGTGTAAGAGATTGGCCCTCGTTCTGTGAATAAGTCCTCTATTTATGTATTTAGCTTTCCAAATCTCAGTAAAGTTTAATAAATAATTTATTACTTATATGTGCATTGCTTTGTTTGAAGTTTTGATTTGAAGAGTTATAACATAAAATCAGAAATCCTGTTAGTAAATCTGGGTAATATAGTAAAATATAAGTATTTTGTTAATGTTTACGAAAGGTTTAAAGGACAACGATATGGTTAATTAGTACAAAATTATAAAATGAATATGAATTTCATGCCTTGTATATGTTAATTATAAATACTTACCATTAATACACTGCTATGATTGTTCAGGGTGTTACATAAGTTTCTTTCACTTTACTAACAGTTAAGAAAAATAGTGAGTTTTATGAAAATTTATTGAATTATATAAGATGCATGGATTATATAAATATTTTATCATAAAGAGAATTTTGTAATGACTGAAATAAATCATAATTGGAAGGGCAATATTTAGAGTTTATAGTAACATTCCAGTCAAACAACAATAATTCGTTTCTGATGTCTAAAATCATATTACGACGATTCCATCAGTTTATCTATTTGGCAACTACACTTTATTTTTTAATAATTCCAGCTTATGGAAGCAGCTTATAATAAAGTAACCCTTCCAATCCCTTTTAATTCATAATTAAACTTATTTTAAACAGGCTTTGCCACAGTTAAAACCTCTTTATCGTTGGTCCAAAAGAGTTTGCATAGAGTATTTTTGTAACGTGTCCCTTTTCATATCTAGTAAATTGTGTCTTCAAAAATCTTTGTTTTTATGTCACTAAGGAAGCAAACCACATGTTCAACAATATTTCACATTGTGAAATCATTAGGGTTCTTTAAATCTGAATAATTGATCTAATCTTCTTCGTCTTCCACATTAATATTACTGTTTCTCAATTTCTTAAATCAACTTGTGTTTCTCTGAACACTTGTAGCCTTATTCCCATAAACCATGGTAATCTCATTTGCTGTATCACTAGCGCAATGGAGCTTTTAAAGAAATATGACATTATGTGTCTCAAATGGACAACCGAAATATACAGAATGTCAACCAGTAATTATCTATCTTTTAATAATATTATTTGGTTTGCAGGAGTTGGTGTACCATGGTGTTGCATTCATACTATATCTTGCCGCTGGATTGACCCTCCTTATTGAGGTTAACCATTGGAATAAAAGGAGTTACAAGTATGAACCATATCTTGCCGCATCGGTTAGTATTTTTACCTTTATTTCAAATATTGAAATAGTAAAAATAGGAATTTCGCATATACAAAGTAGCTTTACTTTTAGTACAAAGTCGCTTTATCTTTATATGGATTTTTAAATAACATTACTACATATTTCTGGACTTAGTGATTATTTTTTAACCAACTTTCTTAATGAAATTTTTAATGACTTCAAAAAAGGACAACGATCTTATTTTGACTGTATTTTTAAATTTTTTTTCGCATATCTCCGGCATCCTATTTAAAGTATATAAGTCAAGGGTTTAAAAATATTTGTTTAAAGAATAAATAAAAATTTCTGTATCAAGCAGAGGCGTTGCACATAATCCTCTATGCTTTAATTACTTAGGATTCTATTTGTGTACTGTTCAGTATTATCTCTTGAAATATACTCCAAATATCTTTCTTTTTTCATTCTCCCTTCTCTCTCTCATATTGTTATGGTAATTGTGCATTTAGTAGGCATGTATAAAAATCATTAAAAGTTGTTATAAAAATAAAAATCAACTTTTGTCTTAAATTATTTATCCCAATTAAATACTGTAATAAAAATTAGCAACAATACAGAGGTATTGTTTGCTAATTTTTATTACAGTATTTAATTGGGATAAATAATTTAAGACAAAAGTTGATTTTTATTTATATACTCTACTATGTATTAATCAAATACAATGTATTAATAATATTATTATTTATTTTTAAATCAGTGCCAAGTTGAAATAAAAATGAAAAAATATTAATTTGACTGACGTGATAATGTGTAAGTATATTTTAATATTGTTAAGAATTTAAATACGATATATCTAATAAAATTTCCTTTCAATTACAGATCATCGGCTTGATATTAGCTGCTTTGTATCTAGTCAGTGCATTCTTGGCTTCACGGACTTATAGAGGGCTCTGAACATTTTAAGCAAACATTCAGCATTTACCTATATATTGTACAATTGCATTGGTGCGCAAGTTTATTTATTGCTATGTCTTTGTTAAGCTACTATTTATGTACTGAGAAATGTATTAAGATATGTATATTAAGACCGCAGACAGCTGTATTAAGTTAAATTTATATATATATATATATATATATATATATATATAATCTATATATATATATACACATATATACATACCTACGAAATATAATGAAAGATATTTTTCGTAATGATCAAATATAATGATTGAAAATTTTAATTATTAGGAAAAGCGTATGTATACCTTTTTATTGCGCTTCTACAAAAAGGCAACTGTAACATTTCTAATTTAGATTTATTAAAGCCATGTTATACGATTTTAGACAAGTGAGAGATTTAATTAATAACAGATTGTTTGCTATGACATGACCAAAACAATTTACTTTAAGTTATATACAAGAACATGACTAGTTTTTATTTAGACATATAAAAAATTATTCCTAAGGCTGGAATTATAACTTTTGATAAACTAGGTATTTTTAATCTATTCTATACATAGAATTCTTCATTCAAAATTCTTTCTTACAAAGAGAAACGAGGAGACTAGACATGTGATTAACATATTGAGTGCCATGAGTGTTCCTGCAGCCTTAAAAGTGGCTTAAGTGTAAGTCAGCCAGGACACATACAGTGTCAGTTAGAATAAAGTTTGACCTAGGGAAATTTTGTGTCTTTTTGCTTTGGCACTCAATGTTTTAAAACGGAACCTTGGCTGAAGTAATGGTAAAAATATTTTGGCATTAAGATTTTAATATGCGTTATGTATAATATTATAAACATACATAGGTCAGGGTTTGAGTCTGAGAATTTAAAGCATTAAATCAAATCATAGTTTTTGAAACATCATCTATTATAATGGATAGATTTTATAATCTTTTGCTAATATTGGTAATTTAATACATCAATATTTATAGTGGCAATATAATCTTTCGTATAATGGCAATATTTTTAGAATTGATAATTCTTAAAACTTGCTTGCAGAAACATTCGCATTTTACATTTAGATTATATAAAGCTGAGAGAACAAAATAGATGACACTAAGACATTTAATAAAGAAAATTTATTTTGAACAGCCGGCTCTCATGAACTATGTTGGTATAGTTTACATTTAAATTGATAATCATTATTAAAATGTATGTTTAGTATTTTGCTATGGTTTTATATATTAATCATACTTGAGGATGTTAGAAATTTAGAACTTTCTTTCAGATATTAAATTATAAAAAATGTTAAAAATATTCCTGTTAGTAGTATGAAACATATTTATTTTGAAATAGATTGAAATAAAAAATTAAAAACGTGAATTGGTTAATTCAGATGTGCCATTAGAATAAAATTTTATTTATTTTATTGTAAGCGAAGTACTTATTAAGTAAGGTTTTCAAAATAAGAAATTTAACGTCTTCCTCTTGTCATCCAGTAGTTTATTTTCTTCATACTTTCTCTTCATGCTACGTGAAAGTATTCAATGTTCAACAATAGCTATATTAAACAAATGTAAAATTTTTGTTAGACAGAAAGGTGATAAATTATATATAATTACACTTTTTTACATATTTTGTATTTTTCTATCAAATATTTTATTAAATGACATAAATATGTAATTTTGTATGTTTTTCATTTTATTTATTCTAAGTCTTCGTGGCTGGAAGAAAATTCTTCACAGAAAATGCAAATATCGGGTTTAGCTAAACGAATTATACTTAGTATATAAGTAATACTTCATATAATGGTTGAATCTCGTTAATCTAAAATATATCAGACTGAGGTATGTTTCATTGCAGAAATTGATTATATATCCTATTATTAAAAATCTAACAGATTCCTACTAACATAAAATTATATTAGGCATAAATATTTTCAAATTGGAAAATTAAAAAATAAGGTCTGATAAAATGAACAAAGATTTTATCTATATGCACTGCTACTACTATACTTTGATAGGTAACATGCTGTTTATTCTATATTGACAAATATTGGCAGTATACGACAATAAGTTCAATTAAGGACTTCTAAGTACTACTTTACACAAACACAAGTAAAACCAAATTTGAACGTCATGAAAAATACCACTAAAGTATAAAATTTTCCTAACGAGTTAATGATATTTTATGTATGTTTTGATGATGTAACGAATACAGATTTTAACATATTTGCAAATACAAACGCGGAAGACAATTTTGGGACCAGTATAAGGGAATGCGAATAACCAACTTGTTAAATCTAATGCTGTTCGTGTATGATTAGAAATTCACAACTATACATGCACGCATTCATTTACATTGAGTGTGCATAGGCTAGCCGTGTCTTGCTGGGTACAATCAACATTGTTCCTTTGTTTGTTTTAGTAATAGAGATAACAACTGAAGTTTGACATTAGAGTGTATTTATTGAACTTTGAAAATTATTAAGTAAAATATTAGTGAATATTTGGACTTATTTTATACTGTCCGGTGCTGAGGATGAGCACGCCGAGTTTAAACGATATGATATTGATTACTCATAGAAAGGAATAAAAACAAGTGCAGTATATAAAAACAAGTATAGTGAATTAGAAACATGCGAAAACGAAAAGCATAATGCTTCATAAATAAATGTGTTGCTCACATCTTTCCACCAGTGCACTAAAGTTGACCTAAAAATTTGTCTTCTTGATTATGTCTAAAAAATAAACAGCGGGTCATTAACAAAGTCAAGACTGTTAATAATTTAAAAACCGAAATTATTGCACTTGAGGACTATAGACTACCGCTAGTTTCATGGAACGCCTTGGATTTGTGATATTTATAAAGTACCTATGTCCTCCTAAGAATTCTGCAGTATTTTACTTCATTTATCTGGGAGAAGTTAAATGGCAAAGTAAAAAAGCAAATTCTCGAATTGATAAAGGCATTTGAAAAAATGTTGTCTACTCCTAACATCTGATCCAATTCCTCTGCTGGAGTGTCCTTGTTCAGTTTAATTTATCATGGGATTACAGATCAATTCGAAAGAAAAGTGATAATGTTAAAAGCAAAGGTATTTAATTATAGCGGACATATTACGGACAATTTCGCTGCAAAAGTTGAAAACGTTTCATCAATTATTTGGGTGCAATATTTTTGAAAAACTTTTTTTTGGATCTTGAGTCTATTAAAATAGCCATAGCAAACAATATTTCATTTTCCAAGTATGAAAATATGCAATTGAGTTATAAAATGAGAATATTATTGTTATCGGTATGGTAGCTATGCCAAATCTTACACTTCTCCATTAATTTCAAGAGGTATAGACAACTGCAGCATCCTACTTTTCTCGTGTCCTTTACAATTCTACAGTGTTTACTGCAAATGTAATAATAAATGTTTGAAATAAATTTAGCGGACACAGAATTAAAAAAAGAATCTGTCATTAATATGTAATAAGAAACACATTAACAACACAGAATTCTTTTTAATCAAATGATTTTAAAAACAAACAAATTTTACTTGTTTTAAACTAGCGTACTTAATTTCTAAATCTGACAACCAAATTTTATACCAAGTGAACGATTTTATAACGTATCAGTTCAAACAATTTATAACGTATCAGTCACTATCATTTACACTCAGTTCAATTATATTTTTAAGGTGCTTGAACTTTTCTTCTTGTTAATATTACATTTAACTTACATTAACTATTCTCTTATTTGCCACAAGCTTCCAAGAGTTAAAACCTTTGTTGAGATGAATATTAACAAGATTAAAGGTGGCAGGTATTAATGGAACTTGCTAGTTGCAAATAAATGCTAACGCGATAGTGTTGGCAATTCTAGTTGTTAGCTGCGACTAGTTTTCGTTAAAGCGTTAGAATAGAGCTGCAAACAAATGTGGTTAAAATGTTGCACGTCGTCTTCAGATGTTTGTACGTACGTACATTTATATCAGCTTATGCAAAGTTTCAGTCGTTTATTGGTACTAGCATATACATGTATAATTATCATTACGTTAATAAAATCTTGCTAATTTTTCTAGTAATAAAAGGATTTAGATAAAACAAATTCCTCAATTACTTTTTCTAACTCTACTTATGATTCAAAAATACTTAGGTCTTTGGTGATTTCTTCAAATTGTTTAAATAAACAAATGTTTAAGTAAAATTCGTAATGTACTATTCCGCGTTGCAGTGTATTCTACTAAAATTACGAGATGTGCTTGATCAAGTATTTACTATAGGGTTACGAGCTCACCTTGAGTTGTATTTGAGTGGTGAAAATATTTTGTCATCTATCAAGTTTTGTGATCACTGTAATTGCAATTTCTTGCATCTTATGTCCTTTTTGACAAGCAGTGGAATTTTGTTGTGAGGAAGATTTAGTCTCTTGAATATGAAGTAAGAAAATACCTTTTTTCATGTTTGTGTCATGCATTGTACTTTTCTTTAAAGAAATATTTTAAATTTTTGCAGTGATGTTTCCCCGCTATTATTAAACACCTCCGCTTTTAACATTATACTCCAGAAGAAGAATTGGACAGATGTCAGGAGAAAAAGATATTTTTTCGAATACTTTTATTAATTCAAGTATTTTCTATTTTACTTTGTCATATAACTTCTCGCAGATAAAATTAAATAAAATCATCAATTTTTTTGCATACTCTTTTATTCGCTTGTTAATATGGATCGTCACAGTTTTACAATTATTTGCCATTGAGAGGACTTTAATGAAACTCTTGGATGCCCAAATAATGGAAATTATTTGAGTTGTATGTAGTTATTAAGCAAATTTGGACAATTTCAAGCATATCACTTAAAAAAATTTATGAATACTGAGAAAGGAAATACTGTTTTTATCAGTAAATATTTATATTCCAGTATGAGAAGGACGTGTTCTTGTTGAGAAGTTTTGGCTTATACTCATCAAAGCGAATTCATTTAACATAGACAGTTTTGTTATTTTTTGAAAATCGTGATATCCCCTTAAAGGATTATAGATGACTACGAAAATGCACTAAATATGTCTTTAGCGAGCTTTATCTTAATGTTGCTAGGTGTGCACAAAAGTCAATAAATTTTCAAACAGGCAATAGTAGGCATCTTATCTGCGAGAAACAAGAAATTAATTTGTTAATTTATCTAGAAAAGTAAAGCTCTCAAAAGAGCACATAACAATGCACATTGTGATATATTTGTATATATTGGCTTGGTGAGTTCATTAATAATGTCAGCGGAGATTTTTAAATGTTTTAATGACCCATTAAAATATTTACAACAGGTAACCATAAAGGATTGATCCAAAGTATTAAAACCAGAAATTAATTCATAACTTTTTAACGACTGAACTGCTGAAACTGTACAACTAATTGGCAAGGAAAAATTTAAAGTAGGAACTATTATTCTCATAATTAATGTTCTGACTATGTATCCAAAACAATGATTCAATTCTTACAAAGGAATAAATTAACAGTGCTCACTTGAAAAATATTAATTCTGAAGAAAAAGACAGAGTTGTAAAGAATTTGCTACAGTCTATCACCATAATAGAATGTTAGCAGTTAATCTGATATTTGAAAAATATTCGATTAGAGAAAATGAAGAAACCATTAGTGTTTCAGAACTGCATTATGTTATGAGAGTAGACAAAATCCAATACATGTTTTCAAATGTAGAAGTAGCAGTAAGACTCTTGTTCCGCTTGCAGTGGAGAACTTTTTTTAAATTAAAAATAATAAGAAATGAAACTAGATACAAATTTTGCAAGAAATATTGAGTACTTGTAGATAATGTGCGTAAGAAGTGAAAAAATAATTAATAATTTCGAAAGCAAAATTAAAAAAATATCAAAGTAAATATTAAAATATTAAAAAAATATAAAATTTGGAAAGTTGCAAACCCATAAAAAATATATGTTATTTTTTAATGGGTTCGCAACTTTCCAAAATATTGAAAATTATATGTTACTAAAATTATTTTGTTTTTCCCTCTTGTTAACTCAATGTAATTTAGGAAATAATTTCTGCCAGAGGGTCCCATGTACCTAAGTGTCATGAGCCTCATTTAATTAAAGACAGCCCTGGATGCGACACCTTTGAAAAAAAATTGGGCATACTGCTGTAGAACTGTGTAGAATTTAATGGACAAATACTTCCTTTACCTGAACTATTATTAATTTTTTAAAGAAAACTGGCAGCTCTAGATTCACTGAATGCCAGCAAATTTTTAAGTGTACTGCCAAAAGGAAATACTAATATCGACAGCATCTTAAAATTTTTCAGATATGTCAATATTAGTATCTCAAGCTTTACATATATACCCAGTACCTTAAGCTTTTAAAATATAAAAATGTACAAAAAGTACTAATGGCTTAAAAATATTTTTTTTTATATATTCTGAGTATTTGGGTAGCGACATAGACCTAGAGGGTAGCGAGTTGGGGATTGAATGGACAGATTAAAAAATATTTTTAATCTCTTCGAGTAGGACGTAAAATGAAATCTTGAAAAACAGAAGCTGTTTCTAAAATATTTAATACAATAATTTTTTCACCAGTATCGTAACAAAATTTGTTAGTGTGGAAGCTTCCAAAAAAATTGAGAGAATAAATTAAAAATTATATTATTATACAAAAATGCAAGTTTGTTTGCATATATAGATGCTACCTTTGAAAATAAATATTTTTTTGGGAGTGTTATCTGTCAATCCATACGTAATATACATCTAATAAAATGGTAACACGGCTCATGGTTGTACCATTGCGCATATCACACGAAACCTCTGGTAGAATTTTAATGAAACTATACAGTTTTAAATTTTAATAGCTTGATGAACATCTACAATAAAAATCATAAGATTTCAAGTTACTACTTAATTAATTAACATAGCATCTGTTTCTTTTATGAGCAATCTTCATAAAAGTTTTCACTAGATGGCGGTATTAATTTCATATTTAATAAATCACTCCACAAGGAGAAAGTTTGAGAATCTAGAAATATGTAGTGAATATGGCACAATTTAATCACGTGAAGATCGAATCTAAGTAATATAAAATCCTACATATTTTTGAGTAATTAGACAAAAAATAATTTAAATCTTACTTGGTAAGACTAGTTTCTTAAGTTATAAATAATTTGCTAATATAATGAGTTGGGTAACAATTTTATGATACTTTCATATAACATTAACGTAAGCAATTTCTAGTGTTACTATAAAAAAAGAATTTTTAAACAATGTGTTCAAATATCAAAATAACTCTGAGTAACTGAATGTCATTAAAAGCCCTTTGCGCCTCAACGGGTTGATGTTTTTATGAAACTAGTTACATTGCTTATAAAACAATATTCATCTAGAAAAAATGTTATAATATCCAGTCAGTTTTTGATTGAAACATACCAAAAGAGGTAGAATTTTGTAGTCCAGTAACGTTCATGGCTCTTTTCAGTCTATGGCAGTAAGTAGAGAATTACATACTTCGGAAACAGAAGTACTTTATGCATTCACCTTATTATTTTTTCGGTCTGTGTTTTATTATTCAGATGGAATCTTAAAAAAATGTATTACAGTTATTTTCATTGGGCAGTAGGTTAGTTGTTGTAATAAATTATGTACTAAGACTCACAATCAGCACAGCAGTACCAAAGTACTTAGTTTCCTATAATTATTTTTTGTCTAATTTATTTATTCTAGTTAAAACAGACTTTTTGTTATTAACTATATTTTAACAAACATTTTATTGTCCGGACTTAAATCAGCATCAAAAAGAATCCTTTGGCCATTACTTCCTGTATTTTTTCTTATGACACATTTTCAAAGGGTTGGTTTTTCTTATAATTTTTAATGTAAAATGTTTTTTGTGAAGGTAAAAAAACCCAACCATTTCCAAGATTTTTAAACCAAAAAATTGCAATTTTCTTTAAATAATCTCTTCAATGGACTTGTTATATCAAATCTTACTATTTCTAGGAAATCAAAACTTTAAAAACTATAATAAAACCCCTTTTCAAAATGAAATATTAATAATAATATCAAGTTGATGGTTTGAAAATATTGAAACTTTGTTTTTCCCATACATTATACTGAATAGGAAAAGTAAAAAAAAAATATTTTTCCGAACCATTAAATTTTTTTTTTCTTTTCATTATTCAGAATAATGGACCGCCTTACTCCTGCGATAATATGCTATAAGGAATAATATACCTGTATTAGATGGTGTTACAATTTCTAATTATTTTGATACAATGATATTAATATTTTTTTTAGTGATGTTATGGCTTTCACCATTGTGTTAATAAACTTGTGTAGTACGCATTTTTATTATATTCGTTAAATTTAATATTGAAAAAATAACAGGGTGCACAAAATAGCCATAAGTATATTTAAGTCTTTATCAACTTCATGAGTTCTTTGAAAATATCTGTTACAATTACGTATTTGTTCATACCTTTTGAAAAAATTTTAAAAATGAAAATCGTCGCTACTAAATCTTGTTTCTGATATATTTTATTCATGCTATACCTGTCAGCTGGCGCTTAGGATGTTGTCCAATCATTCACCCCACCGACGGACCGGTATTCCCGTCTGAGTCGTGTCGACGCTCTCATTACCCCAAACTCTTAAGACCTAAAAAATAGTTCCGTTTGTATGTCATCGGGGAACAAAAATAACTAATTTACCCCCAACAGGAGCGCGCACGCCTCGTAGTCTATTTTCGACCGGACGTTTTCAGTACAACGACACTACGCGGCGCGTGCGCATCGATCGATTTCGGTTCTTCAGCTTTTTTCAGCACATCGCGTCCCACAACAGTCGACAATTGAAATGTTTCGTTTCATTGTAATTGTTTCTTTAATTATAGGGATTTATTAAGTGCGTTATAATAAAAATATTATTGAAGTTCGCTGCGTTCGAGCACGTAAAGTTGACTGAACTGTTGTGCGTTGTTTACGAGAATTACTTTTAATTACGAACTTTAATAAAAACGTTATAAACGCCTAATTAAGCGAGTCCGGTTTCATCATATTTCGCTGCTGTGACTCTAGCTTCTGCAAGTTAAAACTTGCGTGTATTCGGTTAAGGGTTCGGACTTGACATTTTGGATTTAGGACGATGTCGGGTCGAGGCCCCACCGTCATCAGGGTGCCGGCGGGGGGTGGAGGTGGTCCCGGAATCAAGTGTTGCTGCTGTCGTTGCTGCGTCTGTCTCAACTTAGAGTATTTCACGAGCCAGCATGGAATGATAAAAATGGCCGAGGCGGTAAGCAAACTCATAGTGTTTCGGTTCATCGCATATCTTCTGCATTTTGATGAGCAGATACGATGAAATGAAGAATAAGCGATTTTTTATTTAAAATCCACTATATGTGTTTTTTGTTAACGAACGTAACGGTTTTTGTTGATCGTCTTCAATCGCATTAAAATATTAATGACTTTTATGAAAGAATGTTTAAAATATTAATAAATGTTAAAATATTAATAACTTTTAAATATTAATTTAAATTTTTTCTCTTTATTTATTCAGTGAAAATATTTATCTGTTTCTATGCTTATAATCGAATAGCACAAGTATTTTATATAAATCATTATTAGATTAAAAATAATGATCATACCTCTCAAAATATTTGTGTCTTATTTATTGCTTATCTCCAGGAACGAAGATATGCACGCATAGTACTATCGTATATGCGATTAGATATAACAAAAATGGGGAGACAGGAATCGTCAAACTTTTGTCAAAACACATGGCTTGGTATTCCCATAGGAATTGATAATACCGAATCATTTGCTCCTATGCGATATTCACAATATTTGGGCAGCACGGATTTTAGCCAGCGTTGATTTTAATTCAGTTAGAGATGTAGTATTATTTCTACTTTCTTTAAGTTCTTTACCACAACCTAGGTTTCGTTGTATTACAACATCTTCAGGTGGGCTATTAGCAAAGATCTTAGCTAATAGCCCACCTAAAGATGTTGTAATACAACGAAACTTAGGTCGTGGTAAAGAACTTAAAGAAAGTAGAAATAATACTATATCACGTAGTTTCATTTAATTATGAATAATGAATTTCTTCAAATTAACGCCAAATATATTCGAGATCCCGATATCTAGTCTTGGGCTATGCTTTTCATTACAGACAGACCTAGGGACAATGTACCTTGCTCAGTATAAAAGGGAGTCGCTAATAAATCGAACCTTTTTAGATAGAATTTATGTGAAAAGGATAAAGTTAGAGGTCATTATAACAATATAGAAGTATGTTCATTATTTTGTAATGTCGTTATCGATAGATCTCTCATCTTTGATTTAATATATGTAAATACCTTTAAAATTGCTAATTAGATCTACAAACAATATAAAAAAAATATTCCCTTTACATTGTGAAATTAAATCTTTATAATTAAGAATTTAAAGGATTATTTAAAAAAAAGTTATGATATTCTACCACAAGATGCTTGTTCTCTTGAGATATTTATTTTTTTTACATATTCATAACTGTATACATGGTGATAGATGACATATATTGAGAATAGATGTCGGAGAAAGATACGCTGTTCGTTGGCTATAAATAAATAAATTGGCTATAAATAAATAAAGTGTGTTTCTAATAAAACGTAAAACACGCCCTTTTTCTAATCGAATGCAAAAAATATTACGTATAACTCTTTTTAACACGCCCAATATTTGCCCGGAGTGCGGTGTTTATCTTCAATGGCGATGTCTTAGCAGTTCTTCGTGGGTTATTACCCCAGCGGCGCGGACCAATGTGCGCAGGTATTGTGTGTACGAAAAAGATGACAAATAAATAAGAATATTATTTTCAATGTTCTAAAAAAAATCAATCGTTTCCGAAAGTTAAAGTTGCTAGTTGGAAAAAAGAACTAATTCTTCATAAAAAAATCTCTTCAATATATTTATTACATCAAATACTACTACTGTTAGGAAAATAAAACTTTGAAAATATCTGAAAAACCTTTTTCGCAATTAAATATCATTAATAAGATAATCTGAAGATTCGCAGTGTTAAATTTTTCCCTAACTTTCAGTATAGGCGTGATTCTTCACATTATTCTGAACACCAACCCGGTGAAAATATGTAACAAGGTATAAGATACTATGTGTAGTATTGTTTCTTTCTTCTTCTATTGTTCTTTTACCTGTTGTGTTTTCTTTATTAAAATAATAAAAACGACATATTATATCTTCACTGCAAATAAGAAAATATTGTACATAATTAATAATGCATAAGTAAATTGTTAAATAATTCTTTAATAAAACACTAGTTTCTGACGTAATTTAAAGAAATTAATTGAAGATACGGATCACAGAGAAATAAATCGCGTTTATTGTCTGATAAACCCATTTGTACCACGCATAGCGCCGATAAGAGAAACGTTGTCCTTCGCGTGTGCAATGAAGTCGAACCAGTTGCATTACGCAAATACGTCGATATTGCCACAGTGGGTGGAAATAAGTGACCGAATTTGTTTATAGCCAAAGTTAAAATTTATAACAATAAAAGTAAAAAACAAATAACATTAAAAAATCACATGACACCTGAACAAATTTTTTTACTCCATTTCGGTTATAATAATTACAGAATAATTGTAAATGAGAAAACTATAGTTTTTAAGGTTCCGTACACAAAGAATGCCAACAGGACTCTATTACTAAGCCTCCGCCCTCCGTTTGTCTGTCTATTTGTCACAGAGCCATATCTTTTGAACTGTAATAGGTACACACTTAAAATTTTCACAGAATACCTGTTACCATGGCTTCTATTATATATATATATATATATATATATATATATATATATATATATATATATATATATATATATATATATAAAGTCAATAAGTCATATTGCTAGGTAGGTCCCGATACATGAAATGTTAAATAAATGCATTTTTTCGACCTTTTTTGTTCCTGTGCTGCACATAGGCATAAAACTTGATTTGATTCTAGTGCATACTCTTTATTAAAACAACAAATAATAAAATATAGGTAACTAAGCTTATAACTCAAAACATTAGATGGATACAAGGTGTTTAGGAGTAATTTCGAATGATTTTTTGATGAGTTAACAGAATATTTACTATTTGGTTAAAATTGTCATAAACTGTCCAAATTTTGCTGAAAAGTTCGTCACTTTAGATATAAGAGTTTGAAATCTTGCCTTATTTTGAAACAAATAAGATGCAATCCCAAAATATATCGGCGTAAATCCGAATGACCCTAGAAAGTGGTCTTCGTTCTATGTTAAGTTCAAGTAGATATTAATTTTTCGTTGGTATTTATCTTTATAAAAAGCAAATATTTAATTTTTCACTTGAAACAGCTTAAAATAATCTTAAATAACTTATATGTATTTTGAAACTGCCCTAACGAATGAATCCGCCGAGCAGGTTCATTAGTCAGGGGTACGCAACGCTTTTTCTCTTTCATGGGTAAATTATCGGATAAATAACAAATTAAAAGCAATGAATCGAAACGTTATTTTTATGATTGCAAAATCTCGTATTTACTGACAATAATTACTTGCATTGCGTCTTGTACACGACTTTTATATTTCTTTCTATATGCTGATAACAGTTTTATAAAATAATGAATTAAAAAAAATTAACTTATCTTAATGGGAACTACAAAAAATTTAATTTTAACAGTATTTTAAAATATATATAACAGTAAATTACAGGTCTTTAACATCACTTTGAAATGTCTTTATTTGGTAACAATTTAAGTAAATCGCTATTGAAATAAGTCATCGTCAATTTAAATACTATCATCACTATTTTAAGTTACGTTTTCTGTCAGCCTTCAGAGTTCAGAATTTCTTGTAAGATAGATGTTAACATGCATACACGCAAGAAGATGTACGCCCTAGTCAAAACAATTCTTATTCTATTTACGTTGTCATCTTCATTTAGCAACGTATGTTCTTTTCCATTATTGTTTTCTGTGTATTTTTTCACTATTAGTAGTTTAGTTACATTATCATAAAGTTTTTTTCTCGGGAAGTATATGGTTTAACTGTATACTTGTTCTTAATTCTTTTTGAAAAGTTTACAGTGTAATAAATCTCTGCGTTCGTTTTTACAATTTTCTCAATAAATTCAATAAAGTATATCCATTTTGCCCTGTTATGGTTCTTACACAATTATAGCCTTAAGTACAGAGTCATTAATGCTGTAATTATTCTTTCTTGTTTTCTCCTTCTTCTTTGTCTTTATTATTATTTTCAATCACTTCGTCAGCATTTTATTTTTCATCTTCATTATTATCAACACTTTCAATTACTGTTTTATTTCTCAAGGGCGAGTCTTCTTTCTTGCAATGGGTGTCTCCTTCTTTAGTCTTTTCATCACGTTTATATTATCGGTTTTGATAGACTTTTTATCACGTTTATATTATCAGTTTTACAATTATTCAATTTATGACTTTCTAGGGGTTTAGTTTCACTTTCACTCTTTTTTTGGGCTTTATCAGGTAATGGACCTTTGTAATTTAATATTGGGCTACCATTTTCTGAAATACCAGCGCCGTCATTAGCAACACTAAAGTTAATTTTATCTATTCCTTTAACACAATCTTCCTTCAAAAATACATTTATTCTTCTTATGCTCTTTTTGCGATTTTCATCCTTATTTGGAGTGTTTTAGTTTTTGTCATTTATTATATTTATATCGGTTGCAACTTCGCGTACTTTATGTTGACTGATATTCATTACATCTTCTGTATCGTGTGAATTAAATTCTTGTATGTCTATATCGAAATATAGTGTATATATATATATATATATATATATATATATATATATATATATATATATATATATATATATAAATACTATGAAATGCAGTCAGCTTCCTCGTTGATCTTCCTTCTTTGGTTACTCTTCTCTTTGCATTTTTTTCAGTTACTTTTTCTTTGTCTCCTAATAATTTTTAAACCACGGACGCAGTAATTACTTCCTTGCCACTCGTTTTTTTTAAATGGAATTACTGTCTTCTTTACCTTGGCAAATTTTTTCTAATACTAGTTCTTCGAAATTTATTTTTATGTCTGAAATTTTGCATATTTTTAGAGTTTCCGTTTTTTTAGGTTTTAGGTAATGACTTTGCTCGTATTGAAGGAATTCCGATAAACTCGTTATCTGGTTTGCTACAAAAGAGATCTTCTGGTTGTCTTCTTTAGAAAATTGAGATCAGAAAGGCGACATTCTTAGAACCAGAATCAGTATTTTGTCAGTTTGCCACTTTTATCGATTCATAATTTTTATTAAATTTATCAAAAAGATTAGCTGTTGAAATATTATACTATTTGGCTCCAGCATATAATGTCAACTGGCCATTTTTTATGTCTTCAATAGCATTGTTAACATCTATTTGCGTATGTGAAGTAATGTTTGTTCTTAAATATTTACGCGGCATTGTTATTCTGAAATAGATATAAATAGTTAATATTCTTAATGTTCTACTGCATCAGAAAAGAATATCTGTAAATTAAGAGATCTTTTAAAATATGCTTAGTAGCACTTAAAACTCTTAATTTGAAAATATTTGACTTTTTATATTATTATCTATTTGTTTAAATAAGCAAGCCTCTAATAAGAACTTTTAACCGATTACAATGTGTTTTGCATTATATTACATTGGTGTTTATGTGTGTCTCAAAATGTTTATCTCTCTATGAGCAAAGCCGCGGCCAACAGCTTACGAAGTGTAATTTTATTTTTTGTGTTGATTAATTTACTTATACATGAGAAGAAATCCTTTTTTAAATTAAAATTTCAATCTATTGTGAGTGGCAGGTATTGAAAAACAAATTTATTTAAAATTAGTAAATTTATTCATTCAAATTAAAATATCTTTACACAAAGGTTGAGTACCACTAACAATTTATATGGGAAAAAGATAGTTATTACATATCGTGTTAGTAATTACATATTGAATAAATTTAAAATATGCTTTATTAGTTAATAATTATTTCAAAACAGTATTCCCTGAGAAAATATTTATTTAATTTTTTTTATTTACTAGTAAAAATCAGTAAATTGGGTTTTTATTTTAAAAACAATCTTGTTATTGCTGATACATATTTAACGATATCGGGTGCATAGATAAACATATGATTCTATAAATGTATTATGAAAATACCTCGTGTGTTTAATCTATATTATGTTCGAATTATCAATATGAAAAGAATGGTACTTTTTAGTTCGTGCAGTGCGACATCCGTTGGGAATAGCGATATCCATTGTTTTTAATTGGGACCAAATGAATTGCTTGGAATTAGGGCAGAATTTTCGAGAATTTTCGACGAGGCGAGAATTTTCTACGTCTAAAATATTATATTTTTAGTAATAAAATTACCTTACAGTTAATCCATATAACATGAACACACGTAAACACCAGTTCTTGTCAAGTGTTTTGAATACAATATTTATACGTTTTAAATGCAATACAATGGATATAGGTGTTTCCAAAACATAATTAAATCGAATCAGTCGGTTTTAACAGTTAAAAAGACAAAAATATAGATAATAATAATGGGTGGATTTATTATATGCATCGTCTCTACTGTATTAAATTACGAAGACATACATTCATTACGTTGATAGTATCTTGTACCAAGAGTGGAAAATTAATATATATATATAGTATGATTAAAGTTAGTAATTTATAAAAAAAAAACAATATTGAATTAATTCTTCGATGTAAAATTTTACTAAAGTATATTTTTTGTCACCAAGTTTGAAAACCAATAAAATTATTTAATTTGTAGTCGCGGTATGTATGAATCTAAAACTAAGTAAAAGATGTGATCATTTTTTTAAAAATCATCTCTTGGATATTACTTGGGATAATTTTGTTACGTTATTAATCATTTCGAGGTTATTCATTCATTACCGGACACCTGTAGGTATATATATATATATATATATATATATATATATATATATATATATATATATATATATATATATATATATAAATTTAATTAAGCTTCTATTTAACTAGCCCCAACTAATGTAACAAATGTGTAAATAACTATTCAATCGATTTAAATGGAATTCGGCTTCAAATTAAATGTTTTATAAAGATAAATATAAAATACCTGTTATTTTAAGTAGTACTAATTCCACGCGGGAAACAGCTAGTAGCAGGAAACCATTACCATACGCCTTCAAGCACTCAATCCAATATTTTTCATTGCATTGAATTGGGTGCGTGAATGCATGCGTGTATGTGCATACGTGCGTGCGTAAGTATGTGTTTATGTGTATGTGTACATGTGCGTTTGTGTTTATGTGTGTGTTTTATACTAGCTGTCTATCCTGACTTTAACACTTCATTATAATACCAATAGATAGATAGTATCTTGTACCAAGAGTGGAAAATTAAATAAATATTTATTAACATTTATGACAAGGTTAATTAAATAAGTTAATTTATTAATATTTAATGACAAAGTTAATTTATTAATATTAAGTTAATTTCAGAAGTGTGGAAACTTCTGAAATTAACTCGATACATTTTTGCTCTTCTGTCTGATAATTAGCTGTTTGTCATGCGGTACGGTTAGCAATGAACCAAAAATAGGTGTAAAAATTTAAAAAATGATTCGGTATTGTTTTCACCTCTTTAACATTGTCTTTTATATTGGAGGGGATTTGGAAAACAGAATAAAACAAATTAAAAGTATTTCATTGTTTGACATAATACGACTTGTGATGTTTTTCGTTGCTTTGTCAGGAAGTTGATGACGGCGGTTGCGGCTTGAAATTCGATTTTCTCCACAGTCGATGATTTTTTTCAGAATGAGTTGTTTAATCGATGATAGGTCAGAGATTATTGGCAAAATTAAGCTGAAACTTAGTATATATACTCGCAATGAGTCTCTCATTAGCGACTACGTGGGTAAGACACCCCCACCTCTCTCCGTCCCTTTCATTACCGAACTTTTTGACCCATCCACGCATGTCGCTTCGACTCAAATTAGAACAATTTAGCATTATTTCTTGTATCTGTGAAAAATGGTATAAAATATACGAGTTTTGAGAATGGTATGAAATGTATGAGTTTTGAGAATGGTATAAAATGTACGAGTTTATTAAATAAACTTGCGTATTCGAGTTTAGATGACAAAAGAATTTATAATTTTTCATAGTTACCATTATATACATATAGTAATACAATTACTTGCAGATAAATTACCCGTCCGATATTGGCTAATGAACATTTTTAATATCAAATGATTACCGATGTGGTCAATATTATAATTCATATTGCGTTTAACGTGCTAGGAATCTGCAATGGTAACAAAGAAATAATAATTTTTTTTGCGGAAAGCTGCAGAACTGAAGTTACTTTCTAAAGAAATTGACCTTTTTGGAACGACTATATTTTTCATATCTTTTATCCGTTTTAATTGGCCTGCAGTCCTATACTTGCCACCTGCAGTATTGCAAAGATACTGCAATACTTATTACAAAATCTAATAAATACTACTCTATAGATCAATATCGATGTGACGGTTTTTATTTGAAATAATTTTAAAGAAAGCTATTATTATCCCGGCCCGGGAAGGAGGGTATTATGTTTATCAATCTATGTACTACGATGTACGCGGGTGTGTCCGGATGTTACTGTCTAGAAACGGACGGATATCCGATTTGTGAAGTATCGTTAAGACTTTTTTAAACGACTGGATATTCTTAGGTCGTTGACGTTACGATCCATGTAATTATGACGGCTGGGAGTCTTTATTACGCACAACATGAAAATTCAAAGATGTTTAATAAAAAAATGTTTAAAAATTCGTCAATCGACATTGCTTAAGACTGAGATTCGGGCAGTTAGGTAAAGTTCATATTGAAAGTCTTCGCAACAAATTCCGAGAAAGTAAGAAAATTGTGTTTCTACCACTCACATAAATGAAAGGGCTTTGAAAGACCACGTGGAATATATATATATATATATATATATATATATATATATATATATATATATATATATATATATATATCTTTTTTTTTGTATAAAAATGTTGAATAAATTCAATAATTTAAAAACAAATCAATAAATAGTTTATCTGAATCCATTAGGAAGGGTGTTAAAGAAATTTAAAAACAAATCCTAAATATCGATGTATAACTTATATGCAGAAAAATTATAGAACCGTGACAGGTAGCAAAATTTGTTTCAAATTTGATTTCCTAACTTCTGTGTATCGTAGTCGGGTTTTTCTCTGTTGAGGGGCATAATTTATTTTATTAGGTATCCAGATTGCGAATTTAGTAATTATATTTTATTAATTATTTTAATTTTATGATTCTATCACATAAAATATATTTTATTACAGTTATTAGGTGGCCTGTGTCAGAGCCTGCTTGTGAACTACGGCCTGTCGGAAGCAGGCACCATGGGTCCAGCATTTCATGGATTCCTTACGACTGCATCCTCCTGTCTTCTGACCACTTCCATTTTGATAGCGAGTTACGTTCTCTCAGCGAAGACGCAGAGTTTAGTTCGGCAATCCTTATTTGTAAGTATCGTTTGTCACAAAATGTTATTTATTTGTTTTGGTCATAAAGACTATTATAATTTATTTTCGTCATAATTCTAGTATTATAGCGATTGTATTATAAATAAGAAAATCGGTTTATTACTCGGTTTGTACGTTACCTAAAAACTTTGTAATAAATCACTTCAAAATTTGACGTGCACATAATTTGTGCACGTCTACGTTAGTGGTAGAGGTGAGGACACGTCCCTCTAGCAGAAATGATCATTTAAAAGCTTAATATTTCATAAAAGAATCCCTGTATCGAAAAAGTGCTCATGACAAACTTTTGAAAGACTTATCAACTATACAAAATGGGGTATGTGAATAAAAAAAATGTTCCTTCCTCCCCAGTTAACATGTATAAGAGGTACCCTAATAAATTTTTAAAAGGTTAATATGTTAAATTTCAGCTATATAGCGCTATTAGTTTGCGAGTAACATACAGACATACAGACGAGCTGCGGTTGTGACATACAGACGAGCAGACAGACAAACGGATTCCCAGTTTGATAACGGAAGGGTTCCTAGTTTGGATACGGAACTCTAAAAATGACGGAGGAACTTGCTATTTCAAATGTGTTTACCTTGCTTCACTGTACATCGAGGTGTCTACGATGTTATTTGTAATAAATCTCATCATAATATTAATGCCATTTTCTTTGGTATTCATAAATTAAATAGTACTCAAGATATATCCAGCTTCATCGAACATTGAACAGTAGCTTAAACACGGAAGTTCTTTATTCTATGGTAATTTGATAGCAGAGTGTCGTGCTGATATTTTCGCTAACAGCACAGTTTTGGACTACGCAGGCTACAACGTAGACTCGGCTTCTTATGAAGCACGCTGCTGTGCTAGATACTGTCTGTTTTATAGCCAGCACAATTGTTAAAAACCATGAAGTTATAAATAGTTTATTTATATTTTGACCTTGAAAATGGGGCGATACAGTCGCCAATGAGGCAGTTAGATAGATTGTAAATCGATTAATTCAATTGTAATTTATCATGGTAACTAGCAGAGGTTATAATTTAATTGGGTATAATAATTATTGAATTAATTGAAACCACGATTCAATAATATGATCATTTTTTGCTGTCTTTGAAACTTGTAGTTAAATCTGAGAACACGTTATTTTTTCTTGTTTCATGATATTTGTCACTACGTATCGCACGTAGTGACAAATATCAGATTTTTATCCTTGGTGTAAATTACGCAACCTATCATTAATATTTTGCCTTACTACCAAAGCACGCAATGACGTCTCTTCCTGAAGAAATCTTTATCTCTTTGCCGTCGTTAAGAAAGTGATCCGGTAGAGAGTTGGGATTCTACTAGACTCTACTTGTAAGTAGATGTCAGGTAAAAGATATAACCGCCAAATTAAAATTTAAAACGTATAACCACTAAACGTATTACAGTTTTGTAATTATGTATGAGACAAAAGATTGTCGCGCGATAAGCTGTGATGCGTTAGGTATTTCGTACAGTAGGAATAAATCTTCTGAAAGAGCTACACGTAACTCTAATTGAAATGAAAATATCGAGAAAAGTTGGCGAGAGAAATTTCATAAAAAACATTGTTTTTTATAAACTTCTGATACATTGAAAGCATGAATCTGAAAAAGGCAAACTTCGCAAACACACACACTGTTATAGGCGGGAGGTATCCCTCTGTTTGACAGTGTGAGGTTCACCTATATATTTCGCAGTTTTAAGATCCTCCCAATCGAAGACAATTTCTCTGAAACATGGCTGAAGTGAAACCCTAAATGAGGTCATATTATAAGAAAGCCAGAAGATCACACGACCCGGCAGTTCTAAACACAAACACCGACTCAAAGAAACGGGGAAGACCATCCCTAACTCGGATGTCCGTAATCAACAACGGTTAGGAGATATATATATATATATATATATATATATATATATATATATCTCCAAACCGTTGTTGATTACGGACATATAGGTTTATATAGTTTATATATATTATAGGTTTATATATATATATATATATATATATATATATATATATATATATATATATATATATATATGTGTGTTTGTGTGTGTGTGTGTGTGTGTAAATATCAGTAGAATTTTGAGAAAATTGAAAAACAATTGTTATATGTATTTAAAATGAACTGCTAAGTTGTTAAAATAACGAGCTATATTTAGTTTATGTAATGTTTACAGAACAAACAAGTACTTGAATATTTTAGCTGATGCAGGAACTATGTGTTCCTGGATTAGATAAAATATTCAAGTACTTGTTTCTTCAGGTAGCAGGTATTTTTTAACACTAAGTTGTAGCAGATAATTTTTTTAATAAATTAATGGTAAAAATGTATTTTTGTTTTTGGATTCTTCTAAATAAATATTAATCTTTATTTATGAAACCAAAATATAAAGTGTGGTAAATACGAGTGTAACTTGCTAAAGGAGGGTTACGAGCACATTTTAGCTGTTAGAAATTAAGAATGCATGATATTTCTCTTAAAATATTTACATAAATATATTGCCTACTATATTTTTCACTAGCATGGTAACATCGTGCATATTTTAAAAAAATATAATATCCAGAATCATCATCATACTTTTCCTATAGTTGTCGCGTAGGTTTATAAAATTCTATATTTTCATAATTTTAGGTTCAGTATTCTAGTACGTAGGGGGAGAACTGTTATATATATTTAAAAAAAATTTCAGTATATCTCTGAAGATATAATACCCCACTCGTGTCTATATCGTGCCGTCTCCTTGTTATTGCTGAAGACCGCTATGTATGGGAAATTTAATTTGAGACAAACATTTGTGTGGGGACAATAACTGCTTGTGAAAATGTAAGTGCGCAACAGATTTTTCCGAAGATTTATCTTCGTAATATTGACATTTCTTTCATATGAAAAAATAGCATAATATAATAATAACACAACAGACATACCACTGCAAGCTTTTTATTTTCCAAAATAAGTAATTTCTTATCCATTATTGAGGCAATCGACTTACAACAAGCCTTGTCTTCCCACGCGAACGACGCAATAAATTTTATGTTGAATGTAAATCGATTGCGTAACATGATAATGCCTTAAGTGAGACTTATTTGATGTAAACATTATTGTGATTTTGATTAGAAGTCCAAATAGACGCCTCGAAGACTCAGAACACCCAGTCTGGTGAAAAATGACGAGAAAAATGGAAAAGGCTAGGCAATTGAGAAAGAGAGAGATGAAATTCATATACAATGTTATTTTCGTTATACTTTAGAAAGCACGTGGGTATTTATATCTAGATTAAGCTAGTAGGGCAATTGACTCTTTTGTGAAAAGAATTACTATTGTAATCCGATAAAAAATTCTAACACACACCGAAAGTTAGCTTTTCCAAATCATAGCCTGATCCTTAATGCTTTTGTGTTTCCTATTTTTAGTGAGCTGACTAATATTATAATATTACTAATATATTTCACAATTAAATGGAACTACGTGATGTACTACTATTTCTATTTTCTTTAAGTTCTTTACCATGACCTAGGTTTCGTTGTATTACAACATCTTCAGGTGGGCTATTAGCAAAGATCTTTGCTATTAGCCCACCTGAAGATGTTGTAATACAACGAAACCTAGGTCATGGTAAAGAACTTAAAGAAAGTAGAAATAACACTACATCACGTAGTTTCATTTAATTGTGAATAATGAATTTTTACAAAAGTAACGCCAAATACATTCAAACTAATATATTTATTAATGTAATAAAGTTTTTCTTGATATAGACATTTAGGAAAAAATATATTAAGAAAACTTTTACATTATTTTTCACTTCCTTTAATTATTATATCTGAAAATAAGTTTTAAAAAAGATTAAATTAAAAATTAAACTAAACCTAAATGAAAAGATTATTTGTGAGGGTAAATAGATGGACGTTTAAGGAGCTTCTTTGTGATATTTATACAGCAATAAAAGAAAACATTTTAAAATAACGACAACTTCACATTGTGTTTCCACTCATTCAAATTAATTTATGGAGACTATAGATGTGAAAATGGAAAATTGAGAACATTTGGGAAATCAGATTACAAAGTATTTAAAACTAATTTAAAGTAATATTGAGGTAACAAGTAGCACCGCTTTTATTACGATAGTATTTACAATGAGTAACAAAGAAGTATATGACTTTTTATTATCGCTTAGAGGAGAAAACATTGAAAGAATCATGAAAAATAAGACTAAATTTAATTAAACATGGATTTACGTATGCTCATTACTGAAAAAAAAGTAAAAAATCACATTTATTTTCGTGTTATTTTTTAAATCATATATCATTTTTACCTGAATAAGCTAAATGTAATGCTGAAAGAAATGTGTCAATAGTAGTTTCGAATTTAGCCCTAGCACTTACTATGACAGTACTTTAGTCTTACGAACGCTTTTTAATTCAATACACGAGTATCTTTTTGTTTGTCGCAACGTGATGACTGGCGACGTGCAAACGCGCTCAAAATAAGTATTTATGATATACTATGATATATACTTATGATATATATTTTTAAATCACACATGTTTAAACAGTGCAGTAACATTTTGGAAGGTGATTCATAAGATAGTTCATTTCCGATCTCGGCTCAGTTCAATTTTAGAATAACAGGTTTCGATTGCGATCAAACCTTGTGTGTTCTTCTATTTCAGGGATCAGACTGGTCACATCATTGTCAATTTAATATGTAATATTTCTGAATACATTATCTGTTATGAATTATGGGGAAAATTCTAATTTGTGTAATAAAACATACATGGTGTAAATAAATGGTTGATTCATTAGAAATAATTTAATTGGAAGAACGTTTAATGCCAGAAATAGGTTTCAGTAGGAAGTTGATAATTAAAAAATTATAACTTGCTTGCTAACTCTCATTGTCAACAGGACAATGAGAGTTAGCAACTAAGATTTAATAGTTAGTATGAGAGTATTAGTAGTAGTTAGAGAGAGAGTATTAGTAGCAATGAGAGAGAGAGAGAGAGAGAGTATTAGTAGCAATGAGAGAGAGAGAGTATTAGTAGCAATGAGAGAGAGAGAGAGAGTACTAGTAGTAGTGAGAGAGAGAGTATTAATAGCAATGAGAGTTAGCAACTAAGATCAAAAGTTTATTGATCTCTTTTCCAAATAGCATTAGAATTCACAGTACTAGAACAACGCTGAATATGATTACTAATATTCAGTTCGAATAATGACTTCTTAGATAGATAAATCCACAATTGGTATGTACATTTTAAATAACTCATCTCTAAACAGATTTTTATTCAGCACAGTAAATGAAAAAATTAAGAACGTATTTTTTAACTCTTGGAAAGTGGTGACTATTTGCAAAAGAGCTATTTTAAATCCCTTGTATGGTAAGACCAGGTATGAGGACAGGGAGACTGCTTTTAGAGGATGGTCTGGTGGTAATTTTAGCGAATAGAACTGTCTCTGTGGGTATTTTAGTGAATAGAACTGTCTCTGTAGGCATTCTCTGAGAAATTATGGTAAATCTTATTCAGATAAAATTTTAATAATCTGCTTTCAGGAATGTTTGTTCAACGCCGTTGCGTGTTTCCTGTACCTCAGCGCATCCTCCTACCTCGGGTTCGCTGTCAACGTTTACCTTTATCCTCGGTATGTTATGGTCAGCATGTATGCCGCCTACCCTGCAATGACTGCAGTTTACGTAAGATTTATTTTCATTTACATAATTTCATAATACGTAAGATTTATTTTCATTTACGTAATTTCATAATACGTAAGATTTATTTTCATTTACGTAATTTCATAATACGTAAGATTTATTGTCATTTACGTAATTTCATAATACGTAAGATTTATTTTCATTTACGTAATTTCATAATACGTTAGATTTATTTTCATTTACGTAATTTCATAATACGTAAGATTTATTTTCATTTACGTAATTTCATAATACGTAAGATTTATTTTCATTTACGTAATTTCATAATAAAAAAATTTCTTCAATTTCTAATATCAGTTTTTTGTTCACATCTTTATTTTTTATTCCCTACTTATACTATTTAATAAAAACTGAAAATTAGATATATATTGGAAAACTTTGTTATTTGATTAAACCTAATAGTAAATGTACCGTACTCGTATTTTTGCGGGAAATTTGTATGTATTTCAGGGAAAAGTGAAGAAGCAATTAAATATTTTTCTTTATTTTACAGTTTTGTTATACTTAAAAGCTTATTAAATATAATAATAATTACATATTAGTTAATATTTAAATTGTAACATTTCAATTATCAACAATAATTTAGAATAATCTATGAATATGCCATCTATAGTATACATTATGAATTACTTAAGCATTGTGGTTATATGTGTACGGACCATAAGGTTCGTACACAAAGGCGAATTGCGTAACGAACGCATACGTTTTTTGCAGACGCACGCGCATTTCTGTACATTATTTGTGCGCGTGCACTTTTTGTTCTGTACATGCGCCGCGCGTGCGCTCTATTTGCACCATAGATAATATACTAAATTGTTCCCGCTTCTCTCTCATTTTGCTATTGTCGGTAGTGAAAGCAGGATGCATTTTTCTTAATAACTGAATGGAACAAGGAGACAAATTTACGTTATTTATAAAAGATTTTAATTCGCTGTTTTGTACGCACTTTAATTAGATATTTTTTTATTTATTTCCGCAGTACATTGGCGTCGTAGTCGGCATCGTGCATGGCGTCGACTCATACATGGCGTATAAATATTTTAAAGGCTACCGATAGATGACGCCCTAAGCATGAACGAAAGCAGGTTATGAACAACTAGTCATAATAGACGCCGCTAGATGTCGCCAGTAATGTATTAGTAAAATGTGTAATTCTTTATAATTAATTCATATTTAAAGTTGTGAAAAAGCTTGAAATGCTTTTAAAATACCGTAATGTTTAATTAATAATATGATTTTTATATAAGTTTATATTTATACTGTCATAATATATGTTCAACGGGAGATAAATAAATTTTTTTTTAAATTTGTAATCTTTAGTATTTTTTGATAACTTAATGTAAAATTGTTATGATAATGTTGAATGGTTAAATATACAAAGTATTACAATGAAAATTTATACACGTATTAAACTCGTTGGTCCGAGCATTTAGTCATTATTTAATCAGTTTTTTCCACAGAAAACAACAAACACTGGTTACTCTTTGAAAATTTGATTATCGAAGTTTATGTACCGTTCTTGTGGATTTTTTCTATATATATATATATATATATATATATATATATATATATATATATATATACATATATACATATATATGAATACGAGGCCTGGACTATTAAGGAAGATCTCTGGACAGAAACTTTCGAAATGTGAACCTACAGACGTGTGATCTTAAACTCTTATCTTGACGTGTGTTCTTAAACTCGCTAGTATGGAGGTGCTGCGACGCGTTGGCCAGAAACACAAGATTTTGTAAACCATCAGACAACGTAATGTTGCATCTGGGGCATATACTCAGGCATGACAGACTTGCAACTAATAATGATGAGAAAAGTTACTGGGAGAAGGAAAACCGTTCGTGGAAGAAAGTCATGGTTGGGCAACGTCCTAGAATGGACAGGAATTACGATTGCCGTCGAATACTTTCGTCTTGCCAAGGACAAGACTATGTACACTATCACTCACTATCATTCGCTAGTTGGAACCTTCGCTAGCTAGGCACCTTTAGAAGAAGAAGACTATACGTATTGGTTAAAACCTAGTGTGCCTCCAGGTTGAATCCGATTGTGAAATATATTTGTATAAACTTGCGTTGGAAACTCACATAGTCAGTATTCGTATGCATTTTTACAATCATTTACATATGATTAAAGTTTTCTTGACTGTGGCAGTATGTGCCCCGGTTTTAGTAAAGCTACTCACTATATAGTATTTGACGAAAGAGATCCCCCGCGAGATGATGAACTACGATACCTATAATATATTTGATTTGGGTTCCGTCATCGGTATTTGATGATGTTATGATAGCGAAAGGTGCGAAAAGTAAGGTGTTACAGAGACAATTTAGTTTATTATAATATCCCTATATTTTCTTCTACGAGCTTTCGCTTTGATTTTTTTAATTATGTCATAAGAGTTATCTTTAATTAGATTTAGTTTCAATTTTACAAATAAAAAATTATATATAACTTTAGAATTTGTTTATTTAGTCATTAGTGTAATATATCTAATACAAGTTCTATACTGATTTTATCTCCAAGAGAATAGAAAACTATAGAGATAGTGCCTCTGGAGAAAATGGATCTTGTTTTTAAATTTGTTTATATGTTTCATTATTCACTAAGAAAGTGACACGCAATCTTAAAACATTTGTAAAGTATTGGAAATTATAAGGTGACGTAATGATATTATATCTTTGTTACTTAAAGGATATTGTTATTTTATAGAAAAATATGTTAGAGTACATGTTGCACTAGAATACTTTTAGACTTTCCTTTTCTAACCGGGTTATGGATAAATGCATCGTATAAATTCTACTATTGATACTTATCGGCGAAGGAGAATCCAATTGCATTCATAATATAGAGATAACCCTTATATAAGTGGTAACTGTATAGAGCAAAACACGCGTTATCACAAGAAATTTTTATATTTTTTTTCTATTTTGTTTTAAGTAGTTTTTATGTTAGATAAAAATAAACGTGATCTTGTTTGGAAGCTAGGTCACATTTTAGAGTTGCCACACCCGTATATAAATATATATATATATATATATATATATATATATATATATATATATATATATATATATATATCTTTTTATTTGGAGCTTATTTGAACTTCTTCATGCCCACTGTTGTTAAGCGATATGTTAAGTAAATAAATGTCCTACATGTACAGTTATTATGTATTAATTTGGTTTTGGTTAAGATTAGTTTCCACTTCACTTTTTGATATCAAGTTATACATTAACTTACGTACTATTGTTTTTCACTCTAAACAGTCACATGAAATAATGATTTAAAAAGCTATATTGAAAATGTAATAGAGTTAAGAAGCGCGAAATGCAAGTTTAAGTTGTTTTTCAAATTTGTTTGTCTCGGTCAATTACAGACAAGGCGAGCATCGTGAACCTCATTGAAGTTTAGCATTTCGGCAATGAGGTTTCAAAATAAAAGAAACGAAAAATCTGTGACCTCTGTAAAGATATGTGTCATTGGAAGATCTTAATATTCCGCTCTACAGGTTCACCAAAATAATCACCCTCTCTTCATCTGTATGGGGAGATAATCTTGTTGCGACCTAATTATCAACATTCTCGATTTAAAAAATTTTTTTGGCAGATAGTTTCTGAGATCGTAATGGTTTTTGAGTATTTTATTAATAAAAATTACGTTAAAAAATAAATCACATACTTTTCAAATGGCATTTTAATAAGATTTTATTTGATATACAAAAAGACGACTTTAAATTATTTTTTTTCCATTTTTCGTTTCTCAATACTGTCCTAAAATGAAAATTCAATTCACACTACGTCGTATCTGCACGCAATGCTAATTCATCTATCACCTCCCATAATTACCACTTTTATTTGAAAAGTCTCATATAAAATAACCTGTGACCGAATGTTATAAGTCTTCTTATTTTTTTCTTATTGGGATATCTATCTAAAATATGTACCTACACAATTTAATGTGACAGACAGATGGATGTAATACAATATCAATTTAATTTTTGACCTTAAGGACACTTGTTCTTTAAAAGGTGACAATTAAATTTAAAACTGCGATATTTGGATTATTAAAAATGTGGAAGTTATCACTTTATGTGCGAATAAATACGTTTTTTTTATTTCACCACGATGCACCATTTTTTAGAGATGTTTTTGTCACATCTTATGTGACTGAAAAGAACACCACACGCGCAGACTTGCCCGAATATCTCGCTAGCCATCATTTTTATGAGATAACAGATCGGTACTTATTTACTTGTGTACATATTGTATATATCGTATTGGTTTAACGAAACGAGATTTGTTCTGTTATTGCTCAGCACTCTAGAAAGGAGCCCCCAGGATGGAATTAGTTGTCTTGCTTAAAAAATTTGGAAGGGATCTACATTAATTACATGTTATCGCCGTGTTCCGTTTCATAATGTCTAATCCACAAATCAAGATCTTTAATTCTATGATCTGCTATCCAGATTAGAATTAGAGTTAATTCAATTTATAATTAAGTTTAAATCTTTAATATTAATGTCTGTCATATTAATGTCTTTTCCTTTGTTTATAAGTGCTCACGATACATGCACAATCAATATAAACAATGAACACGTCTCTGGGTTTGAGTCATTTCGTCCCGTTCCGTTGTTCCACCTTCAAAAATTTCCATCTAATTTTTTTGAACATTGTTATAACTTCTTGAGGTTATGCGATAACTCGCATATGCTTTACAAATACGTTCTTCTAACAGTTTCTGACACAGAGGACGGATACGTTAGTTATCTTATAAGCATCCGGTTGTTTCTTCTGAGGTACTTAATCTAAAAAAGACATATTTAATATCCTGCTTTATGACTTGGTCACATAAGTTATGTGTTTGTTACGTAATTTCTGGCCTAGATTGCCTTTTTGAAATACTTATTAAATTTGTTTAAATTAATTTATTGGACCCTAGCAATAGCCGAATACAGAGATTGATGTATTAAGAAAATAATCACACTACCAAAATTTAACAGAGAAATTTGAACCGTTAAATAAAGCAATCACAGCGACGACAACAATGCGAAAGTTATTTTTCTACCGACTCCGAACGGGTTATGACTTTGGAAATAAGTCTGACACTAAGTGAAAACTCGTTTCCAACATTATGAACATTTTAAAGCATTTATCCTCATATAGGAATATACACACAAACGACTCAACTAAATACTACAATACTTCCATCTTTTTGCTTGATGAAAGTAAATATTTCAATTATTCCGCGTACTAAATTAAAAATAGTAAAATGATATATCCCGAAATATTAATATACTTCCATCGTTTTGCTTGATGAAAGTAAATATTTAAATTATTAATAATAGTTCCATCGTTTTGCTTGATGAAAGTAATACTTCCATCGTTTTGCTTGATGAAAGTAAATATTTAAATTATTCCGCGTACTAAATTAAAAATAGTAAAATGATATATCCCGAAATATTAATAGAGGTTACTGCCTACTAAATAAAACTACAAGATTATGGAAGATGAATGATTCTGACAATGATCCCGATACAACTTAACTCGCCTATAGACTGACGTATTCTTGAATAGTTGTAGATAACATTTTTATTGTTTATCCTGTTTGTTATTATTAGTGCAGTTAACTTTTCCTGTTATTTGTTACACGTGTTTTTTTTGTTTTCAACTCGAACTGTGAAGTAGAATAGTCAAAACATTTATTTATTGCTTGAGTTGTTTACAATATCATTTTCCTTTGACGGCATGTCTTCATAACCCAGATGTGTACAATAACCACAATACTTAGAAAGATAAAGCTTCTCTCATATGCGAAGCAGTCGCAAATAAGTATAAAAAAATAAAGAGATAATAATGAAGAACTAGTGGTTCAGCGGCATTGAACTTGGCCGAAGATAAAAGATAAGTAAAAGTCCGGCACGCGAGTGATTCAAGTGTGATTCAAGTGAGACACGAGCGAGGGACACTCACTGAATGCTGAGCATTATGCGTATGCGTTAACCCTCTCGCACTCTGTTTACTGAATGTTAAACATGACTGTTAATAAATGCCTGGCACCCCCCTCCTCCCATATGGGGATAAGAGTATAGGGCGGTGGTTTCCAACCCCTTGAAATTTGTTGCTTGTGGTAGAAAGTAAGTGAATTTAAGGGAAATTGATCGAAAATTGTAGGAGCGTATAAAGAGAAAAACGCACATACATACATTGTGTTTATGTCTAAGTATAATAAAATAAGCGGACTTATGATTGTGTAATACGTACTGGTTGATTAATACTAAACAGATGGTGTTTCTTACAAATACTCCAAGTCCAATATGGTTAACTAACAGATCTGAACAGTCATGGTACGGATAATTTTCTTAGTCCTACATTGCGATTGATGGAATAACTTTTAAAAGCTCCTTTTTTAATTTATAAAAATATGATTGGAGAAAAATATAACTTGTGTCAATTTGAAGACTAAGAATGGGTAGGTTTAATTGGGAATAAAGCATACTCTACTCAATAAAACCATTCATTTGACAAATTATTTGTCTTTGTAACAAAAGGATTTTCTTTTTACTTCTTAAAAATATCCTTTAAAAACTGTTTCATAAAAATATTTCAGGTAATTTGAAGTTAATGTTAATTGTATGCGACAAAACCAGTGAGCAAAACGAAACTACAAATCACCTATGAAATTTAAAATTACGAGAGGTCCATATGGGAAGAAAGAGTGCTCTCAAAATTATTGGAAAATTAAGTTATTCCTGCTAACATTTCGTGTAACCGGTTTTACTTTAATAAATATTTTCATTAATAGTTTTCCGATTCTATCTACATTTCCATTTTATTGAGAAACAAAAACTTGGATATTTCAGGACGTTTATCGGAAAAATGAAAAGTATTTCACTATTGTATTCTTAGTAAAAACCAACATAAAGTAAATAAGCAATTGTTAGGTCGTCGATTTAATGTAGGAAAATTTACAGGCAACATTAGTCAAATCAATGTTTCTAAGCAAATCATTTTCTAAGTGTATTAAAGTGAGATCATTTAGATGTTCTTGTTCCATCGTGTTCCTTAACTAATTTTTAATTCGCTTTAAGGTTGAAAAAACTCAATTAAATTTGTGAGACTATTTCGAAATACAGGAAACGCGATTCTAATGAATTTGCTATTAAACGTTTATAAAATCTCAGAGAACTGAGCCAGTGCGTTGCCCAGACTTTCTTCCACATCGTCTGGGTAAGCACTAATGAGAATTGTAATTCTTTTCAAGATCTCTTCTGCTATAAAATATTATAATTGCCAAAGTGTTCCAAATACCCTACTCGCTTGATGGTATGCTTCTATGCGTTTAGGTAATTCTGACAGTACATTATCCATTGTTATAATAAACATTTGAATTTCAAAATGTGCTTCATGTGTTTAATTTTCTACAACTTCAGCGAGCATAGTAGAGCCACTGAAATGGTTGTAGTCTGTGTTTCGCTTGCGTCGTCTTGAAATCTGTTGATGATATTTTTTATAGCCGGTCAGGGCTTTGGCCTTTGCCGTTATATAAGAAAATGTGGGCCACATTGCTTGAATGTACAGGTACATGACTATTTATAAAGGACGTATTCTGTGTTAAGATCTTGATCAGATGACTGCGGCAAAGAGTTAGACGCTTTCAAGCGTTCTGGGATCTAGTTTCACGCAATAGTCATTATTTCCGATTCTAACTTATTCATCTGCGAAAGTAGTCTGTAAGCCTGATTATGACACTCTACCTTTTGATCTTTGTTCTGACAGTGGTAAACCCGCATAAATTTGCTTTTTTCCCTCAGGTAGACCACCTAGTGTCTACCTGAGCGAAAAATTCTTGAATTTGTTCGAAATCGGAATTTTGAACTAATATCTTTCAGTGCTTTCGTAAGAAGACTCCCATCGATAGATAGAAGAGGAAAAATATGTAGAGTTTCTTAACGCAATCGAAGAAAATAGATGCTTCTGTTTCTGCAGCGCACTTGGCGAAAAAAATTTAATGAGTATGCAAAAGGAATATATTACTTATTTCCTTAACTCGTGACTGAAAGCCGCTGTACTTCCCGTTTATGTTGTTGGAATGGTCATAACTTTTCCTTCTATAATCATTGATATTATTACGGATATTAAAGATCTAGTAATGTTTGAGTAAGTCGTGCAGCACTTTATGGTCTTCTATACCCACGAATATTCCAAATCAGATAGCAGGACATAGAGCACTACCAGAGTCAGTTGGTCTACATGTGATGTATCTGGAATATAATTCAATTATACTGAATAGTATTTGCATCTTTTAATTTCGCAAATAATATTAATTAGCATGTTTAATGAAATTACATGGATTTATTCATGTAATTGCATCAACATCCTCGTTTTTCACAAGTATGAAGTATGTAAATTTGATTTAATTACATGGATGTGTATACGTTCGGCCAGAAATATGTTAAATTTAGGTATTAATTCTAATAAACCTAATAGTCTCCATTGTGAGGTGAACCTATAACTTCAACACTACTTTGAATTGCAAAGCCTCGTTCTTATGAAAAATGATGACTGTAGTAATTCGTTTGGTCTCTATTTGGCTCACTCACGATAGACGTATCTTTGTTTTTGCGAAAGAACAGGGAATTATCGGTTGCCAGCGCGAAGTGCTTTCTTCATGTCTTTCAACAAAATATTCTTGTTCTTGCAGTTGTCTAATCCGTCTTTCGTAAATCGTCTGAATCCGTAACACTAGAAACAAAACAGAAAAGTTCCTTTTAGTTACTGAAAAGCACAATGAATTTCTCAAGTGAGTTTTATTCTTTACTTTATGTCTTTATGTGACCTTTGACAGCATCGTGATTTATTTTCACTGTCATACATTTTCTTTGAATACACAAAGTACTGTTTATATAATGCACTTCACTACTTCCTTCCGCAATTCTAATTTGCTCAGGAATTCACCAATTAAACAGAAAAGTTTCTCTTTAGTTTCTGAAAAACACGATAAATTTCTCAAGTAAGTTTTATTCCTTACTTTATGTCTTTATGTAATCTTTGACAGAATCGCGATTTATTTTCACTGTCATACATTTTCTTTGAATACATAAATTACTGTTCATATACTGCACTTCACTACTTCCTTCCACAATTCTAAGTTGCTCCGCAATTCACTAATATCGTTAGAGTAGGTACATTTTTCTTTCGTTTTAGTTTTGATTTGTAAAAGTACCGAAAGAATATGACATGTTTTTGACCTCTCTTTGGTTTAAAGACAACGTCTCTGGGTCAATATGGCTGAATTGGGAGGTTTTTTCTGTTTGACTGAAGTAGCACTTTTAGAAAATGTGGCTACATCGGAAAGAGTTACGGATCTCAACGAATGTTTCGGGTTCTCCGTGCATTGCATTGCATAAACCCACAAGTACATCCGTATATAATATAATTTATTACTAAACAGATCAGACACTCGGTACAATATTAACAACCCTGTTAGAAAGAAATGCAATATTAGTCAGCACTTACAATTTGCTCTGACGGACTCATGTTGACATTTATTTACATAATACAAAGCGGCTTATAAAAAAGACATATACGTACGTTAACTTGAAAATAGAAATAAATTTTTAATAATGTTACAAGTATATCTTAATGTATAAAGTTAAGCAAAATAATGTGATTTTTTTTTACTGTTTAAAAATTTTTTTGGGTTAATTTTTAAATCAGCAAAAAAAGTGTAAATACGGATCTCTTCTATAGTACTACATTTGTCAGTACAGCGAGATGAAATTTCCGTATTTTCTGTTTCAATTTCTTTAGATTTAAACATCACTCAGTAACATCACTCTGAACTTAAAAAAACTCAGATAGATTACGTCCTTTTTATATAACAGATTGGTTATTATCAGCCTTTTCATCTTTTGCTTTACGCTTTGCACTTCCTGAAGCATAGTGTCGGTCTGTGTCTCTAGGTCTTCTGCTCATATTGGTAAACTCGACTGGTATAGAAAAAAAAATAAATTACAAAATGAAATGGAATTCTATTACTTACATCCATATGCATCACACACAGTCAGGACTGTTATTCGGCTTTACTAACAGTTAAAAACGTATTTCTGTTTCTCATTAACTGTCAGTCGAGTGGGAACAAGAGTCTACTTTACCTAACGTGCCCAATTGCTAAAGTTTCCATGCAAAATAGGTTTTAAACTGTCAGTAAATCCGACTGTGAATCATGACAGCGTGTGGTGCATACGGGCGTTAATAGGACGACGGCACCACACATAGCTATTAAAATATAAATCTTTTTGGTACTAGTGCTGGTGCTAGTTGGCGGCCTGAGGTTTAAAGGGCGGACAAGTTCTCAGTGGCAAATAAATCTTTATGATACTCGGGAATAAATTACTTACAATTACAGTGTTTTGTGATCAAAACAAACATCGGTGCTTGGTGCCTACTTTGTTATACATTTAGCATCAGAAAACTACATGGTCTTATTATTTTATTTTTCTGTTGTAAAGCAGTACTATTATATATTGTATTAGTCCACAGCGACCAGCAAAGAAACAATAACAGAAAAGAAACGCAAGGACCGAAAAACTACAACACGATATAATAAAAATATTCCATAAACAAAAAAAACATATTTTACTCTAGATAGCTCGTGTCAAAAGTAAGAGAAAAGTGAATATAATGTAGAAGGAATGAACTGTAATGGCCGTCTTATAAAAATAAATATGCATTAATTACTTTTTTATTGGTAAACAATGGAAAAATATTCTAATCGATCTGGTTATCACGAGAAGCTCGAAGACAATGCTGGAGAATTCCCCTGTAAGTTTTGTGACGTTCTCAACTTGCAACATATAATGTATGACGTGGTCAGCGCTCACTTCTATAAATGTACTAAAATTATTATTACGTTATGGATTTGGACACTATCGTCATATCAGAAAAAGAAAATTTGGAAAATCCAAAAGTGCACGTCTCACCCCGCTCATAATTGTATCATGAAATAATATGTACATATATGCACATTAAGGAAAAAACTTCGATATTATCGACTGTCAGTATCTATTTTTTACTTCCCGTTTAGTCTTTTATTCATTATTATTACCACATCGCGGCGCTTGCAGCGCGCAAATGAGTTAATAGTAAAGTGTATACAGTATAAAATATAGGTGTATAGTATATGTAATATATAATGGGAAAGAAGGAGAAATCGTATCGGAATGTAAAAATGAGAGAAAAACCGGAAATACATGGAGGGCACATCTCACGAAAAAAGAAAGTTTTGTCGACTTGTATTAATATCTTTTGAACCATTTGAACGGATAAAATTTAATTATCTCATTCAATAGGGTTCATTCTAAGGATAAACGGACGGTAATAAAAGAGATTCAAATTCATTTATTGTATGTGATGTCGTAAAATGTGACGACATACAGACGGATGTCCCAATCGACGTCACTGCAAATAATTTATTAATCATATTTTTCGTAAACACTAATCCTATAGATTTAAGACTACTTTTTTAAAAAAAAACCTTTTGACCAAATGTTACGTGTAAATTACACGATAAAAACGATTAACTGTGGGTATTTTGTGAGCGACGGTGGAGCACAACTACACTCGCTTCGCGGTGCTCGTCCTACCGTATTGCCTCGGTACGTTTACTATTTTCATTGCACGGGGATTACTTAATTTTCACTAATAATCAAAAATACTATATATATTGATTCTCTATCATTAACTTGCCTATTTTCTATTACATAAACTAGTTAAGTACTTCCAACTAAAACAAAACGTTAAGAGTGACAACCCGAGAGAGTTAGGCGGCTATCTATAGTTATTTATGGCTAAGTCGCGCACGGGGCGCGAGCTAATCTACTTTTCTTCTTTTCTACGCTAGCTTCTTTCATTGGACGGTAGGTGGTATACCATACCTAACTTGATACTTATTTTTAGGCCGAGGCGCGAGGCCCCAATGTGCGGGGCCCGAAGCATTTGTTAACTCTTGCTACTTGACTAATTCGACACTGAGGGCGGGCGTACATCAGCAAACAGGGCACGGGCAAGACATTTTGTCTGACCGTGTGATGTTTCCTGCGTGCAGAAAGGTACAAAACATTTTGTTTGTGTTAACCGTGCTCATTATTAAGACAGTTTGCGGGCAACTTTTTACTTGGAAGCGATAGTAGCAAAGTGGAATTCGAACAGCTGATAGCTTCGTGCAAACTTATCACTCGTTTGAACAGAAAAAAGACGAATAAGATTATTGTGTCCACCCTATTTATATCAGCAAGTTAATTAAGGAAAATTGTATATTCTTTTTGACGATTTAAGAGATTATCCCAAAAGTTATATTTGTATTATTTTTTCAAATTTTACTTTTGAATGTTAATACAAATATTCTATTTCCAATACTTTATATATGCAACATTTGCAACAAAGACATTTGCAACATGATTAATAATAATTTGGTTTTTATTTGTGAGTGTAATTTTTACAGATTGAAATGTCTTTCATTTCAAACGATTTCAAGAAAGAAGGTGGTTCATCAGATTTTTGGAGTCGATGCCATCTTCCAGCACTTATCTTATTTTGTGGGTGTGCATATATTTGAGAGAGAAGAAAAGCATCAACTTGGCATTGAATTCAAAAATCTCTGGCAGTAGGCAGTAATTTGCAAATTGATTTATGTCCGGAAACGATGCTGTACTGTAAAAGTTCTAATTAAGTATCCATATTTTCATTATTTTATAATTTTCAGTGCTTTTCTTATTCTGTGGTTATTTGAAGTCGTTTTAATTTTGTTCTGAAAAAGGTTTAATTTATAACCCTTTTGTATTATGTAAATAAACTTGAATATATGACGGTCTGTATGGATAAATCGCGACTGCCAATTAGCATTTCATTTATTTCTAACAGGATTGAAAGTGTCTTACCTAGTGCTCCATCTATTTAGCTAGTAAATTATATGATCTATGGACGTGCTTCTACGTCAATTCATTGAAACGCACTTAAAGTGCCCGTGGACTGTCATCAGACAGTTTTTCGTTGGTGTGCGCAGTTGAATATATTTCAAAAGGAGCCCGACAGTCGGTGGGCACCAAAGTTGCGAGCTGTCAGCTAGGCCCGAGGCTCGTAAAGGACAAAACTGACGAGTTGGTGTCGTGCCCTATAACGTGAGCCGTTCCAAATAATACTTTGTCATTGTTTATTAAGACTAAATTGTCTGCGGACAGAAAGTGTGCACCCGCTCTTATTCTCGTGTTTATTTTGAAGTATTTGATAGTGTAAAATACTGTGTTCAATTTTATATACCCGCGTGATCAATGAATGTTTTATTAAGAATGACGAGATATTCAGGTCATTTCGCATAAAGAAAAAAATTAATGGTAACATAGATATCGTATTTTCCTAGTTTTCACATTTGATTATACTTCGAGTGTTTGGTATTATTAAAAACGGTTTTTTATTATACTTTTTGATATAATTCATTTATCTTTTTTTCTTGTTGAATTTCTTTTACAAATACAATAATAAAAACATCAAATTTTCCAGGGCAAAAAACATCTTACGGATGTAAATCTCTTGTCTTTTCATCAAAATTAAATAATGTCAACCCTTTCCGGTTCTGGACTGGTCCGGTCCTTACTGGACTGAGCGACGATTTGAATATATTTTGTGGTATTAGTAATTATTCTTTGTTCTGCACACATTGACACTTTGCTTATTTATACTATTTAGGAAGTATCCGTGATTGGTTTCAAGACTAACAAATTTATAACAAGAATAAAGTTTCAGACCACTCGTTAAGGTACCGAATGTTAAAAAAATACTTAACAGGAACGAAGTGGCAACGTAATTAAGACTCTTTACTCAAAATGAGTGTGCTGAAACACATTATTTGCAATTTATGCAAAGGCAATATTGACTTAATGTATATTTTAAAATACTTTTCTATTTCCCTTTTTAAAGGAAAAGTCGGCACGTGGAATAGCAGCGATTTTCTTTCTTGGAAATATTGGGCATTTTCATAATTCGTTGTTCGGAAGCGGCTGAGACTGATGACAACAAATTTTGTACAGGAAAATCTAATCAATTTGACTATTATTTTGTAGACATGAGAAAGAACGTAAAATTTTTTAAGAAACAAGTTTGAAAATGATTCATTAAACATTATGATCTGTAAGGAAATATTTTGAGTCGAGAATATTTTCTTCATACATAAATACATGTATACATACTTAAGTACGACATTTTCGAGTTCTTATTTGCATGATCGTGGAAATTTAGTGAAATTTTCCATGATTTTCGGACATTAAAGTAACTTCAATAATCAAGCCTTGACGTCATTACTTTAGTGAAAATTTTGCGAACATAAGTGAAAGCGTAATTTTTAAAAAAAAATTTCTCGAAATGCGTACGTTATAAACGTGAAAAGGTTAAACGGTGCATTGAACGCAATTGTTTAAGGCAAAACAATTACGTGACAGACTGTCTCCTGAGCTGAGATCTAGCTCATCCATAATTGTAAACAGGAGTTCATTCACCGCTCGGTATCAATAACATATGCACATATTTTATTAACGCATCTTAACGTTTTAAGTTCTTCTACAGACAAGTCAACAGCTAGCAAAAATGTAGATTATGTTGGAGACAGAGCTTTGTGAGTAAGAAAATAATTTGGTTTTATCATATCTAGTTATAACTCTTGCACTTTAACATACTTTTAAAGTTATTATTATGAGTACGATGTTATAGTAATATTAAATTTGGCTCGCGGTTTTGTTCGCGTGAATGAGACTTACTATGACGAGTATTATATTTACTTGAGCTAACTACACAGTGTAAATATAACATTTTATCTATTTTTACTCAACATCTCGCATTTTGTTCACATGGTTTACAACATCGTTTTTAAATTATTACATTTCGCATATTACTATGACTGACTGCGATTCATTAACAAGAGCTTTTTCGCAAAGGAGTGAAAAAGCTCTCGTTAATGAATCGCATTTAGTCATGTTTCATATGTTATAATCCGATTGCAGCACCTCGTATGTGTAATCGCGACCTTCTGAGGGTTGCGATTCCCAGAAACGATGCTTTAAAAGGTATAAAGGTTATAATGAAGTAAACCCACTATAAAAGGGTTTGGAAGTGATGGAACTGTTCATCATTACGCGAAAGCATGTTTCTTTGCCCTTTCTATTAGAAAAAATATTTACATATATATTATATAGGATTTTTTTATAAATTCCTATGTAATTACATGTGAATGTTGTGCGGGTCGAGCTCTAATATGATTAGGGTTCTGTAGTTGTATCGTAAATCTCTTGTAATTGTAGAAACATGATAATCGAAATAATTTATTAGAGAAATAAATTATTTCGATTACGTAGAAATTTTCATGTCGCCAAAATTCACGGTTGAAAATTAAAAAGAGGGGTGGGGGTTATATTGCGCATTACTTTGAGCTTTATATTCTGCAAAAGAAGACATGAAAAATGACCCACAGTTTTATTTTGAAAGACCTGTTCAAAGTAGATATTTCAATCAATATTTTTTCCCTACATCTTTGCATGAATAACATTTTTTTTAATGGTTTGTCTCAAATTAATTGTTGAATATATTTGGCGTTAATTTTGTAGAAATTCATTATTCACATTAAATGAAACTACGTGATGTAGTATTATTTCCACCTGAAGATGGTGTAATACAACGAAACCTAGGTCGTGGTAAAGAATTTAAATAAAGTAGAAATAATACTACATCATGTAGTTTCATTTAATTGTGAAATTAATTGTTATTGACAGACAGATAGGCGGACATATAAACAGACGGAAGGGCGGAGTGGCGGATATTCTGAAATTGTAGCATCCTTTGCTTCACTGCGGAATCCTGAAAAGCGAGTCCTGCAAAATTTTGTTAGGAATAAAGAATGAGCCAGAGAAATGATAAAATACCATAAAAGATAATTTATGATAGTAAATAAATTACTACAATAAAAAAGCTATTAACCATTTTCACTAACAATCTCTAACTTTTAAGCGATCCTTAACGGATTTTATGGAATTCTTAAAGCAAATTTATTTTTCGTTTATACTTTAACGAGACTTGGTGAGACTGGAAGATTTTTCTAAAAGAACGAAAGTACGGCCCGTACCAGTTTTTTTGTGTGGTGGCAGTTCGTTCATGTATATTTGTCAAGTATAGAATATAATATTATTTAAGTACAGTTATAGTAAATTTTAAGATATTTGAAGACGCAATAATTATTTTTAATCAATTATCATTACTCAGACGACCGTGTGTAGATTAAGATGATTTTCATAATTGTTTTAGGTTAAATAACGACCTCTCTGGATGGCTTCTATAATATGTAATACGAAGCTTATCTGCATGATTACCCTTTAGGAAAATAAATAAAAGATATATGTGATGCTCGATAATAAAATGAACTAACTCAAAAAACACGAAATCATGGAAAAGTGGCTTTACATTTATGACTTTTACAAATTGTATATCATTATTATACCATCTGTTACTTTCAGCAGTTATCATCCGTTACTTTCAGAAGTTATCATCCGCTACATTCAGTTCAAGAAACATCAAGAATGTAAAGTTCATGTTATTTTGCCGTTAAGTCGTTGTTTTCACATATTTTTATCCACTTTCTCTGTTTATTTATATATATTTGTCGCAAATGTGTGGAAATATTTTTATTTTCATAAAATTATATTCCTTTGTACTTCTTTTGCAGCAATCGTTGTTTTAAGTCGTTAATTATACCTTAAAGATTAAGATATTAACATAACCGTTTTACCTTTCATGTTAGATATAAAATTTTAATACTTTTCGTTTTTCAGTTATAGCAATTTCCTATTTTGAATCACTGCGATCTGAAGACTTATTATTTAGTGTACTCCAAAACGAAAAACGGAATTCCCATAAAATCACTTACGTGTCTAACCGTTCGTCTGTCACAGACGTTTTTCTCAGAAATCCCTCGACGTAGAAAATTGAAATTTCGCATAGCGATATATATTATTAACTTTTTAAAAATTTTCACAAGAAGAGGGATAAAACAGAGGGGTAATAAAGGGTCTTAAAATGTTTTTAATTTTATGTACTTCTTAGATTTAATATAGACGTTGTGCTATCTACTAATATGTTAAAGAGCTATATTATTATTACTGAGTACAAAATGTTCAATTTGATTCTAAAGGATTTGAGGGAATGACTAATTTTCGAGTTTGCTATTTTTTCTAAAATGTTTGAAAGTAAAGTTTAATTAAAAACCAGTGTTTGAAAAGAATAAAAATTTAATAAAGTATAGTCTTTTCTAATATTTTTTAAGTTTAATGGTAGAGAGAGAGCATGAATATCTTCCTGTCTCATTTGCGCTCAAAGAATACAGTGAGTATTACTAAAGATCGCCTTACAATTCAGTATGACTGCCGATGTTCAAATATTAAGTTTAATCTTTTATTACTTGATAAAGTTTAGGGATTTGTCAAAAATCATTAGCGTGTACCTTAAAATTATGAGTTATGAATTAAAAAATAAAAATTGTTTACTATCTTATCATACTATTTTTCATGTTAAAAATAACCCGCCTATATCGAATCATGAACTATAGTTATTTCTGTAGATCGATTCATTTGTTCAAAGCAAATTGTTATGGTTTGTTTTCTACGGTCGCTTTTATATTTTCGCCCTCATTATTAAAAATGTCTCACTGAAGAAATAAACATATTTCAAAGGGTTTGTTATGAGAAATACAACAATGTTATTTTCATTATTTTAAATTCTACACCTAAAAAGATGATTCATAAAATACGAAAATACAGCATTCCACCAAAGTCAAAATATAGCATTCCACCATTTTCCACAGCAGTTTCGGTAATGAGGGGGCATTTTCGAAACTACTGAGCCAAAACCCATGAAGGAAACAGTGTTGGTGAAATCTGATAATTATCCTAGATTTTATAATTTTTGAAATATGCACCGTATTTTACGCCTATGAAATACTTTTAGGTTGTTAAAAATTTATATTAGGTTGGCAAATTATAAACCTGCCTTTATCTTTGTATACAAACTTTTCAATTGTTTATATGTAGTCAATAAAATTAATCGTTAATTATATAAGCACAGTCGGTATCTAACACTTGTTGCCAATATGTAGGCAGAGCTAAAGTTCCGTCCTTGTAGAAATATTTGGTTCTTTGACTGAAAAACCGGTGAAGTGCGATTTTGATGACTTTCGTTTTAAAATTTTGTTACATTTGCGACATGGAGTCGAGCACTGTCATGTAAAAAATAAACTTTGCTTTGATTTGTAGGAAGTTTAGCGGTGACTTTCCTCAATTTTTCCCAATAAAACTTAGCTATAATTGTACTGTTAGCTTGAAAGAGTTCCCAATGAATAACTTTATTTATACCCTACCGTATTTTGGTCTAGATACACCTTTTTCTCCAGCTCCTACCTATTGGCGTTTACGTTAAAACATACTATTAACATAAGCCACCCATTTTTCATTTCCTGTAACCAGATACTTCAGCCTTTCGTAGGTACTACGGGAACTCAGCAGTTCCAAGCACACACTAGTTCTGAAGTTGAAAGGGTGTTAGTTCATGGGGTAACTAAACGGAATAATTCCACTTCTTTCTTAAAGCATGTAGTTATTTTTCCATTGCGGTAAAAGAGGATGAAAATAGCTGCGCTAAAGTAAGTCTTTTAAATTTTTCTAAATTTAAAAACTTGTTGGAGGTCGCTTTGATGAGTTTTGTCTTACAGGTAAAAATTCTCTTTTTTGAATCTTTGGAACCAGCGCTTGGCAAAAAAAGTGGTGAGTTTATAAGTTGCCAATCTAATATATATATATATATATATATATATATATATCAATAGTTTAATAGAGATATTGTGTACCCTCATATTTTTATAAGTGCTAAATATGTATATCTCAATTTCTTTTTTTTTCAGGTCTTTACACTATCCCATATTCTTTCCCACAAACATTAGACGCGTTTTGAAAAAAAAACTGTCAAGTATGAGTGGAACACGCACTACGAGGGTTTCGTACACATTTAGGCAATTATAAACATTTAATGGTATATAATATTTTTATTAAACTACTTACTAAATTTTAATTTTTTAGATCGAAAATATATTCCCTGCTACGTTTTTCACAGGCGTATATTTAAAAAAATAGTTTTTTATGCGATGTAACTACAAAGTAACCATTTACAGATTTTTTCCTTCACACGTGCTGCGAGACCTTGCTTCTTGCTAAATTTCATGATTCTAGGTCAACGAGAAGTGCCCTATAGGTTTTGATTTATTTGCGAGTGTCAAAAAATGCAAAAAATTTTATTGCGTTGACTTAGAAGCTCGATTTTTTTATAGTTCTAAGGGACCGTAGACCTAAGTATTTGGTATTAATTACAAATGGATATTTCCACATGTTTCTGAGAAAAAGAGTCTTAACAAACAGGCAGACAGACATAAGGATAACGAAGTGATCTTATAAGATTTCCTTTTTTTCCTCTTGAGGTACGGAATCCTAAAAATCACTCCTCAGATGAATTGAGTAAGTATATTATACTCGTATTGAATTTTAATTTTTTATTTTATTATATTTTACCATTATTATAATTAAAAGAAAGAATTTGTTTTTTTTATAGCAAAATGCAATATTTATGCATCTCTAAATAGGGAAATCAAAGCAAGGTGCAATAATAAAGATGAAGTCAAAATAACATTTGATTTAAAAGACAACTAAGGTTAGGATATTTCCACAGAAGAGAAAGTTTAAGTGGCATTGCAGAAAATGGAAATACGTATGTTGCGTGCCTCTTCCCACTGAGGTTGAGCAGGCAGTATGCTTCAGCACCTGCGAAAATTTTATGAGGACTGTGACAGATGAAAGCATGGCTCTAGCAATATAGCAGGAGTGCCATTTTCTAGTGTAAAGTAACATTATTTTAAATCATTGCGTCTCTTTTCTTTCAGGAAGGGAATGTAGCTACGATGGATAGTTAATGGCTATCAGATAATCGCCAAAAGGTCAAAGAAACTAGACAACATATACTTTATTCTGCCTATCAGATTTTCTTAATCATGTAGCTTTGAAAATAGTAGATGGAAGGTTTATTAGTTGTCAACTAAGAATTTCGCCACTTTTTCCCCGCAATTTATGGAATTTTATAATAATTTCACTTTCTGGTAAGATATAATAAAAAGCGCGTGTTTAGTTAGCAACAGAGTTTCGGTGAGAAAAAACAAACAAATTATAGAAATTTCACGGAGAGAACTTAGAGTGGCCCTGCTTCAACGACGGATGAAGGTGTACCTTCACTCTATTCTATGACATAGCGTAGCGTCGGTTCCAAAGTTCGAAAGAAGAAAATTTTAATCTCTTCAATAATCCCCATACAGGGCGACCTCCAATATTAATTGTAGAAAAATTCAAAAGCTCATGTTCTCATGCTGTAATAGAAAAAAAATTCTTTATGCTTTGGAGAATAAGTGGAAATATTCTGTTTTGCTACCACATGAGCTAAAACCCATTTAAACTTCAGAAGCGAAGCCGACATATGCATGAAGCTACTAAGCTCTCATCATGATGGGACAAACACTTTCATTTTCATGAACTACACTTCTCCATCCTTCGTCCTCTCCTGACCTTTCGTCCTTTGATTATCATCTGTTTCGCTCGTTGTCTAATTATTTACGTGACAAAAAATTCGATTTTTCCATTCAAAAGCTCAACGAATTATACGAGAAAATTATTTTATCTCTGCATACACGCCGGCGGCAAGTGGTAGATTGCGCTGATGTAATTAAAGTATGATTAAAGATTGATTTTATTAATTGTGTATAGCAAATAAAATAACTTTGCGATCTAAGATGACTGAATAAATAGTTACCAATCTATGTATTCTGGTCAGGGTAAACTATAAATTGGGAGATTAGAAAGCAAATAAATTTAATTTATTGTTTATAATATAGATATAAAATATCACTTCCTGCTTAGATAAATATAAAGACGTCAGTAATAACAGCCATTAAAACGATATGAGAATTCGTCGAAAAAAAGCGAGACTTGAAAAGCTAATTGAGATAAATTGAGTCACAACAGTCGTCATAACGCCGCGGCATTTTGTCGAAAGAAAAAATGAGATACGAAGGACTAATTGAGATACGACGATAAATCAATAACGCAACCGACGACGCTTTCGATGTGCGGCGACCGACCTTCAGAACGAGTAGAGGTTGTTCTGCGTCATCCGAATATGATCGGATCGCACGCAAAATGATCGCATCAATTTTTTAAGGTTCCTTCAGAATGAAAACTCTGATAACGAATTTCATCATTCAACCATCCCCAGCTTAACTCAGAGATTACAGACTGGGTCAGGTTGAAATTTCAAATAAATTTAATTACGTATTCAATATTTATTTCTTTATTTACTTTAATGTATATATACTTCATATGGCGGACTTATTGCTACCAGAGCAATCTCTTACAGCCAACCATAACACTAGTCCAGTACCGTTTGACGAACGGCTGGGAATCGAACCCGGGTCCCCGCGGTGCGCCGCATCTTCAAAGACCGTATGCCTTGTGATCAATCCAATACACCACGGTGACGACACCACGGTGACGAATATTAGATAGAGAAATCCACTTAAAGGAAGTTTATTGGCTTTCTAGGCGTGAAAAATGTAGAATTTTCGGAGTGTCTCAGAAAGGAAGGAATGAAGATAGAATTATGAATAGTTTTGAAACTTTTAATTTATCTTTGTTGAAGTTAAAAGAAAAATGCGAATTTTTTTAATCGCAAAAAAGCTGCGAGAAATGTATTGAAAAATTATTTAAAATTAAAAAATCGTCTAGTTCTGTAATTTACATAAATGTAAAAAATTGAGGTCACATCTTTTTTATTCTCTCTCTATCTCTCTATGTATATATATATATATATATATATATATATGTATATATATATATATATGTATATATATATATATATATATATATATATATATATATTTATATATATAACGAAATTAAAATGAACTTTATCACAGCTAAGTTAACGAGTAAATCGACCAACTTATGACATGTAGTTGGGTCTGTAAAAAGTTCATAAAAACACGATACAAATGATTTAAATCAACTGTAAAAATAATTGTATATTTTAAAATATGTATTTATCTCTTAACTTGAAGAGCACTACGTACTATACATTACTTTAATTCATACGCACGAATGAAGAAAAAAGAGTAATTTAGGAAATAATTACAGTCGACAATACTAAGAGTAATTTAGTAATAATTACAGTAGACAAAACTAAGACTAATTTAAGAAATAATTACTGTCGACAGTACTAAGAGTAATTTAGTAATAATTACAGTCGACAGCACTAAGAGTAATTTAGGATATAATTACAGTCGACAGCACTAAGAGTAATTTAGTAATAATTACAGTGGACAGCACTAAGAGTAATTTAGGAAATAATTACAGTCGACAGCACTAAGAGTAATTCAGGAAATGATTATAGTCGACAGCACTAAGAGTAATTTAGTAATAATTACAGTGGACAGCACTAAGAGTAATTTAGGAAATAATTACAGTCGACAGCACTAAGAGTAATTTAGGAAATGATTATAGTCGACAGCACTAAGAGCAATTTAGTAATAATTACAGTAGACAAAACTAAGACTAATTTAAGAAATAATTACTGTCGACAGTACTAAGAGTAATTTAGTAATAATTACAGTCGACAGCACTAAGAGTAATTTAGGAAATAATTACAGTCGACAGCACTAAGAGTAATTTAGTAATAATTACAGTGGACAGCACTAAGAGTAATTTAGGAAATAATTACAGTCGACAGCACTAAGAGTAATTTAGGAAATGATTATAGTCGACAGCACTAAGAGTAATTTAGTAATAATTACAGTGGACAGCACTAAGAGTAATTTAGTAATAATTACAGTCGACAGCACTAAGAGTAATTTAGGAATAATTATAGTGGAAAGCACTAAAGACGAGATTTGTAGTACAAGTGTAAATTTCGATGTGCTGTCGACTGTATGTATTCGTAGTGTGCGCGATGACAGCGCCTACAGCGGTTACGATTACGGTGAGCTTTGAAGCAGCTGTCGAAACAAGAAGTAGACAAACAATTGCAATAAATTATCGTAATATTTACGTAGTTTGAATCATGTTAACCTCTTTACTTTAAGTTAATAATGAACCTATTGGTTTTAAAGCAATCGCATACAACATTGTTTTCTAACTTCAGAACGTAGTATATACTGCATAGATAATCATTGTAAAATGTTATTCCTACAATGCAGTAAAATAAAATTAAAAATGGTCTTTTATAGGTTAGCTAGAAAAGTGAGTAACTTTTCTCTCTTTCCGGCAGTTTTCCACGTTTCTAACTAGCTCGTGGAAATGTCTACAATATGTAGTTACTATTTTGGTCATTCTTTTTGCAGCTCACTACAAAACAGGTTTCGTGATCCATATTTAATTTTACTTAATAATGAAAGAAAACACAGATTTCGCTGATCGACAGTGACAGTTCACCTACCAAGAGTTGACATTTTGGCCACGTCGTGCGCTGCTATCGTTTTCATTTTTCCAACTATCAACTCCGTATCCAGCGAATATTAAAGTTACATTTATATTTTTTAGCTAAAACATCTAATGGCGCGTTTGGATAAGTTGATGAACGTTTTGATGGCACGTCGCGACGAGCCATTCGGTGAGATTCGCGTCTTGTTGGCTCTTTCCGAATTATTTCGGCCAGATTCGTCTCTTGTCGGGTTTTTTCAACTTGATTCGGCCAGCTTCGCGTCCGATAACTAAATAAATAAAAAAATAAATAATTATCTGAATATTTGTTTTTTCGATTTCAATTCGTTCAAAAAAATATTTCAATATAAATATGTAAAACAATTTGGAAGTTTCACATCTGCCAGGCATCCCACAGTTTTGTCTATTGTACTATTTACAATAGTATATACGTGGCCCTTGCTCTCACTTTATTCTGTCAGGTATTATCAAATATTTACTATGCTAGGAAGTCCATATTAGTAACGCTTTTGATAGATAAAGTTATTTTATTTCAAACAAGTTTTTTGTTAGTTTAGATAAATTTTCAAGGTACTGGGACTTCCACCAAGAGTTAACTTCGTCAAGTTTCCTTGTAACTTGCCGCGTCTCTTCTATGACCCTAAAAATTTAGTATTTTTATCTTCAATAAAGGTTCTTTAAAATGTGTACAAATTTTCGCCGTTCTATCTTTGTAATTACTTTCTTCTGAGAAACCCCGAAATATTTATTATTTTGCCATAGAACTTAGTATTTAAATTTATATGAGCATAGATAGCAATTCGATCTTTAGCTACTGAAATTTAAGGAAATTTTATAGAAAAACAAGGGAAGTATTATATATACATTTTTATAGAAACACTCCCATCTACACGCCGTGTCGTACAAATGCAAAGCCGTGTTCTAAGAAAGGAGACTCATGCATTAGAATCGTTCATGTAATCGTCACATTTATGAGAAAAACGATGTCAGCTTTCATTCCTGCCTGAAAAAATACGATTAAAAAGAAATCTAATAAACGCTTCATGAAAATTTACATAGATATTTGGTTTAATCCTCTTTTCAACTGAAAACTTCAATAAACCCATTTTTATAGTAATTTGAAATTTTCATATCTCTTTTTAATAGGATTTCATTCACACATCAAAGTATAAAAAACTTTAAATCCAATTTTATTTTGGAAGACTTTATGCTTTAAAAAACGTGCCGTATTTAACATAGCGAAGATAAAAGTTAAAAATAACAATTTCTATATGTCAACAAAGTAAAAACAAATGGAACCGAAATATATTAGATGAATAAATAAGACATTCGAATTTTTACCAAAATTACACAATATTTGGAAAACATTTGCTAGGTTAAATATACCAGTTAAATAAGTATACGACTGTAACAATTAAATGTAAAAGATTAAATATTTAACTAATATTAACTGCGCTAAAATTAATTTGATTTTTTTTTTATGTACATATGTATTTCGCCTAATGTGGTTTTCATAGGTGTAAAAACGTGGCGAATGTTTCAAAAATTACTTTTTTTAATACTCATAATTTTTTTATATTTTATATTTAGTTTGTTTTATTTATTTAGGTTCCGTATGGATCGAATAAGGTTCCGCTCTTATTGCGGCAACTTCGTTTGTCTGCCAGTTCGTTCGTCCGCTTGTCTGCCTGCCAAAGAACTTCTAACTTCCAAACGAAATAAGATAGAAACTTGAAAATCACATATGTATGATAATTCCTTGAACTGTAACTGAAAATGTATTTAAAATGACTTAAATGTATATCTTGATGGGTCTTCTGAACGTGGATTTTTTTTTATATTATACTCCTTTATGCGCGTTGTGGAAAAATGATGAGAGTGAAATTTTACGATGCGCGCGCACGATGCAACAAAAATCGACAGGATGAAGTTGCTCACTAAACTTTTATTTACATGTGTGTAGTGACTGATACTATATTAAATCTCTCATGAATATCGTATCACTACACGCAAAAAGCAATTCGTTGAGCCGAGACATTATCATGGGTCAGGAATTACTTCAATCAGACGGACACTCTAATTATCTTGACTTTTCAGACTAGTTAATAATTAATCATTCTACTAGTGGGCAAGTTAATATGGACTTAAATCAATCTTTGCTAGAAAGAAATTATTATCAATTGAAACGAGTTCATCAGGAGTTTATTTAATTATTAAATGATAATAATTGCAATTCTAGATAAAAAGTGAGCTTTTTATCTAGATTTTTTTTTATTTTTTTATTTTTTACTGCTCTGTCTAAGAAAATAAATTTTAATTTTTAAAATTTAAGTATTTTATTGAATTTAAATTTTACCAACCATGTTTATAATCACCCCCCAGTCCTTTTATTAGTTTATATCCATCAATTATTTACGTAGTAAATAAAGTTATTCTTGTATTAGGCCAAAGAAGTATAACTTCTAACGCGCCTACACCCACAATTTTTTTTGCATAGAGTATTGTTGAAAATACCTTTAGTAGAATACAAATCTCGTTTTTCTTTTTTTTCCACTTAAAAATAACGCTTTGGAGCATCATCAATTTTTTTTCCTTTAGACCCATTTCGTTAATAGGTCTATTTCAAAAACCTAATTACATAGGACACAGCTGAAATTCTTTTTTAATATTGGGCGTATCCTGCTTTAAAACAGTATAAACAAAAGAGAACTGAATATAAAATATTCAAATAGTCGCGAGAGGAAATTCATATCACGACGACACGCCTGTGAATAACTTGCTAGGCAATATATTTCCATATCAAAAATAATATTAATAGTTGCAAATACTTAAATAGAGACACTATGCACTCTAAAATGTTTAAATTTTATTATACACGTAAATTTTGTTTGTCTATCTGTCTGTCTTATTTTTCGATTTGCTAGGGTACCACGAAAAAACTACTGGACCGAACTGTTTTAGTGGGTAATGTTTATGATTCAGAAAAATGCATATGCTCCCTTTTGTTCCGATTGAATATTCTTTTGTATAACTTTATTATTATTCTAGAGAATATTCAATAACCTAGAATAATTAAGTTTAATTATGTTTGACACTCGTGCATTAGAATCGACTCAAGAATCGATAAATAGAAATTGTTGTGACTCTCACAGCAATGCAGTTTAAAGTTGTAGTTAAAGTGAAAGCTGCTTTTATCACGGCCGAAGGTACTTTTGAGAGCAAAAGTAACTTATGACTCATAGTAAGAAAGCCTAGATAATAAAACTAAAAATATTGTTCACAAAAAATATTTGTAATAGTCTATTCAGTATGTTTTCTCTTACTTGTTGATTGGAATATCCAAACAATATTATGTTTTTAAATTGATTTTTACTGGAGAGGCTATGGGCAAAAGCTATAATAAGGCAATTTTTAAAAACCAGCCAAGTATTTATCGACCATGAGTAAAATGGGTATTTTATGCAAATTTATGTGGCTTTCTGTATGTCTTGAAATTGTTGATGTAGGTTAACCGAATTTATTTTATTTGAAAGTTTTAATATAACGTTAGATTTCGAATTTTTTTCATATTTTTCAACCCATAATTTAAAAAGTAGACAGTGGAATATTGCATATCGCTTTGAAGTTAACTACTTCGAAAAAGCACATTTAGCACACGAGATGTTCATTTTCGTTTTATTATTTTACTATTAGTAATTTTAAATGTTCTTATGAATTTGAAATGGTATTGATGCTCATTGCCTTCTGTTTGGCGATGATTTGAAACTTCTTGGGAGTACAAAACTAATCTGATTGTGAACTGTTCCAATGTGATAGCAATTCTGCTTTTTAATGGAGTCTGAGTTGTAAGCTACCTTTTGATGAGGGTAAATGAGCAATGATAAGCTAATCCCGTTTACTCCCTTTGGTGAATATTTATGTATGCTCGAAAGAGTGTCATCTGTGCGGTATCTCGGTGTGATTGCGGACGACCATCTCATATTTCCAAATGTGAGATGATAAAGAATGACATATAAACAAAGTTATATTTATATATAGAGGACACATCAGTAAAGAGTTCATATCAAATTAACTGACCCAATTTATTACCCAATTGTGTTAAATGTATCTTGTTTCATAAATGATATCATCGTTTTTATGTACCAATATAAAACTCAGCACGCCTTGACGATTAACCATAGGCTCTCTGTACACATGCCACTAAATATCCAGATACTCAGGTAATATCAGATGGACAGGATGGTATATTATTTTCTCTATCATACGTTTCCTGCCGTTTACAAGAACGATAGCTGCTGAAGTCGTGTTATCGCATGCACGAGGACGCATTATGCATTAACGACTGTGATATTTAAATATAATAAAAAATATAACAGTAAAAAGTTTGTAAGTTAAACATTTTTTGAAAAAAAAAAGAGTTTAACAATCTCTTAATAAGACAGTTTGACTATTTGATAGTTGGCTAGTTTGACGGTTTGTTGGTTAACAGCCCATCACATAAAGGATAAAAAAAGGAGGAATTGTAGCCTGTTAGTTTGCATGTTGGGACGTGTTTTGTCTGTTTGTACCCATGTTACTAAAAAGATGCTAAGACAAAGTTATGACTATTGTAACTCATTACAGTCTGGGAAGAATATATTTTATTATATTTTCAGATGACTTCAAAAATTTAACGAAAAGATCGATCCGTCTACATTTCAAGCAATTATTCTGTGGAAAGTTACTTTGCAATAATCTAGAAGTTATCTTTATGAATATACTTGCAAGTTATGTCCACACAATTGGGTAAACAACTGCTCATAAATTTGCTTTTATCGGAAAATATCATGAAACTGCAGGTTAATTGAAAATTACTGTGGTAAACATTTTTGAAAATGATTCCAAAATCAGTTTGCTGTAAGCTTCTAAATTAATATCTCGTTCGCTCTTATATAATGAATTACCATTATTAAAAATGACGTGACAATTCAGTATTGCCATTATTGTCTAAACGGTAAGTTTAAATTTTTATAACTTAGTCTATTTTTAAGATTTGTCAAATTTTTCACTACTCGTCAGCCATCTATATTCAGACTGTGATTTATAAAAAAATTGTCAAGTACCCACCCTATTTACTAGCATTCAGATTAAAATAAATTGCTCACCGTAAAATTGGAACAATGGCCATTGTTATGATATTAAATAATAACAAAATGAAGAGAAAAAATACATGGTCTTAATTCTTGACCAAATTGCGTTTTCTAATCATGTAATTCTCTTGATACTTCGATGACGGTTGTCAGGAATTCGTTTACTGCAAGCACCGTAGCAGCTTTCTCCTTAACTTTTTTTCTTGTAATACATAGATTTGGTATTCAATAATTAATTAAGGAGACACCATTTTCTTCTTATTTCTGATAAAAACTTGTAGCGGAAGTCAACAATTTCATTTAGTAAAAAAATAAATACGCAATTGTCGAAAAACTGTGAAGACTTGCCGTTTGAAACAAGTGCCTTGGAGAGGTTAACTAGACATGAGTGCTTAAATGCTGTAAGTCATTGCCAGTGGGTCCTGTACTTTAAAGCCACGTACGCAAGGCCGCCCAAAAGATATCCATCTGATACTATATCGGGTCGTATTTTTAACTTCTCCGAATCTTTCTTTTTTCTTGGTTTCCTTTGTATATTTTCTCCTTCACATGATACTAGATCTACTTACCAACTTTAATTTATGTATCTTCTATGTAAAACCTCTTTTACGAAAAGGCGAATGTATGCACAAAGCAAGTTGTTAAACGTATACAAATACTTGTCAAAGATTACGTAGATATAAAAAAAATACGCGCGAGTGTACGTGTGTTGTTTATAAAAGTCAAATTTAGAGTTGTATTTTGTTTTTCACGTATTACGAAAAAGTAGAATATTTTTTATGGCATATTGAGTGCGAAAAAATTATTTCCGTTAACGTCGTAATATCGGTTGTCCTCAAACAAGCACCTATACAATGCACAGGCGATTTAAAAACAATTACACTTGTTTAATTATGGCACTTGGTTGTTCGGAGTCAATGGACGTGCCATATCGATAATAGTCTCTGTACGTGTTTCTTTGTTTAAAAGATTATACGTTTGCGTGCAGCAAAAAAATTAAGTTGACAGCTTTTGGTTTCACTCGCTAAATACTTTAACCGTAAATGACCTGGATAGCTATTAGCATGCCCGGCATGATTTTAGAGTCGTTTTGTTTGTGTGTTTTTAGCGACTAGCTGTAACTTTCGTGTTCAACGCACGACTATATCGAATGTATCGTCTGCAAGAAAAATCGTGACTTACAGAAATTTTATCGTTTAACAACATCTACAACTTATTATAAAGCACTAATCGTTTTTCGTTAAAAGTGGAAAAGTATTTTCGTATTTTTTTTCCGAATTAAATTATTACCGTAAATATTATTATTGCTTATGTCGTAACAGTATTAAAATCGCTTCAATTATCGGTGTACAAATAAACAGCCGCCATAATGATGTATTAATTGAAACATTCTTAAATAAAACAGTAATTTATATGATGGTACTATAGAAATTATTACGGTTTTGGTAGATTTCGTAATTGTATGTTTTACGACGATTACCACATATAATTACCACAACGTGATAAAATGTTGCTGTCCTTTTTGCTCTGATTCAAGAAATTTATGGACAAAGTAATGTATTTATTAACGAACCGACATTAAATTTGGTATACGGATACTTTTAGATTCTTATCACATTTAAATTTGTCACAGGACCAAATCGCTTGTTCGGTTTCAAAATAGTAATGGTTCAAAGTTTCTAAAAAATGATCAAAATTTTATTTTCAAACAAATATTTGTTAAATAGGATCTATTTTAAGAAATTTTTAGATACGATTTATTTAGGTCTACAACTGTGCAAAAAAACATGTTTTTTAAATACGTGGTAAAAAAGGAGGGCCCTTAAAATTATGTCTAGTAATATAAGTTACTTATTGTAATATTGCATTTAAGCATGCGTTTTAAGGTACACGGATGTTACAATATTTTATGTGTGTCACTAGGCTGTTAATCGTACATATATTTAATAACAGCAGTTTCGCTTTCTGGTAATTTGACTCATTTAAGCGTTGTGTGTGCTAGCAAGTTACGATACGTTGTGTCCGTTATATCCGTATCGTTTGTTTGTAAGAATATCAATATGTGAACTGAACCGTTCAATATGTATAGTTTTCATGTAATCTGGCTTTGAATCCTCCATTTAAATTTTATTTTCAACCGGAAAACCTGATTTATTTTAAATAAAAAAAATCTCGTACTTTTCACCGCATACACACAGCAATGCAATTGAATAAAAGTTAGGTGATGAGTTGAAGTGAAAAACTATTGAAATATGTAATAAATACTCGATTTCAGAGTTTCGTAGCCAAATGGTGAAAAATGGAACCACTGTTCCACTGAACCATTTGTCTGTCATAGCATTATAATTCTTTCATTTGAAGTGCAATTGTAATAAAATTTTGGAAGTTCACGTGTATAATTAATTACACCAACATATAGAAATAAAGAAACTACAATTTTTATATCATTTTACTTTGAAAATTGGAGATGAACGTTTTTTTCGCCTACTTACGAACTAGGTGTCATACAAAAAAGGTTTTTTAAAAGTTACGGTTCTTCGTTCTTCTAGTTATTTCTGTTATGGACACTTTAGTATAACAAATATATGGGCTTTTAAATTGTTAAGAATGTACCTGGTTTCTCTAATTTTTAACAGTGCCTGTGGAAAATCACGATAATGTTTAGTAAACAACGTAATGGAAAATTCTTTTGGTTAACTCGCGTTGATAAATTGGAGAAATATCATCGTTTTTCTTACGTTTGTGAAATATATATTATAAAATATGTGAATATAGTGAAAACTAATAGAGGCGCGTGCGCGTATTAACGCTTCTTTTGATAAACTTAAAAGTACCATTAATCGAGACATTGCTTTATTTAACTGAGCGCAGGAACAAACAAAAAAAAATTTGTAAAAATGTTTCGAATACGTGCGGGGGACATTTTGAAAATGCTTACGTCATTTGATTTGTTCTTTCATTTTCATTATCTTGTGATTTTACAACTTATTTTTACTTCAATCGATTGAAAAATCAGTGCAATCATAATTTGATCTGTCTTCCGTGCACGCACGTTGGAATCATAGGTGAGTGATTATTGATTTTATTCTCCGGTAACTACAAAATATGTACGTACCTACAGTCGCAAGCACTCATATACAGATTACCACAGCAAATAGAATAATACTATTATATTACAAAATACTACTATAAATATAAAGTGATGTATGCGGTAGTTTTTAAAATCACCAAGCGCCCTTAATTACGAAATCATAGTTGCATCCATGACCCATACATTCTGTACACAATCATACGCCATTGTCAAAACTCATACATACATAATACCCAATTTAGGTGTCCGCTTCGCCACTCCTTTGATCTTGTTCAAAAAACCGCCATTGATGTGAGCGTCGCGAGTGATGAGGCGAGTCACGTGACGAATGGCGAGCACTCCGCAACGTGAAGCGGCGCTAACGTTAAAAGCTTAGGCTATGTTCACAATAGACTTTTTATTATTTATTACAAATTTAACATATCAATATTTTTCTGAAATATTGCTGTTTTGCAACTCCTTGGTGGAGCACCACTCAACGTTTTTTTTCGGATAGGGGTCACGGACACACACACATATATATATATATATATATATATATACATACATACATATATATATATATATATATATATATATATATATATATATATATATATATATATATATATATATATATAATTTAAGCATCTTTAAACAATGTTTATGACTCTAAGAAATATTTAAAAAGTGTAGAATTTTATGGCCATAGTACAACAGAAGAAGAAACTAACCGATAAATAATTTTGTTATTGTCACGATACAAGCTAATGGCACCTACGTTTAGACTAATTTTTCTTATATCATTTTTGTATGATTATAATAAGTTTGTTATATTTTTAACCGACTTTAAAAAAGGAGATGGTTTTCTATTCGATTATTTTTTGGGTATGTTACCTTATATTTCCGGCATTTACCAACCTTTATTTTATCCAATTTTTAGTTGTTTTTTTATATCAAAGAGTGTACCTCTTGCGTGTTTTTATGAAAACTGGTTTCAATTTAAATACGGAAATTTAGTATACACCATATAATTCCTGAAGGGTGAACAGCAAATGTGCCTAAACTAATAAGACACAATTAAGGGCGACATAAATATGTCCTTTAGCAAAATCAGTATACTATGATGCAGCAGGAAGGTGGTGACAGAAACTTTTCACAGATAAGGGGTAAACTCAATGAGTTTGGATTCGTTTCACTTGTCTTCTTGTAAGCATGAAGGGACCAAATAAATAAAATATTACTAGGTAGGTATATAAGTAAGTGTAGGTATAAACAAATGTGTGAAATAATTATACATTCATAGATAGGTAGGTAAGTAAGAATATATATACTGTTATATACATTATCATATACAGTAGGGCCTCGCTAATTCGGATGGGCAAAAACAATACCCTTTACAGATTATCGAGACATCCAGATTATAGTATACATTATTTTAATAGGAATACAACACATGTTCAACTTTAGTTTCATTTATTAAAATATAAAATTAAATACAAACAAGACAAGAATGTGTGCATGTTAAAATACAAATGTACATGTAAAAAATGACAAACTTGTAAGAAATTTGCGCACTTGACATGAATTAAAAAAAACGCTAAAAGTTAATTCTGTTGAAAAAGTGTGTAATACTCTTCTGCTCATAATTTTTGCACTTCATATCAAAATCACGGTCTTTAAGTCGACAGAGAAAAATAACTTCGTGACTATCAAATTCGTTGTCTTCAGCCCATTTCAAAGCAGTGTTTAAAGCTCCCACTGCCTCTGAATTTCCAACTTTTTTGGAGGTGACAACTTCAATACTTTTATTGTCATCTTGCTCATCGTCTTCATATATTTCCGCTCGCACAATCTCCTAATCAGTTAACACTTCATATCTTTCTAGCACACCACCAGCAGCCCATTCTTGAGCTTCTGCTTTACTTATTTTAGGATCACTGAGCTCCCTCAACTTATCGAAAAGCTAGGCTAAAGGAGTATCATCTTCCGGTTCATAGTCATTATCAGTGAGAAATCCAGGGTGCAAATTCTTCTATGATTTGTTAATTAGGGACGCTTTAACATCCATCCAACAATTAGCCAAAATGAAAAACTGTATCCTTTCAAGTTATCGATTTTAAAGAATCCACGAGGTTTTCTCTACATGATGCAAGACAGTTAATCAAAAGTTATTTGCGGTAATTTATCTTCACACTTTGTCTAACGTTGTGATCCATTGGTTGTATGTATACCTGTAGGTCGTGGTCGTGGTGTTAGGCGTCACCTATAGGTCGTGACCTGTAGGTCGTGGTGTTAGGCCGCAGGAAGGTTGGAAAAAAAATTGTTAGAATATTTATGGCTGTCTTAGATTTTAAGACAGCATTTCGAATTATTCATAAGATTCTATTTATTACACTGTTGCATCTCGTTCACAGTTATAGTATTTCAAATATTATTATTGAATAAAGAATATTAGTGTATTAATACTTATAAGTTATATGGTACTATAGTTCAATTCATTCTCTTGTCGAAATAAACCCAGTAATTTTGTCTCCGTTGGACGTTATGTACAACCATATATTAGGAGGTATATAAAATAAATTTTCCTTATTTTTATATTTTCAAATGTTTAGATACTATCGCTATTTTTATTCGATATCTTTGTCTTAAGTATATTCGAAAGTGACTCATACTTACTAAGAATATATTTACATCCAGTTATAATGATAACAGTTCGCTCTCGGAATTTATAGTGGCTTTTCTTCCTGATTGATATGTTAGCAAGGTGATACGTCTTGTTTTATCTCTCATCATCATGTAGAAATATTCGCTTGCCATCCTCACTTGTACGTGCTCTGAATTTATTTAATTCTCTTATGGATATAGTCCTTCATCTTGGTCTGCCTTTACTGTTCATGAGACGTGACTTCAAAAAAACAATCGTGTTTTTTGGATGAATCGAAATCCATTCTAAGCTGCTAGTAGTTTGTGTTATAGTTTTTTTTTAGAGAATTTCCTAGTATTCGTTGACATACATATATATATATATATATATATATATATATATATATATATATATATTGGCATATTATATTATACAAATAAATTTATGAGAACCCAAATCAAATAGGTTATGACTTATTATAGTTTACTGGGACGATACCTACCTTCACCAGTTAAGAACTGTCGATGAAATCCTAAACAAGTTGTGTATCTGATAAGATTTAGATATACATACATCAGTCCTTAAACCGTAGTTATTTTGTTGCAACTTTGTATATTTATTATATACAATAATATTTTCCCTAAGACATTTTGTCAGATAATTCTCCATGTATAGCAACATTCATTCGCTTAACGATTGTCGAATTGCATATAGCGAAACATAAGTTTTGAAAACCATAATTTGGCGTCTTCAATATTAATTTAAATAAATAATTATAAAACCCGTCGTCTTTTATATTCATTTAATTCGGTATATAACCAAAAATTCACTGTATGGAAACTCGTTGTTGATGTCAAGATTGTAGATTTTGTATTTTTCGCGCATGGTATTGAATAAAACAGGTAAATAGGGGCATAATATGAGAGGTCTAAATTAAAACGATCCATATCTTCCCAGCACGAAAGGTAATGTGGGTCGCATTGCTATTCAGCATTGGGACCTGTGACTCAGCTTTTTTATTGCCCAACCCCACGTGTCACTCAGCCCGAGAAACATGTCTAATGAAAATGTTTCTCAATGATATTGCTACTTGCTTGCTAATGTCAATGCCATTATAACGTGACCAACTGAATGATTCACATCACGGTTTTATAACAGACGAGTATGTATCAATGTAACGTAGCGTGTGTTCACGTGCTTTGGTACAACGGACTTTTATCTTAGTTTGTAATAATATTAAGTAAGTAGTTACATAAATTGGTGTCGTATATGGTGATATGAATTGGTTGGTAATGAATGGCATTGTTTATCTATATGGAACGTTGATATTAAGTTATACCATTGTTAGGTATGTTTTCTCGGTACAAGCAAAACAAATCATTTATAGGAATATTTTAAATTATATAAAAAAATCTGTCAATTGTGTGTCATTATTGCAGAAATTGGATACAAGTACTTAACAGTACAGTCTAAAGAAAAGGTATAGTCAAGAATACGCCCAAAAATATAACGATAGTGTTGAGTACAGTGTGTTTTATAATATGTATTATTGTTTATTTAAGTTATAAATAAAATATGGTTAGTATATAAATAGTAAATATTTGTTTTGATTTCCCATATTAATATTCCCCACATTAGTCATAATAACTTTTTGATAATTGCTTATCCCGCACTGAGCAAATGGACCACAGTCATATGAATTATTCAATATTATGAAAGTCTTTTATTTTTTAGTCAACATGGTTGGCCCGTTTTATAATATTGACCTAAATTATTACGTATTGAGTAAACGGACCAGAGTCATATGAGTTATTCAATATTTCGAAAGCCTTTATTATTTAGCTAATGTAGTTGGTTTTTTCCATAATATTGACCTGGATATAAATAGTAAATATTTGTTTTAATTTCCCATATTAGTATTTAACACATTAGTCATAATAACTTTTTGATAATGGATTATCTCGTATTGAGTAAACAGACCAGAGAGTCATATGAGTTATTTAATATTTTGAAAGCCTTTATTATTTAGCCAACGTATTTGGCTTTTTCCATAATATTGACCTGTATATAAATAGTAAATATTTGTTTTAATTTCCCATATTAGCATTATCCACGTTAGTCACAGTAACCTTTTGATAATGGCTTATTCCGAATTGAGTAAACCGACCAGAATCATATGAGTTAGTCAATATTTTGAAGCCTTATAGTTTTGAAGCCTTATATTGACCTTCAGAGGTTCTAAGGATTACGTTACATAATCGATTCTGCATCAAGGATTTTGGACCGTAGACGATTAATTTAATTTACTTAATTTTGATGCTCATTAACTGTAATATAATCGGACTCATATTTGCTTATGTTTCATGACAAATTTTACAAAAAGGCATGTAGTGATATTTTTCTCGAAAATTGTAAATGTCAAGCACATTGTTATATTTCTCCTGTTATCTTTAGACGACTGTATGTTTAGCTCTGGTTGGCTGTAAGAGATTACTCTCGTAGCAATAAGTCCGTTGTATATATCAATTAGATACATTAGAGTAAATGAATATATAAATAATTTCAAATTTGTTGGCTTTCCAACTTAGGATATAAGGGATGCATTTTGGTTTGTTCTCATTTTTGCTGATATATATATAACAAACATGCACGCTAAGATTAAAAGGGAAACAGTTTTAAATGATCTGTAGATTTTGAACCGTACTCAGATATACTTGGATAAAAAAAAATTCGATCCATCCCCTAAACCTTTTTTTTTTTAGAGAGGATTTTTGAGGTATAACTAAGCACGTTATATAACTATACCATATTCATGTTAATAGCATGTACAATTTCTGAGAAAAATGGTTGTAATATTCAGGCATACAGAGTTTTACCAATTACAAGTTTTACCATTAAAATAGGAACCCAAAAAGTTTAAATAATCTAAGATATTATGGCAGCATAATAATAAATATTATTCTATTGTTTTTATAATATTAATGGTAACTATATACAGACTTATTACTAAAGAAGTAACATTTATCCGTTTATAACACACATTTATAAAAATTTAAGGACATGTTGACACTCATGTACTCATTTTATTATTAGTTTAATATTAATTTTTTTATAACATTGTTTTAATTTATCTCGTATGAAAACACCTTGCACTCTTATTTCAAATCTCGTCATTAGTAATATCTTATCCTTAAAGATAGATTAAATCTTTTTTTAATTTGATTTCACAAAAATATAAAAAATAACGGCGATGATTTTCTAAAAACGTCTGTGGTATTTGCAAATATATAGACTAAAAGCGTCTGTGGTATGTGCAAAAGTATAGACTAAAAACGTTTGCGGTATGTGCAAATATATAGACTGAAAACGTCTGCGGTATGTGCAAATATATAGACTAAAAACGTCTGTGGTATGTGCAAACGTATAGACTAAAAACGTTTGCGGTATGTGCAAACATATAGACTAAAAACGTCCGTGGTATGAGCAAATATATATACTAAAAACGTATATATATATATATATATATATATATATATATATTTCAAACTTTGGTACTAACTGTAACTTATACGTATCATAAAAGAATATTTATAGATATTATACAAAGTAAGTGACAGTAATATTCTCGTAAACGTTTAATATTTTCCATCTATGTAGTATTTTGGATAAGCTTTAAACAAATGTTCCTAATTATTAGCAATAAGATTACAAAAAAGGCGATTAACAAGAAGACGAACTCATTGAACCCGGTCTAATGAGGTTGGGCCATGACGACGCGAGACATTATGTATTTCGATCATGGATCACAGCTGACATTTTCAGCAAGTGGGTTTAAGACCCTTCTCTCTAGAACACGAAACAAAACATTTATTTAATACTTTTTATTACACGAAACAATACATTTATATACATTTTATTTAACGTGGAAAATTGAAAAAAAACGACCTCTTTTTAAATTATTTTATTGATATCAAAGCGCTATTATGCTATCAGAGGTATTTACACTTTAGGTTCATAGATTAGCCTAAAACAACACCTGGAAAGACACCTGGAGGTGTACCGCAAGGAAGGAACAGTCGATGAAAAATATGTCGAACATCTCTGATACCGCTGGAACAAATACAAATTACATATTTTTATACTAACCTAATTACGAGACGCATAACCACAAGTTTACATAAATAGATTAATATATTATGTCTAAATTAATTTGAATATGAATAAACGATTTTAATTATTACATAATTTCTAATAATAAATATATGCTTCTAAATTCAAAGGGAAAGACTAATGATTGGGATAAAATTCTATTATTTTGTTTTCTCAATTTGATTGTGGATATTCCAATGTAAGTAGGTACTTTCGGCCCATCTCCACGCCCACGCAACGTCATTAGAGAGATAAAAGGGATATTCTCTGAAAATATAGGTAATGACGTGTAATTCGAGCAAGTTTCTCGAAACTCGATGGCCGTTATTGATTAGATAAGCAGCGATTCAAAAATATTTATCTCGAAAATTTCCGTGTTGACACAGAGTTGTACGACGACGTGACGTAGTTTGTGATAACAATTTTAGTAGATTATATGACGGATGTGGGGGAATATTTTAATGTGAAATTATTTGCAATTTAGGAATTTTTAATGGGATATATGTAGTGTGAAATTATTTGCAATTTAGGAATTTTTAATGGGATATATGTAGTGTGAAATTATTTGCAATTTAGAAATTTTTAATGAGATATATGTAGTGTGAAATTATTTGCAATTTAGAAATTTTTAATGGGATATATGTAGTAGTATTGATATCGTATGTCTGGTTTTTATTTGCATGTCAGTCCACATCGTACCGCCCATTAAGTTAGCGTCGGCTGCTATAAGTGAGCCCCAACTTGCACTTACCGATTAGGGTTTAGAGATACCCAGAAGAATCCAGGAGAGTAGTGGGGCATCATTTTTAAAGTTCCGCACCTCAAAGTGAAAAAACGGAAAACTGATAAGATCACTCACGTGTTTTTCTGTAAGTCCGTCTGTCACACTGCTTTGTCCGAAAGATGAAACGTAGAAACTTGAATCTTGTTTAAGCCACATATTTTAGATTAACTAACTTTTTCAAAATATTCATATAGAAATTAAAGAGGTTGTAAATATAGGACTAAAAATATATTTTTTTAAATTTTTATATCTTTTGAAAGGGTTTGTTATGAGGACTACAACAACTTCACAGATATTCTTCATCATGATTTATAATTATTTTTGATTACTTGTAATTATTGTTATTGGACACAATATTTTTTGCAGTTTATTGAGGAAAACGGAGGAGAAGCGCAACCAGAAGCTCAACTTATGGTTTATATCTCTATGCCAAGGAGAACCGCGATCGCGTTAGTCGGTATATAAAGGGTTAAATATGTATCTTAAATAGTATTTATGAATTTTCCATAAATAAAAATCTACTCTTTGCAACCCAAGTATATCGATACTCTAACCGATAATGTAAATGATAAACGATTATGAATAAAAAAACTTTTTTAATATCATCGTCAAAAATGTGATCCATACTGAAAGCCTTCCTAAGGAAAAACTAACAAATAACCTTTAGAGAAGAACTAGAACGCATCAACAATTCATCTCCAACTCTCGTAAGAGCCGAGATGAATTGTCGATGCGTTCTAGTTCTTCTCTAAAGGTTATTTGTTAGTTTTTCCTTAGGAAGGCTCTCAGTATGGATCACATTTTTGACGATGATATTAAAAAAGTTTTTTTATTCATAATCGTTTATCATTTACATTATCGGTTAGAGTAACGGCCGTACCCAATTGTGAAGAAGCAAGCGTAAATACTTGAGTACAAGATTGAATTTCGTTTGATTCAGAAATTATTTTTGTTTCTATACTTTTCCAGTTCTGTCTAGAGTTTTTATAGATTACACTTTTCATCCAATAATGAAATAATTACATCGATAACGCTTTGGTTTTGGGCTGAGCGTAATTTTATGAACGTGTCTAACACAATTTTATGAATGAGTCATATAAAAGATGTGTAAGTCACATGATGTTCTACTTATGTAGGGTGTGGATGAATATTCTACAATGGGTCATTCGTCTGTCAAGAAATGTCAATTCAAACAACTGAGCATAGACAAGAAAAAAATAAAATATATCTTTGGATAACACGTTTCGAAAATCTGAGATCAATTCAGAGCTTAATTCAAAACCATGGACAATTAAGGCAAGAAGTCTGGATATAAAACGAACTAGATTACGTTCTTCGATGAATAATATAAAATGAACTAGATTACGTTCTTCGATGGTGTTGTTTTTTTTAATATTAATAGATATGAATATAAAATGTAAAAGTGTTGGTTTTTTTAAATGTAATTAATTAATAGATATGAATATAAAATGTAAAAGTGTTGGTTTTTTTAATATTAATAGATATGAATATAAATGTAAAAGTCTGGATATAAAATGAACTAGATTACGTTCTTCGATGAATAATATAAAATGAATAACTAGATTACGTTCTTCGATGAATAATATAAAATGAACTAGATTACGTTCTTCGATGGTGTTGGTTTTTTTAATATTAATAGATATGAATTAATATTAATATAAAATGAATGACTATATTACGTTCTTCGATGAATAATATAAAATTAACTAGATTACGTTCTTCGATGGTGTTGGTTTTTTTAATATTAATAGATATGAATTAATATTAATATAAAATGAATGACTATATTACGTTCTTCGATGAATAATATAAAATGAACTAGATTACGTTCTTCGATGGTGTTGGTTTTTTAATATTAATAGATATGATTTAATATTAATATAAAATGAATGACTAGATTACGTTCTTCGATGAATAATATAAAATGAACTAGATTACGTTCTTCGATGGTGTTGGTTTTTTTAATATTAATAGATATGAATTAATATTAATATAAAATGAATTACTATATTACGTTCTTCGATGAATAATATAAAATTAACTAGATTACGTTCTTCGATGGTGTTGGTTTTTTTAATATTAATAGATATGAATTAATATTAATATAAAATGAATGACTATATTACGTTCTTCGATGAATAATATAAAATGAACTAGATTACGTTCTTCGATGGTGTTGGTTTTTTAATATTAATAGATATGATTTAATATTAATATAAAATGAATGACTAGATTACGTTCTTCGATGAATAATATAAAATGAACTAGATTACGTTCTTCGATGGTGTTGGTTTTTTTTAATATTAATAGATATGTCAAAAATATGCAAATTGAGACAGTTGGGAATCTTCAGTTAGATGAGCTGCGACATACACATAAAAAGGAACCCAAGAGTGTGCAAATGTAAAATTTAAAACTTTGACTATGGAATAAAGAAAAAAACAGAAAGCATCTGACAAAGATAAATTTTAGTTTTAATAGTATAAGACGCTTTAGAGTGTAAATATGTTTCAATTAGGATATAATTTTTCCTACAAATGTGCACTTAAATCTGCCAATTAAATTGAATCAAAGCGCCCAGATAATTACCAATCGTTTGGGTTTAACAACCGAGGAATAGAGAAGTACAATAATGTATAACTAGCGTGACCCTTGCGAAGTCTTCGCATTATTTATTCCATTATGAGGCTCAGATGACAGATCAAACAAATATTTTACTAAAATTGACATATAGAGGAGCAAGTATCAAAAGCATTGAGCTAAAGCGCCACTTTATTTATACGTGAGTGGATTTGAAATTAAACAAAAATTTTACCGACCGTCAATCATATTGACGTTGAGCCGTTAGATGGCAGCATTGCTGTTTTGTGTATATAATTTTAATAATTAATTAATTTTGCAAAAACAATAGCAATAATAAATTTTTATTTGTGGATGCCGGTAGAGCAAGCAATTATCTATAAAATGATATATAATTTATGTGGATTAGTTGTGAGGTTTTTTCTAAAAAGGGAGTGTAACATCTTAACCTTAGCGTATTAATATATATGATAAATATTGTGATGAGTTAAAGTAGTTATAAATTATATTATTTATAATAATGATTATAATATTTATAAACATACCAGCTTTTGTCCGCGGTACCACCCGCGCGATATTTAAGCAGATCTCCAGATTAAATGATTACGCCAGAATTCCTCACTGGGTCGAAATAAATGGTGCAAGGATAAATTATGACCTTTGTAGCTACCAAATTATAAATGACAAGTACCTACCTATATAATGTTAAAAGAATTTTTGTAGCTAAACCCTTGCCAGCAACGAATTTTGTTTACACAAAGATTCATAAGTTTTCACAAAAAACGTTCACGAATATGATGTTCAGTAATAATACTTTATGATATATCTTTAAAACGCTTATTGTATCTTACCTGTTGTATATTATTGCGGACTTTTTCTGAAGTTAGTTTTGGCCGCGCATTTAGTTTTTTGTACGTGTGCATTCCTTTTTTAGCGTTTGTATTCACCGCTCTTCTCTTATAAATAGTCTATACATTTACATACATACATACATATATATATATATATATATATATATATATATATATATATATATATATATAATGAAATGTCGATGGTACACTAAATCGAAATAAATATTTACATTATTTTATTAAATAATGAAATTTTGATGACGTTCCATTGCAGCAGCTGAATTCCGTATGGATTCAACTTGATGGAGCGTCACCGCACTCCGTTGTACAAGTTTGTGACAAGCTAAACGATGTGTTTGGCGTCCAGTGGATAGGTCGACTTGGATCTATTTGGCTTCTACATTCACCAGATATCACCCCATTGGACTTCTTCGTTTGAGGATTTATTAAAGACTTAGTGTTTGAGGAAGATTAAGATAATGAAATAGAGATGCGTGCGCGTATTATTGCTGTTTTTGACAAACTTAAAAGTACCGTTAACCAAGACATTTCTTTATTTAATCAAGTCCACGAACAAGGGAAAAAACGTTAATTTTGTGATTTTACAACATATTTTTACTTCAATCAATTGAAAAATCAGTGCAATAATAATTTAATCTATCATCCGTGCACGCCCTTGGCAATCATAAGTGAGTTATTCCTGATTTTATTCTCAGGTAACTACAAAATATGTACGTACCTATAAGTAGCGAGCACTCATACACAGATTCCCTCTTTAAATAGATAATGATGTATACTGCAGTATTTACAATCACCAAACGCCCTTAATTAGGAAATCATAGTTGCAAGCGTAACCCATACATACTGCACACAAACATACGCAATTGTCAAAACTCATATATACATAATACCCAATTTAGATGTTCGCTGCGCCACTCCTTTGATCTTGTTCAATAAACCAATACCTATGCGAGCGTCGCGAGTGAAGAGGCGAGTTACGTGCCGAGTGGCGAGCGTTCCGTAACGCGTAGCGGCGCGCGCGTTAAAGTTTTAGACTATGTTCATAATACACTGTACATTATTTAGTAAAAATCAAACATGTCAATGTTTCTCTTAAATATATGGTGTGTGTATATATATATATATGTATATATATATATATATATATATATATATATATATATTTACATATATATATACATATATATATACATATATACATATATATGTATATATATATATATATATATATATATATATATATAAATATTCTACCACAAAATATTTCTACGCTATCTATCTCTGAAAATCTCCTGAGTCGTTTTCAATTTGAACAGCATTTTCACGTAGTTGTTTTCAAAGTTACATAATTCCTACGAAAAAGCCGTAAATTTTCTAAATGTATGTACAATTTATGTAAGTAAATAAAGTTACTGTCTTTGTTATTTTAAAATTATCTATAAGTCTCTTATACTTCATTTTTTCTTATCTTAAGTTTCTTATACTTATTTCTTGCACACAAACTATTATTACTTTTTATATTTGTGTATTTTGCCATTTTATTTCAATGGCTTCAGAAATAAACAGATATTCATGGAATTCAAGATATCTTAAATGATATCTTTATGATGACATCAGCGAAAGTGAAAGAACTTTTATGAGGGCTGGTAACCGATGAACTGGCGGTGCGGTGTGCGGTGCAAAAGGGTAGGATTTCAGTATTTGATAATCGAATGGACTCATAACACCTAAACTTTCTTGATTGAACATGCGTATTACATCTAATTAGTTGAAAAATTAATTAATCTTTTTCTTATTTAGTATATAATAAATAATGTATAATATAATCAATTTCAAGGAAGTGTTTACACTAAAAGCTATGTGATATGAAATCGTGTGGTTTACGCGGATAAAGTAGAAGGAAAGGTGACTTTGTAATAATTAGTAAAATAATTCAATAAAATTTAAATGAAAGGTTTTAATTATTGTTATATGATTATTTTAAAACTAAATAATATTAATTTTTAATTAATTTTTTTTTCAATATCAGAATTATGAAAGTAAATAGAATATCATACGGGCGAAACCACGGGCAAAAGCTAGTATTTTTATAAATATTATAATTACTATTATAAATAATATAATTTATAACTACTTTAACTCATCACAATTTTTATTAAGCGTTATTGTACTTCTCTATTCCTCGGTCGTTAAACCCAAACGATTGCTAATTATCTGCGTGCCTTGATTAATTTTTAATTGGCAGCTTGAAGTACACATTTTATCGGTTCAGCGGTCATCAGTCGCAATTTGCATATTTAAGTAGAACATCATATGACTTACACGTCTTTTAACTGGCAATGAGAGAAAAGTGTTACATATAATAATAAAATTACGCTCAGCCCACAACTAAAGCGTTATCGATGTAATTATTTCAGTATTTGATGAAAAGTGTAATAGTGTATAAAGACTCTCGACAGACATATAATAATATTATTATAAATAAATATATATAATATTGAATATATTTGGCGGTAATTTTGTAGAAATTCATTATTCACAATTAAATGAAACTACGTGATGTAGTATTATTTCTACTTTCTTTAATTTCTTTACCACGATCTAGGTTTCGTTGTATTACATGTATAACATCTTCAGGTGGGATATTAGCAAAGATCTTTGCTAATATCCCACCTGAAGATGTTGTAATACAACGAAACCTAGGTCATGGTAAAGAAATTAAAGAAAGTAGAAATAATACTACATCACGTAGTTTAATTTAATTGTGATATATAATATTATTAAAAAATTATTATTATTAAATATAATATTATTAATTACAGGTAAATATATATAATATTATTATATATATTTACCTGTTTTGTATGATACAATAATGAAGTATTTTTAATAAAATTGGTAGCTGTCTTTCACATTAGCAAAATTTTTGTTTTCAGGTAATGTTAATGCCAAAAAGACCAATGTTATCTTATATATATATATATATATATATATATATATATATAGAGAGAGAGAGAGATATTTCTTTATTTATGATCTGAGCCATCAACGTCGCAGCCACCATTGTGGCTAAGAAAAAAGAAGCTTATTTTTAAATGTACCAAATTAAAATATAAGCAGCAGAACATCAGGAACTTGATGGCTAAATACAAGAGAATATTGGAAAAATGATAAAGCTACAATTGGTGTTTGAAGAATTTAAAAAACGTTCAGGTTTTCGGGATAACTTAAACGACCTTACCACATTATGCATTAATGAAACGTTGCAAGTTTTAGTAGATAGGGTAAATGAAAGAAAAAGTTGGTAAAATAGCCCATTCTACTGAATATAGTGAAGGGCTTAGAAAATTTGCAGTAACTCTTCATTTCTGTAGTCCAAGTTGTTATAATTAGGAGTATTTCCGCGAAAAGTTTGATCTTTCTTTACCTCATATTAACACACTTAGGAAATTATACAGGATGTCATGCCCACATGTTAAATGACTTTTTAGAGTAGAACTACAGAATAGTCCATCCTTCAACCAAAACACATGGTTCCAGCAGGACGGGGCCACAGCTCACACTGCTAATGCGTCCATGAATGCAGTGCGGCAGTTATTTCCAGAAAAAAACATATCCCGAAACGGTACCGTACCGTGGCCACCTAGGTCACCCGATTTAAGCCCATGTGACTTTTTCTTATGGGGATACTTAAAATCCGTTGTTTATAAAACAAATCCGAGCACTGTGACACAACTTAAAGAAAATATTCGAGCCGAAGTCAGTAGGATACCCTAGTCGTTCTGCAAACGCGTTTTTGAAAACATGCGTGCTAGACTCGAAGAGTGTGTCAGACTCGATGGCCGCCATTTGGAAAACGTGGTTTTTAAAAAATGAAATCCGCATTTTTTTATATAAAGTTAAAATAAACCTACTTTGTATTAGAGGTGTAGTTTTTTTTTACAATTTTTCAAACATTGAAATCTGCCACTGGACATCCTGTATGAGAGATTAAATTGTGCACCGGGTTTTACAGTCGAGTCATTCAATACAATAAAGGAAGTGGCTAAAAAAATTATTATTTGTTAGTATAACTTTTGATAAATTGAGCATTAGGGAATAAATTGAATTTGTCGCAAAAACATTTTGGCCATATTAATAAAGGAAACGATTTGCACGGAGACGATTTGGCAATTTCAAATCAAGTTTTAGTATTTATGATTGTGGCTGTGAATAGCTTTTGGAAACTTCCAGTTGGTTTCTTTCCAGGAAGAAGTTTTATGGCTTCATAAAAGGCAAATTAATTGAAAATTTGCCTTTATTTACGTAACTAGACTGTAGTCAATTACATTTGACGGAATTGCTTAAAATCTTAACATGCCCAGTTCACTTGGCTCAAAATTAAACAGCAAACCATGTACTCCATATTTCACACACAAAGCCAAAAAATATTGTTTTACTCGATCCGTAAAACTTGTGAGAAATATGTTTGACGATAAAAACGTTTTAATGGACAAAAATTGTAGCAATAACTACACAATATAGAAATGAAGGTAGGTCTGAAATTGGGAAACAAAATTACATTTAGGCATATTAATTAATTCAAACAAGAAATGAAAGTGGTGCTAGCAACGCAATTACTTTCAAGTTCTTTTGCCGCAGCCATTCTTTTTTGCCATGTTTTTTTGAATTTATCACAATTTGAAAATTCAGAAGCTACTGTGCTATTTATTACCCCTATATTATTACTGATATATTTAATTCCAGGAACTTTCTTCCTTCTGGGTTTAAAAACAGGTCCACTCTAGCGGTTTTGGTGGATCTCAAGGCCGCCTATGACACCGTATGGAGGCCAATGCTCATACACAAATTAGCAACAAACGGCATATCTGGAAACCTTTTCAAGTGGATCAAGTCATCGCTGTCGCAAAGACTTTGTCGAGTTAAATACAGTAACCGGAAGTCGAAGTTTCGCATTCAAAAGCAAGGCCTTGCACAGGGAGCTGTGCTCAGTTGCACATTATTTAATATTATGATCAACGATGTACTCGACGCCGTCAGAGAAGCGCCCGGTATTAAAGCTCTACTATATGCGGACGACTTGCTCATGTGGGCTACGAGCAGTAGCATTATAGCTCTCGAAACAGCGTTAAATGACGCACTCAAAAGGTTGGAATTGTGGACCAGTCAAAATTCGATGACAGTAAGCTCCACGAAAACCATCTTCCAATTGTTCACGCTCTCCACAAAAATACCCAGCATCTCATTGTCCTACAAAAACACAGCGTTGGAGGAAAGCAACCTCTCTAAGTACCTTGGTGTTATACTTGATAAACGTTTGACATGGCGCCCTCACATCGAACAATGTGCGGAAAGAGCAGCCAAAAGAATCGGGATATTAAAAAGATTAACAGCCACAACCTGGGGTGCAAGCCAGGATGTGTTGATTACCACCTACAAGACATATATCAGACCCGTCCTTGATTACGGGAGCGAAGTGACCACCACAAGTAACCGTACCACCCTCAGTAAATTGGATACCGTGCAGAACACAGCGCTTAGGATAATAACGGGAGCGCCTAAATCCACACCCATTGCTGCTATGGAGGCACAAACCAAATGTAGTTCAATGGAAAGCCATAGAGAGAAAATAGCCCTCCGTTTTTGGCAGAGACACAGAAGTGTTTACACGCAATGGACGAACTACAGACAGGCCATTGCCCGACTGAAAACCCAAATATCCCCATTGGCCTCCTATAAGAAGCTGGCTACAAAGTATGGAATTGCCCTGGAGGAGCCAGCACCACTTACAAATTACTGCGAGTTTTTCTACAATCTACCGAAGGCTAATTACAGCTTAAAAACCACAATCAGACGAAATCAGCATCCTTGGACATCGAGCTGAAACAGGCTGCCCTGCAAACAATCAGCGAAGAATACCCACAACCTGATTGGTTACATGTATACACAGACGGGTCATCGATCCCTGAAACAGGGGCAACCGGAGCTGCCTACTACAGTTCTAATTTTGAAGGATTCTTAGCAGTGGGAGCCCCTCAGAGCAACTACGATGGAGAAATAGCAGCTGTACAAGCGGCAGCAGCTGAACTAAACAAAATAGCCCCAACACCTAAAGCAGTCTTCTTCGTCGACTCACAATCGGCTATCCAAAACCTGTCCCGCAATACGGAAACAGACTGCAAGAGAACGATGGAGGCCAGAAAAGCCCTAGAACTTCTGGCAAATAAGGGATGGCACCTCATATTGCAATGGATCCCTAGCCATGTCGACATCTTTGGAAACGAGAGGGCAGACTTCTTGGCCAAAAGGGGCGCGTCCATGGCTCAACCTGCCTGTATGCCCTCGCTACAGAGCATGAGGGCCATCATCAACAGGCCTATTGACCGGACAGGCAGGAAACACCTCACACAGCTTTCCGTAGGGAAAAAATGGGAAAATTTGGTCACCATCGGACCCATTGACCACAAACTACCACGAGCTGTGAGCGTAGCCAAGTTCAGAATGCAGACTGGCCATGATTACCTCACAGCACACCTACACCGCATTGGTGTTTTCCCAACCTCTGAATGTCCCCTGTGCGGACACGATTTAATGAATGCGAATCACCTGCCGGATTGCAGTGGAATCAACCGCCAGGGGGACGATGATGACCCATTCAAAGATGTCCATCTATACTGGTTGGCGCGCCGCCAAATGGCTCAACAGCCAAGGGTGGGCGTTGGCTAGTAGTAGTAGTAGTAGGTTTAAAAATCCTTTGTGCTCAATTAACAAACGAGAAATATTCGACAGAACCAGTCAAGTATACAAATATTTTAGAAATTTAAAATTTGAGGATGGTACTGTTATCATAAACTCAACGAGACCTTTAGGTTTTTAATAAACATGACAAGTTCAAAATATTTATACGTAGACTACATTCAAAAAGGCCACTTGCAATTTTTACCTTTTTATAAACTATCACAAGACCATTTGGATATAATTTTAATGCCGTACGTTCTAGGGGTGGTTTTAATAATAACCAAACGATCAGGTAATTTATATCTACATACAAAAGGTTACTTTGTCATGCAGAATTAAAATCGAGTGAAAGTGGAAACTGCGTGGAAATTTAAAAAAATACTATTCTTTCCGGTATAGTTTAAATCGTAAAATGCATTAATACTGCAATATTATAAGATAAAAGTTTAAAGTAATTTCGATTGAGCGATAATTTTCTAAATGAAAATCCAGGTGCCATTAAGGGCGTATCCTCGGTTTTATTAGACAGACTACCTAACACTTCTGAATACTTATCACAATTTATTGAATCGGTTGTGGAGTATATAGATGGATTTGTGGTTAAACAGTAAAAAATGTATATACATTGTGAAGTTTATTTAGATTCCTTCGTACAGTCACGAATTAATGAGTCATTTGTAAGTCGTAAAGATTTTGCAAAACAAGGTAAGGAAGGGCTTTTTGACTTGTTCATCAAAAGATGTATTTGGTATATGCGTAAAATGCGAACATTATTTTGGAGAATATTTAAAAACTAATTTAACTTTGGTAAGACGAGGTAGTTAGGTGGTATGTTATTTATTTAATTTTAACATATCTGTACATATTTTTGTACTTTCCTACATTCATATTGTGTATATTTTCTACATAGAATTTATTTTTTCTGATACAATTTTTGTTTTATTTTTAGCCTAAATATAAGTGCTTTGGCGGTATTTCTAGCCGTGATATTCAATTCAATTTTTTATACGAATACGCTCGGAATTATATTTTTTCACAGTACAAATAACTCACCTAATATGTTTAAAGTTAAACAAATAAGGTTAAAAAATATGAGACGGAATGCCTCATACGAGGTATTGCATAATCATTTTTGAGACAGAAATTACTCTTATAGAATTTAATAATTCCTAAAAATATGTTAAATTGGAGGCGAGTTCATAATTATGGGCTCTGGGAAACAAATCGTTAATAAAATGTGATGCAAGGTATGTTGAGTGTGTTCGTCTATTCGTAGTATATTAAGTCTATGCTTGTGACATTGGTAAAACAATTGTAGTATATAAAACGCAAAATAAGCTTTTGTAATCAAAGTACTCATAGAAACAAGTAAAATGACCCTTAATCGAAAGGTTCACCACAGCCATTGAGAAAATTTCATAGCTAGCTCCTTCTTCCGTCAACATATCCTCCTGGTCACAATATGTAACTAAAAGGCTCATTAAGTTGAACAAGCCCAAACTCAATGGGTTTACTTTTAGCTATTGAAAAGTTCCTATGATCGCCTCCCTCCTCCAACATCATATTATTGTATTGTCATCAGAATCTCATAACTTTGCAAAAGTTCGAAAACGACACGACAATTGGAAATAAATGAAAATCTACTCGATAAATATCTTTACATACAAGGGAAATTATTAAAGTATGTTAAAGAGGACCAAAATAGACAGGCAACCTATAAAATTTCCTCATCAGTATCCGCCAATTTAATAAGGACTGTGCATCGTTTATTTTTCTACGTGTTTACGGAAGTGAAAGTTACGTCGGATATTATACGCAGAAACGTTATTGAGAAGGAATTTGCTAGAGTGCCTAAATAACTCACGGTTGGCGTTTGTTGACAGACACTTTGCCTAAGTGACACGTTAAACATTCCACTCGTACGTATGCACGTACGTAGGCTTCGCGGCGCCAAAGACCTTGTTTTAGACCACGTTTGTTTAAAATAAGTATTATCAAGAAACAATGGAGTTTTAAGTCATATATTTATATAGGTGCATCACTCAAAGTTGCAAGTCGTATAAAAGAAATAATAAAATGTTTTAAACAAATGCGACTTAAATTGTGAAAAAGGTTTTTCACATGATTAAGTTGCATTTGTTATTTAATTTCCATACATGTAAATAGTTGTCGATATTCCAATTATTAATGTTTATACTTTTAGCTTCATCGATGAAGAATACCTCACATAAATAACTAATTCTTCTTAATTTCTTATCTCATCTTCTCCTGATCTTTTTTTTATATACAGATAAGCAAAATAATATGCGGTAAAATTTTAATGATATGTTAGCTATGTTGGCATGTTTATGGAGCTTATTTTTTGTTGAGAAATTTTCATTTATTTTCAATCATAAATAAATATTCCATAGTTCCATGAGAAATACTGTAAAAATACTGTATGTATAAAAAGCTCAAATATTCATGTTTGATGAGATGAATACACGGATAAAATCAGAGATATGTACTTCGAATACATTTTTCTCTTATATAAATTTAAAAAACAAAATTAGTGACGCTATGATTTTTGGTAAATAAATGACACTGCGGTTATTAATAATTATCATGCAATAAATTAATGACCATTTTGTTCCTGTTGATCCACTGTTGCTGTTTCAAAATATTTGCGTTAAAAAAATGACGAAGAAATTCATTTAATCGCGAACTCGCATCATATCCTCTTTTTCATCTATTTTAAGATGGTGAACTTCGAAAGGTAAAAAAAACAGTAAGCCGTCAAGGGACGCCTGGCAGATGTGAAACATCGTGTTCGTACAACTAATATGCATAAAAGACAAGATTATTACAGGAACTAAATATAGCATTATGAAAAAATAAAGTACTACGAATTATTTTTTTAACAGAAAATGGTGACTTTATTTAATAAACATTTATTTACAATTAATACAAAAATAATAAAGCACAGATTATGTGTATCTTAGTAAACAACAGCGTCGAACTGAGTGAGGAGAGGGTCGCGTAGTCGGTTGCGCATCGCGACACGTCGCCATACCGTAGTAGAGACTACATATAGACTATATATATACCTTAGTATAGCGTGGCGACCCGTCGCTACGGCAAGCGTCGCCACGCCAACGATCCGGTTTATACCTGCGCCTATAGATGTTTCACGTCAAAACGACTTCGAAAGACTTTTTACGAATTATTCCGCAAATATCTATTAATTTTAAAAATGTAGAAAATGTTCATTACGCTATTGATGGCAGTATGTTATTAAATCGTTGCAAATGGCAATTGAATGAAACATTCAAAATAATATGTGAACACTATGTAAGATATTAGAAGAATAATCACAGCAGTAACACATACGTATGTGATAGGTATAATAAAGACAGTATTAAATAAGCTGAGAGGAATCGTTGTGCAATGAAACATAAATGTCCAGATATTGATCTTGGTGAAAACATGCCTTTGAAAATAGTTCAAGAAAAATTTTTGTCAAATGCCAAAAATAAAGCCGTCTGACTAAAATGACAATTAAATTAGTCGATAACAATATTTTTGCATGCCAAGTGGTAAGCGATGCAGACACACAAATCGTTAATATATCAATTAATTTAGAATTCGAAAATGTTCTTGTAGTTTTTGAAGACTTTATATTAATATTCTTGTAGTTTTTAAAGAAATTTAGTTTATAATAATTCCTAATAATCATTTTAAATAATATTTAATAAAGTAAATGTGCATTACATTACTGAAGCACTGGGAATGAGAATAAAGAATAAAAGGTGTGTTGGTGGTATTGAGATTTATTTCAGGAATCCTTGTAAATATTTATTTCAGATATAAAATTAATTTAAATAATACAGAGCCTCGAATGAAAATTAAACTGTGCCTTTGTTAGCTTTTAATAACTTAATAGAAGCCAATATATATAATAGCATCTGTATCAGGAAAATACTGTGTTGTTCGAAAAAATTAACAAATATTTTTAAATCGAAATCATCCCTTTCCTTTCGAGCATCTGTCGAATCACTTTATTGACGACTTTTATTCAATTATATATTACAAACATTTTCCATGCCTTCAATTATATCTTGACTATAAATAACTCCTATTATCCATTAATAAACTACACTTTCTCTGGCAGATTTACTCAATAGTCTATTGCTCAATAGTCTAATTTTCTTGTTGATGCAGGAAAAAACATCTAAATGCTTAGATCTGAAATATCCTTCCGTAAATTCCTTGAACTCTGTAGAGTACACTTTATCCTGCAATTTGTTCATATCTTGGAGATAAATTTGTTTCATCTTATCATAGGGAACATGCACTGATACATGAAATAAAGAAATAATCAGCTCAATTCTGTGGAAATGTAAGTTCCAATCTACCACACGGTCAGCAGCAGTAAAATCCTTCAATATTGGAACCATCTGAAAATAAGCGATTTATTATTTCGCAGTTTTATTTTTATTTTCAAGCTCAAGTAATTTATATTCAAAAATTGTAGCTCTAGTATTTGAAATCTTTGGTTTGATAACCAATGGATCCTATATAAGACAAAGAGTATGAAAAGAATCCAATTTCACAACAACTAATATTTCATCAGATAAACACACAGCAGAAGCTCATACTTAACTCTTTAGCATTATCTACAGAAGTTTTAATAGCTGCGTAAATTGTGTTTCAATAATTAATTGGAGCTGCGTTAAAAAATAATGGATGTTATATCAAAATCATGTGCATTGGTTTATGAATATATAGTTATCCATTCCATTCTGGAAATTTATAATAATTTTTAAATTTGAAATACGTCCAAAGAAAACTTAATTGATCATTTCCGGAAAATTTCTTAATATCCGGTTCAACTTCAGATAATTTGATTATATTTTTTAGGATTGCTATATCCTCGGAAGCTGAAAATATTTGAAGAGGGACATTTCATTTCTTAACAAATTCAGATTATGGTGGAAGATTCGTCAAACTTTAATAGGTCGACCAGATTGTATAACATCAGCTGGGGTAACTATTTCAGTGGTTCCCAAAATAATGAAACGATCCTTACCATCAATTTTGTTAACATTAAAGTCAACATTGTCACCCACAAATTGAACAAAAGTTTTGGTGAATTTTCAAAAGTTGCCGCAGCTTCGTATAACGTGGCTTCTTTGTATGAAGAACAAAAACCTACGGAATTACAGATCTATAACTTTTTTGTAATATGCAGAAATTATGGAAGTTATCGAGGTAGCACGGCTGATGTTATATCATGCGCTATAGATTTTCATTTCTTTTCATAATTAGAAATCATTTCTGCTTTGCTTTTCTTATCTTTTAATATTATTTCTGAAAATAGAAACTTCATTAATTCATCAACAGCTTTAAGCGTTTTCTCACTTGGTGGATAATTATCATTATCCACAAAGTGAAAATTGTTATGTACTTTCTAATAATTTCGCCAACCACTTACAATATCTGAAATTGTTCTTCTTTTTGTTATTACATTTTCGACGTACCAATTTTGTGATAATATATCATGGCCTATTTTTTTTAATGGTACTGGATCCAAATTTACTTTGAAATAACAATATTTGAATAGTTTTTTCATCCAAAATATGCACGGTAGTTATCACATCAGACAATTCTTGCATGGCAAATTGGCTGTCGTTATTCTATTCTATATACTTACATATTTGTTCCATTGCTGCATCCATCATTGAAATTCTAGGATTAGTTTTCTTTTCAGTACTAACAGAATTTTAAAGCGAAATATAGCATTTTGCACGATATTTTACTTATAGTGCCCCTAGATCTATTATACCAGAAATACTTTTATGAATTTCTCGATAATAATAATTTTTCTAAACGGCTACAAAATTTAGGAGCGGGTCGTTGAAAGTTGGACTACTAATTTCTCAATCTTTATTCAATTAACAACTATCCACCAATAAATCATATATAAGTGAAATTCTACCCATATACATAATAAATACTATGCCCACGTATATATATATATATATATATATATATATATATATATATATATATATATATATATAATATAAAACATATTATTTATTTTAAAATTAAATGCCCAAATATTATTTTTTTATGATTATTCGTTTAAACAATGAAAAAAAAACTAAAACCCAAAAAAATATACAAACGTTTCAATTTTTAGTATAAAAAATAAAATCCCTGGTCCCTTATTACATTCATACACTGTAACTGTGTTCCATGGCCAAAATTCCTAGCATTATTAGAGTAGTCATAGCTAACTATTACTTATACTCTAAAGACATACTTGCTTCGCTCAATCCGTTCCACGGCAAATTTTTCCCCAAGCAAAAATTACCGTAAGTACTTTCATACAATATGTTTAAACTTAATGATATTTTTCGCTGATATTTACTTTGCGATAAAATCATATTATCTTTACAAAAAGTTCGTTACAATGTTACTATTAACAATAAACTTTCACTTGCAACAATTACACTGTATTTGTTTCGGTGTTGCATAAAACGTCTACGGAAAATATCTAATCGTATCTCATAATCGACCCGACTATAGAATTCAACGACCATTAGATTACAATTCTTTCATATAATATGTCGGAACCTGGAAAGGAAACAGTGATTGCACGTAGCTACTTACCTGCGCCGTCTGGTAAACTGCTCGCAATACGAGTTTTCTAGGCAACAAAGTGATAGTCCGCTAAGCGCGACCAGCCTTCAAACTGGTTCTCTCGATGAGGGATAAAAATTCAACGCCGACTTTCAGTTGGAGATGCGCCGCGGCGGGACACGCATGCGCGTTTGGTTGCCGTCGACGAAAAAACGCGCGCTTTATTTCTACTACTGACAATTTGCTTCATCTGTCAAAATTTGAATTTTGCTTCTTTATTTTTAATTTTAATGTCACGCTGTACGGCGTTCAATGCTAATTGCCTTCCAGTTGGACGTGTGTAAATTTGTACTATTGAGAAACAGCTGTGAATTTTATTTTGTTTGTGCATTGTGTATTATACTTATGAGAAAAACCAAAGTGGATTACGACTGAAATTAATTGTGGAATAATATCGCTGTTGAAAGGTAGGTGGCTTATTGTTATTGGCCTTCGATAAGATTTGTTATGAAATCTTGATATAAAGGCGAACGGATATTTAATTTAAACAAAATAATAATGTGGCTTTTACCATTAATAAAAACATAGATACAATGATTTTAAAAATATATTGACTATTTAATTTAAAAGATGTTATGATATTGTTTTATTATATCGCCGGCATCTTCGCTCACTCGAATTCGACTCTTACTATTATATTCAAGTTATTTAGACTAATAAAATAATTTTTCAGTTGTTAGTCGCACTAAACATTTTATTTCATTAGTAACTAACTATTACTATTTTCTACAAGTTTATCCGCGTTCAAATTAGTTTAACTTAGGTTTTAACGCAATTGTCAGTTTCTTATACAATATAGACTAACTATGGTCTATTGTAGTCGGACCCTAGTTTTTGATATAGTGAAAAAGTTGTCAAAATCTATTTAGTGGCATTTGTGTATGCTCGAATTAAAAGAGGAAGTGATAAACAAACAAGAACTCTAAACTATTCTTCAGTTTCATAGATCGCCAAATAACTGATGAAATATTTTATACATATTAATATTTTTCAAGTACAGATATACCCCTTCACAATTTTATATAAGAACACGTATTCTCTTTATTTAGAAGAGCATTTTGTCAATGGCTTCCTATGTTTGAAACAGATTTACTAAGCCTTTTCATGACACAAATACGCACCCGCTTTTAGTGGGTAGTAAAATTAGTTTAGGGAAATTTGCGGGATGTAGGAAAGAATGAAAAGACAAAAAGTCCTCTTAAGTATATATAGAACTTGCACTACTATAGATTATACTTAGGTGGACCACATTTAAGGGTAGTTACATAAAATTTCTATTAGGTACATAACATAATTTATTTACAGATATTTACATTATTGTTCACCATTTGAATATTTGCCTCTTATATATGCCCTTAGTACCCTTTCTAAGGTTCAGTAAAATTTGAAAAATAAATAGGTAAAGTTCACTATATATTGACATTTATGACAGTGCGTAGAAAATCCTGTACTCAGTAAGAGTGATGTTTTAAAATAGGCCCTAATCTGTATAGAACTGAGTACCGAGGGACCTAGGGCATCTTTCCACTACTGATAACCCCATTACAATGGATAGGCATGGTGATAATCATAGATGGGGACGTCAATGGAATTTTAATATTGTTTAGTAAAATGACTGACGCATCGTGACACCAAATACTACGTGACTAATCAGCATATCGCGATTTTAATCTAAACGGTTCTAAAGATCTCGTCCATGCATAAAGTAACAAATCCGAATAACTTCCGCTATAATACTTGCAAGTGTACATTTCTCTAACAGTATTTAAATTTTCCGGTATTGTGTATTGTTTTCTTCAGTTGTTATTTTTCTTGTGCATAAGTAATATTAATGTAAACTAAATCAGATGTAAATCAAAATTAATTTCAGCTAAAAACCATCGTTGTTATCGAATTTCTACTAACGTTTTTGAAATGTTTAAATATTAATTTTTTTCTAATGTGTACCTACCTAAAAATCACTTCATTTCATTTTTAAATAGAAATACTAAATTTACAAGACTATATCTGCAAAGAAGTGAATTTGAGTTTGCTTAATGTTGTTTTTCAACGAATAAACAAATTTTAAAAACACATTTGTATTCTACGTAAAGTGTTTTTTTATACACACCAAAATAGAAAATATACTTTTCCATTATCGAAACATGCCTAAACGCTTTTCAATGATATTTTCAACGTCTGTAAGGAAAAGTCAGTAAAAACACTGTTAGAAATAAAATTAATATTCATCAAGTTATTTAACGTTATTTTAAGGAAGTGATTTTACAGAATATCCCAAAAAGTTTTCATTTATAAAAATATAACTCAATCAACAAAAAGAAAATCGAATAAAATTTTCAACAGTTATATATGGGTTACATGTAAGGTCCAGAACCATCGAAACTTCCAAAGATTGTAATTCTGAAGTCGCGAAGAAACATTAAAAGATAGAAATTTGGCTCCGCAGCCGAATCGAGCATTGTTAATAAAGATGTAGTAAGCGGATATTCAAACTTTTACTTTACACGGAACACAAAACAACGCATTCTTTCTCTCTTGCATATAATAGCAAACAAGAATTCAAACATTGTCGTTTTATCAGTATAATCATATAAAATTGATATAAAATTGTAAAGTTAGTTTAACTTCTTTAAGAGCAGAGAGGCTATTGACAACACGTAGATTTCTCTAGCGGACGTTTGGGAACTAACGTATGACAGAATTGGCAGATTCGTTTTAAACAGCTGACTTCGAGAATTAAGAATTTTTAATATTTTGGACGAATTACGTCATAATTTCAACGTTAGATATCAACAAAGCGACCAAAAATACTATCAGAGTTCTCCAGGGTGGTTAAACATTTTTCACTGTTTAAAAAAGCTATGTAGTTGCAGCTAGTCTTATTTACTGTACGAATCGTTAATGTTATTAACTTAAAATATCGGTCATACATTGGTTTCGGCAATATGCTGCTAGGAATCTACCGACTGCCAGTATATAGTAAATACCGTTTGGAAGATAGGGGTTTTTGTCATGCATTTTGGATCCAGAAAAAGCAATTACCTACGTTAAATAATATTAAGTTAAATATAAGGATGTTAGCCTTAAAATGAGGTCGATAATTTCTCATTATTACGCTCCTTACATTCGTTGGCTACCCCGCTGATGTTGACAGATAACGCTCGTCATATATTTTTGGTTATAATATTTCAACATTTATTGACGAAATAATTATAAAAAGTCGATAATACTATAATACTCACCTGATTACGGTATTCTCAATTTTAAGATATTGATATTGCTTATTTTTGGTATTGATTTAGTGCCATTGCATCATAATGCTTTTAAGGCAGATATCATTTAGTTTAATCAAAATTCAAACAATATAGCATAATAGCGGCATGTAATATTTTACAAAATGGTGAATAATAATATCTAAACTTAATAAAATCTGAACTGAAACTATATAAAATATATTAAAGATACGTGGATACTCCATTTATAAAGCTCCATCGATGAAGTTCTATAGATTTACTTTCATTGATCAAGCGTCATTGATGGAGCACTACTGATATTGTTATCAGCGGATAAAGCTCCATTGACTAACCGCAATTAAATTAAGCACTGTTGTAAAAGCACCATTTATTAAGCTCCATTGATTAAACTCCACTCATTAACCACTGTTGATCAAATTCCATTGATAAAGTTACATTGTTGTAACAGTTTTGATGCGAGTAGCAGCAGTCCTGTGGTCACGTTCTAGTCTTGGGGCAAACTCTTTTTCTATGCTGTAGAATTTAGCCCTTTCATTAATAAACATTTTAATCGATACTTAAAAAATAATTTGTATTCTCTAAACGTATTCACTCATAAAGGCAGTCACGTAAAACGTAGATTGAATTGGTCGCCACTAAAAACCACTGTACGATGCAATGTTACTCGATAACAAGTAATGAATATTGTGAAAGCTGTTATCGTAATATTAAAAAAAAATTAATTAAAACGATTTTTGGAATCGAGCGTATATCTTATGCTCAGTTATAACAATAAAGTGACAAGGTTAAATGGAAACTATCATGGTATAATTAATCCTGACTCGCATAATTATCACATAGAATCTTATCAACGAACGCGTTAAACATTTTTTATGTTACGGGCTTGTGCGAAATTATGGTTCGTCTATTTTTCGCTATCTATGCCCACAGCATTTATTCAGTGTGTGCGGTGATTTACAGACCTCTTTTGTAACCTTCCACCGTTCTAAATAAGATTCGTGATTACGACTTTTTCAGACAGTCTGTCAGTATGTTAGATGCCCGAATTAGTTAAGAAGACTTTGTCAATAGATTACCGATTTTAACTTCTGTTAGTAATAAACTATTTTATATACTTATTACTTGTTATATAAGTTTGGTCTATTTACTGCTGAGTTGTGGCTTTTGTTAATAACTAATTATCTAAGTTGGAAAGCCGCAGGAAACGACAAGTGCTAATGATGCGGTTGCCGGTAATTCCGCCAGTGTAAACAGCTGTTAGGCCACATTTTTAAATACCGCTTTGTGCGTCCACTTTACGCACCTTATTTAGATAACTAAAACGATAATTCCATGTAAAATAATGTTTTTTTATCGTAAAGTCGGAAATCTATATAATTTATATGTACTTTTGGGAAAGTTTAAGATAATAATAAATTGAAAAAGATATAAACAATGAAATTTACTCGACTTAATTATTTTTTGTGTAATGACTCTTTCTAGCTCTGTTTTTATTCTAAGGTAATATTTAGTTGATATTTTTGCACCACAATTCAAATTAATTATTTTGGAACGAAATAGAGGAAAACCTCTCTTTTTAGGGTCATTATTTAATTAGGGTCATTATTTTATTTTTTTGAATATATTTGGCGTTAATTTTGTAGAAATTCATTATTCACAATTAAATGAAACTACGTGATGTAGTATTATTTCTACTTTCTTTAAGTTCTTTAACACGTCCTAGGTTTCGTTGTTTTACAACATCTTCAGATGGGCTATTAGCAAATAACAGTCCACCTGAAGATGTTGTAATACAACGAAACCTAGGTCGTGGTAAAGAACTTAAAGAAAATAGAAATAATACTACATCACGTAGTTTCATTTAATTGTCATTAGGTTTATTTAAAGAGAAGGAAATAGTGGAAAGGGCTGTTGTTGTGTGTTTGTTTACGTGAATGTTTATCCTATTGTTGATTAGGAGTTTCGTGGTTTAAGATATAAAACATGTTTATTTGATGTGTGTGACTATTGCAATCGACTGGGTGAATTAATGCTACATGGTTAGTTACTAGTAAAAGCACTTTAATTTTAAACAGGAAAAGGTTATTGCTCGAATAGTTTCGTGAACAGACATCCATCTTTTATAAATAAATCAAGTACGTGTTTAGACTATCAATGGAAGTAGTATATACAGCCAGCTGATTAAAAAACAAATCAAATATGATTGCGTAATCAATGTTAAATGCTATGCAATTAGCCTCGGAATACATTAGATAGTGTGTACATAAAATGTACCACATAATGAAAAGTTGTTACTGATGTGTAGTTTTGATCTTTATATTTGTAATGGGATTCAAACCATATTAATTAATTTGTAATGTTAAGAAAATATTTTTTTTAATTTAACTTATTATCATTTGGATTTATTTCAGAAGTATGGTTCATCGAACAAGGATCATACATGTTTAACTTGATCATTAGTTACATTTTTTTATATTAAAAAAAACTTAAACTTTTACTATCTTTCATTTTGTAATAATCAGGTTTTCTTTTCTTAGGATATAAGATTTTCTTAATCCAGTCCTGGTCTGTCAGATATTGCGAGCCTTCACAGTGACATGCATTTCATTATAGTACTATAAATAAATGATCATTCATGACAGTTTTAAAGAAGTATAAGTGTTTCAATGTTAACACGCTTTCGATATTTCAAAAGAGCCATGCTCTATGGCGCAATGTAATGAGAGTCTTGGAGCATTCTTATCCATTTACTTTTTGTTTTCCTTTTTAATAATTTGATTACATGCCATAGATTTTTTGAAAAAATATCTATGGACACAAACGAAGGATTTATTATCATCTTAATCATTTTTCTAAAATAAGATACCTATTACGATAATCGGAATCTAACAAACATTATGACGACGTGGGAGCGTAAAATAAACTGGAGCCAATAATTTAACAAAACTGATTACGTTCAATGGGAGAGGTTTTTATCCAGGACAACCGGAAAAAATACGTGGGAACAAAAATGTTCGCGTTCCGGGTTCCCGTCCTTGCTGCTTGAACGTAGTGTTTTAAATATATGACAAACTGTTATCATTATATAAACACGTGTCCCGAACGAGTGCTGATTTTGTAATATACTTTTGTTGTTGTCTATTATATGATTACCACCCTCTTTCCCCCATGCCTCCTCCCAGTTTACTAAACCTAAAGACGTGAAATATTGGACAGGGTGTTTTAAAAATTATTTGTCTTAGGCTTCCTCTTTTATAGACTCTGCATTAGTTAATCAATACAATTAAATAATTATTGCTCGCTGAAGCGACTTATTATATAAAACTCGGTAAGGGTAATTCATAATTATTCCACAAAACACATATATTAATGTAACATACCGGAAATAGTTATGTATTAATTTTGAATTTTTTTTAAGTCAATGATTGATTCAAACATAACATTGGTGTCCCATATCAAATTTTGAATGGATGCACATTAAAAAACCACTTTGAAGATAAACGGTTCACAAAGCGGGGCTTCAAAATATGGAACCCCAGTTACCAGTCCCCCTTGCTGTTTACGAACGGTACAGGTTATTTAATTTTGCCACGTACCAACAGGCATAATTAAGATTTAAATCAGAAGCATATACATAATGTTGGTTTAATGGTGCAGCTATGTTTTTTGGGATTCCTTTCAAAAATATGAGATGAAAATAATATATAACATTTATCTACCTGGGCATTTATTACGGAGAAATAATTTAAATTATGAAATATTTTTTATTCTTTGATTTATTGAATGTAAATTGAATCTCCATTAAGAAAAACACTGATGGACAGTGTAATCGATTTTTTTTTCTATGAAATAAAACCCATATGACAGAGTATTCAAGGCTTTGATATGTCAATGCTTCATGATTTAGATACAAGAAATGCATAATTTACTACGGGCAATATTTGTTTGGTTGTAAGGCTGAGAATTATAGACCCTCGGTGACTTAAAATTAATAATAACGACAAACTAAAATATTTTATAAAAATGTCTTAGTTGCTCTATTGCCGTTAAAAAATCGAGTACAATTTGCGATTACCCTATATTTTTTATTATAACTAAAAAATACGAGATATCTATTAAGTGTTACATCAAGTTCAAAAAAAAAAAATAGAGTAAAAAAACATGAAAATTGGTATTGCATTTTATATGGAGGATAAAATTCCCTCAATAATCGAAAAAGAATCGATGATTGCAATTATTTGTTTTTTTTTCATAATTATTATGATGGGGACTATTTAGAAAAGAAGAAATAAACTTTAAAACAAAGCTCTTTTTATTTATTCCCACTAGCAACACTGCAGTTTTTATGTTAAAATACATATGTACGTAGCCCAATAGTATGGTGATACTAAAAATTTGGAATAATTTACGTTTTAGGTTAATCGGTAAAACCAGTACATATATATATATATATATATATATATATATATATATATATATATATATATATATATATATATATATATATATATATATATATATATATATATATATATATATATATATATATAAGCACAAGATTATTCAATTCAAATAAAATGACTAATTTTAAATATATCTTATATTCGACAGTCGATGTACACGGTGATATTTAAACAAAATACTTAGGTCGTTATGAAGAAGTGGTTAACATTTCATAATCCTACTATTTCAAGTACCAAATGTATCGGTATCATTTCGATTTATTAAAAATAAGAACCCTCCGCATCTTCACTTCAGAAAAAACAAAAGCCGAAACCCTCCTTCTCCTCTAAAGGTGAGATTCGTCCGCTTTTACACATTATTTGAAAGTCCCTGTGTTGATTAATTTTACATTATTAATTACCTACAATTCACTTAAAGCTTATCATTTATATAATAATTAGGTAGAGATTAATTAACTAGTATTTATTTGGTTGTTTGACCTTAATTAAGCTACGAAATTAATATTCATTCATACATAGTGAACAACATAGTGAACATCGCAGTGGTGTTAAATATTTTAACAAACTTGGAATTATATATAGTACTTTTTAATGATTTCAACAATAGGTTATTCGATGTATCTTGACAAATTAGTTATAAACTCCAGCCAGTAAAGTTCCATGAAAGTTGTTATAAAAAATATAAATTTATTTGTCGAGTAAATTCCTTGAGACTCCTTTAACGGAGCCAAGTTCACATGATATTCGTATATGATTACCTATCTGAGTATTGATAGCACTCTATTATGTTTTAACTTTTTTATTGGGCAATATTCGGGTAAACTTCCCGTTAACAACTATGACTCATTTCCTGTTAGTAATTTTTTTTATCCATATTAACCTAAGTAATGACCAATTTTCCCCTGAATCTTATGAATAATATAAATATTAATGTATAAATTAGCGATCAAGTAGTTTTACGTGGAATAACTTCGTAAAAATTACATCTGTCAACACGCAGACAACGCAGATAAACTAATGGCGCGGAATTGTACTTCATCTTTTCGATAAGAAAAATCGCCCGTTGTGGACCATTATGCACTCTGTATAGTTCTTGGCATTGATATTGCATTCCATTATGACGCAGAACTTAGGATGACTTGTCCGGGACGCAAGTATTTTACAGCCGATATTCTCATGGAATTTTAATACTTCAGATCCCAACTTAAGATGCTGATAAACCAATGAATTAATTGAAAATGAAAACTTAGGGTTATTAAACACAAAAAACTGCTCGTGGTTTCGCGTGGAATTAGTTTTTATTAGAATGAATTATATTTTACATTTATCTCCATGACAAAGGCTATACGTGTCTAAATTTTATAAAACTCGTTTTTATTATACTAAGTTAGAATTTTATGCAATGTATAGTTTTGTTCTTAGTAATTATTAATGATACTTTAACATTTTATAAATTATATAAGCTATAATCACCTATTGTTGGCACACACCCTATCTCGGAGCCAGACTTGCATTAGAATTATGATTATTGCGATATCATTCAGGATTGAATATATAAATGAATCTTCCCCGAAAGAATAAACTTTTCTGTTATTTAATTTTAAAAAAACCATACTTTATTACGCATTCCGTAAGCTAGTATTGCTTTACTTGTTGTTAATAAACAGGTCGTTCTTCACGCGAATACTTAAAAGAAACAAATTTTCTTAAAATATATCCACATATGTTTTACAAAACATTTGCAGAACAATTCGGCGCTGTAAACGATGTGACAGCAAATACACATTTCATGCTATTTGCACAGATTATGTTATGAATAATAACAACGTGTTCTGAAACCAGGTCTTGTTTAACTGTTATTCACGTTCGATTTAGCTTGCAAAGTTATATGCTTAAGTGCATTCAGTCAATTTATTTCTCTAGCTAATAAACATCTACTTGTACGAGCTTGCCCGGTATTCTGATCCCTTTCCTTATAGAGCACTCTTTCATCTCCCTTTTTTGCTGCAAGACATATATTTTTTGCTCCTGCTTTATTATCTCTTTGTCTATCCACGATATCTCGACAAAGCTTGTAATAACATCCTTTTTTCCAAACTTTTTCAAATAAGCTTAAAACTTCGTTGTAATCAAAACTTCCTTATATAGGTACTACTATTTTTACAACTGTTAATCCTACAAGGAGTTTATTCTACTGATTCCTTTTTACTCTGACTGTGTCACTTTAGAGGTCTTGAAAAGTAAACATTTCCCAAATATATATATATATATATATATATATATATCCAAATAGTAACCATTTCCTAATGAATAACAAAAATAAATGTTACACCGTAATTAATACGTAAATTTAAATTATAAAGAAATGTGCATAGTGCATACTAGTTGTTCTGATATACAGTAGGTGTTAATCAGAACGGCATGCGATCTTGGTAAACTAATTTTGAGACGAAATTTCAACGGTTTCAACACATTTACATTTTTAATTTTTTGAGTTAATTAAGTTTTCAGATAGAAATTACTGTGTGGACAGAAAGAAAATCGGTTTTTATTCCTACCGTTTTTATTCCTATGGGTTAAACTGGCTGAAAAATAAAGAGACAAGGATTGAAAAATAAACAGGTGTGGAAACTTCTACCTGCACCAGATGTTCACTTAATATCGATATATCTTAATCGTCATAGCCTTAAAAGTGGACTTTATGCCCCAAAATATTGTCCTTTTCTAGATCAATTCAAAATATTTAATTTGCTTTTAACTCTATTCAAATTATATAAAAAAACACGGAAAAACTAAATGCGGTCTCTAGACGTACTTTGATGATAAATTGTTGTAAACATTTTTATTATCAAGAAAGTTAGGAGATTGAAGGAACTGAGCGAAACTTTGTTAATAACATTCCTTATCTAAGCCGACATAATCTAACGACAACTCAAGGCGATCTCGTAAACTGTCATCTGTTTACCATCTTCCAAACTTACATGACCCTACTCCACTTTTATCGTGAATGAAATAATCCTAACATAGTCGGTCGATCTGGCGTTATTTAAATTATCTTGTCTCTCTGTTTAATGCAAAAAATATAATGTTTTATTGTTCTGTGTACCATAATGGTTTCATTTTAAATTATATGTAACACCGGTTCGAGTTAAAATGTAAAAATCAAATCATTTTACCACGTTAAAATCAAGCTTATAGATAAACCAGCTTTTGTCCACGGTTTCCGGCTTTCCGCGGTTTCCTTCTCCGGCGGAAACTTTTGGCAATATATTTACTTGCCGACAATCAAATTTATTTACATATAGATTAGTAAATTTTTGCAGTAAATATTCTTGAATATGATGTTCAACAATATTAATTTTATTTATTAATAAAAAGGTTTATGTCTTGCGAACTTTACCTATATTTTTGGCAGCACATGCTTCGTGCACGGGCATCATTTTTTTTGTAGCTTTTATGTTCACTGTTCTATGGGTAGAAATAATAGCGTAACTATATGTAACCTATCTTTTAACTTAGAATTATTAATCATTCTAAGCTAAAAGATAGGCTATATAGAGATATATAAAGTTAGGAGATTATCTATATAAAAAATCACTGAAATCAGATAAAGTATTGAAGCGTGAAAGAAAGACAAAGAAATAAATAAACAGACGATGCTTCATTTCTATTATATTAGTAGGGTTTGACAGCTGAACCAACACTGAATAAAATTAAAAAAAAAAGATTCTTCTCCATTACTGACTAATTACTTCCAAAGTGAGTAAAAATGTACGGGGTATACAGACTTCAATTTTTTATATATTAATATATATTAATAATTTTTTAAAAAATTTGTCATTTTTTTTTACTTCAAGGAGGATGAAGAATTAATTTATTCAGTAATTGTTTGATCAAATAATTTCAAAACAACTTCAAATGAAAATCAATTCGAGAATCGAAGGGTTTGCACTGTGTTATGTTTGTTTACATGTAGCTTTTGAATGTATACATCAATTTGGATTTCGCGTTTTTTTATTATTGACGGTAAGATATGCTTGGCATAACATTTATGCAATTAGCAATTTCAGTATTTAATTCACGAATTTTAACTTATTTGAAGTATTATCAATTTACACTTTCCACAATACTATTACATTTGCTTTAAAGGAACAATATATTTGTAAATGTACTTTTTTTAATTGAGCTACTATTTCGTGTTGAAGTATGAAATGCTGGTGACTTATTCCATTGAGCATCATCGACAAGTAAAGTTCTATAGCCATATCTATAGCCATTTTTCAGTTAATTCCTATAAGTTACTGAAAGAACGAACATTCTCCTACATGATAAAAGGACGATGCCTACCGGTTTATAGATCTTTGCTCTACTTGCAAAATCAAACACTGAATCTTTTACTTTCCTCGAATCCTTTATTTTATGGCAGTCATTATTCAGAAAGATGAATTTTGTAGAGTTTTTGATAATCTATAATCTGTATATATTGTAAAGAAAAGATAATAATGAGAGCCATTTTACCAGAAACAGTTCTATATAATGTATCTAAAAACCTTTTTTTTAAAGGCAAAATAATATAACGCCATCCAGGCCTAACTTAGTTAGTTTTCATATTCTAGTATAGACGGACGTAAATATAATATTACACCAACGATTGAAATAAAGTAAATATTTCTGTACATCAGAATTATCTTTAATTCAAAATAGGCAACATAAAGTGTAAAATGTAAAATATATTTTTTGTTTGAAGTGTAAAAATCCACTAATAAAGTTCCATTATTTGACATTGACTTTAATATTTGCCGGTAAATGAAACGAATACGTTCATTTTAATTTTTATAAACTCAAATTAATATTTTGAAAAATGTAAATTTTTCAAATTAATTTTACAATATTAAAGTTTCTGTACATAACAATAAGTGGTGGGGTAGTATTTGATGTTTTAACTGGTAGGGTGTCAGATAACTCGAAAAAATGCCACCTTTAAAGTTTAATATTTTGTAAACGAATCTCTGTATCAAAAAAAAAATGTTAATGATGTACATACTCTCAATATTTTTGAAAGATATATTCAACTATATTCTACACAATAGGGTGTGCGAAAAAACATTATTTTTACTTTACATGTAGGGAGGTACCCCAAATATTTTTTTAAAAATATTTTATTTCATAATTTTATAGGCGTTATAATTATGTATAACGTGCTAATTTCAGCTTTATATCACTAATAATTTACGAGTAAAACGGATGTGACATACAGATGTACAGACAGACAAACAGATAAGGCGAAACTACAAGGGTTTGCAGTTGGGTCAGAGAACCCTAAAATATGGTTCGTGCAGTTTTTTTTGGAATATCACCTATAATTTATGAACAGTAATGTTATATGTATATAATAATATTATAGTCTGTTATTATAAATTTTATGTTATAAGTTAATAAATCCAACCATGCGGTTGTATTGCACAGACGATACTTCAATAACGGTCACATAGAAACGTGATCATTAGATATTGTTGCAGGTGTAACTTATCATATTTAAAGTCGTGGAAGTTTTACTTCTGCCGCGTGATAATCGACATTGTTAATGTTTTCAAAATATATAAAATATTATTTAAATTCAAAGGAAGTCTAATTATTACAATTATAACCTACGATTTTTTTTCGATTAGATTTAGAAACTATTGCGGGTCTATTTTTTAGGAAAAATTATCTCATTAGATTTTCTGTTGTAATGCACTTAAATATTAAAAGGCTGCGTTGGCTTTATTCTCTTTAAAATTCTTGCGAAATATTGATTTATAGGTAATGACACCAAATTTTATTCGGACGGAATTTCGTTTTATAGGTTTGTAATATATTCATGATTATATAAGATAATATACACTAGTGCGTTAATTATAAAATACTAGAATTGTATTCGGTTAGAAATTAAATTTGAATAAATTAAGTCGAATAATATTTGGGTAACGGCGAAATAGGGTAAAGCAAGTATGGGGTATGTTTGCAGAGTAGTAGGGTTTATATTTTTAAAGTGTGAGATTAATGAGAAGTAACTGTTTAAGGGACTAGAGTTGAAGTGTGCAGGATGCATTTTCTATGGTATAAAATTGCTCAATCACGCGATCGTGGCTGCAGCTGAATATGGTTTTTTGTGATGAAAACTTTTTGAAATGTGTCATTGTTATATGTTATAGTGTTAATGAAATTATTAGTTCTATTGTTATCGATGTTGAAAGGTATAGATGAATAACGGTACTGTTTGTATAGCTATAGAGAAATGTATACTGATATATAAAGAGGAAAAGTTTGTTAATATATTTGTTACTTCGCTCTAATCTCTGAAACTACATGCTCGACTTAGATCTCTAGAGCTATCTGGTCTACTTAGATCTCCGGAAATACATGTTCTATTTTAAAATTCGATTTTTGTTCGGAAGTCCATACTTATTTATATTTTATTGATTATAGGTATTTATATTTGATAATTGTGTGATGAGCATGTACGAAATAATTATTATATATTATTGGTTTATTTCTTGACCGATTAACTAGATTATTTAAAGTGCATGCTTTGATATAAATATATTTATATATGTGTATGTGTATATATAACTTGCAAAGCGTGCTTCCTAACAAACCGTTTTTGCACCGAAACTGTTAAACACCAATTTTCTTTTATATACAACAAAAGCTTCTGTCATGGGGGTAGCTTTCCCCAAAACTTGTCATATCACCAAACACAGTTATTCCGATGTCATTGAAACCGAGCAGTGGTACAGATGTGACAATCGATTTCAATGAAGCGTCGGTCTAACTATGCTTTTTATTCGAAGCGCCTTTTCTTAACTATCTCACGTCGGAGAGTGATAACGAGAAACGTGTTACGTAGCTAATTGGCGTCATTTATCAGTATAATGGAGCAATTAAATCGTTCAGCGACTCTGTAACGGGCACCTATTCACGTTCGCTTTTAATAACCGTCCGTTTTTGTAGGAGATCGATGTTCTGTCAATTAAATGGCCAGTTATTAATTGGGCTACTTTCCGTGATGGCATTTATTAAATATCGTTGTAATTTTTAAAATAATACATTATATATATATATATATATATATATATATATATGTATATATATATATATATATATACATACGTAATTTCAAATTACATAACTGATACGAAATTCATTAAATATTTACACGAGTATACCGAAAGACTCAAGTAAGTGTCTTAATCAATTGTTTTTTTTCAGTTAGTCGCAGTTTTCACCGTTTAACTTCAAATTGCTAATAAATAAAAAAAAAACAATTAAGTCTGTAAGGTGACAGAGATTATCGATTTCCTTCAAATCTTCTTCGTTTCGAAAATATTTGCATAATATTTAGTTTATAAACATTCTACTACTTTTTGTAGTATTTTTTTATTTTTTGTGTAATTTTTGTTATTTTTTCACTACTTAAAAAAAACTTGTATTTTATAAATGTAATATTTAATATTAACATAATTCATAAAAGTTAATTTTTACGCATGTTTAGTCATAGATTTTTAGTGTATTAGTGTTATTATGGATGTAAAGAATATATTAAAACAATTTTAAGCCCCAATTTTAATGGTTAATTTATCAAAGTATCATGTGGCCATTAATATCTATTATACATGGCCAACAAAATGGTTAAATTTGACTGATGAACGCACATTATACATATAAATAGAAAAGAAATAGAAAAAGGTCCTAAAAACATCGAAGGTTACAATATTACCAACATATGTAAATAATTTCTAAGTGTCAGTTTATTTGAATATTAGAGTTATACTGTAATCATTATCCAATCAATTAGAATATAAAACTATAAATTCATAATGTCTAAAGTACAGAAACAACATTTGTTAATTGTTGTTTTTGCACAATCGCTTATAAAAGCGATTTCGTTTTGGAAAATTATTAAAAGTGTGTGGCCGTTACATGCGTTCGAAGTGCTTCCTTGTTGTTCCGTCTTTTTGTTTATCTATTTGTCTTTACCTTAACCCGTCTCTCTCTCTTACTCTACTCTCACTCCTCACATGCCCACTACTTCCCTCTTCTCTCCCTTTTCACTCCATAGATTTTTCCTGGTTTTCCTCCAATTCTTAACATAAGAATTGACCCAATCGTGGCAAAAGAAGTGTTCACTACAAAAATACATGTAGTAATTTTATAAATCCTTTTTCATGCGTAAAAACAGTAAAGCGGAACTTAAATCACATCTATTAATAACTGCCACTAGAATAAATCTCTATCGCCGACAGAAATCGAAGAGTGAGTAAGCAAACTATGTATATAAAATATTAAAAAATAAAATACCCACAAGGGTTTACGAAACTTATAAGTAAAGATATGATTTCAATCTCGTTATTGTTGGTCAAGGAATTGTTAGCAGACCTTTTAAGCGGTTTCGTATTGTAACAATGTATTCTTTAAGCGTTAGTTATGTTCGTCCGTCTGTTACAATCTTATCTATTTATATGCTAGATATACCTTTTTGCTTTAAATTTTGCAAGTAGGTACTTCATATAAAGATCTCAATAAATGTGTAGGATCATATAAACAAATTGTCAATCCCCATTTTAAAAGAAAGTATCTCATTAATCGTTAATACTACGACTCAACATATCATTTCATTCACAAGATTATTAGAATTTATGAGTAATACTGTGTTTTAGAATAGTCAATGTATAATTAAAAAAGACGTTTTTGTAAATTTTAACGCATAAACATAAGGTTCTACAAAAATAGCCTCATAGTAGTTTCTGCGAAAATGTGATGGAAATTATAGACAATTTAATTCTCCGTAAAAAAAATTCTTATCATCATTGTCATAGCATTGAATGCTCACGAGATATTTGTCATTAAATTTCCTCAAAGATGGTAGACTTAGCATAACCTATCAGACAACACCATCTTACAAATTACCCAGAATGCGACCCTAGAAAACGTATATAAAAAAATTATTTAGCCTAACTGCGCTAAAAATATGATTTTACTGAACTTAGATTTCCAATTGCTTTAAAAATAATTGTTATTCTCTTTTTTAATTGAAATGGATTGAATCCACAGGTCCTTTGTGTACAAAACAAATTAATATGGAAAACAGATCACAAATAGTAAACATTTTTCATTCGGTCGATTTGTTCCTCTCCGCTTTGTGGCATTTCAATTAAAGTCTTGACATTTTTATTAACCCCCTGGCTACAGTGAGCATATATTTACGACTTTCCTTGTTACTATTCGACCCTCTGAGGACATTTAGATGGAATAAAGTTATTTTTTATTCGTCTTCATGTTTAATAATGAGAGGGAATTATTTCGGGGTAAATTTCGAAAAAATACATTTCTAGACGACTAATTAAATATATATATATATATATATATATATATATATATATATATATATATATCATTATGAATTAAATAAACAACCTTGCATTCGTTTATGTAATTCAAAATTGTATCTGTGGAATTTTGAAAATCAAGTAGATGAGTATTTCTAAATAAATACTCAGATCGTTGCTTAGCCAGTCATCCAGTTAGTTGAATAGCATTAGCTGTATCATTTACTATCTCTTCTCATACGAAAGTCAGTCATTTTTACGCATTGTGAGCACGATTTTGAACTTGTTTTTTTGCGGTACTATTATTTACACTTCAGTTGCTTACAAGACTTACACGATTATATAAACAAATTAAACTAATGATATATAAAGTTATTTATGCTTATATGCTTTTTACGTTTTTATGCAAACATGGCTCATTCAATTTTCAGGAAACTTTTATCATCGTATTACTTATAGTGTCTAGGAGGACATAATGAGCATAAATATGATTTAAACTAAATTAGTTGAAGTGTACCGAATAAATTTCTTTATTTTTAAGTAATAATATTTAAACCTATTTTTTGAAATATTGTTATTTTTTATAATTATCGTTCCTTTGCAAATAGTTTATAAATAACTGGCTGAGAATTTTCTCGGATATACCAAAACATTCTCGATCCTTCCGGTCTAGTTCATTCTAGTACATTCAAATATATTCTAGTACATTATCACTCATTCCAATAATTTACACATGATACTTCTCGAACATACTAGAACATTCTCGATCCTTCCGGTCTAGTTCATTACAGTATATTCGAAGATATTCTAGTACATTCTCACTCATTATAATATATTTATATATAATGCTTCTCGAACATGCCAGAATATTCTCGATCCTTCCGGTATATTTCATTCTAGTACATTCCAAGATATTCTCTAGTACATTAGCACTCATTCTAATACATTTACACGTAATGTTTCTCGAACATTCCAGAACATTCTTGATCCTTGCGGTCTAGTTCATTCTAATACATTCGAAGATATTCTAGTACATTCTCGCTCAGTCTAATACATTTGCAGATAATGCTTCACGAATATTCTAGATTCTTCTGGTCTAGTTCATTCTAGTACATTCGAAGACATTTTAGTACATTCTCTCTCATTCTAATACATTTACACATAATGTTTTTCGAATATTCCAGAACATTCTTGATCCTTCCGGTCTAGTTAATTCTAGTATATTTGAAGGTGAGTTATCACTAATTCTAGTACATTCAATGACGGGAGTTTAGTGGTCGGCGGTCGATATAGGGAAATACTCATGGCCGACCACTTTCAACCACCTCATCTCCCACGCAACCACAGCCACCCATACGCAACCTCTACAGTGCATGATGGGAGACCCGAAGCTATTGCCACACAAAAACACCAGTTGTCTGTGGTGGGTAGTTTTTTATATACGGACACACACGTCTATATATATATATATATATATATATATATATATATATATATATATGTATATGTATATGTATATGTATATATGTATGTATATATGTGTATATATATAAACATCTGCGAACTTTATAAAATTATTTTTTCATTTTGTCTTATTCAAAATGTTATTATAGCACACGAAATGTGTCGTAAATTGTAGATTAAAGATTATACAAAAAACTGCGCAGTTAGAGGCGACAAGTGCAGCGCTCAATGTTGCTTACAGTTTTTGTGTTTGTTGTATTGAATCGCAGCTTCCTGTCGGTATACCTTCCGTCTACTGTACCTTCCGTCCGTTTTGGCAACAAAAAGTAACTGTCTGTTTATACACTCACGATGTTCAATGGTTTTGGGTTTCTACTATAATGTTCTGGTAATATAACAAAGAAAGAATATACATATAGATTGTTCAAGTATTGAATTTATAACCAATTAAGTTATGATTCAGAAAATGAGTATAATTTTGAAATTAAAAGTGTAGGTCACTAGAATTTTGAAAGTATTTTAATTTATCATAAAATTGAGTTTTGCCAGTGGCTCCGCGTTCCAATTAGTTGAAATTAAATTAAGGTGATCTAATAGATCACCTTTTCGTTATGATAAATTCCTCCGTTTTTAAAAAGGACTCTAAGTTTTTAATCGGTGAAGACTTTTTATGTGAATCTCGAAGAAAATCTTAATGTAATAAAAGATACTTTTTTTCTTCTGCTTCGTCGTCAGTTGACAATGTTAAATGAAAATGAAACTTTGAAAATGTTTCTAAACCTATTGGTCCCTAATAGGTAAAACATTTTTAAAACCTGTTAGTATTCGAATCATGTAGTTATTGCGTATTGATGGAACAAACAGACAGATAGGCAGACAAAATTTAAAAAAATATATATTTCCCTGTTTAGTTACTTCCAAATAATTTATTTCATACACTTTTCCATAAATATCTTCAATGTACAGACACACCTCCGTTACAGTTTTATAATTATATAGATAACTCATATTCCCTTATTTTGTTAGGAAATGTTTTATGTCAGCGTGGAAAGTGTTTTACATAAGTGAACTTTATGTTCAAGTAGAGGAAATTATTAATTTTTTTCTTCGGAAAATTGTCGACTTTACTGACAGCAAATAATTATAATATTTGTGACACAATTAACGTGTAATTTATTTATAGATATTCATAAACATAATAAGTTAAATAAACACAGTTTAATTGGGCAGCACTGTATTATATTTGACTTTCATAGCAGTGAGCCAGCTTAGATATCGCAACCTAGAAAAATAAAATAAATAAAACTAGGTAATTTGTTTTAAGGTCTTGACTAAAGAGTAATGATGCAATGAATTTCTGACCTCTACCATTCACGAACGGATATACAAATATTGATTTGTGCTGAGCCTTTTTTGATAATTATCAGACTTAATCTAGACAGGTAGATTTTGCAGTGTCCGACACTTCACATCGTGTCAACGTATGTCTGTGTTATTTAAAAATGGATCGTTCAGAGATTTTCTAGTTAAGCGAGTGACAATTTATGTTACTACATCTTATGATGTATCAGCTATATGCATAAGCGAAGATTCGTTAAGATTATTCCTTTTTTTCTTCAAATGGGACTTCTTTTGTAAAGTGTGCCACGTCTTAATTCCATTTTAACTTTTAAATTCAAAATAATTGTAACTTTCTAATAATTTTTTTTTAATATGGGCTTGTTTTCCTAAACTACTTTCTTCTTTCAAGCGAAATAACATTATTTGCCTTTTTTTGCTTTACACGTAACAGTACACTTCATCAAAATCAAGAAAAAATATTAAAGTTCTGTTTTCAATTCGTAGTTAAAGCAGGAGTTTTACTTTCAGGGACAGATTCGAGTTTCGACTAGTCAAATTTAATTTCGATAATAAATATATATGTTTCGTAAATACATAAAAAGTAAGCTGCTATTATGATGCTTCAGTACATTACAGTTTCAGAGAATCGTAAAACGACACTTGGGGAATCACTGAAAGGAAAAGGTCTCACATATTATGATAGCATGCCTTAATGCAATAATATCTATAATATTATAACATAGGCCCTAAAATAATAACATCTATAGTTTTAGGACAGCTCCGAACTTCGATGGAGTTGGATACATTCGTATCGAAATTGGAAACCATTATAATTGACAAAGATTTTTGTCTATTTCAGCCTGTAAAAATATATATTATAAACAATTCATTTTAGTTAACCGAAATAGTAACAACACATTGGTAGCAATTTCTTTCAGTTAACCACAATGATTATATAAGAGAATTTAATTTCCAAAAGCTTTTAGATAACAAAATGTTTTAACGTTCACTAAACTAAAAATATGTGCACTTTGGAAGAAAAAAAACAGTGACTAATGCAAATGACTGCAGTAAACTGCAAGTATAATAAAAAGAAGGAAATCTTCAAATGTTGACGCGGTTTTGGTCAGGGGTTGCTCACTGGAAACCCTTTTCCAATGAAATTAAACAATTCCAAGACCACGAAAAGTAGGACTTTTTCATTAAATGTTTTCACGACTCTTGAAAATATTTCTAATGTACAGAATTTTGACATCGAGGTCTAGTTGATTCCAAAGTTCTACGGGCACACGGAAAAACTTTTCGTAGAAAATAAGAACTGTGTTTGAGAAAAATGCGATTGAGTGGATTTTCAGAGGTTAAACCATCAGCAGACAAATGAATAACTTGGATAGTTCAAAATATTAGAATTGGTTATTTTGCAGAAGCTGTTGGTTATTTTGCAGAAGCTGTCTAGCTTATACGTACTTCTTATATTTCTAACTTGTCGCATTTAAGTTTGATTTCAACGCATCTATTCCTTATCACGATTCGATTATTTAGATTATCGCTGTATAGGAAAGTTTATGAAACAATGTGTAGTCTCACCGCATCGGCTCAATCCCCTAAGTGACGCTAATACAGATAAGCACCGGGCAAAACGAACGAAAGATATTTCCCGGTATTGCTGTACAGCGCCATTACTTAAGTAATTGTTTTCAGTTGAAATTGATATCCGTTGACAGCTTCACGCTCGGCGGGCAGTCGGTATCTGTACGAGTATAGAGGTCGCTAATTACGGTTTTATCAACGATGAAGTACCGCAATTAGTATAATGCGACCCCTAATTGCGGTCGCGAATGACTGTTTCGATATTCGCTTGCGACCTCGGGAATCGCTATCGGATTTCTTTCGAGGGATCGTGCATTAAGCTGTCTGCTTGGTGATGCGTTGTATTAAATATAGATACACGTTTGTATGGCACGTGCCGCTGGGATTTGTTAATCAAACTGAATGTAGCCAAATTACGTACGGAGAGACTGACGCTTCGAGTTAGCGACAGTCTTTACGAGCACAGAATATCGTTATAGAACTGAACAGAAGTTCACAGAAGCTCAAGGTCGCTAGACAATAAATTGTTAGGGCTCCGTACCCAAAAACAAACAAAAGCGGTCTCCTTACAAGATCATTCGCGTATCCATCTCTCTGACTGTCCTATTATATAGAGATTTTAGAGGAGGCAAATTAATTTCTAAAGTAGAAAAGATGTGAGATTTGTTGACAAAGATGCAGGAAATATATACCGCCAATATCTCCATAATGACTTAACTTATAAAAGCGACATCGTTTCTAGAGGCTTACATTAAGTTTATAAACAAATATATCAGTGAACTTAGTTCGCAAAATTGTTTTGAGAAATTCGCGATGTTTTTACGCCTGTAAGAAGAAATTCTAAGCAACATATTTGCATTGTCAAAAATAATATATTTATACCTTTCGCATAAAATAACTGCAGAGCATTTTAAACGTTCATGAACATTGTAATTTTTTTTACCTTTACTTTATATTTTCGAAACTCTGAATCTATGAATAAAAAAAATTAAAGGAAACAGTCGTAATGGATGATGGGGAAAAATTTCGTAATCGGGCTAGTAAATAGCTTATATAAGATAGCTCTTACGCCCATATGCAGCGCACACGGTCATGATTCTCAGTCGGATGTACTGATAGTTAAAAACATGTTTTGCATGGATACTTTAGCAATTAGACCGTGCAACAGGGCACGGTCGGGAAAGTAGACTCTTTCCGACTCGACTGACAGTTGATGAGAAACAGAAATACGTTTTTAACTGTCAGTAAGTCCGACTGATAGTCCTGACTGTGTGCGGTGCAGTTGGGCGTTATACGTCTTGTGCTTGTTCGCATTAATTAAGAAATAATAATACTTAGACCCTAGCTTCCACTGAAGTCGGGGTTACGCAGAGGTAAAAGATATTTCGAAAAACTTTCTATCAAAATTGCCTGGTGAAGTAATGGGTCTGTCTTTACATTACACGAAAGTAAAACCTTGAAGTCAAACGGCTCGCTCTAAGAGTTACGTACGTAAATTATCAACTAAACAAACGGAGTTTCCTTATGAAAACTCTTTTTAATAGTTTCATTACAATGCGTAAATCGGCACACAGGTAAGTTTTTTTTTATCAGCAAATATAACAGTAGTAAAGCCTTAGTGAATATAATAATATAAACAGTGCCTTATTTTGTATAATCGAATTATTGAATTGGGGAAATATAAACGATCCAATGATAATCAATTTAATTTTTGGCAAAATCGTAACAAATTATGTAATTAACTAATTATAATTAATTGTATTATTAAAAATTAGTTAAAACGCATAAAATAAATGTAAAGTTTTAATGACACTTATTAATATTCATTTAACAATCGATTTAATAATTTATTAAATCATATAGTATTAAAGTGGTTCCATATAGAATTCGTCTTTCTGCAGAAAGGTCAAATCCGAAAGGCGTTCGCAAGGAAAGATATTTTCCGGCACGGGAGATAATTTACTTTGTCCTAAGGTAATATCCATTAAAACATAATTATTACCGTGCGCTGTTTCAGTTCAGCGAATAAACTGCCCATCTATTTTTTTTAATTAGATGCGTTTGAATTGTGCACTGGCTGTATACATAAGCATAAGTGAATATGGTATATTCCTGTAGTTAATTAGAAATCCTTAATTGTCTGTTGACAATAAGGTGTTACGTTTGTTTCGTAGAAATGATGTTTCTTGATTTTCATAAATTTTAATTATTTGCGGTACAGTTATTGTCGATGGAACGGATGTTACATACGCCCTAATCATTATATAAAGTGACGAAAAATTTAGATAGTTCCATTCTTGCGAGAAAATTAGGACCGATCTACCGTTCCTGAAATTATTACCGATATTTTCTTAAATATTTGTTTTGGTAGTGAAAATTGAAATTCAATATGCGTTCGCTGACACACAATTTTGAGGTTTGGAGACGAACTAATAAATATTATAATTTTTTTTGACACAAAATAAAACTCAAATTCAACAGGATTATTTTCTAAAACGTTGAAACTTTTTGTGATATTTTTAGTTTTTATTCATATTTTCTTCGATTTCTTTGTCCCAAACGATTTCTCTGCTTATTTTGAATATTCATACAAAATATGGTAATGCAAGATAGCACTTTATTCAAGGTTTTAGCTAAAAATTTGTCCATTTTTTACAATAAATTCCTGAAGTCCTCAAAAACTAAATTGCACTTAATATTTACATCTTTCTTGCCATATTCAAATGTATTAAACAAATCATAGAAAAAACCTTTGCAGTTTGCCATTTATTATACATTAAACGTCATTCTGCATATAGTGATAAAATTCACATAAACCAGTATTGCAAACGAACGTTGGAATATGCCGTATTCAAATGTATTAAACAAATCATAGAAAAAACCTTTGCAGTTTGCCATTTATTATACATTAAACGTCATTCTGCATATAGTGATAAAATTCACATAAACCAGTATTGCAAACGAACGTTGGAATATGCCGTATTCAAATGTATTAAACAAATCATAGAAAAAACCTTTGCAGTTTGCCATTTATTATACATTAAACGTCATTCTGCATATAGTGATAAAATTCACATAAACCAGTATTGCAAACGAACGTTGGAATATGCCGTATTCAAATGTATTAAACAAATCATAGAAAAAACCTTTGCAGTTTGCCATTTATTATACATTAAACGTCATTCTGCATATAGTGATAAAATTCACATAAACCAGTATTGCAAACGAACGTTGGAATATGCCGTATTCAAATGTATTAAACAAATCATAGAAAAAACCTTTGCAGTTTGCCATTTATTATACATTAAACGTCATTCTGCATATAGTGATAAAATTCACATAAACCAGTATTGCAAACGAACGTTGGAATATGCCGTATTCAAATGTATTAAACAAATCATAGAAAAAACCTTTGCAGTTTGCCATTTATTATACATTAAACGTCATTCTGCATATAGTGATAAAATTCACATAAACCAGTATTGCAAACGAACGTTGGAATATGCCGTATTCAAATGTATTAAACAAATCATAGAAAAGCCTTTGCGGTTTGCCATTTCATTATACACTAAACGTCGTTCTGCATATAGTGATAAAATTCACGTAAAAGAGTATTGCAAACGATGGCTGGAGTGTACCATTAAAGTTATTATTGAAGGAGGGATGTGAATATTCCAAACAGCTACAAACCTAAATGGCGCCACAGAAACAGCATTAACATCTCAATTTAATAGCTATTACCATCACTGGCATACATATCGGCTTTGAGTCACGCGCTCAATTAATAGACGGGTAAACACTTTGCAGGAATGCCCTTGACCGACCTTAAACACACCTTCGGATAATGAATATAAATGACGCAATCATTGTCCGCCCATTAACTTGGGCTGCTGCAACGGAGCCAATCTCTCTCGATAGCCGTACAAAAGCAATTCAGTATGCCGAAACACAGTCGCGCGTAAAGAGGTCACTGATATAACGAAACATGCGCCGTCCAAGATTGTAATTGGTTTGTTTGAAAATTTATGTTTAAAAAATTATGTTTCGCAGTCGCTTCTACACGGTGGTTCAAACAGCGTAACCAGACTTGATGTTACGATTCTTTCTTTAGTATTTCACAAAGTATACAATTAGTAATATTTATTTAAATTTTCATATTGGTCAATTTTCTTAACAGCCTGAACCTTTTTCCTACACTTAATGATCCGATGGAATTTTTAACGTCTAACAGTAGCCATAGTCCTATTATTGTCCATAAGATTCTTTCAAAATATCCTTCGCTTTATCTGTAAAACCCTAAAGAAAGTATTTATTTTTATTTACTGCTCATTGAAGACTTGTTAGCCGACAATTTTTCAACTAATCGTTAGTTGGAGAGGAAGTTTGCCGAATTTAGCACTAATTTATTTTATGATTTAAATATATTTTTCACGTCCATTAATATAGTGAAATCACTGTTAAAATCGGCAGATAAGTTCTTTTCTTATTTTATTATTTACAGATATCCGAAAATATTAGAAATTACCAAAAAAATTAATTATAAATTAAATTTTCACTTCTTTTATTGATCTATTACGAGTACTATTGTTATAATCTGCAACTTTTTTTTCGAGTAGGTACCTATATCACCAGTTAACTAAACTTAATGGTACTTAAGAGACATGGTACGATAATACATTCATCGCCTGACTGTCATCTGGACAGAATTAGACGTACCGATTCCTTTTTCGTCAACGTTAATCTTTGATTCCGCAAGGTAACATGAGTTTGCAGTATGGTAAGCGTCACCACTGTGGGGGTAGCAGTCATAGTTTAGTGTGGAAATTATAATTTATTATAACGCAGAAAAGTTTTTTATCTAGTTAAAGAGGGATTAAAACCTTTATACCCTTTGCCACTATTTAAGTGTCTATATCACTACGTAAGATATCCAATGCTAGGCTTAATACATTAAAAATAAAAGAAAACAATTATAATTGATTGGTTATATAATAAATTTTTATAGTACAATAATTTGAATTAGTAAAATATTAATTCAAAAAATGGCAAAATATAGCAAAATTTTAACAATGTTTCTATATACCTACGATGTTTTTATAACTACGTATATCACAGCTTTAAATCGAAAAAGAAAACAATTTCCAAATAGGAAAGACCAAATAAGGTTGTTCTTGCAAACAAATTTAATTCTCGCCTTTTCTTACAACAGATTTCTAAAACGCATAAAACAAACATTCCACAATAAATGTACACAAAATATAGATATTCTCATTTAGTAAAAATACCCATAATGTATTTAATATAGAAATAATTTATACATGTATTTTATACAGAAATAATTTATATAAAAATATTCGAACGAAGTCTATTTCGATTCCAGAATTGGAAGGTTAAAAGCAGAAAAGTGTTTAGACGTGTATTAAATCAAATATACCGTCTATAACCGGTTGTTAAAAAATGTAAGAGCTCTTACATGTATTTCGTTTGGCCAACGGATGTCTTTTTAAACTGTTTGTTTTTTATTATTTTGTTTTTGCGTGTTGCGAATAATCAAGTGAATTAGATTGTATTTAAAACCATTTATGTAATTTGATCGTCTCATTTTGTTGGTTATAAATAACTGTATCAAATGACTTTCAAGTCAATAAATTAGCTAGAAACACATTCATAAACCACTTTACGCATGTTAAATTCTCTTAATTTATGAACACCTATCCATAATTAAAATTTGTATGTCTGACTTGACGTTAATTACCACTTACTATAGATTTAATAGACAACTGTAGGAACTATGTAGTGGATGTTTTAAAACGTCTTAAATAACTTATGTTAAATAAAAGTATGTTTTTTAAAGTTTGCTTTAATATTGGAATATATTGACTATTTGAATAGCTGACGAACTCAATAATATCTCATTTACGTTTATTTATTAACTTAAGGAAGATTGTTTTGACCACTAAAACTATGGATTTTATGATTGTAGCATAGTTGAAGTAGTGGTGAAACTAAGAAATATGAAAGACAATATTGTTCATATTCTTTTCAAAGAGTTGTATTTAAAAATACTTGTTATTGCCGGGCAGAGAGAGAGTTTCGACAAACTAACTGATCGCCAAAGGAAAGAGTGAGAAATCTTCACAGTATCGGTTGGCTTATGGATATTTAGAAATTCTGCCGTCTATCGTCTGATTCAAATCTAGAGATTGTGAAATGCGTTCTAATAGTGCAATAGACATTAATGACGAGACCTTGCGAGAATAATCTGAAAACTGAAAGCGAGAGGCTCGAGCGAGTTCAGAAGATGTTGCTTAATCGAAACATTACTTGAATATTGGTCACATGAATCTCCAAAGCGGTGCTGATAGTTGCTGCTTATACGTACAGTGGTTTAAAAATTATAATAATTTCATATCTTTTATTTCATGAAAGAGACTCACGAAATGGAAATCGAATTCACATGCGAAAATTTCGCGATCACTTCTTGCTAAATGTGGAAGTTAAAAAAGGTTAATTAATTTTTTTTCAATGTGTCAAAGACCTTAAAAGACTTCAAATTAATGTCCGAGGGAAGAATAAGAATGAAATGCTGAGAACGAATGAGAAAGTCTTGAAATATTGTAGATAATCGTTTGTTTACAAAATTTTAAAACTTTTTCATCCATTAGTTTTTTGTAGTTTTTTTTTATTAATTTTTATTAACTGTTTTTCTAATATTGTGTTGTGTTTTTTTGCTTTTAATTTGGGCCACCTTATTTGTACAAGGTTTTTGTTATTTAACATAAAAACCAATTAAATGCATGTCGAAGGACACATAAAGTAGTTTCGCCTCTCTCCCTATTTCTTGCAATTAACCGAAATTATTTAAATAATAACTCTAATTAATGGATAGTACCTAGAATTTTACCGTTTTCTGAAAAAAATTCTAGGTGATTACCTAAATTTTTTTACGATTATTCACGGTTGCGTGTATGTAAAAAGAAATTGCAAAATGTACGAAAGTTGTGAAAAAAAATTGTTACCTTCTTTTTACACGCTAGATAAGAAATATTATTTTTTTTAAACAGTTTGCACATTCATTTTGATGCGTATCTAAATATCAATTTGCAAAATTTCATTTCCACAAGTTTATAACTGTATTTTGCAACCAATGGAAGAACGTTATGAAATTATAAAAGTACCTTGTTTGATTAGGGAACCTTAATAAACCGATTGTAATTTCTTCAGAATATTCTATGTGTTTAGTGAATATATCCAAAACAATCCCTTTATTTCCTACTTGGTGACATAAAATCCTAATTATGTAGTGAATATGAGAATATATACGTTTTAAGATGAAATCAAGAATTTAATCAAAGCGTCTTTAACGACATCTGATGTTTTTTCCACCAATAGACACATTGAAGAAAATGAGTTACTTAATGCTGGATAATATAATACTATCCAGCGGTTTGGTTGGAGTTTCCATATGCTTTGTCTAGAAAAAAAGCTTGACACAGATTCAGCAAGAAACTCTGCGCACATCAGAGCTATGATAAACGGTTAAGTATGCATCATTGGTATTCTATGTAAAACGAGTGTTTTATATGCAAATCGCGTCGCTTACGACCGCCTTCATTCGGCAGAAGGATGTTAGTAACGGCGGTCGTAAATCCGTCAGCTGTGTGTAGCTTGTGGCGGACCTATTTTTTTTTATGAAAACACTTTTTGTTCTGATTATCTGGTATGTTCATTTATTTTGTTTCGCATTTGGATGTGGAGCCGTTTATTGCTCGTTTCTGGAATATTAAAAAGCGGCGACCAATATGTATTGAAAGATATTAATTTCTGGCCTTTAGACACATCGTGACGAACCTAATTTGTTACATCAGCAGTTAGCGACTATTTGGTCAAGGAAGTACACAATATATATGAGCGTATATACACCAATTTCGAGTTTATTTTTGGAAGTTCTTTGTGTACCGTTATGCATATTATATAAAGATAATTGAACACTCTGCACTCTTATCTATATCTCAAAACCTACTTTTAAATTAAATATAAAATTTGAGAGAGTTACGTCGCTAAAGTGACAATGCATACGTATAGGCTTAGCTTTCCAAGCATTTGTATTAAATTTATTTTGAAGAACTAAAGTAATCACATATAGATTTCGTACAAGTAACAAAGTTTCGTACAAGTAAAGATAAAAAGGATTGTGAATTAAATACTTTTTGAAACAAATGAATTTAAGAAACGAAGAAGAAAGAAATGAACGTTTTGAAAAAGAAACTAATTTCGGACTTATTAATTCTCTGTTTTTTTTATTGCTCATCACGTGACAATTCCTAGACATATTTAGACGGTATTTCACTGTTGTAAACCTTAAAGTCCAAGCGAAACTGTGAGGTATACAAAGTTTCGTATTTTTTTTGCTTGTAGGTTTGTCATCTTGTTAGGCAGCATATTTTCTTTTTGTTTTGTATATGCATCGCTTAAACACTACTAAAACTTATTTAACTTAATTTTTTATAGCTGCATTTATTTAAACTACGAGACTGAATTAAGTATTTCTATATAAGATTACCAGATAATAAAAATAAAGGAAAAGTGACGATTTACTAATTATTACGACATGAATTTAATAAACATCTCACTATCACTGACCACTAGGTAGATGAAGTGAGCGAAGACGCGAACAAAGTTGCAGACAGCTAATTATACTCTAAACTTACTTCCGCTCTGTCATGGACAAATTAGGGAATCCGTACGGTATTTTTCGAAAAGAGATACTAGCATTGAGGTATTATTCACACGAATTGCGGTCCATTGACCGCAGTTGTCGCATTAATCGTTTGCAGGCATTTGACGCGTCTACTTATTTTAGCGATTTGCGTAGACATTCAAAATTGTTAATCTGTGCAATAAGATGGTACAAATCCTACTGGAAAAGTAAAAATGCGATGGAGGAAAATAAAATATGTAAATATCAATATAATTTGGGATTACATTACTTATAGGTTTTACTTTTGAAACAAAATCTATTTTATTTATAGACAATAACGGTCATTTTCCATACTCATGCGTATTTTCCGAATAGCGGGGAAAGGTAAGATGATCAGTGTGAAAAGATAAAAGATACTTTCTCTTTCACTTCTCTGTGTGAGTGAAAGAGAAATAAAAAACATTGTCGGAAATAGCGGAAAAATAACTATGATTGCCGAAAAATTAGTTGTAAAACAATTGTAGTTCGATATTGTTTGAAATGTCTTTTGTATGCAAATAATACCTCAATGGACACTAACAAATAGCATGGGTGGCTATAGCAATGGTTTAAAATGTTAAACCTCGTTTGGTGTCATTGGGTCATTAGAAACACACAATTGATATTGATAAAAAACTATAATCATTAAGTTAGTCAAATTTTCAAAATATTTCAAAGGACGTCACATTATTATTAATCTAACAGCTTTGAATAGGGTCTTAACTTGCTAAACATAACGAAATGAGCGTAGTAAAAAAGAAAAGTGGATTTTCTTTTATACTTTAGTGTTAAGACTTATTTTTAATTGATATATTTTTTCGTAGAACAATACAGAAGTTATTTTTGTATGATTTTTTTATTTAGTTTTTACTTTTGAGGGAAAAAAACTTCGTAATAAAATAAATCGAAGTTGAGATTTCAACTAAAATTCTAAAGTAATAATAAGTATAAAAAAACAATAATAAAAATGCGTGTATTCGTCATTCTGTTTAGCACCTAAACCACTGCACCGACTATGATCAGATATAAAGATTTTTATAAACATTTAAATACTTTTTTATTTCTTTCTAATTTTAAAATTGTATACCCCTCGTTAAAAATTAAAAATCGTTTTTTTTCAAAAAGGGCTATAACGATTTTTTCCATACTTTCCACATTATTAATACTTTATAAGTTAAAAAATATGCCACAACTTGTTTTTTCGAAAAAAAGGTATTTCGTATGAGAGATTTCCCTCTCATACAAAACTAAAGGAAATTACAAGTGTTCGCAAAGCGAGTGCGTGACGTGGCAGCGGAAAATGGAGCGAGAGAATAAACGATAAGCGTTTTATGTCCAATACAAATACTTTATAAACTCAATAATAATTTTTTTGAATGTCAAGAATGACAAGTGTTTATTATCTCCTCCACTACTTTAAAACATATAACTTTATTTAGATACACCCGATTCAAACTTATCTAGATACTCCGAGTTCCCTGTCAACACACTTAAGTTGCAATGAACTTCATTACAACTTAAGTCTGTTGGCAGGGATCCCAGAGTTTACTTTGATGAAAAACTGATATTCAGTTCACACTGTGATCATCATGGATAAATGTACCCGACTCTTGGGATTCGTGTCTCGTTCCAGTAAGACTTTTGAATATTTATACTGATTGCTAATTAAAAGTATCTTCGAATATGGTCGGTTATATTACAACTCACACAGGCAGAGAACTAAAAATGCAAAGAAGTTCTTGAGTATTCTTTGCTACAGATTTCGTCTTGGTCGAGAATATAGATCTTATACAATGCGACTTCGATTTGTCATCACTAGCTACACGGAAAAACAGCGCTGAAGTGTTGTACAAAATCATACGTTTCCACTTGACTGTCCCTCCCTCCTCTCACTACTCAACCTCAACACTCGATTCAAATACCGCAAACCTTCATCTAGATTATTCATATTCCAAGCTTATAACAATAATACCTCTTTTTATGATCCCATAACTTGAATGCGCCGATTATACAATGATATTGTTTCTAAACATCGTTCTTTGGACATCTTTCAATGGAAATCAATAATATTTAAAAAGGAAATACAAAATATATTGTTTATTAATTAAGGCCCAGCTAAAATAGAATTAATGAAAAGATAAATATGTATCAAAATAAAATAAATTCTATGTTAAACTAACGTTATTAATTGATCAGTATATTATGTAATCAATTCGCTGACATAAGCAACCCTTAAAAATTTATATATAAATATTATAACCGTTTTGTGTACGTATAGAGTTATAGTCTAATTTTATACTCTGATCTTTTTAGTATACATTTACGTGATTTTAACTTGTTTTGTGAGCCCGTGAATAAATAACTAAATAAAATAAATAAATGCAACTTTTCTGCGACGTCCCAAAAGACATGTGTACAGGCTCGCGTTTCGTGAAGAAGTAAGCATAACGTTGATAATAATAATAATAATATCATTTCTATATGGATATAAAATACAACAGGTAAAGTAATAGACATGTACAGACATTTTCTTAGAGCTAATGACAAAATAAAAATTAAATTACACGCCTTAACTTGAAATTTTTCAATATTTTATCCACAAAAAGGTTACTAGTTCGGCTTGTGCAGTTATGCTATAAGCATCATCGACACGGCCGGTTTACAGCTAGTACCTGTAGATACACACACACACATACATATACAAATATATACTCATATATACATATATACACATATGAAATACATATATAGATATACATACATATACATACACATACACATATACTGTATACTCATATACGCATACACCCATACATACACGAACACATACACATATAAATTCTCACAATAATGTGTATGTATTCAATTATCTATTATAATTGAATACATACACATTTTTACCCATAGGGGAAACGTAGCACAAAGAAAAGAAGATACGAATAATAAATATAATTTAGATGAAATGATTTCGAAGAGCCAATATTTTCCGTTTATTCCGTTTGCATTTGCTGGGTCAAAAGCCACTTACGGATTGGCCTTTTAAAAGTTACTGTTACTGGTGTTTGCTGAATATGAAGAATTCATTTACTTAGCATCTGAGGTTGTACATGCATAACCAGCAGCTATTGGTTGCTAGATAAGCTGCTTGCAGCTATATTTCTTTTCATACCTTGTTTTATATCATGTTCGCCGCACATGCATCACGTATTGTATTCAATCTTGGCTTATGGGGAATGATACTCAATTTCATTTTCATTGGAATGTTCGTGAAAAATAAAATTGCAGCCCGGATATAGTCTATCCCTTAAAATAAAATTTTCTATAAAATATTTACTTTTTTTATTTACATATATAAACTTTGAAGCTGAACACGACAAAGTGGCGAAGGGATTTTCTTATATGACAACGGCGGAAAGCATTTTTCGCAATTCGAAACAGTTCCATAGTTATTCAAGTTTAAAATTTAATTTTTTGCAAAATAATTACCATAGTTTCCACATTTTTCATTCTTGTGTTGAAAACTATCATTGAAATATAAAAATCTAAAATTGTTTCTATAAACCTAAAAACACATTGAAACAAATAATTTATTCGTAAAAATATTTTCAACGAAATTTATGTCGCTCCATTTCAGGTTTCTGAAAATAGTATTAAATCCTTTTTTATTAATACGCATCACGTGTAATATAGTTTTATGCAATGTAGGTTATAGGTAAATCGTGTTCGGTGAAAATGGAAAGTATGTCTATTTTCATAAATCAACCGGCGATATTTTTATAACGTTTTCCCTATTCTCTTACGGACATCGAAAAAAATTACCTCTTCGCGAATATATAATATTCAACTTTACACCTTTGTAATAAGTTTATAATAAACACAATCTTTCTTCAGGTAATATTTTTGATATTTGGTTGAATATTAAATATATAATTAAGTAAGAAGTTGACAAGAAAACACATATTTCACATTTATTTATAAGAAAAGATACGTAACACAGTTGTAAACCATTATCTTTCCCCTTAAACGGACATACGCATGTATTTGACGCACGTGTTTGATGGGCGTTGCGTGAATATCGACGATAAACATTTTGTATAAATGTTATCAATTTATAATGTTATCAAAACGTCGTACTTAGTTAAACTGGGCGGATATTATAACAACGTTGTTATTTTATTATCATCGTAAGTTCAAATTACTATCGTTAACTTATTCATGATAATAACCTTTAGCCGGAAGTCGGTTTGGTATTATATTAATTTTTTTACTGTCAAACTATTTTCAACTTCCGACTAAAAATAGGTCAGGGAATTTTTTTTATTTTCATTTCTTTTATGGTAGTCAAAAGCATTAATAGATTTTGAAGCGTTTTTAGAAGCTCGTTAAAACCGTAAACTCCATTTGCGAAAAATGCGTGTAATGGTTTGAGAACCTACACAGCAACTGAGATGAAGTTTTTAAATATAATATAAAATAAGTTTTCTACAGCTGGATTTAAAAAAATAACAAAGATTTATGATTTTTTTTTTTGGAAATTGTTGTTCAATATATTGAAAAGTTAAGGTAAAAACACGCAACAAACCTGGATTGTGAATCCATCGAAGGTTTGTCCATCAATCCATAGAATTTTCGAAAATACATAGAAGTAAAATGTTGTGATTCGAGGAGACCATATGTATGGTGATTGGAGGAGAGATGGACCAGCGGGAGAGACGGACCGATGCTATTCGTTTCGTACACATTTGCCAGAGTGCACCAACGGCTGCAGTGTGTCTATAACGGTTGTCGCGGTCGTAGTCGAGTTTTTGCAGCATTTAAACTCCAAAATGGTGGTAATATGAATACATTGATTTCTACCACATCAAAATTTCCTTCACTTGCTTGACTTAATAATATAACAACATATATTTGCGATTTATTCGAATAGCAAGGAGACGGCGTATATCAGCCGTTAATCTAATCACGTATATCAACCGGTTTATATGAGCTGCTAATCAAAATAATGCGTCATAAGAGGCGGTTTGTTTTTAAACACACGGTCCATATCTCTTCATATAAAAGAAGAATCGGACCGATATTTTCGGGGACGGATGGATCGATTTATTATTTCTTTAGTTTTTCTTTGTATTACTTTTCGAGTTAATTTGACATATAAGTACAATAATATGATTTAAAAAATATTCCGCAATTCTTTGTTTTTATTGAATATATTCGCGAAAAGTGAGTTCGTATATCTAATATACTTTATATTTTTTTAGATAAATGCCGCTGACTTATAAACGACAAGTCACTTCTGCGCCTCGATTGGACGTCATAGTCTCTGTGCTACTTCTATTACTACTGTCCAGTCTCTGTACTACTACCATTACTACTGTCCAGAATGGAACTATGGAAGTAAATGAAGCTGCTCGCCCACATGGGGTCCCTGCAGCTACAATCAAGATAAGAATAGAAATTTAAACATAAATATATGGGAACAGATCCGTATTCGAAGTTGGGCGAAAGAAACGGGAACCAAATTATATTCCACAAAAAAATTAGAGGCCCATGGATTTGCATCAGAGAGAAATGCCGTTCATTCAATGGCTTACTGTTTAGCTAAATATTTTAATATTCCGCACAGATCTGACAAAAAAATGGCCGGATATGGCTGCCTCAAGAGTTTCTTGCGCAGAAATTCCGAGGTTTCTGTCCGAGAAGCAGCAGGCGTCTCCGTCGATCGTGCGACACGTATGAATAGAGTGACAGTAAAACAATACTTTGACCTAGTTTAGTTTCTCAACTAGAAAAAACATTACGAGCGCATGATCTGTTCGATAAACCGGGTCGTGTGTTCAATATGGATGAAACTGCATTGCAGATGAGTAATAGAATTCGACATGTGATTTTTCGACAAATGTAATATCTGGTGAAAAGGGTGAAACCATTTCAGTTCTAGCCTGCTGTAATGTTGAAGGAGCCTTTTTGCAGAGGGAAAAATACAAATGACGAGTTTTCAGATGGCATGCCACCAGACTCGAAAGCTGCAATAACTGAGAAATCAACTCAAATAAACGCTGACTTATTCTTGGATTGGGTTAAAACACACTTCTTGCCTTGTAAGCATCCAGAAAAGAAGGAAAAGCCTTGTAAGCATCGAGAGTCGTAGAAACATGTTAGAGGTTTTTTCGGCAATACCGTTTACTAGAAAAGTGAGAATATTATAGACAAGTTGCAGAAATTCTGACATCCTCCAAAAATATTATTTATCTCAAAAATAGAAAAAAGTATAGGTGGCTCTGATACTTCCAACAGTGATTGCAAAATTCACGATGATAGCGACATATATACCATCTGGGATGATATCGTATATGTGGAATGTGGCGAATTGTATGGCAAATCCTGAATCAACCAACTATATTTTTTTCAGTTTTGATAAAAAAATTGTGTAACACATATTTTTAAATCCTTTTTCGATGATGTAACTTATGCCTACTTTTAAAAGTTTGTGGTAATAAAATTAAACCCCATGTAACCATATCGTTTCAATCCACGCTAAGTGGTGTTAGATGAGAAAAAAAACGCGTTGTGGGTTGATTATCAGAAAAAAATACCATATGTATACCGAGGCAAAATTGCTGGACTTAACGTATGGCTTTTTGGAATTAACTTTTGCGCTTTATCGTTTCGCTTTGCGCCGTAGTAGCTTTTATAAATGATTTTATTTTAACTGCATAATATCAATACGTTAGCATGCATTGTTTGCATTTTTATTTACATATTAGTGACTACAGTATCATCACTGCCTGTCAGACTCTTGTCATATGCCACCCTCCTGGGCGTAGTTTGAAAATCTTGAAAAGTTTAATAAACATAAACCACTTTTCCTAGACAAATAGCAAATGGAATTAATCGTTTATTAATTAAAGTTAATTAACAAGAATAATTTCATTTTTCATTATTTCTAATTATTTTTATAATTTTCTTTAATGTAATTAATTAAAAAAAATAATTAGGTAACTTATTAATTGTTAGTTTAAATCAACTTAGTCGCTGTTACGTTTCTTAAAGTATAACATGACAGATTACATGTAAATCTGCTTTTTGAGACTTTTACAAGTGGTAATTTTTTTAAAATTTTTGTATTTGTACAAGTTATACTGAATAAATAAAGAACATGTCAATTTATAAACTATATAGTAATTATACAGATACCGTCACAATGATTGAAATTTCAATAATTTACTTCATTGTATTTTTCTTTAGGAATATTTTAATGTCTCTCTATTCGTAGAAAAATTGTTCGATTTAATTAATTTTTCACCACAATACATTTACTTTCATTTTTACTTAATTAAGAACTGTTAGGCGGGCGCTGACTACATCAGTCGTAACAAATTCTACGAAATAAACAATTATATTAAATTGTTCCACGAGCTACGAGAATAGATTGTTGGACACAGTACTTTGTACTGTGGAATTATACTTTATAAACTTAAAAAGTTTTAAAATAGTTTTTTTCTTATTTATTGTGTTTTATTCGGCAGTGTCTATCGTTACAACATTATTTGATTTATATAGAATTATTCAAACCATTTCATGTTAATTGCTGCAACTGGTACGATGTAACATCGCTATGAAATTGTGATTTGAAATATTAGAGGTAAATTTAAATATTAGTGGTTAAAATTAGGTCAAATTAAAAAGGTTCGGCAACGCACTACTTTTGAATTGTATAACTTTAATGGAGATTAGAGTATTTATAATCTCAGGGTAACGTTTATATTTTTTGTATGTTTGTAGCTTAATTGACTAACAATTGCTAGAACATTGTAGGAGAAGTACACTTTCGGGTTCCGTATTGAAACAAGAAACTTTTATAATTTGTTCATCGTCCGTCTGTCTGTACCAGAAGTTGATACCGTTCCAATTTTGCAAACACGTGTTTCGTATGGAGTACTTTATTAATATATGACAATATCCAATTAAATACTCTATACGAAACACGAAAGGTCCATACATACAAATTGAAGGCTGAATATTTTTTTATATATATCTTATCGTGTTGGACATCATTGGATAGGTATTTTAAAATGAAATTAATATTTTATTGTATAGGTTTTTAAAATGAAACTGATATTTCATCGGATATGTTTTTAAAATGAAATTGATATTTCATTGGACAGGTTTTTAAAATGAAACTGATTTTTTATTGGATAAGTTTTTAAAATGAAATTAATATTTCATTGGATAAGTTTTTAAAATGAAACTGATATTTCATTGAATAGGTTTTTAAAATGAAATTGTTATTTCATTGGATAGGTTTTTAAAATTAAACTGATATTTCATCGGATATGTTTTTAAAATGAAATTGATATTTCATTGGATAGGTTTTTAAAATGATACTGATTTTTTATTGGATAAGTTTTTAAAATGAAATTAATATTTCATTGGATAAGTTTTTAAAATGAAACTGATATTTCATTGGATAGGTTTTTAAAATGAAATTGTTATTTCATTGGATAGGTTTTTAAAATGAAACTGATATTTCATTGGATAGGTTTTTAAAATGAAATTGATATTTCATTGTATAGGTTTTTAAAATAAAATTGATATTTCATTGGATAGGTTTTTAAAATGAAATTGATATTTCATCGGATAAGTTTTTAAAATGAAATTGAAATTTCATTTATAATTTTTAATTTGCGTTTACGAAATTTTACGTTTCAGAATAACGTGTCATGCCCACCCCGTACAATTTTTAACCATGGGTTTAATAAATTCTAAAAAATTCTAAATACTTTTGCATTTGATTAAAATTTTGAAATGAAATGATTTCAGTTAACTTGTAATTTCTGGAAATATACACAGATAACTACGAAACCTTGCTTTATACGTGTTCTGACATTCACTTGGTTTGTTTTTTACCCCTTATTTTTTACGTTACAGGGACCAGCAAAGATTCAGGCCAAAATTGGAAATTATTTACCTCAATCTTCGCGTCATCTCCCACCTAAAAAGAGTAAGTAGTTACTTAGTAAGACAACGCTTTAACTTCACTTCTTCTGCCTTCTACTACTTCTTTCATTTCACTCATTATGCTTTATAGATATTATACTTTATAGAGGCTTTTCTATTTTTATGATTTTATATCACCACTTTACTTCTTTAAGGTCTGTCTCGATCGTTCACGTTTTCTTCTTATAAAATATATTAATTGAAGAAGAAAACCTTTGTTGTTAATTTCCTTTGTTCTATAAGCTAATCATCTCAACATTTTTTTGCCCTAGTTTTACGATCATACTTTCTCAGCATCACGTTCCCATTAGCACTGAAAAGTTGTCAGGACTATCATGTGTTTTAAGTTTTATCTGAACTGGGATATACTAAAATTTGAGAGTATCTATAATGGAGTCAACGTTCATATTCCTTCACTACATAGATGGCGAATCTCTCACTTATAGATGCCTTCGTATTTTGAATTTTTATATTTTTTTATTTAGATATGTAGGTTTAATAATCACAGAGATACAGAATGACAACAAATTAACGTTGTTCATTTCATTTTTTTAATATATCAGATTAGTTTATGATAAAAAAAATAATTTTATTAGCGTTTGTTATGTAAATAAATAATTTATAACTCTCTGAAATCGAGAAAAAAAAATTTAATCCGATCCCGTTCTGATAATTAAATTATTTTTAATGGTTTTTCTAAAGTTTTAATTTTAAGTGGTTTGCTTTTGTTATTTAGAATTTATAAATTTGTAGTTTTTAGAAATATTTGGAATTTGTTTTTCGTTTTTTGAAGGTATTTTTGCCTACAAAATGTCATTACATCTGTTAGGTTCGTATCAAATGTAATTATATCGAATAGGGGAATAAATACACTTCACAGTAACAACGAAAGCCGTTCATTCTGATAAGCCTTTATTTTTCACCTAGACTTGCGTTTATATAATTTCTGTCACGTTATATAATGTTATTTGTTATGGTAATTTGGGATGGTAATTGAATTAATAGAAGCATAACCGTTTGGCTCCAATGAAGATTTCTGATAATGAACGAAATGAAATGTCGCGAAGTGACTGTATAAAAATATTTTCAAATAGTTATATAGAAATCGGTATAAAAATAAATTTCTTAGGCAGGAATAAAGTTGCATAATAAGCTTTTAGCGAAAAACTTCTATATTTTCTTAAACAAAACTTTACTCCCTGCATTCTAGGCTTTAGCATTTAAATATTTGAATTAGTAAAAGTATTGTTATTTTATAACGTCCTTGTTATTTATAACGTAACGTATATGTTTTTTTATTTAGTTTTTTCCTCAATTCTGATTGAGAAAAAACCTAGCGACATAACTATTTTGAATCAATATATGATAAATTTTAATTTTTTATATGTATATATATATATATATATATATATATATATATATTTATAAAAACAATCTAACTTTCTTAATTCAATATTTTTTCGTTTGTCACATTTCATTACGGTTACTTTAATATATATATTATCTATTCTGATGATGAAACTGATCTCTGCTCAAATTTCCCAAGTGTGTTGCCAGTAGTTTGAATTATGATCTGGTGAGATATGTGAGGAAGGTGACATAAGGAAACCATTTTTTATCTCTTTACGTGACGAATCTTGAAACTTCAACCCTTACAAAAATTATTTTTTATGAAATAAACTTACGTGCTATATTCAAAGAGTAATTTGACAAATCACTTTATGACACAAATTTCTTGTAATAAGCTATGTCATATTCTAGCATTATTTGTATTTCATTCAGAAAGCTATACGCACACACCATCCTCTAGTTTAATAAACGGCATTAAAGTTGCTTTTAGAAATATAAGAAACAGAAAAGCATTTGTGATGCATCGTGTCGGAGGAAAATATAATAAATACTTTCAACGTTTGGCTAAGGCTCGCTCGTGCACAATGAGGAGTAAAAAAGCGAATTATCTCAAGGCAGCTGCTGGGCGGAGCGCCGCCGCAGTTCTCCGTGCCAGCCCGCGACAGTCGCCAGATCCGCGTACGGCAGGGTTGTCCCGTTTTTTATGCAAACACCAATGCCGCGGAAGTTTCAAATAATTGTGATGACAAGTATTTAGTAACTTGGCGTATCACCAATAGCCCGTGATATCCAAGTAATCTATACTGATATATAAATTGGGAATAGTTGGTTAATTTGTTCGCGCAAGTCTCTAAAATTACAGGTCATTTCAAAAATTTGTGTTCGAAAGTCCATACGGTATGAAACGTCCATGCCCATGCCCATGGTTATGTATCACCAAGTTACGATATAGCAGAGAAGTGATAAAAATGTAAGCGAATTTACAATTTTACCAAGGGAAATAAAACTGATACAGCATAAAAATGTATAGTATATTCCTAAACAGTATAATGAACTACCAAAACCTATAGTATATTCCTAAACATTATAATGAACTACCGATTGCCAATACCTAGGGTATATTCCTAAATAGTATAATGAACTACCGATAACTATAGTATATTCCTAAACAGTATAATGAACTACCGATACCTATAGTATATTCCTAAACAGTATAATGAACTACCAATACCTATAGTATATTCCTAAACAGTATAATGAACTACCAATACCTATAGTATATTCCTAAACAGTATAATGAATTACCAATACCTATTGTATATTCCTAAACAGTATAATGAATTACCAATACCTGTAGTATATTCCCAAACAGTATAATGAACTATCAATACTTATAGTATATTCCTAAACAGTATAATGTACTACCAATAACTATAGTATATTCCTAAACAGTATAATGAACTACCACTACCTATAGTGTATTCCTAAACAGTATATTGAACTACCAATATGTATAGTATATTCCTAAACAGTATAATGAATTACCAATAACTATAGTATATTCCTAAACAGTATAATGAACCATAATTAAAATAATGTTACGCCGGTGAAAGTACGAGGTAAAGTCTTTCACCGGCATCTGACAACTGATAAACAGGATAGTATCAAAACAATACCCCACATTATTTAAGACCTACATTTTAACAATATTGAAATGATTCACCACAACTACATCATTTTCCGAATAACATAAGTATGAGTAAAAAATTAACAACAGTAAGTTTAAGCTCGTTTTATACTATTTCTATTTTGTCTAAAAATTGCTTATTATAGTTAAAAATAACCGCCGTTTTAGAAACAGAAACTAAAAATCTGTAAAAGAAAAGTAAAAGTAGTATATATACTTTGTATCGGTACGGTACACTCGTTGTGTGAGATCCCATATATGTTATTGTTAAATAATATTTTTATAATTAAATCTAAATTACATGATTTTATTTCTTCAAATAAAATTAATATCGTTAATGGTAAACAAATCATTAGGCCAGGTTTCCGCAGCTATCTTATATTTATTTTACGTTAGAATTTATCGGGTTTAGTTGTTTTCTTTATAAAGTTACTTATAAGTTACTTTATAAAGAAATTTAAACTTGATTCAAACGTTTTGTACCAAGTAATAACAGTTACTTCACTTTGACAAAAATTTCATTCCGTGAAGACGTTTTTGGAAATGCTTTATAATTTTTAATGAAGTGATTTACTAAGAGCTATATTTCTCATTTCCATTTTCCATTTTTCAGTGACAACGTGAAGGTTTTCAAACGCTAGAGATGTGAGAAGAAAAATATTTTCTTCATTCAAGGTTCTAATAATTATTGGAAATTTTAATTTTATCTACATAAAAAATGCAACAAATATACATATGAAATATGCGTGAAGTATTTACTGTAACTGTAACCATGAGCTAAATAAAAAAAATAGGAACGGAAAATAAAAGTTCTTTCAAGATTTTAATTATTGCTGTGAATGGGCCAATGTGAGCTAAATTTTCATTTAGGGTATGAAATCTATTTGGATTCAATATTATTAAAAAAATTATTGAATTTCTTTCATGGTAATTCAAAATGAACATGGATACGTTTTGTTCCGTTTTCTCATTTTCGTTGTTAGGTAAAAAATTTTCAATTTTCGATTTTTAATGAGAGAAATATATAATGCTCCCGTTGTAGGCGTCCATTTAAAGGTGGTGACAACCCTAATGGTCAACCTGCGACACAATGACATATTGACTATTCCAGCGGACAATGGACGGTGCGCCGAAATGTGCCGTGTGTGCAGTTATTCAGAGCCTCTGAAAGGGATAATTGACTTCACTTGAATAAGCTATATGTCGTCTAGACACGAATCAGCGTTAACGGTTAATTTTCTGTAAGAGACAGACTTTGTACCTACCTAACGTATACCGTTAGGGATTTGTCGGATTTTTTTTAGATTGACATTATAAAAATGACACACTTTCATCATAAATTACAACACCACTATAAGGAGATACAGACTGTTTCTATAAGTCTGGGTTCCTAAACAAAAGAGATACAGTATGTTTTTACAGGTCCGGTTTCTAAAAACGTAACTGACAAAGTTATATATTTTTATATCCTTATTGGAATGTATCTTACCCTTTTTAATTTATTTTTAAAATTAAACTCCTTTACACCGTGTAAATCTGAATCTGATGAGAGTAGTTAGATTAACTACTCTCATCATTTGCACCACACATGGTCAAGACTGTCAGTCGGACTTACTGACAGTTAAAATGTATTTCTGTTTCTCATTAACTGTTAGTCGAGTCGGAACAAGAGTCTACTTTACCAACCGTGCGCTATTACACGGTCCAATTGATAAAGTATCTAGAAAAAATGTGTTTTCAACTGTCATTAAATCCGACTAAGAGTCCTAACCGTGTGTGGTGCATCAGGTGTAAGTCGAATGGGTCAATGTTTGAATCCATGACTGTATGTAAAAAAACCCCGAGTTTGGCTTTCGCTTTACACTTCCAGAGTCAAAGTATTAACTTTCATACTTCTAGCAGCACATATTTGTACACGCACTATATTTTTTTGAAATAAAATGTATTCGTCTCAGGATTTCCTCGTGTGTTAATTCACAGTATTTTTGTAAATTCTCTGTGTGTTACTCCACAGTACCTCGTGTGTTACTCCACAGTATTTTTGTATTCTGCAATGTATGTGTAGTTGCGGAAGATATCGTGAAAATTGAAATTGTAACCCGCAATATTAATACACGAAACAGTGTTATTAAAGTCACTTCGGAACTTTTCATAGTATTTGAGTATAAAACAATTTTTTTTTAATTCCCAGGATATTGTTCCTTTTTGTACATTTTATAAAAGAGCCGATTATTGACATTTCGCATATTTTTTAAATGCTATTGGCTGCAATTACCTAATTTAATATTGAGTTATATAAGAAAGATGGTGTCTCTCAAGTCTTTTCAAAATCTTTATGTTATACATAACCTGGGTTACGATTTATTTATAAATAATATTTTTTTTTTGCGTAATAATTTTGAGAACTATTGAATGGACCTACTTTTAGTGGACCATTTGAAAAACAATAATAAGTAACAGTGTAGTGATTCAAGAAAAAAACATTTGGATTGAGGTCTTTGATGGTCTCGTGACGGAAAACGATTTAGAGCGTTTCCTTTTTTCGGATGGTGGTGGAAACAAGCTTCCCGGGCAAAAGTCTTTGTAGCAGTCAGTTGCGATATTTGAATAATTTGTTTAAAACATGAACTTTATACACAAACAATAGTTTTTATTTTCACAATTAACTTGCTATTATATTGGTAGATTTGGGGTGGTGGTGGTTTTTATATAAAAATGATTTAAACTAAGTACTCTTTATAAAAATAAATACATTTTCATATTTTTCAATTAATTGACATCCGTTTAGTGCCCCACACAATAAGCTTAAAAACTGGTTACTTGTTTGACTTTCCGAAGTTACTGCTAAAATATTACACCAGAAATTTTAAATCAATCTTCCGTGTTTTCTCCATTATCAATTAAAACTATACCAAATATTTAAATTTAAAAAAATTAATAGGACGCAAAGTATAAAAACTGTGATAGACTTACAGACCGATAAACATCAAACTGATTCCATCAAAATATTAACGATGTCACAGTCACTGATGTCAGAGTCATACTTCGTGGATGTCACGGTAGAGGTAAAACATTTACTATAGTTTTAACTTTGCTTCAATTAACTTAATAAAAAATTAGTTACAATGAAATAAATTGCACATGCATTGCTAACGGTCAGGTTATTACGTGACTTATCGCCGTATTATTTTTAAGCTTATTGCCTTAAATAATTAGGTATACTGTAATAATAATAGACATTTTTTTTTAATATTTATGGATAGTTATTTAAATATTACTTTTTAATAATTGTGCATATTTAATTTCAGAATAATAGTTTTAAATGTGCCACAAATCATTCTCTTCATTGCGTTTATACACGAAAAGACCGTAACGTCCAAATTTTATCGTGCACGATAATATTCGTTCTTGAAAATATTGTAGTATGTGATTTCACGTAAGTATGTGAATGGATCATAGATGGCGATAGAATAGCGTCATATGAAAGTGAAATACTAAAACTTCCAAAACCTTATGTTATTTGAGAGCAGTAAATTAAGAAATATTTGAAATGAATACGATTTATTATATTACTACAGATTATCGCATGGAGATACGTATTTAATATACCTAATTGTAAAGAGTGAAAGGCGAAGACATTTACCGTGGTATTCTGCCAAGATTGGCCTTTCGTGGCTTCTAGGCTCAGCCGTAACGATATAAACTGGAAAACAAATGCTGGACTGAAAAGAAAATATGTTATTTTTTTTATTTCTGTACATATGCTTATATCCATTTGTATTTTACATATGTCCACATACGAACCTGCGTGTAAACGTGACGTGTCAGATAACTAGCACTCTGCTTCCCCTACAGGATGTTTACGCATTGCAGTGAAACAATTCTGGCTTAAGAACGTGACCCGAACACGTTTCTAATAATTGTTTAGGTAAAGAACGTGCGTGTACTACTTGAATTTACACTACTGTTTCTATTCAAATATTCACGAAATATCAGCACTTAAGCAGGTCAAGTAAACACGTAAAATTGCATCGAAGTACTGTAGTACCCTGCTTAACATTCTTCTGAAAGCACCCCGTGAAAAAATGGTCTTTCGTGGGCGGAAAATCCACAAAGGATATATGTAAATATATGCGTTTTTTTATATTAACATATTCATATAATTTAAATTACGAGCTTTTATTGTTGCATACAAGCGCCATCTTTATATTGTGTTAAAATAATGACCTAAGCAATGTACATTGTCTATATTTTTTTGTGGATTTAAATTCGAGACTTCTTTCCAATATGGCAATCATTCTTTTTATATAAATTTATCGTTGGCAAATTCCATATTTCGTAATATTTTTGCCATACATATTGTAGGAGTATTGTTACACTCATTATATACTGCGCAGAAGTCGATTACTGAATTGTTTAAATTCCACTTTTAGTAACATAAGCACTTTCAAAGTATCAAGAAAAATAAGATGCGGATAAATGAGTTCTATATTTGGAAATGCAACATTTAGATCTATCATTTTCCAAGCACAGTCTCCATACTTACATAAGGCAGGTTTCAACCGAACACGATAACGAAGAAAGGTAATCGTTGTGGAAATAATTTTTTTTTATTGTTAGCGCAATATTGCTAGATTATGAAAGTTATTTTATTTCTCTTAATATGAGAAATAAAATAGTTCATTGTTGGAACCTGTAAGAATTAAAGTAACAATTGAAATCGGATATATTTTCAATTGTATATTGACGATAAATTATCACGAACAGAATTCCGGTAATAAAACTGCGATTGTTGTTATTGTTACATTGAAATTGTCCAATATTTTGTTCGCGATCGTTACGTTACGAAGTAAATGTTGAATGCGAGTCAATTTGAGAATTTATTAATAAATAATGTTAAAACGTCATGATCGTTATCAAATGATTAAAGCATATTGTTATACCGCCGTTAAGTATCGCCGTTATAAGATATAACTACGAAATATAGCGTCACAATTGCGTATTTCCTCTCCCTAATTGCCTTTTTGCACCTCATAATAACCAAAAATTAGTTAGGGAGTCTCTTTTTGTAGTCACGAGTCACGTAAATGTAATCCAATTACCAGTGTATTACGATAAAATAAAATTGAATTTTATCCAAATTAGCTAATAATATCTGGTCTGAGATGAGCAGAAAATACTTACAACCTACAGTCTAAATTCAGGTGAATTACAATTTTGAAGATTTAACAGGAGAATTGTAGTTAGTGATGATTCTGAAAATGTTAGTGAAGTAAATTACATTGGTAACAATGTTAATATGTGCGGTATATATTGTAGAAGTACCTTCATTGGGAGAGAAAGACGGAAAATGTAAATTTTCCCAAAAAAATATTGATTTTAATCCACCTTTTTCCTGGGGGTTACATCGTTAAAAACAGATTTTTCAAGAAAAATATTTCTTATGAATAAGATTCCTATATATACGGAAACTAACTAAGGTGCATAATTTGTCACCGTATAGACATAGAACTAGGAAGGAAAAATTAGTTTAGGAATATCTTATATTTAGGAACAATAAAGGAAATCGATTTTAATTTTTCATTTTTCTTGTATCCCACGATGTTATTGTTTATAAAACTGACAATTGTTTTTAATTAGACTGATTCGTGCAAAAACAAACATACAAGCAGATAACAATTTTAAAAATGGTCTTAATCTATTTGATTACTTATCATTCATCTCCCAATTATTTGTAGCCTAAATTTTTAGATAGAAGATTTTTTTGTTTGTAAAACGATACTATAAGATCACTTTTAGGTTTTTTTTAATTCTTATATTTCACGGTTTTGAAAATGGATCCGATAATAAAATTCGTACAAAATCATAAAAATAATAAATATTGGCCTATTTTCCTTAATTATTCCTTTATAGGAGTGACATTTTTATATATGGTTCATATTTTTATATAGTCTCATCGCATCTTAAATACAAAATGGAATATATTTATTTGTATTTCCCTATAATATTAAGAATTTAAAGTAAAACATATAAAATACTAAAATATTATAAAATCCTAGCTCAAATTATAACTTGACACCAATGAGTTGATTAAGTTTATACAAATAGAAACTGCGGCCGAAACAAATATAAATATACAGAACATACTCCTAATTAGTAATTCAGGGTGGGTAGTGGTTGCCTTATAAAGAAATTGTAAAGGCATTTAGACGAAACACACAAATAAGAAAGGACGACCAAGTGCGAGTAGCACTCGAGCCCTGTTGGTCCCATACTGTTATATCACAATATCGAAAAGTTTAGTAAATAAATACTTTACAAATATAAAAAAAATAAAAAACAAAAGAATCAAGTTTGTAAGGTAAAAAATTCCTTTTTTTTACCTTACAAACCTTTGTTTTGTACCAAATTTAAATATCTTGGGACTACGATTTTGATGAATGAGTCAGTGAGTCAGTACCAACGGACATAATAGGTTTACATGTTTTTATGGCATTTTGTTAGAAGCTTGAGTTTATCACAGAAATATAAAGGCCCTAGACCATGGTATTTTCTATTAACTTTAACTTGGTATCGTTGATCGTGATTTTCATCTAAATTCATATAAGGAATCCTTAGTACGTGTGTTCACTTCTGGCTTGAACTACTTATACCGTTTTTTTATTTATTTTGTCGGTTGAACTAAATAGTGTACATACAAACAAATATCTCAAATGATTCTGTGAGATCATAGATCTTGGTATTTGATATTAATTTCAACTTGGTACCTTGGGCTGTTCCTGAGAAAAAGCAGCTTGGCAGAGGACAGGCAACAAAGTGATTCCTAGGAGGAGTTGGTGTACTCATTCTAAGATGCGGTACATATATATTAACGTACTGTAACGATAACGTGATTTTCATCTAAATTAAGAAACGTAATCTTTACTATCTGTTGCTTATACAGTATGCTATGTATGCTATCTGTTCATTGGCTGTTCAACTAAATAATATGCGAACAAGCAAATATCTGATATGATTTTAACAATCTATATTTATAGCCACACACTTTATTTAAATTTAACAAATGGTCTTAAACAATTATATCAAGTCTTTAAACCATACTGTGATGTGATTTCATCTCAATGTGCATGGCTATGCTATTAAATAAAATTGGATAACAATGCTTGTTCTTATTATCATAATAATAATACGAACCACTTGTTTGTAAAAAATCACGAGTGACTCTCAAAACATGTGTACAGCCAGACCGTCGACTTGCAATTGAAAGGAGAGTGTGAATCAATGTTGCCCAGAAGTTACCTCATTCGTCGGTTCCAACTTTCACCTTCCTACATTCGGTGAAATTAAACGAACTCGGTTGAATGCTGTGTTACACAAGACATTGTATAGAGCACTGTCATTCGGCGTGACGTAATACAATGTCGGGTTTACAATTTAAATGATCGTTTAAATTAATTAAAACGTAAGTGATGTCAAATTTAATTATAAACCGGAAGACTTCAGAAAATCGTTTATTATATTCTTTCACATGCATCTAAATAAACGTTATAGTTACCTAACTATATGTTTCATAAACGATAACTGAGTAAGAAATTTATTTAGACTAAGAAATGTATTATTATTCAGGACAAAAATCGCTTCCTTATCCAGTGGTTGATCAATTGAATGCCGTTGAAAAGTACGGAATTCTGATACAAAACATTTCTGGATGCTGATGTTGTAAAAGGATGATAAATAGGTTAGCTCAGGAAATTAGGTACGAATAGTGAGGATGTCTTAATGAAACAGGGTATAAAATATTTACAAATTGAAAAAAAAATAAAAATCTGAAGTAGGAGAAGAACTCGCACCACGAGGGTTCCGTACACTTTTTGGCATATATAAATATTTAAGGGTACATAGCATTTCTGTTAAAATATTTATATATTAATTTTTCACAACGTATATAATTAAACGTAATATAATTAATTTTTTACAAACTTAAAAATGTTGTGCATATTTAAAAAATTATAAGATCTAGGATAATCGCTGTTAGTCTGTAAACTTCTCATCAAATTTTACTAGTGATGTTTTATTCATGATTTTTAATTCAGTAGCTTTAGAAATAAAGAGGAGAGGATTCTCTATGGTCGCATACTTTTTTTGATATGTTTTTTAAATACGTAATTTAAAATTATGACAAAATATTTTTGTATTCCTCAAAACAAGTTCTTTCAAGTATCTCACAAGATATCTTCATAACAAGTCCTTCTAAATATATCACAGGATATATTAAATTGAATTTTTTAAGTCTTTATTTACCCCCACTTTAGTTTTTACAATTAATAATTCGTTAGTGCAAAAGATGTGAGTTAATAAGGTGTATTATGCGCAATTTTCTTATAAAATCGGCTGTGACAGACGAACAGACGGCTGCGACAGTCACGTAAGTTATTTTATGAGAGTTCCGTTTTTCCTTTTCGGTACGGAACCCCAAAAATGTAAATTTAAAAAGTGTAATATTACTTTTGAGTTACAAAGAATAGGAATCTAGTGTATTTAAGTGGAAATCATTACAATATTTTCTACTGATTTCGTGTTAGCTCTACCGATTTCCTCTTATATCAAGATATTCAATAATAAAACGTCATTGATATTCACTTTTCTCCAAAATATAACGTCATTGGCATTTACAGATTCGTACGGGTTTTATTTAGAACAACTAAGAATATCTTAAATTGAAATACGTGTTATGATATTGTTTCTAGTACGAATGTGAATTAGAAAACAAAATTATTTGAAAAACAATATTGTGATCACAATCTGGCAATTAATAACAACACGGTATTTTTAACTGCTATAATTATAATTATCATAAACAAGTTTGTTTACGAAATTTAATTGTGTACAATGCTAAATTAAATTGGACATTAACTTCGTAAACAAATAAATAAAAGGCATGGAATAGTGTCTAAATGTAATAGGCATTGATGTGCCGAAAATTTTAAAAAGTTTTATGTATTTTCGGAACTTTGCATAAATCCCCGAAGTAGGATACGATCTTTTATTTCGTAATGTCAACGTGGGATTTCGTAAAATTGGACGATCTCGTATCCAAAGAATATATGTGACAGCAACACGCATACGCTTGCTCTACTGCATGATATTTTTTTATTTATTATTTTTAAAATTCAATAGATTTTTAGATTTGGTGAAATTATTGCTACACTAGCAATCTCTTCCAGTTAACCAAATATCAGAAGTTCAGAACTTAGTGTCTTGCCAGACTGAATTATATTGTCAGAAAGACATAAAATTATCTACAATATAACAAAATAAAAAAGTATAACTATGAAAAAAATTAACTCACCACTAACTAAATACCATATAATTTTGGTGTCAACAAGAATAGGAAAAAGGAATAGGGTAGAAGATGAAAGAACATAGGGAATCAAGCTAGGAATCGATTTCACATGACTGAAACATAAATAGGCTATAATAGATAAATAGACGACGCGTTTCATGTTAGGTCTTAGATCTAGTTTATTTCAGAGTTTGGCAACATGAACAGAGAAGAAATACGAGAGAAGAACTTCTATGAGAGAAGGCAGTATTATATTTAGGACGAGTTTTTTAAAAAAAATTGTTTATGGAAAAAAGAGAAGACGACTGAGGGAGGATTCGAAACATAATCCAAGGACATGAGCCAATAGCGCTTTACATTGAAATAAGACGACTCCACAGATTCAAAGTATTGAAGAGTAGACATAGAATATATAAATTGCATCGATCGCATATTTCCATACTGTTAAGACATGACATAAACTCGAAAATATGGTCATAATTTCTCAGGATAAATTTATAGCGAATACATAAAATTTGAAGGTTATAGGGAACGATCTAATTCTACAACAACTAAATTTTAATTGCAAGCTTGATATGCATTTATTCAATTTAACTATTATGATTGCATAGAAAGTATGTCGTAAGAAAATAGCCAAGCAAACTCGCGCAGTTTATTCGAACGCTCGGTAAATATTTCCGTACCACAATTGACTTTTATTAGATGTGACATTATGATGGTTGTCGTTCAATATAGATGTGACATTATGATGGTTATCGTTCAATATAGATGTGACATTATGATGGTTATCGTTCAATATAGATGTGACATTATGATGGTTATCATTCAATATAGATGTGACATTATGATAGTCATCGTTCAATATAGATGTGACATTATGATGGTTATCGTTCAATATAGATGTGACATTATTATGGTTATCGTTCAATATAGATCCCATCATAGCTATTTCGCTGATTACTCTGGATTTTTCCCGCTATTGGTTTAAGAGGTAGGGGAGCATACAATAGCGTTATTATATTGGGCAATTCGGTTCAACCTCAGTACGGCTATCTCTTTCATATACATGCTATTGTAGACTCTCTAACTCTTTCACGTTAGTTTGCGCTTCGTTCGTTTTATATAGGTATAACCTACGAGTAAAGAAATGTATACTCGTATGGTATAACATGTCTATTGAGTATAACGTCATTGGGGACAGAATACTTGAATGTTTTATTTCCAATTTTTTATTTTAGTAACTTTCCTTTGACACCCCATATAATTGTATTGAAAATACATTAAGTAAAATTTATAGTTTTAAAAAAATAAAAAAACACTTTTGTGACCAAAGGGCTCATTGGGCAAATAAATCTAGCCCAAATTCTACGGGTTCACTGTTAGCCATTTAGGAAGGTCCTATAACTCTCTCCTTACTCCATCATCATATCAGCACGATGGTACCTTATTATCGTAATGTCACCAGAATTGCATAAATTTGCGTAAAATTTCGAATCGATACGACAATTATATGTGGATGAAAAATGAGTTGTAAGATTTGCTTACAGTGTTAGAAAGTTACAGGTTAAGCTAATAAAGGCGTGTTAAAAAAAATTGGTAACTCATTTGACTTCGAAAGGTAGACCTAAAATTATGAATTATGATATGTACTTTAACTCTAACATTCGAATGAAACTACGTGATGTAGTATTATTTCTACTTTCTTTAAGTTCTTTACCACGACCTAGGTTTCGTTGCATTACATCTTCAGGTGGGCTATTAGCAAATATTGAAGATCTTTGCTAATAGCCCACCTGAAGATGTTATAATACAACGAAACCTAGGTCGTGGTAAAGAACTTAAAGAAAGTAGAAATAATACTACATCACGTAGTTCCATTTAATTGTGAATAATGAATTTCTACAAAATTAACGCCAAATATATTCAGTATCTAACATTCGATTTACTATTAAGTATAATTATGTCATGAAACTCTCTGCGTCGCACAGAATTTGAGAAAATAGATTGTAACAGACGGACGGACAGACGAAAAGATGCCAAGTTGAATCCATAATATTGCGTTTTTCCCAGTATCGATACGTAGTATCAAAAAATTAATTCATAAGAAATAACAACGTTATGAGCCAATTGACCTTTTATATCGCGAACGACTCATATATTTAGTGTCACTTAAAGATCGTTCCCGTCTATAAAGAGCTACGAGTGGAGCAAACACTTTTTTTCTTTCGCAATTGCTACGGTCCAGTGCGTGCGTGCGGGTAGACTCGTATCGATGAATGAAGTCAAGTGCCGCCTCCACGCGAGTTAAATTTAAACAGCAATTACCATTCCATGTATTAGATTACGGTTGAATAGAATAATTAATGACCTGTTTATTTACACATCGCGATCACTACTGTAAACTCGTGCCGGAATTCGATATCTTCCGTATATTCAGGGTCGTTGGCGTTGGAGCTTAGGCCGTTTGCCGAGTCAGCACGAAAGAGCGCAGATTCGATGATGAGGTGATTTGTGTTGGCTATTTCCGTGCTGAATTCGCAAAATTTTATTGTTATGTTAAAGAAAAAGGACAATACATTTTTAAAAATTTTTATTTAGTCTGAAATCTTAGGGTTAAAATCCAAAGAAAAGCGAGAAAGGATGCAGGCAAAACCTGGTACTTCATAAGTTTTAGTTGGTTAGGTATATTGAAAAGAAATATTAAGTACTTAAAATAATAAGAGCATTAAAAAGTGATTAGTTTCGTAAAATGAATAGTTTCCCAAATATAGTAGAACAAAGTTTTATAAATAATCTGAGTGTCATCTTCAAAACAGAAGACGGCTTTTTGGTTAATTTTTTGCTATAAATGGAATTGTACAGCTATTGGTATGGAGGTATGAAAAACTTCCAAAAGTGGCTGAAATTTTTGCGTGACTTTCCGCTCTCTGTCTCGTTAATTTTTTGCTACAGTTGCTCAAAAAATTCGTATGTTTATACTATCTTTTTGAATTCCTCGGAAATCTAGGATATATTTTCCTTTTGTTACTCTAAAATTTTCTACCAACTAAATTACTAACATGTTAAAAATTCGTTTTAAAATAATTGTATCCATGTGAAAAATAATCGGACTTTTTTATTATTTTTTTTAGTTTTGTTTTCAGATATAGTACTGAAAAAACTTCAATAAACAGTAAAGTGCATGTTGCGCACGCATTGAGTTACCTACAACTGAGTTTTGCACCTTATTTTCTTTTTGTCTTTTCTACTTTGTTTTCTTTAAACATTTCATCAATTTCGGTAATGGAATCAATAGTCAGCCATCTCAAAAACTAATCTTTTGATTCTAATCGATTATAAAATAATAATACAACAATTTGAAGAATAATTATAGAAATTTGAATTAAATCTTCTTTCCCTTTATAGTTATTTACTTTAATATCTAATTTGAAATAACTCAAATTAATAATACGTATTTTTATCTTAATTTATTTTCTTTTAACAGATAACATTTTTACCTAATTTTATTTTATTTTTAAGTTAAGCAACTTTCAATAGTATGTTTGTGTTATGATTGCTTTATTATATTTTAATAACTCCTTCATTTTCAACTTAGTTAAATGTAATGCTTGATAAAAATTAGAAAATTTATAAAATTGTTATTGGAAAAATGTATACATCCTAAACCGACACGAAATATCCAAAGGAAATGTATAAATAAAAACATACAAATGTTAATTTGAAATCATATACAGAATTCTTTTTTGTCTCATTCTTGTTCACTTTCTGGTTTTCTTATAAAATAAATTAAAATACAATTGAATATAAAGAAGGTGCCGTAATAGTAGTACAGACGCAAGCGCTCGACAATTGCTCTGAATACATAATAAACGCAAGTTTCCACGTCGCTTACATTCACTCGTTTTACATACCTGTATGTATATAGACCCTCTGAACACAACCAACTTTTCTGAACACAACAAAGTTTCCACGTCATATACATTGGCTCATTTTTACATATGTATATAGATCCTCTGAACACAACTACCAGTCGACCGGTTTAAGAGCGTGTCGAATCGGATGTTGATACGAACAGCGTCGAATCATCATAACAAGCACCTCGTTCGGTGTTTGATAAATGCTAATTAGCTGCGACAGTCACGTGTGTTTTCACAAAGCGAGATAGGGCCACATTTCGCAATGTAACGTGAAGATATCCGGCGTGAAGGCTACACGGACAAGTACAGTCAACTTACAAAGTAGGCGGCTAAAATTGAAAAAGCGATAATGTTGAGTAGTTTTTTTTTAATCTACCTTCGATTAGACGCGAGTCAGGAGTCTCGTTAATTTATTAGAAGATATCTAACTAATTAAATTGTAAAAGTAAATTTGTTACACGATATAAGTCATTAAGCTTAATTTTAATTCCATAAAATATATTTAATCTATACGAATAATAAAAAGGTAACTAGGCCATGTTTCTACATGCATCGTTCAAAAATCAATGGAAATGATTTTAATGAAACTGCAGTTTTATACTTTAAAGTTTGGTGAACATCTGCAAGAAAGATCATTAAGATTATTGCTCAACTCTCCTTTTATTTAAACTCATTAACAAATGATTACTTAATTAATTAACAGTGACCTCTGTTTCTTTTTTATACAATCATCATAAATGATCAGTTTTGTAATTTTCCACTAGATGGCTGTATTCTTTTCCGCGCCGGCTAAATTATTCGACTTCACATTACAAACCAACATTTATTTTGAGTTATAGAATTCAAATTTGTGACGAGGAACACGGATTTCCTATTGGATTTTCGATAGTTACGAATCTCCTATGTTTCATCGACTACGTCACGTATTAGTTTGATCTCGATTTTCAATTCGATGTTGTGTATTTCAACTACTAGGAAGTTTTTGATAGCATAGGTAATGATATTCTATTAAACTGGTTTGGCGAAGCCGGATCCCCTCTTCAGAATTCGAATGTTTCTAGATTCTCAATGAGCGTTCGAATCTTTTGACACTGGATCTTTTGGGTTCGAATTACATGAGGCGATAAGGTCACTTTAATTTTCTATTTCTAACTGACTTTCTCTTGGATATACTTGGTTACCATGCGTTGTAGCACAGAAGATAAGTCTCTTTGATCATGCGTTGTAGCACAGAAGATAAGTCTCTTTGGTAAAATTTGTTTTCCATTAAATGAAACATTTTATGTCCTAATTTATGGAAAAATATCTTGCTCTTCATACATAATAGTTATATTATTTGCACTCACGTAGTCATAAGGTTTTTGCAATACCGGCATTTACTACACAGAAAGTGAACCGCGCGGAAATTCTTCATTTTCTCACGATATACAATTGCTTAACCATCTGATCGCGGTTGCATAAAGTATGATGTGTTTCTAATGAAGTGAAAATGTTGCAAGTTATACGCTTATCTCAATTAATTTGTGGTAAAATGTAAAAAAAAAATGTAATGTACATGCAAAAAGAAATTTTTTTCGAGTATGTTATTTAGTGAGATGTCATTGGATAGGTCTTTGCAATTTTTTGGAAGATTTTCCATTTTTAAACCCTATTTGAGAAATATCAAACTTCAGAGTGACGAAGTGCCTAAAAATTCTAGATACCAGCATTTGATTAAAACTAGCAGGTCATTTCAATTAACTTTACTCAACAATTTCAGGAAATATAAAGAATAGCGGAACTCTATTTTGGGCATGTACTGAAACGAACTTTGTAGGTTCCTTGTATCGTAAGCCGATTTCATTTCATTCTTCCATCCCTACATGGATAAGTTAACCACTGGATGACGCATCAACACAAAATCTCTAGCCACGCGATGGCACAATTTGTGCCACCGCTCCGGGCGAAGAGCTTACGCGCCGTCAGTAAGAAAACGAACGTCACAGCGAAAATTTCTCGTAATTTTAAATCAAAATTAAATATACCATGCCTTCTTGTACTATAAAATATTACCAAAACATTAGCATTACATCACCACTTGAGAAAAATGGAATTACTTTTCACAAGTAAGTCACTGTTAACTATTATTTAAGCAAGTATATCTTCGTATATTACAGTCAGATCGCCGGCAGCGATTCCGCCATATTGTTGAATTTTTCGCCACTAGAGATGCGTCGCGCCGTTATCGATAACTAAATCAATACTTAAAAATCCAAAAAATTATAAATAAGGTATTTTTTAAAAAGTAAAATAAGTTCATTGATTGCTAAGCATAAAATATTATATTTTACTTGTATTACATTTATCATTTTAGTTTCCGAACTGCCCGCACTGAAAAGAAAAATGGATACAGGTGGCTGGGCAAAGCGAGTCATTATTGTTTATATCTCTGAGTTTTGTATAATCGACAAGAAGTGTTGTCCTTTTTCCTCCAGTAAATTTCACAATTCATATAAGCAAATAATAAATATCTATTTATATATATATATATATATATATATATATATATATATATATATATATATATATATATATATATATAAACATTACTTCGTGCAACAGTTTATTAAGTTAATATAGTGATTATATTAAAATAAAATTCTTCTTTTTAAATAACGATGTTTTTAATTTGTTAAAACCCTTACTTTGACACATCGAAAATACGTAAGTATCGAGCAAACTCATCTCTGTGCTACCCCAAGGGACAAAGCACTGATTGGCTAACGGAGTCACGTGGTACGTTTACCCTAATGAGTAGTGGCTAGCTTGGTTTTCATACAACTGTGTTCTTATGCGCTATCCAGTGGTTAACTTATCCGTGTATCCCTAGTAATCTTATATATAGTTCAGTTTTAATACTACAATTTTATTACTTATATTTATTACCATTCACTTAAGTTAGATTCAAAGATTTGAAACATTAAAAATTTCATCAATATATTAGTTGTTCCGTGGTACTGGAACAGACAGAGAAACAGACATAATTAGGAAAAAAAAGTTTTTTTGACCGATCCCAGATCTTTAAATTGACTCATCCCAAATTAATCACAAAATATACCCAGAAAAGCAAAAGATATGAAAGCTTTGGTGTATTGATTTTTGAATATACTTCGTCTTACCTTGCTCCTGTGTGACGTCAGACAAAAATGCAGAGAAAAAAGACGTTCAGAGAAAAAAGTCTATAAAATGCTTGGTTTTGCATTGAGTATAAGAGTATGTATGGTTTTCAAAAATTTTAAAACAAATCAAAACGTTTGTTTACGCAATGCTATTTACAATTGCAAATTGTAAATAGCATTGCGTAAACAATCGTTTTGATTTGTAATTTGCCCTGCGCTGCATTGTTTTGAAAGCTTTGCAAGCTATATATATATATATATATATATATATATATATATATATATACATACATATATATATATATATATATATATATATATATATATATAACGATAATTATAATTAAATTCGCTTAAAAACTAAACTTTGGCTCATTTTTTTTTAAATTTTGTAACTTGTCTGTGTTAGAGAGACAAACAACTAATTTGAAATAGTGAAAGACATTATTGTTTTAATTTTTTTATCGTTCATTTGTTTTTTCTAGTTATTTGCCTTTCACTTTTACCACCATATGTTATTTGCCGTCTTAAGTTTTATGCATTCTTATTGTGGTTTTGACGTCGGTTTATAGAAATGTATTATGTTTCTGATTTGGAGTGATGTATCAAAACTTAACTTATTAATGAATTTCAAATAACTTAACTTATTAATGAATTTTCAATTTTTGCAGAGATTTGGACTGTTTTACGCTTCATGTTATGATAAAACATAAAAATTCACACCACACCTACTCCCACCCAAAATACTTTTTTTTGCTGCTGCCTTGGATAGACAAACAATATATTTCCATAGAAATATTAAGTTTCCTTTCAGAAAATAAAACTGTTTTTAAATGTTAGTTATACGATTAATGGGGATTTTTACGGCTTTGCGTGAAAAAAATTGTGATTTTTAGCAATTTTCAAAAAAGGAACTATTAATAGTGTAATAATGAAATGTGGTATATGTTTTAATACAACTTTCTTGAATAAAAATGATATAAATTTTACAACCTTATGGCTGTAAATATTTTTTAAAATGTTTAGGGGGGCTGACTAAACAAACCATGGATGGGAATTACACAGCTTTGAAAAATTATGTGAAATTAAAAAAAAAATTATCCATTTTTAGTTCTGTTTATGTGATATGTGCAAAAAATTAACTAGAATAATGAAAATGACACAAAAACGTTTTTGAAAAAGTCTTTAAGTTACCTAACTGAAACAATTTTATATTATTTTCACTCCAGTCCGCGTTGTGCACACGTATTATGTGCGTATAAATAACTATAAAGCTTAATTAAATAAACAGCTATAAGCTTGATGATTCGCAACTTGTAACTCGCCAAAAACTGCCTAAACTGTAGCAGGATAATGGGATGACGCTTCCTCCGCACCACTTCCGTACCGATGGCTCAGTAGATCTGCGAGCGTTCCGGCACAGCGCCGTTAGTTTGAAGGTCCCGTGTGCTCACGACCTCGACAACCGGTTTTATGGTGATCGTCAGCGAGCCTTTATTAAATGGAAGCCGTTAATGATAAGAGATAGGGGCAATTGTTATTGCAATGAGGTGCTTAGACTTCGCGCTGTGTCTATTGTTCGTGCATAAATTTAATTAAACAACACCAGGGGGCGGAGGCAAGATGCCCGTGTGCTTTGATGTGCCTTTTTATGTGTTGTTTTTGTTATTGTTTACTGAATACATTAAAATGCTAGCTTTCATTACAAAGAAATATTAAAACAACTCATTATCTTTCTCTCGCCTAATCCGGAAATAAACAGACGCTTCAAAAAATAGAACACCACTGTCTACGCTTGTGACTTTTATTGCGACACTTGGTTTAGTGTCGTGACACTGACCATGGCTAGACATTAGTGTCAGATATTTGTGTCGCAATTAGTGTCGGAGTCTATATGGGATACTTAAATATGCTATTTTAACCTTTTTATAATATAATAGTGTGCATAAAGGCCTTCTGAATTAAATGGCCACTTTATTCAATTAATGAAAATTGCGCGTTGATTTTTTGTTAGCCTATAATTTTAATCTTTTGTATCATATCTAACGTAACAACAGATTCATTTGATGTAACATTTGAAGAACATGTTACTGGAATGATCGCAAAATTTATCTACAGTCAGTATGTAGTTCCCTGCTGTTATTTTATAAACATAATTTATTTCCTTCACACTCTTGTGTGATATTAACATCGGACAAGTCTTATTTTATATAGTGGTTATTTCAATTGGCCTCATTTAAGGCGAATACAGACGAGCGCTTTGCTAGTAATATTTGATGCTTCATAGCACCTTTTTGCTTTAAAATTTGACTATTTTTTATCAAATTATTTCGTTGCGCTAGTTGTAAAGATTGATGTTGCACAGTCATTGCCGAAAGTTAGTTGGTTTTGCAATCACGGTGATGTATGCAGCAGTTTTTGCGGGTGTTGTTAGAATTTTGACAGTGCTAATAACCTTGCGTTCGCCAAATATTGGCAATTTTTATATATATATATATATATATTTTTTTTTTTTTTTTTTTTTTTTTTTTTTTTCATATTTATGAAATATATTTTCTCCCAATTTTTACCTGACGACGGTGGACATACATAGATGGTAATGTCTTTGGCATGTCTTTGTATATGAACTGGTATTTAAAAGGTCCACTCTACAGCCTCAATGGCTGCTACAACGTCGACTCAAAATAAAATGTTCTTTTCGAATCATAAGAGCAAAGGTATCAAATACGATATCCTGGCAAAGTGTTCCAAAAATGATTGAATATGAAGTTTTGGTATTTGTCATGTGTCAAAAAGTGTTTAGAAATCGTGTCCAAAACTTCTTTTTTATAGTAGTTGGATTTTTTTCCTGCAAAGAGGCATAACGTGCATTTGTAGATACTTTTGACGTAGAAGCTTTAAAAGTAGCGGCTCTTGAAAAATATAGCGAAAATTATCCTCGTATCACGAATTTAATAATAAATATTTGTATATAAACTTCGTACGCAAACTTTAAAATTTATGTATACATAATGTTAGTTAATTGGGGGACTATGCATTTTTTTCACATTCATTTCGTAAATATAAAACGAAAGTAATGCATAAAATTTTTATTTGAACCTTGATAATTTATTTTTCAAAAAAGAAATATTTTTTCTTTGCAATATTTTCTTACTTATACTACATTTAAAGTTTTCATTATCATAAATGGAACCTTATAATCGATATTTCTGTTTGTGAAATAATACTAGTATCGCTGAATATTTCAGCTCTAGGACTAGTATTAATAGACGTCCACTAGATTAAATATTTACCCAAAACTGGATTAAAAGCCATTTTTGACATTTTACTGTTCAATAAATCGCTAGTTAAATATAGATTAATTAGCTCATACTTGTTGATTGGGATCAATTTAAACGAGTTTTAGGGGTTGATTAAGCTGTTCAATAGACAGGAGTTAAGTTGAGATATGGAGCTGACATATTAATAGACCCTAAATCTCGAAATATATCTAGATTTGGCAACTCCAATATAATGACTACGCAAAGCAAGTAATTGGCGATTTAATACTAGATTAATTATGACAAAACGACAAATTAAGTTATTTTGAAGTTATTAAAGTTCAAAATAACTTAATTTGTCATTTTGTCATAATTAATCTAGTATTAAATTTGTTTTACTATTTTTCAGTACTTGTCATGATAATATTTTTATTGACAATTGCAAATAGCGTTAGTGAAGAATAACGAGCGAGTACTACATTTAAGATATATTTGATATAGAAGACTACGGCCAACATGATGCCATCAAGAATCGGTTACCAAAGTGATGCATTAGGGATGACACAAACCCATTTGAATTTTAGTCTGAAGACTAGATTAAAAAACCATATGAATTTTCCAAGGGTTGCGCGTTATGGTTTATTCTTCCAAAAATGTAGATGGCTCAAATGCCGTACTCGAATAAAGGATTAGCTGTATGTTAAGCCCAACCATTCAACTTTTAATATGCTTACGAATCTTGGGATCAGACTCATTCCAGATTTGTTACTTTGTGATATACACTTTATTAAATGATGTTAATTTGTGAAAGATAAATTGGTTCTAAAAATGGAATTATACCTCCAACTATTTTTTTTTTATTTCAGACTGTATATGGAGACATTTACCAAATATCGAAAGGTACTGTTTTCAATTTTATAATAAAGGTGTTCGATATATTTGGGAGGAGTTTATTTGTAAACCGCCCCTCCGAAGTCGTATAGCTTAGCACTGCACATTAACCTCTAGTTACCATTAAAGTAGTGTACCTTAAAAATTGGGTTAGGTTAGAATCTTTTATGGGTTATAATTTCCTTATCTTATACTCAGAAACCGACTTATATGATAAATAATTCAAGACCCTGGTTTCCAAATTGTCTGTTTTACAACATATATGGATAGATGTAAAGATTATTTATTATTTTATCAAACAAGTTAGAATCTGACCATAACTTATTTATAAATTTGATTATCACATAATATAATTTGGTGGATTTCAAATATTTTACTATTTTAATAATGTGTTTTAATCGTGAAATAAATTTTAAAGATTTGACATAACTAGGCGTTTACTGCTCACTTATATAGTCAGTGAAAGGCAAACCGATATTAACAGAAAAAACGAATTTTTTTTTGAAAATTAACATCTTATTTCATAACCTTTAAAAGGATGTCCATACACATATTTTCATTATCACCACAGCTTTTCCACATACAGAACTTCTTCGTTCAGTTTTATCTTTGGACCAAGTTTCTCGGAATTCAAAATTAGATTCATATAGATATCATAGATAGACACTTTTAACTTAGATCTGCTCTTGAAGCTTTGCCCTGATCTAAAATTTATGCGTTTTTGTGGTTTTAAAACAAAGTCCACTTTTGTCAATTTTTTTCTTGTTACCTTTATTTGAATATAGATGTGTATGCTATCCAGTTCCTTCTGACCAATTATTCAACAAATTAGAAACACTTCAAAATTGCTATATACCTTACATATTTGATTTAAGAAAATGTGATCACTTTTCTGAGTTTTATATTACGATTCAAATGGGTGGCGATTCGTGGTCGGCGCAAACTTCACATTCTTTCGTTCCTTTATAATGCTTTAATCAATCCACACGGACATTATTACCTCGGAACCGGATACACGGACTCATCTGCCTTACATTAAGAAAACCCAAACACCCGTCTCGTTCCTAAACATTGTTCATTCTTTTATGAATTTTCCTTTACTCTTTGCGCCATCAAATTACGAAATTCATTAAATCCTAGCATTGGAAAATTCACCATACTTATACGCTTTTAAAAGTCACCTGAAAACGTCATACATCTCCTTATTTCACACACCCTCTTTCCCTTCCGTTCACTTCGTATTTCCCTTCATCCTTTAACATTCTGTTTACCCTCCCGATGATTCAATTTAGTTTTTTTTATTAATTATTGTTGGCTATATTGTTTTTTGCCTTTTTAAAATTTTTATTTAAAAATAAAATTTCTAAAATTAAAATGACTATCTTTTACAGTTCACCTCGGAAGTGATTGCTTGCATTCCTCGATTGTAGTTAACTGGGAGGGTTTGCTCTTGTAGCAATATTTTCATAGTTACAAGTGTCCATAGTTATAAGTGTCACATTAAAGATAAGGTACTTCCTCATAATTTTATAAACATAGATATAAATATAGAGTAAACGACACTTCGGTATATACACTCAGTGTATGCATCGAATGCCCGTGTGTAAACACCACTGTCTGCGCTTGCGCTTTATTGCGACACTTGGTTTAGTGTCACGACATCGAAACCGCCTTATATGTGAACGGCCAAACATTAGTGTCAGTCATTTGTATCGCAATTAGTATCATAGTCTTAAAGCCGAAACCGACGTAAACTACGAAGAAAAATACGACTAGGTTCCTTTATCGCGACTTAATTCACTTTTCGTTATTATCACTTTTCCTACGTAGAAATTATTCTGTTTATTATTTGAAAGATCTTTTTTTCGAGGCTTCGCCAGTATTGATTTTCAAAATATTTACCCCTGACTGTATAAAACTATCCCATTTCTATAAATAATGTTAAACATTTTGTCGTACTTCGGAAATACAAGCAGGTTTTGAGCACTAGATATGAAATACATGTTGCGCCATTTATAGATATTTTGTTTTAAACAATTTTCATTATTGAGTAAAAAATCAAGTTTTTTTTCTACAGGGATTATGACATATTCCGGGTTAAAAAGTAATTCGAATGACGGTCTATATTTACACCCAGTCTCATGGAAATCTTTAGTCGTTTAGGCGTCATTTAGTAACAACTATTCAATACGATTTCCATGATATAAATACTTCACATGAGCGAAATCGCATGTAATGTGTTAGCTCCGCCACAAAGGGCTGTGTGCTTGCCAAATTTATTACCGATTCGTTGGTTGGTTGTAAGGTTATTAGTTACCAAACACACTGACAAATAAACCAACTTTTGTATTTATAATATTACTAGCAAAATCTGCGTCTTCGTTCGCGTAAAATTTGTATGACATGCTAGAGTTGTGTCCGCCTCTCACCCCAACGCTCTGCGCGGAAGCAAATGCTGCTACACTACCGCATCGCTGGCCACATAGCAATTGATTTTCGCACATTCAAAAAGACAGTTATATCTTTTGACTGAAATATTCAAATGATATGCACTTATTTATGTACATGAAGTTTTGAGAATAAAATTAGCTTAGATCTATCTGGTATAATGTAATTTTCAAACAGTGAAAGAATTTTTTGGAATCCATATAGTTGTGTTTTAGTTTACGTTTTACATAAAAATCATAAAAAAATTACCCACATTCTCTGTTTATATTATCAGTATAGGTAGTAGAGACACCACTAAATATGCGACTGTTACTGGAAACAAAAAAATTCCGCTTAAACTAAGAAAATTTGGATATGAACATATAAAATCTTTACTACTGTATTGTCTTGAATTAGAATGTCATCAATTTTACTTTTATTTAAATATTATCAACTTTAATAAAATATCTTAATTTTCTCATCTGAGAACTGTTATTATGCTATTTGTTGGTTACCACGCTGCTAAGTGCACTATGTTTTTTTATTCAAGGACAAACGGCGGGTTCACGGTGAAAACATTTACCCCCGGTAGCGGTTACAAATTCGTCCTATATCACCTCTGCTACGTGGAATGGCGACAGCGCAGCCGCGAGCCTGATCGTCACTCCCGCCGCCAACTACTTGGTGTCATCTGCTGCTAACGAGATAATATGGCGGACAATTCTTGGGGTGAGAACATTTGCTGCCGACGGCAGTCATTTTAGTATATATTACAATATTAAATGCAAGTTGATGCATGGCATGCATTCATTGGATTCGGAGTAAGATCACACTAGCTTGGTGTCCATAGAACACGTTAGATAATATGTGATTTCCATTTGAAAATCGTTTTATAATTACGTATATATATATATATATATATATATATATATATATATATATATATATATATATACATAAATGTTTAAATGCATGAAGTACTCAGATAGAACTTTTATCAAAGTGGCTTAGTCTTTTAAAATATGCAAATTTATTATTATAAAGACGTTGTTATTATGAAGATCTTGGCGACGTAACATGCACTAGTTTCAGAATAAAAATTAAAGTGTATTAAACAAATTGTACGACAGTCTGCAATGAACCCAGACAGAACTTTTACCAAAGTGGCATAGTGTTTTAAAATATCATGCAAATTTGTTATTATAAAGATGTTCTTATTATAAAGATCTTGGCGACGTAACATGCACTAGTTTCAGAATAAAAATTAAAGTGTATTAAACAAACTACACGACAGTCTGCAATGAACCCAGACAGAACTTTTACCAAAGTGGCATAGTGTTTTAAAATATCATTAATTCAGCAATTATTGATATGCAAACCATTCAGTCTTTTGCTCTTATCTCCCGATGTACTTTTCCGATTGTAACTAAAACACGTATGTGCGCTTTCAGAGTTATAAAATCTGGAGGAAAAATCCGATTAACTACGATTTTTTTACTTAATAGTGCTCAGCGGAACGAACAAAACGATAAGCGCAAAGGATTTCCTAGCTCAGAAATCTGTTCCGCCCTTGAATTGAGCCACTGAAAATTTAAACCTACGAGTATGTCCTGTAAAAACTAAAGAAAAACTAAATGAACAGGAACCGGACAAATTGCAAGCTGTTCCTATTGGTGGTACCTGTTGTTTTTAGTTATATCCGGAAAAGTATTTCCGGTGGAAAAAGCAAAAATCTGAATTTTTTGCTTAGCAGTTCTTGTTGAATCACTATTATTTTATAAAAATCCTAAGGTGTTTGAATCAGTTTGAATAGAAGAAATAGTTATTTTTTTTGTGAAAAACTCAGTTTACTTAAAAGATAAATTTAAAACATACTAAATTCCATTTTGGTTCAATCTATGCCTGAATTTACTCCAGGTCCCTCGTTAATCGTAAGTTCGTTTGAATACAAAAAAAAATAGATTTGATCCTATTCATGTAGAGGATACATACTTTAACGCTGATAGTTATAAACACATATCTTATGTGTTTATAACTTCTCAAACTTTTCAAATTAGATTATCTATGTCTTTTTTCACAGCTTGATATAATTTCTGGATCCTTTTTACATTCTGCTACTATTATTCATTTCATCATTGAAAATCGCTTTTTTCGGTTTCTATGCAGATTTATCAGTGAATTTCCTCAGTTCAAATACATTTTTAGCGTTAGTTTTAAGAGTTTACAATGAAATCTGCGGTGAAATGCTATGTGGATAAATAGGCTACGACCTTATTGGAAGCACAAAAACGTTACATTATCTCAGTGTCATATAACCTAACAGCGCACCCCATCTCAAAAATCGTAATTTTCTGATCAATAAGTTTTTAAGAATGAGTATCCTGAATTAAGTGTCGGCAGTGCTAAAACACGTAAAAATCGTATTTCTTAGTAATCCGACAAAAGAAACTTGTTAAAGAAATGTGTTCGAAAGAATTTTAAACGAAAGGAAGAATGTACCAAGAAAGGCGGAATGAATCTTTTACACTCATATTTTTCTCCTTCAGTTACTGAATTTTTACTTTATTTTTCGTAGGCTGTAGATCTGATATTTCGTGTAGAGTTTGTTTTTGTTAGTCGACAAAAAGTAATATCACATAGCGATGAACACGTAACAGGTGAATTTAAATATTTCTAATTTTCTCGTAGATTCGTTCATTATAATATAAAAAGAATTTTGTCGCCATTTTTATGAAGTTTGAACCATGTGCGTTTTTGTTTCAAACCCATATGTGTATTTAGAGTTTAGTACATAAGGAGACCTAGCTTGTATTAAGGTCCCCAGTGCTTATATCGCATGCCTGAAATAGATGTATGAGATGTAAAGTGGCATACTATTTTAATAAGTATTCGCTATATGTATGTTATTTTTATAAATATGACCCGAAATATAAATTTCATACAATTTTGTGTCCGTTACGTTTAGAGGCACACTTGTAAGTATAATGCATAAACAGGTGAAATACATTCCAAAAAAGGCTTAAAACTTGACGAGAAATGTTTTAAGCTTTTTTTGATATCATATATTTAGAGAAAAAAAAACATTTGATGCATATTGATTGAGATCTCAAAATATTGCAGATACCGGCAATATTGATAAGTTTAAACTGGTAAAAACATGGCGAATTAGAGTTCGTAGTTTGACTCACCCTAAAGCAGATAAAACGTTTTTAGAATATCTCAGACGATATCTGAATAGCGGTTAATTGTAATTGTAACTGTACCTGGTTTTTTATAGATTAATTTTGCATACGAGAGTAACTATTATGTTTATAGCAAATAAGGGTCAATTAATATCTGTCAATATTTTTAGGGTTCCGTAACTTAAAAGGAAAAACCGAACCCTTACAAGATCACTTACGTCCGTCGGAGCCGTTTTTTTTATCAGAAATTGCTTGATGTAGAGACTAGAAATATTGGACAGTAATAAAACATATTAACATGCATATATTGCAATAGCTAAAATTCAAAAATATTCATTTGGAAATTTAGGGCAAATTAAGTAGTCGTAATTGTTTTTTAATTCCATATGCAATGTGGTGTGTCGTTTGAAAAGACTAGTTATAAGGAAAATATTTTTAATATTTTTAAAAAAATATCTTTTTTTTTTTCAAAAATATTTTTTTCTTAATTTTAGGTTTTATGTCTTCAGAGATATACTGAAAAATTTGGAAACATTATTTCCAAAATTATTCAACCTAAAATTATGAAAAAGACATGAGTTTTTAGAAGCCCACGCAAAGGTTGTAGGAAAACTATATCGATAATCCCAGACATCATAATTTTTTAAATATCTACCATGTTTTTACGCCTATGAAAAATATAGCAGACAATAGATTTTTCTATTTTCAAAGCCGATTTTCTCAGAAACCATGTGACGTAGAAACTTGAAAGTTAGCACAGTAATACATCTTATTAATTTACATAATTTTACACAACCAACGTTTTTAAAATATTCGTATAACAATTAAGAGGAGGTAATTAAAGATCTTCAAAATATTTTTTTTCTCATTTTGTATTTCAAGTGGGGTATCAATTTAAAAAGGATTGTTATGAGGAATACAAAAATATTTTTTTCAAAATTTTAAATTGCTTATTTAAAAAGATATTCTGTAAATATATATGCGAAGATATAGAATGTCCGAACTTATTATATACATTACTGGTAAAATCTGACTAGAAGATTACAAAAAAACCATATCGATAATCCTAGATCTTTTCATTTTTTAAATTTACACCACATTTTTAAGCCCGTGAAAGTTATAGTATATAATTTACGGTTACAATATATTTAAGCTGTGATAATATTTATAAATAATTATAAATATAAAAATCATTTTAAAATGTAACATTTATAAATAGTATAATAGCAATACTATATACTATTAAATGTTTATAAGTGCCGACATTTGTACGGAACCCTAGTTGTGCTAGTTCTACTCACGTTTGATAGGTTTTTCAAAATTTATCTCCGCATCAGAACCAAAATATTATTCCTAATTTAACTTTTCACGTTTTAAATTTCAGTAATTTCGTAACCAACAATATCAAATTAATGGTCCGAAACTACATATAATTAAATAACAAAGTATTCGCTTGATGTTACCGAGTTAGTAAGAAAGTTATAAACAAAATAAATATTTAAACATTATGTTGCTACCATTATTAATAAACTAGCTGTTGCACTCGACAAAATTCGAGTGAAATAGCGAACGTCTTCCAGACTATTTAAAGAAAGGTTTTTGGATATAAACTATGTATTTTTATTTCCAAGAATATACTCCATAAAAAGAAAAAAAACTTATGATTAGACAACATTTTATGGATTCATCGATGGATCAGTATATTGAACGTTACACATGGAATATAGAAGACAAGGTTCAGCCGAAGACCAATAAAATTGTTAGATGAAATTATGATCAAGAATTTGTTTTTAAACATCTACATATTTCTTGTACATTGTTTAAAATATTTTATTTAGTTAAATTTTGTGAAACTGTGTCTAGTTTTATGTGTCAAATAATAATGATTCCTAGATGGAAGCCAAATACGCGGAATGTGTTCCTTTACTAAAACTACCATGTTTAATACAGTTATCTTTGAATTGTTTGTTATATGGGACATTCCTATTTTCATTAGATACTCAAAGTGAATAAAGTTATTTTCCCAAAAAGATTTCATTAATTAATTAAATCTTTCGTGATTCCATATTACTTTAACGGCAAACCGTCAGAAAATAAGCTTCTCAAAAATAATTTAACCGACTTCAAATAACTGTCAAAAGACTTCGAAAACGCACTGAAAAGAATAAAATAATAAAAAAAGAGTACTTATTGGAAATTTTGCGGTACAATATTGTTAACGAACCTAAATATATTTGCAAAATACTTCTAAAAATCATTAAAATCAGTAAACGTGTCTCCGCGTTACGGCTATATAAAAATCAAAAAAGAAATCAAACGCATCGAATTGAGAAACTCTTCCTTTTTTGTAGGTAATCAAAAACTTGTTGGTTCTACTGAACATCTTCAACGAGTTCAGATGTCATACTTTATACTACATGATCAGACCCTGTAACTTATAATAATATTACAATATTAATATTACATTACAAGCTCTACTTGTACTGTAATATTACTTTCGTAACGGTACCCATATGAAGTAACATTTTAATCATGATTCGTTTAATTTCGCCCGCCGAGCAAGGAGTTCACATATCCAGAGGGAATCATCTGATCCCTACGAGTAACAAATAACTTGTAGTCTGATCCTAACACAATTTATATAGGACCACCTGGGAAGCCTACTCTTAAATAAAAATCATTGAAATCGATGCAAGATTACATAAGTTATACCAAAAATACGTAATAAATATATACGGGTCCTTTAAAAAGGCTTATTGTAAATAGCCTGTGATAAATAAGCCTATAAGTTATATTTTTTAGGACTTTCCATTGCCAACAATTTTTCTGTATATCGTTTCGATATATTTGCAATGGTTTAGTTAGCGTAAACAAAAAATGCATCCGAATAACCGATTTTCTCGGACGAAATACACAATTAGACTCGAATTAAAGTTTTCAACAAACGAACATCCAAACATCCTCTTTATAACTATAGTGTCGATAATTACCATTGTAATAAATCACACATATTGTTTTGTTTACTGATGTAAATATTTATCAACATCGTAAAGTGGTGGCTGCTTGATTAGTTGTGTCGACATTCAACTTGCTATAAAAATATTGTTATTAACGCTTTCTTATCAGATTTTGGCTAGTTATGACGTTATGATATGTACATTAATGTCGATAAGTGTTGTTTTTAAAATTTACGGCGCATCGGTTATAAATATGTTTATAATCACGTGTTTAGTACCTTTTTTTTGTTTCTAATGGAGTAAGGAGTATAGATAACATTTAAATGTCCGGAAATTCAAATTTATTTTTTGATGGATATTTTAACAGTTTTTAAATACACATATGTCATTTTTTTAAATCTAACCTTAAAATCTAGGGTACCTTAAACGGATATTTTTAACCTGGGAATACCGGTTAGCACTTTATGAAATCAATAATACAAAACTTTTATAAGTCCTAATATAAAATAAAATTAATGGAATCGGCATTTTTACAAATCTGGAATCTTACCAAAATTATCCAGATTTTCCTATCAAAATTATCCATATAAATTGTGTTACACAACGTGAAAGAACCACGAAATAGATACGTGTATTCCTTTAATAGATAATGAACCTATTGCATTACTATTTGTACCAGTTGGGTGAGAAAAATACATGTACCTATTGCTTTACTATTTGTACCAGCTGAGTGAGAAAGATACATGTACCTATTGCTTTACTATTTGTACCAGCTGAGTGAGAAAGATACATGTACCTATTGCTTTACTATTTGTATCAGCTGAGTGAGAAAGATACATGTACCTATTGCTTTACTATTTGTATCAGCTGAGTGAGAAAGATACATGTACCTATTGCTTTACTATTTGTATCAGCTGAGTGAGAAAGATACATGTACCTATTGCTTTACTATTTGTACCAGCTGAGTGAGAAAGATACATGTACCTATTGCTTTACTATTTGTATCAGCTGAGTGAGAAAGATACATGTACCTATTGCTTTACTATTTGTACCAGCTGAGTGAGAAAGATACATGTACCTATTGCTTTACTATTTGTATCAGCTGAGTGAGAAAGATACATGTACCTATTACTTTACTATTTGTACCAGCTGAGTGAGAAAGATACATGTACCTATTGCTTTACTATTTGTACCAGCTGAGTGAGAAAGATACATGTACCTATTGCTTTACTATTTGTATCAGCTGAGTGAGAAAGATACATGTACCTATTGCTTTACTATTTGTACCAGCTGAGTGAGAAAGATACATGTACATATTGCTTTACTATTTGTACCAGCTGAATGAGAAAGATACATGTACCTATTGCTTTACTATTTGTATCAGCTGAGTGAGAAAGATACATGTACCTATTGCTTTACTATTTGTACCAGCTGAGTGAGAAAGATACATGTACCTATTGCTTTACTATTTGTACCAGCTGAGTGAGAAAGATACATGTACATATTGCTTTACTATTTGTACCAGCTGAATGAGAAAGATACATGTACCTATTGCTTTACTATTTGTACCAGCTGAATGAGAAAGATACATGTACCTATTGCTTTACTATTTGTACCAGCTGAATGAGAAAGATACATGTACCTATTGCTTTACTATTTGTACCAGCTGAATGAGAAAGATACATGTACCTATTCCTATACTATTTGTACCAGCTGAATGAGAGATATGAGCTTAGATTTGAGAATATAATTTTCATCGTCTCTGAATTAAATAATTAATATCGATATCGATACTAACATTAAATCCACATTTCTCCTTATACTTACGAATATGACATTTATCTTTAGGCAAGTCATATTTTTGCCATTATTTTTCTGATGAATGCATATTTTCCTAAGAAATCTAGATATAATTTAAAGAGATAAATAGATCATTGAAATAAGTTTTGAAATGACTAATATTACGACAACAAATTGACAAAATATTTATTAACTGCGTAGCTCAACTGATTTCAAGGAATTCAAATTACGATTGACTTGTGGGGACAATACCACGTTTCGCTCGTGTTGTTTGTTGTTTCGCTTGCATTGTTCGAGACAATGTCCTTTTATGCTCATTCTCATTCAAATGTTGACTTCATTGTCTCGGTTGGCTCTATTAGACGTATTACGGAGAAAATTGAAGCATGTATGTACTAAATGCCTTATTGTAAAGAAGACAAAACATGAAGAGTCAAACTGCTTATTGAAACTGTTCAAATTGCAAAATAAAATTATGGATGAACTAGCCCATTCGGAGAGAAAACTCTTCAATCCAAATCTATTATAAACTAAGTTATTTACGCCAAACACTGGTTTATGGCTGACGGATAAAGTAAATAAAGATTAAACGTACATAAAACAAATTTTGTTTTGGTACGTGACTATGTTATTCAGTTATTTTTGTAGTTTCTTAATAGAGAATTATGTAAGTTTATGTACTAACATTTGGACTCTGGGCGAGCTACATCTAAAGCGTGGCGCGTTATCCGCATTTCCACCTCTTTATTTTTGTCACACGTTTACGCTTTCTGAAGAGTGGTACGTATAGAAATTTTTAGAAATTGTATTTTTGGAAGTGAAATTTCTACTGTGGGTAAAAACGTTTCATTCAAAAATATGATAAATAAATGAAAAATAAAGAACAGCAACAAAAACAATTATTTATAGGTGCATCGCTTAAATACAACGTCAAACAGCTATTTTTGCTGACAGGTCTTTTAATGATAAGATTTTTTTTAGGAAATATGATCACCTTTTTGTAATCATTTATTATTTTTTTAAATATCGTACATTCGTCAAAATATCGTCATTTATTATTCATTTGTTATTATTAATTGTTTTTGAAGTGAAAACTTCTTTAGCATCGTTGTGATTTGAAAGTCGATGAAACGAAAAAGCGACAGTAAAAAGAGACAGACACATAAATTCATAAGATTTAACGTGGGAGAAAATGAGATAGGAAGCATTATACAGCGTTTCTTATGTTCGTGGTTCTCTTTGTGCTCTGATTCGTACCCCCTCCACTCGTGTTTATCAAGGCATAGAGAGTTTGCTTGGGCGTTGTATTGTGAATAATGATTGTGAGTACTTTTGTATGTAAATTTTCATAAACTTTAAATTTGTGTGTATTCGATCATTTTCTGAATTAAAAAAAAACATAGATGTGCAAAAAAATTAAATAAGAGATTAATATAATTTAATTATAAAATTAGATGAAATTTATCAATTTTATTTACATATTATTAATTATAAAAACTTTTCTAATTATTTTAGTTTTTATCAAAATTAAAAATTTATATTAAACTTAAAAATTAAAATTTACAATTTTTGAAGGTTTCACTTCTACCACGTGTGAATTGCACACATAATTTTTTTTTTGTTATTTTTAATCGTTTGTTATTTTCTTTAAATATCGTACTAGTTTAATAGAGTTAAGTGAGTTACTTATTCTTTATCTCGCTCGTACACTTTAACTACTCAATCGATCTCCGTGAAATTTCGCATGCATATAGCCTGGTCCTGACCATATTTATTACAGAATAGGAATTATTTTTTCGGTAATTAAAAACATCACATCCTTAGATATAAGAGTAGGAAGATGGGTCTTGATTTTAAAAAATATTTTCCAAGAATTAAGTAGTCACTTTTTCCCTTTTCCAGGATAACTAAGCTAGTATATCCGTATATCATATTAGACTATTTTAATAACTTTCTCCGTTTTCTGCATTGACACAATCTCTTTTGTTGAGACTCTTCCCCAGTCTCATATTTTACCGAATTCTCCACGTAATAGATTGCTTATCACATTTGAAGTAAATGTTTTTATAAGTTATTTATTACAAATTCAGTTAGAGTAACTAATACATGCCAAGAGACTTCTTTTAGAGTAACAAACACACGTCAAGAGAAGTTTTTTAGTGCTACGATTTCTTTCAACTCACATTGTCTTATTACATTGTTACTTCTTATTCTGTCGTATGAGATATTCCTCACTTGAGTGCTTCAATTTCTATTCCGTTTAAATTGTTTTTTTTTCTATTCTTATATAAGATTAAATTATTAATCTTATATAAGAACAAGTTTTTTTTCTATTCTTACATAAGATTAAATAACATAAGGTAATAACTATTTATTCTTCCATAACTATTTATCCTTTGCTTCGTTCGTTAATACCCTATGATATTGACTGTAGAATTATTTAAATACCAGAGTGTTATATTATGATCTAAAATTTTTATATACTGTACTTTTTAGTACAGAAATTTTTAATATACTTTTTAAACTTTGGAAATTACCATAAGAGTTATAAATTCTCCTTCAGTCACACAATTTTATTCTTGAGTCGTAGTTATTCAAGAGAGACTTCGCTATATGTAAAGAATATGCGAGGACCCGGATAAATAAAACTATTGAGGAAAAAAAAACCGTACGAGAACGAGTTTGACTCGCTTGTGAAATTCTTAGAATATCTTTACTGACGCGTGTATCGAGACTTGGAAAACTTAAGTGACTCCATTAATTCATAATTATGCGAACAAAAATATGCGCACAAAAAAAAGCACGGATCTGCTGAGTGCTTTTAATCTATTGGTTGTGTGTAAGTCACACAATTTTAAATGCCTCAAAAATTTTCTTTTCCGAGAACCCAAATATTTCCTTGATTTTCTTTTTATATAATTTTTATCATATACCTCGTGATTGTTTCCAAATCTGTGATATTTTAGAGTTTCATAGTAAAATTAAGGACCATTATAATTTCGTCTCGTCCATCTATTGCAGGAGATGAGATCTTCAAAATTTTATAGTTTTTGACTTTTATTAGTAGATGATTTATATTAAGATCTCATTTAATGTATAGATAAATATTTAAAAAAAAGTGCGTGTCAGCTCCGACGCGCGGCTGGAGTTTGCTTCTTAAGTACGATTGTCTTGGAATATATAAAATAAGTAACACTGTATATAAATATAAAACAATAAATTACATTCGTATAAAACAAATTAATTCTGTATTCTTTATAAACGTGTACATTTGACTGTACTCACCCTTTCATTAATAATATCACTAACATTCTATTTCTCGACAATAGCGTCCCAAGTGTTTTTTCCATCTTCACGCTTGCTCTGTAGTGTATGATCTGTGCTTAAAACTGTCAATAAATAATTCGATTTGTCAAGATATGCCGGAAATTAGCTAACGATTGATTTGCAGTGCATACTGTGCAGGCGAAAGTATTGAATCAAAACATAAACCTCCGATCGGCTAATCTTTGATTTTCCAAACTGGACTAGTTTAATATGTGTCTATTGAACCGTGGTACACATAATACGACAATTCATATTAATCTAGAATTACGTAATCGCGATTTAATCTGGTTTTATGTTTTGTCTGTTAATACGAGCCTATGTGTGCAAAACTCCGTCATTGCGATTACGCCTTAAGAAAATGCCAAATAAACATATTGATATCTCACTCTAAAGATGCGCAGAAATATTGCGCAGAGAGGCCATCTAACGTTTACACTTTTTTTAACGCTCTGAACTTCGTACGCTCTGAAATTCTGATTTTACTCCTCATAAAACTTCACACCGGGCGCTAAAAAATCGATTCTTAAGGAATAAACTCGAAAAATATTTAATGTCTGGGTAATCTGTACCTACAGATATTGCAACCCTATTCGGGGCTAAGCCCATTAAGTTCCACGTTATTAGCCTATGATAGACAGATGGATATTCGAGTAGGGTCTTAGTGGTGATGAGATCGTGTAACTACAATAATCGTCGCTATCTGGTTGACCTTAAATCTAACTATTTGTAACTCGCTATGTTGTAATAAATGGTTAAATTTAATATAACCGTTTATGATAATATAATAATATTTATGATGATAATACATAGTAATATTTACACTTTTTATATTTGTTATGATCCTAACGGTGTTAGATGGTTTCCAACTATGTATTATATTAAGGCAAGGTAAAATACCGTTTTTAGTTTCCATTAACGCGTAGTAATAAACGCATACGATCTCTGATATTTATAAGTTTTGACTAAATAAATAAATACATGTTACGCTATTGCGTGAAGAGCACATTATGGAACTTTGATATTTTTTTATTCTACTCATGCGCAATTATTGTGAGTTATGTGTGGTTCACCAATATACTTCTACAGTATTTGTTTTTCTCTGTTTCTTGAAGTCAATTTAAATAAATGTACTGTCCATTAGGTACTATTAATGACATATTAACGACGATATACACATTTTGCTAGTGCGATATAAATAATTTGCTTCTATATCGCCATCTATGATGTTAATGTATAGATTAAACATTCCAGATATTTGTTATTTTTTATTATTTACATGTTGAATTTAAATTTTATAAAAATTAAAATTCAACACGCGAATAGTTTGTATTAAATATCATATATCGTAAATTAAGATAAAGAAAACTAATTAAATTTGAATCTTTAATTTTAGATTATTATGCGGAGTCAGAGAGTGGATCGTGGTCGACGGCGAACCCGCTTGTGACGAGCACTGCGTTAGTCTCCGAGTCTTCGACCGTGGTGACTGTGGTGGCGGTAGCGTTGGTCATAATCCTAGCCATTGGCATTGTCTTCACGCTGGGCGTACTGCTGGATTGTCGACAACAGTGAGTTTATATTTACATCCTCACGCGCAACTCGTTACAACCTAAGTCTAAATTAAACAACCTAAGTCAAATAAAAAAAATACAAAATATAAATTTATAAAATCTGTCTTAAGATTTCCCTCAAAAAATTAAATTCTATGTCTGGAAGTGAAACTTCTTTGTATTCTATTATTTTGAAGGGGTATTCCCTCAAAAAATTAAATTCTTTTACTAGAAGTGAAACTTCTTTTTATTCTTTTATTTTGAAGGGGTAAGGTAATTTTGTCATATAAAAAATAAACTTTTATTGCTAATAATCCTTCCTGGCTCTCTTCCTATCGTAGCAGACGAAATCTGCTACGGTACATTCGTATTTTTAGAAATGAAACCGTAACGATAACTGAAACACACTAGGTGAAAGCTGCGAACTAAAACTAAGACTAAAACTAAGTTCATCTTAAATTCAATTCTTTCTCAAAATCTAACTGTTGTTTGCTTTTTCGAAAGTTACTAACTTGGTGAAAAGATTCACGCTCTGTTTCTTTTACTCATAAGCAAAATATTTTATATTATACATAGCCACTAAAGATCGTTTTAGATTTGCTGATTATCCGTCCATCGTCGAGGCATACATAACTCATTGTAAGAGGTCGATATAAAAATTTCACACGTAGACATTATCTATAAATGATATAGGCTAAAACAGTCAATAAAAATAATATTTCGATATCTCGGTGTGTAACAGGAGTAGAAAAGGAATTCACTTAAGTTACCGTGTGTTGTGTCTTAGGATAAGTCTTGTAAAATAATACAAGACTTCTTAGTATATAGTTTTATTTTGATGTCTCCGTAAAGTTAATTCCACCGAATTGCTTTTAATTTTCTATCAGTTTCAATACACACAAAAGTGTCATTTAGTATGAACCAACAACGAAATTATTTATGGTCACCGTAAAATAATAAAGTTGAGAAAAGTATTTGAAACATTATTTTCTGTTTCTTGTTACTAGCCAAAACTTATTTTTAATATGATTTTTATGCAGTTTAATTTTTTCTGAACAAATAGCACATTCATTATAAAACTAACATCGATTTATATTTCATAGACTACTTTTAATTGAAAGTTAGGGGACGCTAATTCAACGTATGAGCAATATGCGATTGAAATGGTGATTAAAATGTAATAAACTGTTAATTAAATGCCTTCAAAGCATTATTATTCCATTCGATCAATAATAAAGTAATAACTTTGTTAATTATTTATTTAATTATATGAATGTCTTCAGTGTTAGCATGTTGAAGCCTTAATTGTGCTCAACATTTTTCAAAATACAGATGGAATAAACAATTTATGTTCTAAAAAAATAGGCGAAAACATCTACTCCATCTTGAACGAGTAGATGTTTTTTATTAGAAGTATAAGGCAATTTTTCTTCCTCTCGTATAATACAATTTCCATAATTCCAGGAAAATGATGGAGAAGAAAATTGAGCTCGCAAAGAAAATGAGATCGAGCAAGCGAAATCGTAATATAGGAAATGCAAGCAGAAGTTTTGCCGAAACGGACGAATCGAGTATAGCATACAACATGGAGGAGCCCTCTATGACCGCCCCGCCCATCGAAACCGTTCAAGAAATTGTATGAGGCAAACTATCTTCAAATCGAATGTATAATAACTTGTTTACACGTTTTACAATGTTTAAAGTAATGGCGATTGAACCAAACTGGTTTAAGTAACTCGAAGTGTAAATTTTCAAAACGAAACCCATGTTACCATGAATATTATTAGCTTTCAATATTATAACCTTAATTTCTAAAAGAAACCTAAACTATTTTAACTGGGTGTTAATTATTACAGAAAATTGTAAACACCTCCATTTTTAAAATAAAGATAAAAATTATGATTTTAACTCTATTGCAAACGTTGAACTGCTTCAGCTATTATGGGAAAAGGAAATTGAAAGACGTTTCATTTCAAAAATTCCATTTTGGAGGATTAACCAGTTTGGCTCTCTCGCTTCAAAAGGACTATGTATATCAAATGAAGATTATTCCTTTATTGTCTATGGTGTTGTAACATCGAAATTAGATTTTGTTCTGCGATACAATTTCAGTTCAACTCAAATCAACGGTCATGTGATTGACGCGCGATCTTATAACTTGTTGGTGTTGCAATATTAAAAATAATTGAATGCAAAGCAAAACATTGCCAACATTATGTGGTTAACCAACTTTTTTCATTATATAACTTAAGTGAATATTACGTGTATATATCGCATGTCAGATAAAGCAACAATGTTTAAGACTAAATTACAAATATTAATTTATAGTTTTTATATCTATTACGTTTATTAAGAACGAAATGAAAATTATAGTACTTTAATAATTAACTTCAAAGCGGTAATGCTGTATTCAGCATTCTGTGGACATTTTTCATGTGACTGAACCAATTTTTTTGTAAACCGTTTACTCTTAGGGGTGAACATAGCATTCGAAGAAGAATTTTAAATTATTGCATTGGTAGGCGTCATAAGAAATCTGGGCTGAGAGTCTGGAAGAGTAGGTAAAACATAGTTTTATTTTTATTTGTAAATTATTCAAAAATATAAATATTCATATTAAAGTTAACATTTATGTATTAATAACATGAAGTTTATTAAAACAATATTAAATTTGTTGAGTATCGTGGTAAACTATATCAACGAGTTTTGCAAATAAATAGAATTTATTAAAATTTTTTTTTTCTATGTCAACTTTACAAATCGCTTTTATTATCATAGAAGTTGACTGGATTGCAAGAGCAGTTAATTGTCAAGCGCACCGTTGATTGAGTTTAGAATTGAAATAAAAAGTAAAGGGTTGAGAGAATGACAAATTCATTGAGTGGCAATTTTCCGTTACGTCCACGGATTGTTTATGTTATTTAATTTTAAATATAGAACTTTATGTATTTTAATTGAATTTTCATGCTGAATCAGGTGCGAAAAACATTATATAGCTGGGGGTTGATGGCAAGAATGGAATATGATTTTATTATTGCTGATATAGATACGACTGATATAGAGACTGTATTGTTATAACTGACCGATCAAAGCAGAGCCAAGCTTGAACGTTGTTGATTTTGTAAAGTAATGAATTCCGAAAATGCAAAAAAGGAGCTCTTAAGTCGTTTTATTGTGCCAGTCATTATTGTAAAATTGTTCATTTATCTAAAGTAAAAAGAAAAAATCGGCGGCTATGACTGCTATTTTTTAAAATAAATTTTAAAGGTGTGAAAAAAAACGGCGCTTTAGTAATTTTATCCCATTTCGCATTTTTAGGGTTCTGTACATTAAAAGGAAAAATAGGGACCCTCATCACTTTATCATTTATCACTTCATTCACTTCGTTGTACGTCTGTCGGTCTGACAATACTGTTTTTTTCAGAAGCACGTGGAGGTATCAAATTGAAATTAATATCAAATACTTAGGTCTATGGTCTTTAGAAGCTGTAAAAATTTAAATATACTAAGTCAACTTAATCAAGAAGAACCTTAAAAATACCGCCATTGAGGACGCATATTTTGACACTCGCAAATAAATCAGAACCTATAGGATACTTCCCGTTGACCTAAAATCAAGAAATTGGGCAGAAGCAAGGTACCATAGCACATGTAAAGGAAAACATCAGGAAATCATTATCTTTTAGTAACCTGTGAAAAATATAGTAGACGATATATTTTTTTCTGAAAAATTAAATTTTGTAAATAGTTTAATAGGAATGGTACCTAATAGGTATCATTAAATATTTATGAATGCTTAAACGTGTATGGAACCCTCGTAGTGCGAGTTTCAATCGTGTTTGACAGGTTTTTTAATTTTTTAAATTGTTAGTTTTGATATCTAGAAAGCTAAGAAAATAATAACTGACATCTACGTTACTGATTCTTATAAATATTCGTACTTTATTCCAAAACCTGACGACATTAAAAAAATTGCTTTTGGTTTCAAATTTGTCAAACGAATTGATATTTATTTTTGAGTATTCACACATTTATTTCTTATCAATCACTGACACAACGTTCAACATCTTCTGAGCGTTTAACCACATTGATTGAAGATTATTTAATTCCTTTCCAAATCTTCCAATTTCCAAATTTCTTAATGAGAATGTTTATAACAATCACTATGATAATTTTCTTTCTTATTTGGGTTCATGAGAAGCATAACATCATTGTAATATGGGAGGTTTTTTTCCTTATTTCAAATATATCAACTGATTTCCTCAACATATTATCATTTAAAAAGATGACACAACTATATGTAAATTGTTTAGACAAAACACATTTTTTTTATCCACTTTTATCATATTAATATCCTACAACAACACAAATAAATGTCTTGATAATGTTTAATGGCACAGTGCGATACAGCATCTACGCAGTGTCTGTTCGTACCGCACACACTAAGAAAGTGTGCGAAAAGGAAGAATGATATAGAAACTATAGAGGTAAATACGAGACAGATGATAACTTGCTCCATCCATGCAGCCTGTATACCTAACGTGAGGACAAATGTATTGGGGCTTTGGTACTTATCACGGTTTCGGAATTTTGTATTAGAAAATATGTATTTATTATTTAATTTTAAAAAAATGCTTTCATGGGGCGCCTGGCAGATGTGAAACATCTAATTAAAATTTTTTATATATTTGTATTGAAATATTCTTATTTCGACAAAGTGAAAACGAAAAAAGCAAATATCCAGATAATTGTTAATAATAAAATATAATTTTTATTTTATTTTTATGAACTAATTTATCACAGAAATATTTCTTAACAATCTATTGAAAATATATTTTTAATTTTATAATACTGTTACATTGCTTTGTCATATATATCTTCCCCTGTATACGCTTTTAACGTTTTAAGACAGTTTAATGCAATACACCGAAATAAACGAGTAAAGTTGTAAGCGTTAGTAAATAAGAAACAATACTAATGCACTAATACATACGTAAAGTAGCGTGTGTGTATTGGAATAGAGAAGAAAACTTTAAGTCAGAACGAGTCGGCAAGACATGAAGCAAGCCGGGTTAAGTCGGAAAGAGCCAACAAGACGCGAAGCTGACCCTATGGCACGTTGCGTCGTACCATTCGTTCGTTTAACGCCCATCCCAATATGCCCTTAAATGTTTCACATTAAATTATTATAATATTTCAAGGAACTACTATACCGACAAAGCGATAAAAGTCTATTGAAAACGATTATTAAAAAATGTCAATCTGTTAAAAATCAGCACAGCAGACTTCAGTAATTATTTTTTTTACGATAATTTTTTTTTTTAATTTTTGAAAATTCATCCCCTCTACACGCAGCAGCAGACAGGTGACTGAAATAGAATCTTGTCATATAAGCGACACCGGCGATAAAATTATGTAATTTTAAAATTATGTAATCATTAATTAAAAAAATAAAATTAATTGTAAAGAAATGCAGATTTTTAAGTTTCAGTCAACTGCATTTATATCAATGTAATATCTGCTAGCACCGTTTCAAAATAAATTACTGACACGATAAAACGGCATAGCACCCTTTTTGAATTTTTAAATAATTGTTAAAAAAATCAGCAACACCGCAAGACTGAAATAGACGTTACTACGTTTAACGTAATGTTTTTACTATTATCAACTTTAGTTCACGACAACATTTCGGTCACCAACTCCCTAGCTATATATGTATGTATTTGTTTTTTTTTTGTAAATCGAGATCTGTTAAAATAGGTTTAAATAATAGTCGAATTTAAAGAATATTAATGTATGTAAATAAAATGAAGTATATTTTATAGAGACTGGTTTGGTTAGACGAGAAAAGCTTAAAAATTGTGATAAATACACATATACTTTTAAGAGTGTGAGTGTTCAAACAATTAATAAATATTGTTTCCAAATATATTATTTTAAGAATAAATTTGTTTCATTTATTATCTATATTTATTTAATTATACTTTAACGTTATATTCTATCAAAGTGGATTTACGTGCCGATGGCATCGCATCACCTCATAAGACAACAGTGGCCGCCAACCTTTTTATTTCAAAGTGACAATTAGCCCAGCGAAATAGAATCTAAAATAATAACTGTAAGCTTAGGAGTTGTTTTTAGTGCAAAGGTTTTATTAAGTGTTAATTAATATACATGTAAATTAAAAAGGTCAATTTTCTGGCAAGAGTTGAAAAATACTAATAAAAAACTGCTGAAAATTTGTTATACACGAATAACTTGAAAACCGCTTAAAAATTGAAAGAAAAATTCTAAAAAACATAGCTTTTCTAATTAAATCTCTCTCTCTCTCTATCTCTCTCTACTATTGTTATCGAGGAAAATGTTTCAACAATTTTCAATATGAATTTCTCTTCAATAACTCGGAACGAAAACAGATTTAAGAAGGTATAGACATTTTTAGGACATTCTGTAACAAATGCAATAGGAGAGGGAGGTAAACAGCAATACAATTTTACTGTAAAATCACAAAGGAATGTCTTGTCACTATGACTCGTGTTTGACGCGAAGGTCAGTCCATCGTAGCTGTACAGTTTATTTCAGTAAATTAACAATAATCCTGAAAATCATATTCAGTTAAAACAGGTCAGTAAACTGGTAAAATACATTTTGAAGCATACGCGGTCGTTCTATTCATTTCGGAACAACGACGATTCGCGAAAATTCGTGCTGTATTTTATAGTTTCAAAATTATGCTTCCTGGATAGGTCTATCGGCTAAAATTAAACTTGTATATTATGTAAAGTTACGAATATTCAGCACCTATTCGTTATAGGGCATATTTGGCCATGTTTTTATTATTTCACCGAATACCGAATACCTACCATTTTTTGAAAATTCAGTTATTTGATCTATTTTAAACACTTTTAAATATATAGATGTTTTAATCGTTTCTTTAATATGCTTATAATAGAATATTCTTACTATCACTCTTTAAGATTAATTTAATTTTATATATAATCAAACTATACAAGCAATAGCTTGTGATGTGATGTGATTATATAATATATATATATATATATATATATATATATATATATATATACATATATATATATATATGTATATGTATATATATATTTATTTTTTCTTTCCTTGCCAGGTGTCCGTTTTGGAAAATAGTTTTTTTTTCGAATAAACACTGAAGATAAACATTTTGCTACAAGTTTTATCAGACATTATGAAAACTGTGCTGTCCACGAAAAAAATTGTTTATGTGGAATTAGCATCAAGTTCACCCTCAATGGTGATTTCAGTACTTGATCTGCTTGCGATATAATTGTATTTATTTCAGCTGCTACTACTGCAACCACTATCGGAAAGATGTACAAGTTCTCTGGGATCATTGGACATATTCCATTTGAACCAAATAAGGATAAAATTTCACTTTCGTCACTGCAAATTTTGTTGCATGATGAGATCAAAATGTATTGGCCGAATATTCTCTTTAAAAAAATTTTTGTCTTCATCAAATCTTAAAAAAAGTTGATTTAACTCTTGTTTCACGGTTCTACAGCACCATAAACTTGTGTGTAAAATCAAATTCATTGCCTTGTCTCGATATCGCTTTATAGTGAAAACTTATGGATTACTTTCAGATATAGAATATATAAAGATCCGACACACACTTGTCTGATTGTTCACTTTTTAATTTTCCTTTTCAATTTTTAGAAAACTTAAATGATTAGTACAGTCGATAATAAGTCGATAATATCATTATATTTTAATTCACATAAAAACACTTTATCTTTCTTTCTTAAAACAAACACTTCAATTATTATTTTTTTGTTTAAATTGTTTATTATTCTTGACTATTCATTCTAGTGACTGTAATTTAAATATCCTAACACTCGGATGCATAGATAAACAGACAATCAAATGTCAATACTAAATTTTTGTTCATATATTTATGGGGATATTTATATTTTTAACAAAAAACATCTATTTTTGCGAAGCTTATTATAAACTAGGAATTTGTGGTACAATGATTTTGATATAAAAATATAAATCAAACCTTCTTATAATTAAAGGAGATTAATTTTTATTGGTTATATATATTTATTTTAAAGCATTGTTTGAAAACAAAAATAAATTCTGCAAGAGTATCCATTTGATTTTTCTTAATACTTTGCAGGTTTATAATTACCTAGATTCAAATTATGCATAAAATAACTTTAATGATAATTAAGTAAATTGGAATAGGTTGGCGCATTTAAAAAAAATTAAATTAGAATTTTTAAATGTTTGAAAAAGTGTTTCTTTACGCAATAAAAATGTTTGTTTACGCAAATTTTTTCTGCGAACTAAAGTATCATACTTTATTTCTAGCAAACTAAAGTTTTCATTTTTTTTTTAATTTACAGCCCAGAAAATAAAATTCTAAATATTGTGTATAAATAAGAGTTGTGAGTAAAAATTAATAAAACATAACTGTCTATAAAAAATGTAAATATGTTATGTATATGAGAAAAATTTAAACGTAACTATCTATAAAACATAAACTTTACATAAAAAAAAAAGTAAAATTTTATTAAATGTATTTTGAATTTTCCCATTCCCATAGTAAATATCTGTAGTATGATTATGGAATGTTTGGCAAATATCTGTGAGAAAGACAAGGTTTCAGACAGATGTTACTAAAAGTAATGTTGGATAGAAAGTAATTATGAATAAATATCAGAATGAGTATCAGTATGCTACAGTATGTAATAGTAACATTTACTAACAGTAAGACAGTTTGTTGCACAAACTCCATTGATGAACAGTCGTTTTTCAGTCAATAGAGTCACTCTTATTTTAAGTCTGTAAAGACGGTAATGCACAAACATACTATTATTTTAAATATGTTAATTAAGATTATTAACAAGTGACTAAAAATAATTGTATACTAATTAAATGTAGACATTTAATCTTAATGCAAGGTACAGACAAAATATTGCTTTAAAAAAATTGAACTATGTAAATGAATGGCAAGAAATAATGTATTTATCAGAATAAATATTGCATTTTTTATTTTAGTAGTTATAATAATGTTGGGAATAATTGTGTCTTATGATCTTGGACATGGTCAGCACAAATTTGCATTGGTTTGTATCTACTTTATACCTTCAAACATCAACTCGTGACCTTTTACAGTTTTAAGGTTGGCATTGATTAACTATTTTTATTTATATCATAAAATTCCAAAAATTTTAATTATGCAGGTAATTTCACAAATCTATCTGCTGTGTGCAACCCACACTAATCCTTTTCTGATTATGTTTAATTGTGCATTTTTGTCTGCTTTTGGTTATTTTTTATGGCTTTTCCCTTTTTTTGACCTATTTAAAATATTAGTTTCATACTCTAAATTCTTAACAAAAGTATCCTGAAAAATGAATAAATAAAAATTGGTCGAGTTAGGATTTCGAGCATTTCGTTTTTAATAATGACTTGTACAAAACATGTAAGAAAACGTATAATTAGAAATTTTTTATGATTTCTTTTTTTTAATGTTTGTCTTTATTGTCTTTCTGTGGTACAATAAATTCACTTCATGTAAAGTTTTCACAGATTATTTTTTTACATATATAAAGATTTATTAATGTTTAAAATATTCACGGGTAAAATTTTCAAGACTTACTTTGTCAAAAAATATTATATTGAATATATTTAACGTAAATTTTGTAGAAATTCATTATTCACAATTAAATGAAACTGTGTCATAGTATTATTTCTACTTTTTTTAAGTTCTTTATCGCAACCTAGGTTTCGTTGTATTACAACATCTTCAGGTGGGCTATAAGCAAAGAATTTTTTGTTAACAGCCCACCTGAAGATGTTGTAATACAACGAAACCTAGGTCGTGGTAAAGAACTTAAATAAAGTAGAAATAATACTACATCACATAGTTTCATTTAATTGTGAAAAAATATCATAGTTTAAACTTCTTGAGATGAAAATGTTTTCTTAATTCAACACTGTAAGTTTGTTAATATAGCGAAAAAGCAAAAGTGGTAAGTTTGAAATACTGTTAACGTTTAGAGAGAACAATAGTGAGAAAATTGTACTTCATTTCAACAATACAATACGATTTGGGATTAAAAAAATATTCAATCAATACACAATAAACATCAAACGAACCTGTTAGTGTTGACAATGACCGTAATTTATTCCAATGTCAAAAAGAACAAACATAAAAAGCCATGTTGCAAGAAATTACGTAGATATGTCAGCAGGTGTAATTTAAATGCACGATTTTTACTTGAAATTATAAAAAATATACTAATACATATACATGTTTGTGTATTTATAATATACATATATATATATATATATATATATATATATATATATATATGTATATACATATATATATATATATATACATATATATATATATATATATAATTTCAATAATTTTGAAAACGTATATATTGCATGTCTTTTCAAAGTTTAATAAATTAACAAACTTACAAAAGTTGCAATACCATGACAGAAGGCTGGATAGACGTGACAAAATTACATTTGTTTCACTACGAAACTCTGGAAACAAGCCAAGAGTGTATTTATTAGAATATGTTCCGTAATCATTTACACGTTTTTGATATTATCGATAGAAGTTGGCCAACATAATTTTTATTGAAAGTTCTAATCAACTGCTAATATCTAGAATTTTTCCAATCTTTTAAAAATTAGAAAGTACTGAGTGACATTACATGTCTTCTTTATTATGTACTTGGAAAATCTCATGCACATATAGGTCTATAACTGTAGAAACAAGTTTTAACAGATGGACATAATAAAATTAGAAGGATTCCCTGTGTTACTTCAGAACTCTAAGAACATATTTTTACTTCAACTAATTTCATTGTATAACAAAGGTGACAATTGAGAATCATAATACATAATATAATTTATAATGTTGTATTGTAAATTAAGTCAGTATGGCATATATTTTTAAAAATATAGGGTATGTTAAAATTCTATTATGGATTTATTGAAGCCCTCAAAAAGGTTGTAGGGTTATTATAGGGATGATTTTCCATATATAATAATTTTTGAGATATGCACCATGTTGTTATGTCTATGAAAGATATTGTAGTTAATATATTTATTTCTCCATCTTCACAGCAGATTTTCTCAATACGGATTTTCTTAGGACGTAAACTTACTTAACATTTAGCACTGTAATACGTCTTATTAACCCACATATTTAGCACTAACTTTTTAAAAATATTCATATAAGATTTAAAGACAGGTAAACAAAGGTGATAATTTTTTTATAAATTTTGTGTGTCATTGGGGATATTATTTGAAAAGGTTTATTATGAAAGATAAAAATATAGTTTCCATAATTTTAATTGGGTTTTTTAAACCTTATATAAATGATATTATATTACATTATCCCTATAGCAGCTATATTACAACTTATATTCTACTTTTGAAATATGCACAATGTTTTTAAACCTATGAAAGATATTGGAGAAATATATTTACGTAGTTAAAAATGAATATACAGCTGAAACCCGTTATAACAACATCGGTTATAACGACGGATCACTTATAACAATTAAATGCCAAGGTGTTGGCCAAATCCCTACATAAGTACCTTCGTAAATACATCGGATAAAGCGACATATCAGTTAAAACAACAAACCGTCATCAGAATTCACTGGCTATAACGACCGTCATCTTTTCAACTAAAACAAAACACTATTTTGAATCTTATTCTAATGATACAAGGAACAATTTGTCTTATTACATATTAGCATACACATTTTCTCCCACCCCACCCACTCCTCATGCCATTTCACCTTGAACATTTAATACTTGTAGCGACAATTGACAGGTTGTGACTTCATTTGGATCAAGCTTTTTTACCTCACCATGTCGCAAAAAAAGAGAAAAGTGTTTAATATTGTAGAAAAATCTCACATGGCATGGTGATTAGAAAATGGTGAACTAATGGGATATTGCAAAGGTATGTGGCATCTAACACTGTACAGTATCAATGATTTGGAAGAATAAGGACAAAATCAAAGCTCTCTTTGAGAGCAATTCTTTGAAAATTAAATGGTCAAGGACATTTGAACATAAAGTTATAGAAGGGTCTTTACTATTATGGTTTAAACACCAAAGAACTAATAAAGTGCCAATAAATGGTATGATTCTTCAGGAAAAAGTCAATAATTTCGCTTGTTGTATGGGGAAAGAAAATTTCGAATGCTCATTATCTTGGGTACGTTCCTGTACTCGGCGTAACATTTTGGCTGGAAAAGTTTATGGTGAAGCTACTGGCATTCCTGAAGGTGTGATGGAAGAGTGGTTATTTCACAAGTGACCCGCAATATGTGAAGGCTTTAAGCCAGAAGAAATATTTAATGTGGATGAAACAGGACTGTTTTTTAATTTGTCCTCTGACAAAACACTTAAATTCCAAGGTGAGCAACGCAAGGGTGGGAAAATGCCAAAAACAAGAATTATGGTGTTGGTTACTGCAACCATGACTAGATTGTGTAAAGAAAAATGTTTACTGATTGGTGAATAAAAACCACCTTCATTTCCTTGTGAAAAGACAAAAATACAAAAAGTCTTTGCCTTCTGGAGGCAATTCTAATGATATCGGAAGCTTAGGAAAAGGTCGAACAAACCACTATATCCAACTATTAGCACCATGCAGGTTTTAAAGATCACTCTATGTTATGCCTCTTGTTAGAATGATACAATCGCCAACAGATGAAAATCACAACATACCTTTAGCTCACTTGATTGCTCAGTTAGCTAAAGAATCAAGAATTGAAATAGAGGGGTTCATCGGAATTGAGAAAATGTTGCCATGTGTTGTTACTAAAGTGTGCACGCCAGTTACTGAAGAAGAAATTTTAGTTGAAGTCGAAAGCAATCATTGCAATACTGACAAAGGAGAAGACCAAGAAGAACAGTTTCAACTAACATCACTATCCAAGGCTATAAACGCTGTAACAACTCTACAACATTTTTTAAGAGTTTAATTCTGATATTATATAAAGGATTCTTGATGGAAGTGGAACGTAAAATGATAAATACTTATAGCGTCCTTATTTGAACTTCAATGTTGTTAGATCCGATTTCGACTGTAATTTAATAGAACTTAAATGTTTGTTAGTGTTTTAAGTGTTCATAAGTGCTTAAATATGTACGGACCTCGTAGAGTTCTACTTGAGCTTGACAGGCTTTTTTTGTACTTGATACAAATACCCTATATACACTTTTTTCCAAAAATTATCCAATTTTAATAATTTTTTCGGTGTTTTCTTAATAAAAACTTGTACAAGGATAATAAAATACAAAGAAAATTATGGAAATATATATTGTGAAAAAAAACTGAAATCAAGATCACATTGTCATTTTCGCAGTCCGGTACATCCTCCGTATCAGCAAAATAATTGTTATCGTCACTATTATCACTATCACTCAAAATTTGCATTACGCCATATTGTGAGTGCACAACAATGTCACTCCCACTATCACTTTCTTCGCAACTTGAAAAATGATCATTTTCACTCAAATTATTTTTGTATTCCGACATTAGGGGTTAAAAATTTTCTTTTCCTGGATCTTTTTATATTGTAATTACTAATAATATTATAATTTGAACTTTATGTAACACGTAGAAAGATAAAAAATTAGCGATGTGTGCGAGCGACCTCCCCTACCGCACGAGTGCTAAACAGCAATTGATTTTGCAAACGCCATCCCGCTCGTGGCAAATTTAGTTGGTACGCGGACGAGAGCGATGGCACTCATCGGCACTCAAATGGTTAATATGAGTAAAAGCATAATGAACTTAGAAACAAGCTTTAGCTGACGCCCTAAGTAACTTGCAACGGAGGGGGAAACTATCCGTTGTATCCTTTCCACCCTTCTGATGTGCATCACTTGATGTTGAGATTTTATTTGTCAACATATAAACTTTTACTACAGTGGCATAAGAAGTGTCACTTGGAAAATATTTCTTTGGTCACTAATTATGTCAATTCGCTCTGTACTGAAAATGAAACAAACAATGATAATAATAAAGATTTATTTTTTTTATAGTAATATAGCCTAACTCCTTTAGTCCAGACATCCGATTATAACCATAATGGGTCCTAAAACATGTGAATAATACACAAATTTTTTTAATTATTGATTTGCTAAATCTTCAATTTAGAAAAGTGCAAAATTGTTTTATAGCTTGTAAACGGTGGATTTATAACCAGTGTTGCTAGATCTAATTTGCAGAAAATCAGAATTAGTAATTAAAATAATAGGTACAAAGACCTAAAAATTGGGATGTGAAAAAATAGTTTTGATTGTTAAATGAAAATGTTTGTTTATCACGCTCAGAAACAAAATAACTCGTAAATAAATAATTCATGATGGAACAAATGATGAATTTGTAAGAAATAATGTTTCATGTAAAGGTAAAATGTTTCCATATTTTTTAATGTAAACCTCATTGTTTACAAAGATATTACACAATTTTCCTTTTTCAAAATGGCAGATTTAGCAAGCTCCCTATCTCCCATCATTTTCAAAAATGTTGTATTGATACCCCCGAACAATAATCTAAAAAAGTGTGTACTATTTACACGTTTCGGTCACATATCTGATACCCGGACTATTTTGCATTCAATCTTTCTTAGAAATATTTATAAAAAAACATGACACTTGTTAATGTGATGAATATTTTTACACTGTGTAAACATATTATGTAAGTAAAAATTTACCTAAAAAACAATCAAAATTAATTTTTTTAAAAATTTATAATCACCAAATTTCTATCACAAATTTATACCTGTAAATAAAACAGTCGATGGAATGCTTAACTTTAATGTACTTAATACTGGTTTGTCAAATGCCCAATTTAAAGTTCAATCTTATAAAAATTCATGGCATCATTAATATGGATGAAAAAGATAAAAATAATACTTGAAATATTTTGTTTAATTAAGTGATGGAAAAATACTCTAATTGATATTTAACTTCGGAATAAATCCAAAAGTACCACTTTTCACGTTAATTTTTCGCCGTTAAATGAACATGACATCAACACTTGATGGAACAGCATTTTAAAAAAATAATACGTCATAAATTTTTATTGAAATATAACAGAATATTTGCAGAATGATTTTTTTTAATAATTTATGCTAGCATAAATTATAAGAAAAATTCATATTTACTTTTTGTAATGGATTTCCCGGACTTGTCAACAACACAAATTTTTTACAGAATTGTTTCTGCATACATTTTCTGGAAACAAGTGAGCATAGAAAACGTTTACATAATTTTTATGAGCTTTCATTAAATAATTTATATGATCCCTGATCCAATACACAAATATTGGATCAGGGAGACATTTTGACATCTGAGATGACCACCCTATGGTGACCTTAATGGTACCTTAACAGAAATACATAAAAATAAAAGCATGAGCGTTACATATAATTTTGAAACACATAAAAACGTTAGGTTAGGGAGTTTGCATAAATTAAAAAAATTATTGTGAGTTAATGTAGTTTGTTTGCAGCTTTTTATAATATAGACGAACAGACACTGGAATAATTTCTAAAAGCTGCTATGTGCCTTATTGTTGATAGAACCATAAAAATAGACATTTGATAAACATTAGAATATAAGTAAATAAGCAACAACAAAAACGTACAAAATCAATTTAAAAAATTAATTTTTCCAGTACAAAATCAATTTAAATTTATAATTTGAAATAAACTCCTGATTTCGGTACTTTCTTAAATCTATATAAAACCCAAAAAAATGTAAATAACATTACATAACTAGAATGAAGAAGCAAATATATAAAAAACATTTAATACAAGTGTAAAAAATTCAGATATAAATTTAATAATGGAATTATATATTTTTATATTTCAATAGAAAATCAACCAATCAGTGACACTTTCAGGATTAAATCTATTCAAAATTTACAATAAATGATGAAAAACAATTTCAAAATTTATGTTATATATTGAAATTTATGGAATTAGTATACAAATCTAGTATTTTATCACTTACAAATTAAATGCAATAAAATAATAAATAGAAGGCAATAATTATAACAAACATGTATAGAAATATGACAAAATAATTGCCTTGAACAAATACGACAATGTAAAGATTAATAAAGAAAAAACGTACGTCTTATTGTCATTTACACATTACTTTTTGAGAAACTTATTATTTTGCTTTCCTTTACAGTTTTTCTCATACTTAAGAATTATATTCAATTTAGCTGTCCTTAGCAAAAAAAATTTTTTTATCATAAATATTTAAATAAACATTTATACCTCTGTAGAGCCAGATACAGGTATTCTTTAATAGATAGTTAGATAAATGCATTTCATTCAATTAAGCAAAATCCAATACTATACTCCATTCCGTTTCAAAAGAGAATCTTTGTAAACAAACGTATTTGATAGTTAAAATATGATTGGCACACATATATATATTCGAACAGCTGACGACTATTTATAAAACTCATTGTATTATACTCTGGGTAGAGTATTATAAAACTATATACATAATCAAAATATTAACTTTA